>OW804102.1:7952448-9152448 GCA_942159475.1 Sthenelais limicola
CCATTGCGTAACTGCCCCCAGACAATCCCTCATTACAATAGTGTATGACACCTACTTATATTATCGACGTCAATTTGTGGTCAAATGGTGTCTAACATGGACGGGATATTGTACAGGATCTGGGCCCGGTACGGTGGGGGGGGGGGGGGGGAGAGAATGGTCAACCTTCAGGGGTTGATATATCACACCTTCATTATGGGCTGAATGAAGGTAAATCAGCCGTGAAGCTGTCGTCTAGTACATCTGATGTACGATACTAGATGTGAAGGCAATGGTGTGTGTGGGGGGGGGGGGAGGAAGGGGGGGGGGGGGGAATCGGTTGCTTTATGCCCTGTTTTGACAACATACTTTTTTCATTTATTTGGTCCTATCAGGGAGACAAAGGAAACACGCTAACGGGATACGATACCCTGCTCATTCGGAAGCCCAAAACAATGTGTTTGACAGTGGACCAAATTTCACATGACAACCATGAATTTTTACAACCCCTCAACTGCCACACACGACTGATTTAGCTTTGCCCTTTAATTTTTTAATCTTGGCTACCCACTAAATCTATCCCTTCCGGTTCACAAAGCATGTCATTGGTCACGTGGCATCCGGGTCAGATCAAGGTCAATCAGGCTGGGGCGCGTGGCGGGGCTATTCTTCTCACAATAAGGGCAAAGGGGATTAAAACTGAAGCCAATTCATATAAAAAGGGTAAATCTTTTTGTAGCCATCAAGGTTGGCCCGATGGCCGAAGTCACTTAGGGGATGACATTTTAGCGGAAGTGCATCAATATACGACTGCGCATGTCAGTTGCTGTGCATTGTGGGTAAAATCCAGGAATCCTTGACCGTTTCTTTAAGGCGCGATATATAATTGTTTTTATTTCCGCCATTTTAAATCCAATGGCCAGGAAAAAGATATCGCAATATTTGTACAACTAGCGCTGTTAATATGAATATATGATGGCATAAGTAAATTATCCATGCTGAACATTCACCTTAGTGTAGGGAGTATATCTACATTTATAGATCACCTTGTGTGTGTGGGGGGGGGGGGGGGGAGCATGGACAGCTTGGTTAGACCATTTGCAGCAAAGCAGATGATAATGATAAATATGGGTAATAGATATTTATTCAGAATAATAGATCAATGATATATCAGATATATTTATTCAATATAATCCAGTCTTGTTTACAATAACTTTCACCTTCATTCCACACATACAACCCAACGTTTGTCGCTGCAATAATATAAAGATAATAAAAAAAGCCCATCAACGTTACTCCAGCTATTGCACGTATGGCACCTAATTAAGTCCTGCTGGCACCTTGTGAGGGGGGAAGTGGTCAGTTAGGGTCATGAGGTCATCAGCACTGACTGCCGCCCTTTCAACTGGACTTTCAGACATTGACCAATGGAAGGCCCTTAATTTGATGGAACCCCATAAGCTGAATGTTTATTTTAATGCTAGGAAGGAATCCATTCATGGAGGGGCTAATGTCCAGTCTGCGGACTATAGTTAAGTGGGGTAGTGATGTGTAATGCCATGTGGTCACTGCTCAACCGTGATGTCCGAGTGGTCAGTTATGACCCTCCAAATAGCTAGGTCATCTTATGTGGCCCTTTCTTCCATTCAGTGTCCAGGGAGAGAATGGTAGTTATTCTGCCTTTCTGGGCGGACTGACATGTCGGGGTGATTGTGTGTATAATTAGGAGGGTTGTGTTGGCCTGTTGCTGGGTAATGTTTATAAATCAACGCCAGACGCGTCCATTGGGGTGTACAGATGACCCTGTGCATTAAGTACTTTCTCTCTATTTATATTTTTCTGTATTTATTCAGGACAATTATCTGACATGATTTGTGATGTGTTTCATGAAAATGAGTCACAAGTCGCAAAAAATAGTTTTTGAGATATTATCATATTTGAAAACATGAGATCAAACTGATTCTAATGATAGTAAACAGTAGGAGATCTTATAAGTATTTTTATATTCTAGGTTTGATATTTTTATTTTTGATAAAAAAGTTTGAAATATTTCTGGGTGGACATTTACTAGTAAAGTAGCTAAATATACTCTATAAAATGACATTAGAAATACATGGAAATATTAAACACACTTGAAATTTAGTACATGTACTCATACGACGTAAGGGGTTCAGTACCTCAAAAATGAAACGATTCTCACAAAGAGATCTTGTGAATAAAACACTTTGAAAAATATCAATTTTGCGACTTGTGACTCATTTCCCGACAACATCACATTTGTATAACAATGAGTTTAGAATACTTCAGTTCGTAAACGGAAGCATTGATTCTCAACATTGCTTCACGAAAATCAGAAAATTTGATACTATTCAATTCTTTTAATTGTTGTGAAGTTGGTATACCAGAGTTATAAAACAGATAGCGCATGCTTTGTCACCCAATCTTCCCTTGGTATCTTTCCATTATACATCGCTGTTCTTTGGCTTCATCAAATTGATAATCGTTGACACTATTTTCTCATTACCAGGTACATGTGTGTCTGACCACAGGTCAGCAAGCCCGTCCTCCAGTAGGTCACCAGACCGTGGAGGAGGGGGAGTGGTAGAGCACCATGGTCCAGTGTTCCTGGCAGAACCCCAGCCCAGGATAACCTTCCACAACAACAAGGGCATGCTCATCCCATGCTCAGCCTATGGGCGCCCTGCCCCACACATGGACTGGCAGTACGAGGATGGTGGCGAGGTGGTGGATGTACGAGGGGTGCTGAGGATATTCCCCAATAACTCCCTCTACTTCCCACCCTTTGGGGAGGACAGGTTCACCCCCACAGTGCACAGTGGCAGGTTTAGGTGCACTGCTACTAATGGAGTGGGTACCATAGTCAGCCGGACTGTCACCGTCAAAGCAGGTATGTGGATGATATTGGTAACATTAGGGAGGTTCAGCAAGTCTAACGTATACCTAAACCTAAACGTATCCGTAGCTCTAATAGCTTCTAATCATATAAATGTACTTCCACTGGCGCCCCTTCTTGGTTGGACTGCATCGATCACTGTTGTCAGTAACAGTATTGAAAACGCCAAAGAGTGCCATGTCGAGCTCATCTGAAACGACAGTATAACAATAATGTAAAAATGAATTTGTGACTGACTAATATCACCGACACCAATCTTAGTCTGAGTCCCTACAGTTATCCTACGTAATTAGTTATCCTATGTAATTGGGTAGGACGTGTCCTCATTATTTAACAAGCTACAGCTTAAAATACTGATTAAAATACTGAATGAGTATTATACAGGCATGTATGGGCAATGAGGCAATAGAGAAAAACATTATTTTGAAATTACCTCGATGGATTTGGTCATGTTCCGACCGATGAGAGATGCGCTGTTCCACAGTGAACTGGTCTATGCATGGCCCGCCGTTAAACAATCGGCAGTTACATCTGAAATGGACAAAATCCTAGATTTTAATTTGCCCATAATGACACAAACAAACAATGTATTTTTAACCCTACATTCCACACGAGACGAGTAAGGAATCTCAGACGTCCCAAGTAAATAGCTACTCCCCAGATCTCGAGGGCCTTAAACTCCCCACGCACGAACAACACCATGCGACTTAAAACATACACCAATTAAATTTTAGAACCTCTAAATATACCCACAAGGTATCTAGCACATATAACAGCATTGGATTATAGATTTGGAATGATTTCCAGGGATGTACATAGCATAGTTTTCAGATCGCGTCCCCCAGCATGTCAACACACACGATAGAAAAGATGGCTGCAGAGCACCAACACTTACCGAAACGTGGAGCACTTTTCCCGTTCCTTGTCCACGACTGCCTGCATGTGATCAATAATAAGAATAGGTTCTGATGCTTCCTCAACTTCTTCTTCGTTCGTCTCCGGAGTTTCAGGCTGATCAGGGACGTCTGGTTCTCCATCTGAGTCAGATTCCACCGTCTCTGTTTCCTCGTTGAACACAAAATACTCTTCGATGAGGTTACGCCATTCGGCGTTGTCGACAACACCTCCCAAATTGGCTCGAGCGATGCCATTAAGAGCTTCTGCGACGGTGGCCTCAGCTTCCATGTTTAAATAATAAACCTTGGTCCATTTAAAACTTTGTTGGAGAGTAAAACACGTCTTGTATCGTCTGGAATCGAGGAATAACTGGTCGCTTCGATTCAAATCCAAGACCACGCTAGAAGATGGCGTCAGCCGGAAGTTGATCTTTCGGAGCGGCTGGACCAATCACAGGGCTGTATCGACCCCTCGTGGGCTCCCTTGACGACCCTAGCAACCATTGTTTACGCCGAATGCACTTGGAGAGAGCTCTGTGATTGGTTTACTTACGCGGCGATTCAAAAGGGAAGAATCCCATTGGCTAGAGGAGATTCGCGGCTTTCCGAGGATACCAAATGTGCTGGGGTACCCTACGATCAAATGTCCACGGCGTACGAGTGAATTTAGTGAAAAATAGCCTTCGGCTCCTTTGTTTAAACCCATCCAACCATGTTAGGAAAATGTTTACCGGCCGTTATGAAGCGTAAATAATTGTTTTTGGTACAAAATATTTTCCAGTCTAAAAAAAAACATAATAAAGATTAATATTACGGGAAAAAAAGTTTTCGACCGAAAAAGTCCTATACCACCTTTGGAGCCCTATATCTCAAAATGAAAGTTGCCGACATGGGACTCTTTTTGATGAATCGCCTCACATATGAAGAAAAATGTTTCATCTCACAATTCATTATGGGTGGACCAGGAAGATCTGTTTGCAGAGGCTCCTGTCCATTCAGTGCCACTGTACTGATCAACTTGAATAAAAAACATTTATTTCTTTTATGCATAAGAATGCGACGTAGCATATGGATACGGTTGCGTAATTGAGATAGGTTTGCTTGCAGAACCTCCCTAATAATAATCATTTAATTATCAAGCTTCAAGTAATGACAAACATGGTGCATATATATCTGACACGGTGAGTCTGGGGGTTAATCCCTTTGATCGAGAATGTCCTTATCTATCATTTCTCAATTTCCTAATGTATTACTGGATATTTTGAATTCTATTATTGATTTTATATCATAAGGTGGAGGAAAATATCATTATCTGAGATGAGATGCAACCTGGACGGAAATATGGTTGTATATATGGTGAATTTTATTTCTCCAACGTTTCGGGCTTGTGGTGCCCTTCCTCAGGGAAAACGTGATTTTTTACATCAATTTACTTCTTCTTTTTAGGTATATATGTTCACAATAACAGCGCTTAAATAGGAACATTCAACTACCAACTCGAACCCTAGATCATTGTGTTACTGCATGCTATTACCTCTGAGGCAAATTGGAAAGCAGATGGTTTTTACTGTTCTTTTTAAAAAGCCCTTTTTGTGTAGGGCATCTATATTAAAATGAATAATTTAGTCCCAGCAGGAATTAAACCAAATCGCATGTGAACACCTGCTTACCTATTTTGAAGATTGAATGTTTGAAATGTTTTTTTTATAAAGACTGGGTCATTTTAAGAATTAAAAGTGTGCAGTAAGTCAATGGGACCAACGAGAGATATTCTCGTTAAGATAAGATACGAGAATTCTTTATTCTTCATAAGATGGTTCAGACAAACATTTTGTAGTCATCTCAAAAAGACGTCTTCCAGACCAATTCTCATTTTTTCTTCTCTTGGTTACATAATATCTAATAGGGGAGTTGCATGTCTCACTGCGCTTGTCTACTGCAGTGCATGCTGGGATGGATTCTGATGAAATCTGCCATACAAATATTTGGCAACATTTTATCGAAAATTGCAAGAATGTTTTCACCAATATCATAGCTTTTATAAATGATCTATGAAAACCAAATGCATGATGGGAAAGATGGAGGCTTGTGTTATGGAAACATGTATAACCCATGGATATTGACATTTAGATCATTGATAAACAATCCATGCTGAACATGGCATGATTTCTATAGGTTTTAGACTGTACCATTAGTCCCATAATTCCATGCGAATCAAGATTCAAAATGGCGGCTATGCAACTCCCCTATTCTACCTAAAGTACTATAGAACCTTCTGTGCATGTACATTACACAATATGCATCTACAATCATCATTCAGAGTAGCCTAAAGAGATCGTAGTTACATTTGTATTACAGTTTGTGATAGAGTTGTGTCTTAGAACTAACAATGTAAATTAAAAGTGAACGAAAAAATAGAAAATGTTTGCCTCAGTAATAATGCTAATATCCATGTTAATATCAATAATACCAGTCTTGTCCGTAAGACCTTCAGTTCAGTGTCCCCTGTAAAGACAACATATTTAAGTGGACCTAAAATCAAATAAAATATTATGATGAGTAAGTGAAATGGACAAGCCCAGGTTGACACAAGTGGTAAGGCTATAAAGATGCTATATGTTTCACCTGCCAACGCTTTCCTTCCTCTCTGGCCTCTTCATTTCCAACTTCCTGAGAGGTCATACTCCACCGCTTTTATAGGTTTCTATAACAAGGCATTTGGCAATCTGAAGATATAAATATTTAAGGCCTTGTGGTCAGATGTTTAAAGCCTTGTGATATGTGATGAATGGGGATATCCTCTTTACATTTGTCATGCTAAATATGACAGACTTTATGGCAAAAGCCAGAGCTATTCGAGGCCAAAAATGCGCAGATTAGTTTGATCTCTATTGTCCACCCAAGAATGAGTGACTCTTTTGTGACTATACCCCAGGGTTACTGCTCAGTGATACCATTGGCTTAAACAAAGTGATTATATTGACATGTGACATGTGATGCATATTGCTCTTAAATTGTGATACCAACCACAAAAAGCGATGGCAGTGTAAAGTGGTCAATCAGGCTCAAATAGCTTTATTCCTTTTTGAAAAATAAGCACATTCATACAATTTATACTTCAATCTCACAAACGGTATAACTATTTTATTTTTATTATTTCTTTAAAGACCATCTGAACATAGCAATTTTAAAATGAGTCACGAGTGCATAACTAGCCAAGTGGGTACTTCTTTTGCGTTTCCTTCTGGTACAATCCAAATCATATGCTACTAGGGATTATATTCTTGTCCTTCGTTTTCCTTCATGAAGTGTTTTCGGTGATTAATTATGACGAATTATCGGCCCCGGTTGACGAGTTGTGTGGGCATATTGAACAAAGACCCGATGTAGGGGGACAAAAATTATGACGAATCAGGGTAAAATTGAAATGGACATGAATCAATGTTTTAGACTCATTTGAGTCGCAGCTGGGACATTAATGAAATTCTTCATTGCCTCAAATTGAGAGACAGGTCTCGGAAAGAGAGTTCCGATTGTGCAGACAGCTCATTAGGTGTGATTGACCTATTATTTCTCTCTGAGAATCACTGCTGGTCTGAAAGTCGTCTTGACAAGAGAATTATTGAAAAGTATGAACACTTCATGCTTTGGGTCAGATCTTTAGAAAATGTACAATTCGCCTTCGCCAATCCCCTTCAATAACCTTAAGTTAAGACAGAAATGAGCTTCAAAATACAGTCTAACATAACAAAACAGATACTTCAAATCAACGCAATACCACATATACTCAGATATACTCGGTATTTATCATTTTTCAGCCTAATTTAGCACAAGTTACTAAATGAGTAGAGCTGCCAATTGTACATTTTCTGACGATCCGATCCCTTTATAGAAATACGACTGTTCAATTCACACAGGTTCCTCACTTGGGGAAATTAGTGATTCTGTCTAGTAGGAAACAATGGGACAATGCCCTTTGTATCATTAGACATGATCTCATGTGTGCATATCAGCACTCATTATTCCCTTCCATGCTGGAAGGCTGAAAACCCTTCTCAGAACCATGTAGCCATTTTGAGTAGTCTCACATAAAGAATTCATTCATTTCAACAAAAGAAACCAAGTCGAGTACTCCATTTGGAACATCCAGACCCCCAATGTAGTTGAGAAAAATAATTATATCTTGAAATGAGCCTGGATATGATTTTTTTTATTTTGATTTGAAAAATATTTTAAACAGGTATATACATTTCACCAGTGATGATATTCCCAACATTGCCTGACATAATTTAGAGAGTGATAAAAATCTAGTGACGTACACAAATTAATTCTTTTAATTTACTTTTAACCATATTAATCACCAATGCGGTCATATATCCATTCCAATTCACCACCAAGGTACGTGGAATGAGAGGCCAATGATCGACCACCCTTCAAGGATCGCTTAAACCTAAACTAAGCCACACTCTACACCGAGTGTCAGGCCCTTATTGAACCTGTCAACAGGGAATGGTGACTCCATTAAAAGTTGACTTACATCTTTCTCCAAGTCCCCAGGAGTCACTTCACTGCTTAATCCAGCTCTTGCACCAGGGCCACTATAGTGGAGGGCCATAGTGTACAATGCCCCCAGATGTTCCTGTCAACCCTTGCTTCCCCTCTCACTGTCAGCCCTATAATACTCCCCTCACCCCCTCTCTGGGTCAGATCGTCAGAAGATGTACAATTGTCAGCTCTACACATTTAGTAAATTCTGCGAAATTAGGCTGAAAAATGCTAAATATTCGGTGTATCTGATTATTTGGTATGTTGTTTATTTAAAGTATCTGTTTTGCTATGTTAAACTGTATTTTGAGGAAAATTTTTGTTTTAAATGTGGGTTATTTGAGAGGATTGGTGAAGGTGAATTGTACATTGTCTGAGGATCTGACCCACCCCGCCTCCCCGACCCTGTCACCCCGGGGCGAAGTGTAGTTCAGCCCGCAGGCATTTAGTGACAGGCGTTGTGACACCGGGCAGGTGTTATCTCACAGTAGAACATGTGCTTCTATCTGATAGCTAATCATTTGTGGGGGCAATAGGCTCTATTTGTACTCATTAACTCCATCTGCGGCCTTGTAACATGATGCCCTTATGCAAGAAGTGCAATTATAGCTTATTCGCCCTGCCAGGTCGAAATATTGCACTTTTCCCCCCAACAGGCTCCAGTCTCGTCAACTTGTTTTTTAAAAACAAAAATAAACTCCCACAGAAGAATCTTTGGAAAGTTAAATCCGGTATATAAGTGACAGTGGGTCTCTTCAAAGGCGAAAGTCCGATGTTCAACTTAACCGAATTAGATCCAGCTATAGGTTTATTCTACTGCACTTTCTAGATTTAAGCTTACGTTCAGAGAATAGCTATAATGGTTGTTATGATTGCCCTAAATTGAAATAAAGAGTAACGAAAAGCTTAAACCCATTAATTTATATCATGTCTCTTTTTAAATTTCACAGTTATGCTAAAAGCAGTACTTAATTTCTCTTTCATGGAACATCAGAAGGTTATTCCACTTAACAAAGTATCGAAAAATACAGGGAGTTCCTAATATTGAAATGATTAATGCACATAATATTATGGTCTTTAATTGGGAAATTCATCATGTGTAGATCTATGTCCTTTTATGGTGCCACACTCAGTTTAATGGCTTTTTGAGGAATAAAGACCTATTATGAGAAATATTTGTTTTAATGATTCATAAATTTATTAATCACGTCGGGCCATTTATTTCAGAAGTCAGACATCCTGGTTGATATCCCAATTCATATTCCATCGCTTTATTGCCTTTCCGGAATCATTTACTTGAATATGAATCACGGCCATAGTAACCCGCTCCAATAGAGATCCAATGGCACAGTTAAACATTTTGACAAATCGTTCACGGTGGTAAACGAAGCGGAAACCATGGCGGGCATTCCCCTTCCGCCGCCTGGCGCACGCGCCCAGTAATCAGACGACATTTAGACATCACAGCTATTATGACGTATTGTCGTAAAACTAAACAGTCCAACCCGCTTGCGGCATGTCGTAAAAAGCTGCACTTTTTCCATATGCGATTCTAGGAATAGATGAGGCGGGGTGGGATATTGAATTAAAATAATCCCTTCAGTTTCAACCTGTGTTTTATTTGGTGCCGGAGAAAGAAGGGGTTGTTTGCAAATCCCTATGTTCAACGCATGGAAGTAATCGATTAGTTTTTCTACCCGGCAATCAACCTACTAAATAGGGATTTCTACTCTAGGGGCAGCCTTTGTGAACTTTCGGGTTGTTTGTGTGTGAGGAGAGATCGCTTTCACTTGCTTTTATTAAACACTAAAACGACTGGAACTAGGTCGTTTTGGAATTGATAAAAAAAAATAAAAAAATAAACAGTTAGGGTATTCAGTATTTATCTATGGGGCCGACTACTTGAGAAAGTATTTCACTGTTAGAACTAGACTGGACCTATGATTCTAGAAATAATATTTTAAAAATCATTGGCAATCTACCAACAAAAGAATGTTGTTTTTCTTTGTATTCCTTTTTTGAACAACGGTTGATTCATTTCTCTATAAACAAGTTAGACATGGTTTTTCAGTTTGCATTGGTGTGATACTTAGTCTTCTATTCAGATCCCAAAAAATCTGGAATTGATCAACGAACTAATATTCTAATTATCATTATATCAAATATAAATTTGAATCAATGTCATAATTCACATGTAAAAAAATACAGCCCAAATACACTGTAAAGTCATTAAGGCATTATGTACCCTAGTTCTAAATGTGCTCAGCGATGTAATTATAATCACACCCATTATACCTAAACACCATTATCACTCTCCTGTCTAACCCCCGCCTCCATCCACACATTCCATGCATCCGGGTCTCCTGGATATAATGAGGGAAGTTTATGTGCTTATGGGTCAAATCGTCAGAAAATGTACAATTCGCCTTCAACAATCCTCTTAAACAACTCTAATTTAAGACAAAATTAAGTTTCAAAATACAGTTCGGCATAACCAGACAGGTGTTTGGAAGCAACACAACAGTAAAATATTTAGATATATCCAGTATTTATCATTTTTCAGCCTAATTTTGCAGAATTGACTAAATGTGTAGAGCTGCCAATTGAACATTTTCTGACGATCTGACCCTTATGTTTATTCGAGCAGACTGGTTTTAGTTTGAGTTTTGTAACTTAATTTACTTTATTCACCAAACAATTTAAAATGAGGTTAGCGATTAGTAATCGTATAGAGACCTTATTGATTATGAAAACATAAAATAGGCCTAGATCAATAAGGCTTCAACATAATATTAGATAGAAGTGGCAAGGGCAACCCAATGCCATATTTCTCTGTGCAATAATTCTACCCATCCTTATAAATGGGTTTTGATGTCTCACTCAAATCAAGGCCTCTCCCGCTCAATCTATGCCCAAAGATATGAGAGTCCCTTCAAATGGAGGGAAAGCCTCTCGCCTTAAACGGCAAAGTGCAATTATAATTCCATTAAGATAGCAAAATGTGATTATAATCTCTCATTTCCCCTTTGTCTCCTCCTTTTCCTTCTTCCCCCTCTCACCCTCCCTCCCTGTTCCCATTTTTCCTCCCTACCCAGCTCCAGCATACAATCAAACATTCCTCTTCACTGCTGCTTTTACTGTAGCCTATTTTAAAGTATAATTATAAGAACTGTAAGTGAATAGTAGCCCCCTGGTGACAGGCCTGTGCATTAGGCTGATTGATGAGAACCACAATTCCTAGCTAACCGGAAGTTAGACATCAACGCCATATGCATTATGAACTTCCGGAAGTTTTCGGCAGCAGGTCCAAAGCTTTGTTGATAAAAATGCAACAGAATACAAATGTGTCAACGATTTGGATAAAAAAAGAAAATAGTATTTCGATTGTAAGTGTTTTCATATCTGAAGCTTTATCGCATGCAATGTGTGTATCTTTGCTGTCTGATTGTCAGATAAATGCATTGTACAGTGATGTGGCCTACACATTTATAGCATCGTAGATATAATATAGTTTCCTTTTGATTTGAAGTAATTTAAACATTTAAATTTTAATTGATGAGTATTGAACAATAATAATGTTGAATTCGCGTATACATTGCAGGCGAAGTTTAGGATTAGTGTATGGTTGGTGATAGGCAACTGTCATTTGGTGGTTGCATTACTTGTACAAAGACTACATGAAGGTATTTTTATTTCTCAGAAGAAATAATTATGGTCGGCAACAGAGCCAGTGGTTTTTCGCTGAAAAGTGTATAATAACTGCACTATAATCATATTGTAATCGAGCATTGAATATGTAATGTATTATGGCTAAAGTCTGTTCGTGTGGATACAAGATATAGGATATTATTAATTTATGGCATATTATAATCTTTAACTGGATTGTCATGATTTTGAACCCCGCATCGGTGATAATAGTTTAAATGTGTAATATATCTTATTTCTGATATCATATTTGTTTTTATGCATACATTGAAATTATAAGAATCAGCAATCACTGAGAATAGTGTACTCGTTACATAATGTTTTTGTCTGAATCAAAAATATTGAATACAAATACAAGGTAGGGACAGTCATACAGATGCAGGACAACATTGTAGAGTTGGTTAAAACCTTTGGATGTTGACATATCACACAATATATATATCAATGCTAAGTCGACTAGTGCCATAAATGCACCAGCACCATTATGTTAAAACCTGCAGGTGGTTATGTAAAGGTTTTTGACCACAACGCATGCATATACTGGTTTCTCCTCTCTCAATTATCTCTCAACTATCCCGGGTCCAGTATCAAGGACAATGCGTTCTGTGAAGCTCTGTACTAAATGCTCTCAGTGAACATCAGTGGCGATACACATGCATTACAACCCATATCGCAGTACTTTTTTTTTAAATTATTTTTATTGGCCAATAACATTAACAATTCTAATCTCATAATCACAATCATATACGCATAGCAGTCCACGCAGCTATATTTCATGCGTTTCCCGTGCAGACAAAATTATAAATACAATAAGGATGGTATATGATTTTTTAAAAAAAAGAAAAATCTCAGGATTATCTCTTGTGCTTACACTACACGATTTCAGCCCTACAATTGGGTTATATGATACGAATGTCAAAATACATCTACCAAGCATCAATACATGTGAATCGCTCAAGTCATTATGCAATGCTATACTCTAAACATACCAGTTCAGTCGGTGACACTGGTAACACATCGTCAGTGATCGAAAGGCGAGTACTAGACTCAGATCGACCACTAATACAGATGAAGGGCCGAAACAAGTAATGTGCCAAATACAATCAACATAAATATTGTCCTGGTAGTCCTATTAACAGATAATTTCTTTCACATTATTATAACTAATAACGATCCTTGCAGATTATGTACGACCTCTGCTGAGCTGCATATAATTATCAAATATGCTAATTATAATTCTAAATACCAATATGCCTCCAATATACAGCTTGTTGGTGCCCGGATATTAGTTGGGCTATGTATATGGGTGAAATTTTCAGAAAATGTACAATTGGCAGCTCTACACATTTAGGAAATTCGGCTAAGTTTGGCTAAAAAATGAAGAATACCGGGTATATCTGAGTATATTTGGGATCACATTGATTTAAAGTATCAGTTCTGTTAATTCAAACTGCATTTTGAAGCATATTTTTGTCTTAAATGTGGGTTATTTGAGAGGATCGGTGAAGGTGAATTGTACATTTTCTGAAAATCTGACCCATATATGGCGTGCGTTCCTTAATTCCCAGTGCAATGTTTTAAAGTCCATTCCACTGGAAACCGTCCCCAGAAACAAATACTTCTCCTCTACTCCTTGCCAGACCATGCAGGATGAGATATTGATTTCAATGCCTTCATGGTATATGGTTTAAAGTTAATTGATTCTTTTTCAAAGGAAAAATATTATGGATTTTAATATTTATTTAAGTCTGTTTCGACTTTTGGAAACATTAACAGCATGAATCGAATGTTTCTTATCACAAGAGATATTTGATTTTTCCTTACATTGATCTGCAGCGACGAAATTACTGCGCCAGTATTTAGTGGACAGAAAAAGGCCCAACAAGCAACATCCCCTTCATCTTGAATTAATATCCTTAGGCAGTTTATTTAGAACTTCCGATTTTTCCCAATTGATATCCGAGAATCGTTGAGACAAAGTTGATCATTAATCATACGAAGATGCTCAGAACGATGACATGGGTAAAAGAAACAGAAATCTTTCAGATTTCTATCAACATAATCCCAGAAGACGATATTGCAGAAAAAGCCAGTCTCTTAAGCAGGACAATTGCTTTGATATGACAGGAATAACTGTTCCAAGACCAATACTGGGTCCAAGACTCACCAGTCCTATCAATAATCAAAATATAACTCAAAAATGAGGTTTGAAATATAGTTCAACGTAACAGATTTCGTGAATCAACACCAAGTGTCCCTCGTATTTATCATTTTCAGCCTAACTTAGCTGAATTTTCTAATTATCTGCCGATTGTACTTTTTCTGATGCCCTGACCCGTATACCCACAATGCTTCATGTCAAGCATGCGCAGTAGCCACCACCTATTACACCTATTGTCCACGTGACATAGTCCTTACCCTGAGGAGCCTCTTGGGACCACGGTAAAGGTCAGCGTTTGACCTTACCATAACAGGTCCTTTAACGGGTTTACCAAGCAGACTAACATATCCATAGATCACATACAAATTGCACTTTTGCAGCAATATTGGCTCTATTCCAGTTTTTTCTTAGGTATAGACTTTTGATCTGTATCTGATTAGGTACATAGACGTTTGATCTGTCTTTGCTTGAGGATTTCCTTAAATTAGAAGCAATATTTTCCGTCTACTCTAGCTCCGGGAAATCACACCAATTATATACTATGTAAATGAAATTTGTCTGAGCTTGAGCTCTCTGAGTTTGAGCTGAAATTTGTCTTTTATCCTGCAGAAAACTGCAAGTAAAATCGGGAGATATATACATTGAAAAGGGATGTATGTATGTATCAATTTTATTTCCTCATTTTACATATCCATTTCCAGGGAAAAGGGATCAAATGAATACTTAAATATTCTACATAAACGTTCTGCGAAAACTCGCAGGTCTTCCAGTTCTCCCTGACTTGAGGGATGGACTTCTACGAATCCAAATTGTTATTCTCCTATTTATTCTAAAGGGAAACTGAGAATAGTAAAATATACAGACAAGAAAATGCTGATGGGTAAAATCGACAAAGAATGTACAATTTGCCTTCACCAAACCTCTCAAATAACCACAATTTAAGACATAAATCTGTTTCAAAATTCAGTTCAACATAACCAAATTGATAGTTTGAATCAAGGCAATACGAAATATATTCAGATATGCCTAGTTTTGACCATTTTCCAGTCTAATTTAGCAGAACTTACTAAATGTGAAATCCGCCGATTGTTCCTTTTCTGAAGATCTGACCCTGGTGTGGATGGATCAGGAAAAAAGCTAGCTGAGGTAGAACAGGAAAAGGTGTCTACTGTCAAACGTGAAGTACATGATTGGGTGTAACCCCGAGCCCACTACCCTGCCCACTCCTCCCCCTCAACAAGCCTCGCTCCTGGTGGGGTGACGGGGCACATATGACCCCGGGCAGGGTCAAGTCAGGGTCAATTCCAGCACCAAAAGCACATGCGGTTATGTGCGTCACCTGGCGTTCATTCTGCACATTTGTCATGACCTCATTATTACTTCACCGCCTTCTGACATGAAGTTGTGAAATCAAAATCACTGTATTTTATTTTCTGGAGATTTGTGTTAAACTCGTAAATTCCCAGACATCTTCATCAAGAACTACCCATTGCGTGTTTTTGCTAAAGGGACAGAACAATAACATTAACAGAAATTCTCAACGAAGATTTCATTATATGACGGGTAGAGGGAAATAGCAAAAGACGTGACCCTCCATGCAAGCCTAGTTCTTTTTTAAAAAAACAAAACGGACCTGTTAGGGCTTCCGAACGTATGATTTCATTTTTTTTAAGGAAAAGGGTAGGATTATTATGAGATGTTTTAAGACAGTTTTCAGTGACTATTAATCAATAGGATATAGGATTCGCTGAAATAAGGCTTGAATTTTCTAGCATATCCTCCAAATAAGAGTAACACCAAAACGAGACGTTTTTTCCAGGGTTTCTCTTCATGGAAACGGTTATAAATAAATCAGCTATAGATGTTTGACGGCAATAATGCGTAGCTTGTTAACATTACTGTACAGTAAGTAAATAGATAAATACGCGTTTCTAAGACTCCCCATCCAGCAGCGGTCGTTCCTAAGTTATCATTTAAACCAAAAATAATGATACAGAAAACATAGACACAAAACAGATTAGTAGTACTTTATACTCTACCTACTGTCATCAGTATTAATAGTACAATAAGACGATTTGAACTAACACTAATGATAAAAACTATTTAACTATAGTTTGTTGTGTACCACTTTCCTCTCCGACGAAAGAGGACTAGTTTACCGCTGAAGATTTCATGTAGAATATTAAAAAGGACTTGAAAACCTCCCACTGTCCGGGAAACGTCCTCTTATTGTGATCACGATCAACAATAAACGTTTATAAATACAAACACAAGCACACACCAAATACTATAATTTATTCACCCGCCCGCGACCTGGCAGTTCATGGCAGCCATTGTTGTAGCCCCATGAATGTAAGATGGCAGGTCGCCAGGGGGCACCAGACTCGCCTGAGATAAAATACATGCTTCCTCGCTACCCTCCAAAAAAAAGGATACATTTAATTAATTTACCCACACTTGCTTTAAATCAATAATCAATTGTGAAGGGGGACACATGTTTTCCATTATGGGTGCCGTGTAATGGCTACCGACCACTGACAGACCAGTCTTTGTCATTCACTCAAGCGTGACGCCAGCTGCTTGGTGTCGTTCTTCGCCGCGTCGATAGGTGGCGTGTTTGAGACATGGCTGCTGTGACTGAAGCTGTGTTTCTCACCTTCCTGGAGAGAAAGGGTTTAGCTACAGGATGATGGGGAAATAGTTTGCTTTCCAGCAATGACATATGCTTTACAGAAATATTGCAAACATTTTGTTTTCAAAAATTGAAATATTAAACCGAAAATATAGAAAACCATATTTCCTATGCCCTACTGTTTACTATCATTGGAATCGCTCATCTCATCTTTTCAAATATGATGATATCTCAAGATCCTTTTTTTTGCGACTTGTAGCTCATTTTCCTGCAACACATCACATATTTCTAACAGAAATTCTTACTTTGATTTATCAGGTTATGTATATTTATCTTATTTGTTTTGGTTTATATTTTGCAATAATTATGATAATAAAGCATCATCATTAACAAGCTGAAACGTCTCCCCTTCACCCACATCCATTTATGAGTCAGATTTTCAGAATATGTACAATTGGCAGCTGTACACTTTTAGTAAATTCTGCTAAATTAGGTTGCAATTTGGCCAATGCTAGGTACATTCGAGTATATTCAGCACTGCATTGATTCTGGCAATCTTTTTGGTTGGGTTGAACTGTATTTTGAACCTTATTTTCGTCTGAAATTTGGGTTTTTTGAAAGGAATGGTGAAGGCGAATTGTACATTCTCTGGCGACTTCACCCTTATTCACTATAAGTGTCGTGTCGTCGTGGATTGGGGCGGTCCAATGAGGGAGTGAGACGGTCAATTGACACTACACATATTTGTGTATTTATTTCACCCTTGATATGCGCAGTCCATAGAAATAACATAGGCTGTGTATATTGTTTAGCTGGTCAGTAACTGAAGCGACATTGCACGCGGGCAATACACGGCCGACCTAGTTTTTTTTACCCTGTGCGCATGCGTGCTTTCTGATCTTCGCCAGTTCCGGTCCTTCTTCGGAGCCGTGGTTTCGAAGCGAATCAAGCCAAAGAACTAATTATTTAACAATTTATTTCTCCAAATCGCTGTAGATCATGTTAATTTAACATTAGTTTAGTGTGCGGGGTGAAATAAACACAGAACAACCCTTAGATTCTCGGCGTCGTGAATATTCACCGAGGACGGTCGCGGGACTACCGTCCCTTGACCGTCATCGGTGAATATTCACTCCCGCCTCGAATCCCGGGTAATTCTGTATATATATACCCAAGTATGGGGGTGATATCCAGTCACTGACATTTGAAATAACGAGCATCTCTTTTTGTCAACTACATAGTTCGTAAATTAGTGTTGTTGAAATATTGAAATCATCTGCAAAACTCTTCATAGAGAAGTTAGCTTTCAGTTGAGTTATTCATATACTTCACATTTCAGACCAATATATAGATTACTTACAAATAGTTAAAATTAAAATTCTACTCCATGATTGGTTAAAATAACAGTGCTATATTTGATAAGTTTTTACTGTTTTATTATTTGTATTGTTTACATACGATACTAATTAAATAATAATCGTCGATTAATTATTTTATATAACATGTATTATGTTTTATTTATACAATCCAAAATAAATAGTAACTATTTATGGAACCCCTGCATAGGGGAAAGGGATTGAGTTATAAATAGCCTTCCCTACCTTCTAGACCTTCATCCTCCGCACCCCCGCCCGCACCCCCGCCTACCGGGCTACCGCAGCCCCTGCCCCTAACAGGTGCATTATGTCACATGTCAGGGCCGAGTTGCCATGGAAACTTTATTTACATTGTGTGGCATTGCGGGGGAGCTGGGCCGACATTTAGCCTTTGTAACCATGGTATAGTCCTGTTAGTAGCACCGGTCGTCACCTGGCTCTGTTTGCCTCCTCTTTCAATCCTCCAAATATTAGCTTTTTATTTGTTGTTAAACAAGTTGGTAATTCAGTATTGTGCAACCTTTAACAATAGTTGTCCAAGTTGAAGATGTTTAAAGATGATTATCGGAAAATCAATCGCATTTCTTTGATGATTGACGAGGAGAACTCATTGTAGATGTTGAATGGCATCGATTAACAAATCAAAGCTTTAACTAATCTGCTACGTGATCAATATTGCGGATATATAAAGAATAAAGGACCGATACTTATACATTAAATATAACATATTTTCTCAATGCAATCTTATACCAATTCAATATAAGCCATGTTTCCATTTTGAACTGATTTAATGTTTATTACAACCTTGACTCGGAATATGTCTTAAGCTGGAAGTTTAAAGTAACTAGGAAAATAAAGACCACGGTTCCGTATCAGGAAAGAAACCTATAGTTTTAAGTTATGTGCTTTGTTGCTATCAGTATCATATACCTTCATGCGGTCTCTTCGTTATGCTTTCTTTATATTCAAGCAATTGTTATGCGATGAGAAACTGTATACATTACCATTGGCCTCTAGCTGTCACACATTCCCTGTATTTTCAGTGTTGGTCAATAAGTACAGGACGTACAATATTCACGTCAATGACGTGTACGTTACGTCAGGCAATACGGCTGTACTTACGTGTTCTGTGAACCCTTACTTCATGCGGGAATACGTCACGTTTAGAGGTTGGACGCACGGCGGCAAGCAAGTGAAAACAGGTAACGGTGCTTTCCCCACCTTCAATACAAAAATGATTTTCAAACGAAATTCATTGCATATATAGTACTTGAGAAATCATCGACAACAAGCATGTAATTGCCTTGTATTTATTAGTGGTATTCAACCTTCACAACATTGGAATTGTCGATCTTCTATTATATAAAATATTCATTAATTCTTACATCCACACTATCCTATGTCACATTGTTTATGAAAGGTCTTCATCATAAAGAAATACGTATTTGTTCTTGCTCATTCATTTTGAATATGTGTCCTTGTTATGTCTTCATCTACATCCTGTGAAATATTGTTGAATAAACAGTTTTTTAAGTTTTTTTAAAAAAGTTCTGTCCACTTACAGAGGGACGCTTTCGCGTACTGGACAACGGGGAGTTGCACGTGCAGAGAGTGACGTCACGGGACAGTTACATCCTGTATTCCTGTCTGACGGAGAACACCATTACGTCAGAGGTGAAGACAAGCGACCCGGCCAGCATTCACGTCATAGGTAATGTACACAACTTGACATTCTCTCATATTATAAGCATCGGCAGCAGGTCTATTTGGCACTTTATCTCATAATATATTAACAGCTCACTGGAAGACCTACATAGTAGAAGTGGCAAGTCCCTTTCTGTAAACTTTTTATCAGAATAAAAATTCATGTCCTGGGTATGACCATAAAGTGCCTTTCTGTCTCTTTGTCTCTGTCTCTCTCCCTTCTTCCCTATCTCTATTTCCTGGGCATGATCATAAACTGCCTCCCTCTCAGCTCTCCCGCCCCTGATATAACCATATTAAATGTGTTGATAAGGGCGTAAAGCAACCAATCTCACTCACTCACTCACTCACTCACACTAAAAATTCAACATATATTATTAACCCGATATATATGATACCTGTATTATGGGTCGGTTTTTCAAGTGTGCTCAATTCCAAATAAATCGCGTTTTCGCATCTATCTGCACCAATATGTCATTGATATTAATTACTTCAATGTCATTGCATTCCCCTCAATGAGTTAATATATTAAATTCATAGTTTCCTGTACATAATACCAATAATGATAGTCCCGATCGTAGAAAATCTACACTTTTATGACATCTGAACATTAAGCTTTTCAATAACAATAACTATTCAATGTTTCCCTTAGCCTCAAACAAATGCTGTATTTCATATACTACTTGGGTTTGCAGCGACTCCTCCCATTGCCGCAATGTGCCCCATCTTCTCCCAGGGGCCACCTGTCATTATTTCATTGCTTCCTGATCACATAAATAGACCACAATTAATGCGTCTCCATTTTTATCAAACCTTCTAAAAAAAGGGGTTAAATGCACCCAAAAAGTGAAATTGCCTCTGACATGAAATGCGGAAAACACATTAATTCCCCATATTTAAGTTCATTAAATATTGTTAAAGAATGTTCCTTAATGAGGGAAAATTGATATTAATGTAACATTGAATTTGCAAAATGATGCTTATTCCCTCTCAGTTGTCACTGAATTCACTGCAACTTTTCGTATCTAAAGGGGCCGCTTACGGCTAGAAACCCACGTTAATACGCAGCATTGTGAGGCAGATTCATATATTTTTTATTTTGTTTTAACATATTTTGTTTCAAAAGACAATTTCAAACAAAATGTTACGTTTCATGCTTTGTGTTGTGTCTGGAAATTTAATATCATAGTTATATTCCATCTGTATTGGCCCCACAAAAATAATGAAACCCTGTCATTTATAAGTATTGGATTACTACACTCATGTTTTGTTGTGTTGTTGTATGCTACACTCATGTTATTTTATCACAACAGTCACGTTAACAGTGTTATACCGTATGTTATTCTCTTTCTATTTCTTCGGTTACGTTCTTAATGGAGAAAGATGCAGACCTTTCTCTGTTGCAGTAGCAGTTCCTCTGGGTATACCAAAATCCTTTTCAATTATTTTCAATCATATGGGTCAGATCGTCAGAAAATGTACAATCAGCATGTCTGTGTGCATACTATTAGTAGATTCTGAAAACTTAGACTGAAATATGGTCATTAATATTGCCTTGATTTAAACAATCTATTTAGTTATGTTGAACTGAGTTTTGATCCTTCCTCATCTTGGTCTTAATTTTGTGTTATTTGAGAAAATTAGTGAAGGTGAATTGTACAGTTTCTGGCGATTTCACCCATATGTAGAGTCTAACACCCCACTACAGTTCAGGCGGCCGTCCGTCTCAATCGGTTATCATGAATTGTGATGTGTTTTAGGAAAATGAGTCACAAGTCACAAAAATTAGATTTTGAACTATCATCATATTTGAAAAGATGAGATCAAGGGGATTCCAATGAATGTAAACACTAAGGGCATCTAATACATATTTCTATCTTTTCAGTTCGATATTTTTATATTTGAAAAAAAAGTTTGCAATATTTCTGGGTGGAAAATTACTAGTAAAGTAGCTAAATATACTCCATAGGATGATCTAGGAAACGCATAAATATATTTAATGAACGGTCTTGAAATTTGGTACATGTATTTATACAACCACAGGGACTAGACACCCCAGAAATGAAAATATTCCAACAAAGAGATCTTGTTAATAATACGCTTTGAAGAATATCATTTTTGCGACTTGTGTGTGACTTGTTTTCCTTAAACACATCACAATTGAGATTGGATGACGCCATTTCCAATATTGTCAGTTGGCTGAAACTACTTGGGATTGCTCTTGTGTATTTGTTCTGATTGTTTCACTCACTACTTATTACTGCATCAATATCACACCAGGCCTCTTTCTTACATCCCTATTCCCAAGCCTGTCAGCTTACTCGCCTTAACACGAAACAAACGCCCGGGAAAATTGCGACATTATAAATATTCTGAATTTGATTTAAAAATCGTTATTTCATAAGGGACTCCATGAGTGCGGTACCGCACCTCCCTCATGAGACACTGAGACACTAGAAAATGAATAGTCTGATTTGAAATGGTTTTTATTTATCAGAGAAATTAGGAAACTCTATGTGCCCGTGTGTGGGGCTGGGGTTGGGGGGTGAGGGGGGGGGGGGGTGAGATGAGGGGGGGGGGGGGTGCGGAATGAATTATATGCGAGACGTGGGAAGATTTTAGATTTAAAGATATTTTATTCAGGACGTTGAACATTTCCATGATGTGGATTTCGAGCTATCCAATCTTCTCAAATAACCCAAATTCGAGGCAGAAATGAAGTTCAAAATACAGCTCAACTTAAATGAAGGCAATACCAGATCTACTCAGATATGGTTTATCAACATAATCGAGTAGAAGTAACTAAATATGTGGAGCTGTGTGTAGGATAGAGGACGAGAGGCTGTTCTCTTAGTGAATATAATTGTCTGAGGCCTTTAGGCCGAAGACAATTATATTCACTAAGAGAACAGAGTCGAGTCCTCTAGCATGCTTATCCTCCAACTTCAATTGTTTATTTATAATTGAAGTGACCAAATCCACCCACCCCCTACCACCCTACAACGATCACTGCGTCATCAGTGACCAGTATTCTCAACTTTGATTGTTTGTTTATTATTGGCCAATCAAGTCCCAATACACATTTGCCATTACCTCGAATTATTCACAATATGCAACACCTTGCACTTCCTACCACTATTCTATATTGGTCTTCACCAACACATAAGTGATGTGCTACAGGGAAATGAGTCACAAGTTGCAAAAATAGGATTTTGAGATATCTATTTGGAGAGCCAGTTAGTGATGATAATTAATGTTATTAAAGTAATATAATTATACCTGATTCATATAACAATTTTCTTGCCTTCTCACTACCAGGATGTGTTCGATATAATTTGCAACATGTATTCTCTAAATTCCAAATCTTCATAATGTTGAAATGAACATTTACTATTTCTCTCATTGGATTCTAGAACAAAGGAAAATATGCAATTTACTGTAGCAGGTTTCATTTTTAATATTTAATAAGCTATCCATGGTAGGACTCATATTCACTAAGAGAACAGAGTCGAGTCCTCTAGCATGCTTATCCTCCAACTTCAATTGTTTATTAGTTATATAACTGCACACAATTCCAACTGGTTAAATAAGATATACTTCTCCCCACTGTTTACCATCATTGGACTCCGCTTGACTCATTTTCCTGTGACACATCACATTTTCTATTTCAGGAATCATACTATGCTATATACAACAGATCCTATCTGAGCCTCTCTGGCTGAGTGGGTAGAGCCTTCAACTCTACTTGCCAGCCTATACTTATGTGAGAGGTCCTGGGTTCGAATCCAGGCCAATCCTAGTTCAAAATTATTTGCAACAGATACCTGAGCGGACTCTTTAATGAAAGAGTCCGCTCAGGCATCTGAGAGGACTCTTAGGAGCGGACTCTTTCATTAAAGAGTCCGCTCAGAAGACTCAAAGAGTACACCTGGAATTCAGAAGTGTACTCTATGAGCATGGGAGTCCGCCCAAGCCAATGCTGGGGAATAGGGGCACCACAGCAAGTGTAGGATAAATATTTGTTGACGACCTGACCCTTGTAGTTGAGTGGATCCCGGAGTGACCAAGCGTGACGAGGGCCTGGTCAGTCTGGTTGCTCTCTCTGTGTCCTGTTTGCTGACCACTGCTTGACCACTGCAGTAAACACTGGCTGTGGATCACGTGTTAGTTGTCAGCTCTCTACAGGTTCCACTCTATATCCACTTCACAGAACCTGGGATCCTACCCTTAAGGGTGGTCTCCACTGGTTGTGGTAAGCTCTGTGGTAAGCCTTGCGATAGTGTTGTGCTGGTTCTGTAGATGGAGAGGAATGACGAGGTCCTGCCTATATGGTTCACTGACCATGTAGGCGGGACCTCGCCACTCCTCACCAACACAGCACCATCGCAAGGCTTACCGCAGAGCTTACCGCAGAGCTTACTACAGCCAGTGGATACCACCCTTAATACATACACATCTACACCATACACACTCTTATGTTATAATTACTGTACCATTCTCTCTACTGCAGAACCCGTGAGTTCCCCACCCACTATAGACATAGCTCTGCGGAGGATCTCCATACACCAAGGCGAGTCGGCCGAGTTACCGTGTGTGGCCAGTGGCTTCCCACAGCCAGTGTACACATGGTCCAAGAACAACCAACTCATCCGCCCGGACCTCATCAGGCTCGACCTGGCCGGAGGTAACCTCATCCTCAAGAACGCGATGGTACAAGACGACGGCAAGTACTCGTGTGTTGCCACCAACAAGTTCGGCGCTTCATCCACCACCCTCATTCTTACCGTAAACGCTCCCCTGTCTGCCCACGTTGAGCCGGCAGAGCAGATGATAGACGTCGGGGAGCAGGCAGGGTTTAACTGCACGGTTTACGGTAATCCTGTGAGTGAGGTACGCTGGTTTAGGAATGGACAGTTGCTGGAAGCTGATTCACGGGTTTATTTCCCGACGGTTGAGAGTGTAGTGTTGCGGAGTGTAGAGAGAGGAGACCGCGGCATGTATCAGTGTGTCGTGTCCAATGATGGAGATGACGAGGCGCAGGGCACGGGACAACTAGAGCTAGGAGGTCAGTTACACCTGCACTGCCAGACAATTTACATTTTATTTTATTTTTTAATATTAAAAAAAATCCATTATCCATTATAAAGTATGTTGTGTTGTAGTCATTGCCAACCCATCCGGACATCAACAAGAAAAAGTATTAAAGAGTTTTTTTTAGGTTCTCCTTGGTATAAAACCAAATCAAATTTGTACTTGTAGCTGTATGTGTACTCCTCTATGAAAGTGGCAAATAAAAAACAACTTATCTTATCTTATCTTAAATCCTAGATCATTATAAATTATAAGATGTGATGAAATTATTGATGATACTATCTGTCTTAATAAACTTATTGAAATGACAGCTCTTCAGAACATTACTCCAGAAGCAGGAGTGGGGATCTGACTTCATTATTTCCCTTAAGTCAGAATATATGGAGGTGTTAGTCTATTCATGCAAGCTTGATATGTTGGTATATATGTAGAACTAGCGTCATATTCATCACATATACTCATCTTTCAGTGTCTAAACCAATCTTCATAGAGCGCTTCAAGGACTCGTACATCAGACCCGGGGCCACAGCCTCCATAAAATGCGTCGTCACCGGAAACCCAACACCCAACATCCGGTGGACCCTTGACGACGCTCCGATACCTATTGACGATCGCTACAGAATCAGAACTGACGTCACGGGAAACGGTGACGTTATATCATATGTGAACGTCACTCACGTCCGTGTAGAGGATGGCGGGATATATCGCTGTACGGCAACCAATCCGATTGCAGAAGAAAGTCATGTGGGGACACTGAATGTGTATGGTGAGTAATTTCCTCAATTTCCGTTACAACTGACAGATGTAGCGCGACTAGAGATAGCGATATCAAGTATCCATCGGAATACTGGGCCGAGCATGCTATTTACCACCCCGTTTTATATTAAACACCATTAAAAATGAAATGAAAATATCTGTATATATATATATATAGAATTTTTATTCAGCAAACATGTACATTTGTTGTAATATATGCAGGAAAAGGACAAGGTTCGGTCTCCTATGGAGTTCTTCCGAGTAGCCCTTTTTAAAATAAATAGATTGCAAAGTATACATGACATTGTAGTTTGACAGTGTAACAGTGGTACAATTTCTATTCAATGATTTAAACAATTATAATTTGGACGGTAGTGGTTTTACATTAATACATTTTGTTCGTTATTAGCTTGTGGCTGCAGTCCCGTTTTTACTTTCTACATCTATGTCTTAGATATTAGTTAAGACGCGTTATTTCTGCAGTTAGTTTTTTGTTTCCTCTCTGCCTGGACTGGCAGTGTGGGTTGCTGTAAACAATGTGTCTCTTCCTAAACTGGTCGAGAGTTAGGTAATAGCATATTTTTAACTGAAAATTAGGTATTGTGTCTCTTCCTAAACTGGTCGAGAGTGATTACATAATAGTACATTGGACTAGAAGAAAATTGGTCGAGATTAATTAAATAATAGTACATTGAACTGGAATTAATCTTAATACTAACATTATAGCTGAATTTTCAACTTATATCCCCTTTCCCTTCCCACAATCCACCATTGTATTGGTCTTGATACACAGATCTTACATGTCTGTCTTCATCCCCCCTTCCCCCTTTCCCCATGCGGTTTCCAACAGATGAGATGTGGCTTATGTATATATATATATATATATATATATATATATACATATATATACATATATATATATTTTTTTGGTTTACATGAATTTACATTAGGTTTCAATACCTCACGGTTTACTACATTTACAATCTGTAATGCTTTACTACTTATATTTCATGTCAGGCACGCAGTGTCTGTTCATAAAAGTAATACGTTTACCTAAATTACTGTACAATATTTTCCTGTCCCTGAGGAATGTTTTGTTCTCTCAGGTGGACATCATATTCCTGAGGGTAAGAGGATTTTAAATATACCTTAAATTCTTTTCTGGTTTTTATAGATCTGGGTTTGGACGGAAGACCGTTCCACAAGGAGGCCATTCTAAATATATAAGACTTTTTGAAACTTTCGTTTTTCGGGTGGGGTACTTTTAGTTTTATCCCATTGCTCAGTCCCCTCAGTACAACATTTCTGTTGTCCAGGTTATCAGTATTGAGAGACCTTCTAAATGCCAGCTCAAGAGTGTGGCTTTGCCTTCTCGTGTCTAAGGTGGGCAAATTAACCGCTCTATGGATTTCTCTTGTGCTGGTGAATTTTGGAAGTTTTAAAACAATTTTCAGTGCCGCGTTTTGTAGCGACTGTACCCTGTCCAGATATCGTTGTGGGGCTGTTTGGTAAAAGATGTCCCCATAATCCAGGTGTGGCATTATAGTGACCTTATAGATGAGTAGTAAGGTGTTTCTGTCACATATACCATAGAGTTTGGACAGTGACTTAATTTTAGCCCGTACTACATTTATCTTTTTATCTAGAAAATTCTTAAAGTTTAATTGCCTGTCGATCTCTACCCCCAGGAATTTACAATAATCAACGGAGTCAAGTTTATGATGGCCTATACTATAACAAGAGTTCATGCTCCTTTCGGGCCTAAGACTAATATTCAGGTGTTTACACTTTTTTATGTTCAGTGAAATTTTGTTCACTTCACACCATCTGACCACATCATTCAAGTCATCTTGCAGTTCAGTATTATTTGCAGATTTTTTGTCTCTTAAATTATAAAGTACGGTGTCATCCGCAAAATGCTGGATATGACTATGCTTTACGGAATTATGTAGATCATTAATATATGTAATAAATAACAGAGGTCCCAGTGAGGTCCCCTGGGGAACACCACAGGTGACCCCCCTCGATGAGGAAAGCCTACCATTAATGACTACCCTTTGAGTTCTTTCGTCAAGATAATTATGAAACCAGTTTAATGAGTGATGCTTTATTCCGAAATTTTGGAGTTTTCCTAAAAGTAATTTGTGGTTTACGGTGTCAAAAGCTTTTTTGAAGTCTAAAAATATGAGGTCTGTGCTATTTTTATTATTAATGTTATCATATGTATAAGTGAATAAGTTGTCTAAGGCATCATTGATAGACTTTCCTCGCCGAAACCCAAATTGAACATCACATAATAGTTTGTTAGATTCAAGATGCGTGGACAGTTGCCCTTGAACGCAACTTTCTAAAATTTTTGCCGGTAAGATGATACAAGATATGGGCCTATAGTTCCCAGTACAAGTTTTGTCCCCCTCTTTATAGATTGGCGTTACTGTTGCGCTCTTAAAATCAATGGGTACGCTTGCAGTTTGTAGTGACAGGTTATACAAATACGCAAACTGCTTGCTCAGCGCCATCATACAGGGCTTAAGTATTCTAGTTGGCATCAGGTCAATACCTGATGCCTTGTAATTACCAACTTTCTGAAGGGCGAGTTCTACAGAGATGTCCGTTATAGGTCTAAAGTTAAAATCATTTACGTTTTTGTCCTCTTCGATTGTTGTATCTGCAGGGGTTGAGGGTATGTTCTTGGCGAGGTTAGGTCCAACATTAACAAAGTATTCATTGAACTCGTCAGCCGCCTCCTTGCCTGATAACCTCATTCCTTCCCCATTGTTAATTATTATTTCGTTTTCTCTATCTTTACATTTATCTTTGGCTATAATAGGTTTAATTGTCTCCCAGAACTTGTGTGGGTTAGATCTATTGAGATTAACTTGCCTTTCTAAATAGCTATTTTTTGAACGTCTAATTTCTTCATTTAACCTACATCTCTGTCTCCTCGCCTCCCTCCAATTTTCTTCTGTCCCATTATTTCTCGCCCTATGATATGCCTTATCCCTATTTTTAGACATTTCAATAATAACTTTTGAGTACCACTCAGGGGTTTTGTTCACCTTCTTAAAAGTCTTCACCGGACACATTCTATTTACATATAGTTCTATGGTGGCGTACAATATTTTCCACGCTTCATTTACCTCTCTCGTTTGGTAAAACTTAGTCCAATCCAGATCCCTCAAAATATCACGGAGGATTTTTATATCCAGATTTTTTGTGTTTCTGGCCTGAAAAGTTTCCTGTTTGTAGGTATTTCTGAGTTTTTTTACTTGGAGAAAGACTGGCAAATGATCGCTTAAGTTTAGGTTTATAGTGCCGCTCTCGTTAGTGTATTGAACGTTAGTGTATATATGGTCTATTTTAGAGCTAGATTTCTTACTAATCCTCGAAGGTACCTTGATTGTCTGGTGGAGGTTAAATTTACTGAGTAACGTACCGAACCGGTCAGCATTTTTTGTTTTACCTTCCTCAATTATATCAGAGTCGTAATTGAAGTCACCCATTACGATCACATCTTTCGATGAGTCAATAGAATTTAATGCCTCATCCAAACATGCCACCGCCTCAATCATACACCCTTGGGGTGGTCTGTAAACATTAAATACCACCTTAGGTTTCATATGTTTCCTCGATATTTCAAAACCCTGTATCTCAATATTCTTGTTGGAAACCGCAAGTTTCCCATTAATTGGTCCCCCCTCTGAAACGTCAAATGACTTATGGATGTACGTGGCTAGCCCCCCTCCTCTTCTCTTCAAGGTTCTATCAGATCTTAATAGCTTATAATCAGTCACAGTAATATCGTTGTCCTTAGTATTACCATTGAGCCATGTTTCCTGGATTGATAATATTTGGGGTGACATTGATTTCATTACTTGGCGAACTTGATCTACCTTTTGTAATAGACTGCGTAAATTCCACGATACAATTTTAAGCCCTTTCAGTTTTCCGACATCTTCTACTTCATATTCCATTTATACCTCATTTTCTTTCTTCGCCATCTTCTGATGGACCGATTTTTCCCAATCCCCGTTGATAACATGACAGTACTTAATTCTCTAACTGGCACAAAAAACAGCTGTGCTCCTAACACTTGCAATATACTCTTCTGGAGAGCCCTGAGTTCAATAACTGGGTCAAAACTCAACAACATCTCTTGGCCGACCCTGTCTTTTGGCTCGTGGCCGGACAATTCTATACAATTCGTATACCTGGATCCCACACTGCTACGTGCGGACCCCTGTTTAACTATCAACTCTTTATACATTACTCTTCTGTGTTGAGTGTTTATATAAAGGTAATTAGGTTTTTAATTTCGAAGGAAGGATTTAAAGATAGTTTCAACTACACAGGGAGTTCTAGGAGTATGTGGGCAAGGCCTCAGATGTCGTGCTCATGAAAGCTCCTGTCTCGTCAGCCTGTCCCCATTCGACCTAGACCCCTGAACACCTAGTACTATAAGACTATTAGCCTAAACTCGGCCGTTGAAAACCCTTGTCTCGCATTACATATAAAATACATCGATTATTGATCAAGTCGACTGGCTACTGCGGCCCTCTTGTACAGATTTCTTGCCCTATATTATAATTTCAATTGGCCTTCACTGGGCTCCTTCAAGAACTCTGTCTCCCGTGTCAATACAAAATACAGTTATTTATCATACAGTAATAAGTGTAGCCTGGTCTGGCTAATCAATACCTTTACATAACATGTTATATTTTGTAAGACCGATATTTAGGTAATTGTTAGTACCTACTAGGGCACCAGACCCAGATCCTTGTACATGCCTCATATTGAGTGGCCCCATACTGTATGGTGTCATTTATTATACTGACTATCCACCATATTTTTTATTATAAGACTATCCACAATATTTTTAGCACTTACTTGATCTCCAGTATGAGGAATAGATCTGGACTCCAGTCCCTTCAAAACCGCTAGTTACTTCATAAATATTTTTGTTATTCGGGTGGTTATTATAACCCCATACCCCTAAATGTCCTGTTAGTATGTGCTTTAAGCCTCAGAAGTCGTGCTCATGAAAGCTCCTGTCTCTTTGGCCTAACTCACATTGAATAACAGTACATTATCTTAGAGCCCATTTATGTATTTCATGCAGTTTGTATCCTCTAAAGCATGTAATAGTTAATGTCAGGTTTTGATTTCGCTTGCTTAGCACCAACGGTGTCACTGTCCCTTAATGGTTAAATTTTGTGATAGGCTTTTACAATTTGTTTAACTACCCCCTCCCTTAGTGTGTCCGTAAAGTGACATCCGTCTTCGGATAACTTGAAGTAGAAAGCTTCATATATTGGTTGTTTAGTGGTGATATGTTTCCTCTTCGAACGGTTCATGTGAACTAGTTGACTGACATAGGGCGTCGGGACGTTGTGGTTCTTGTTATTGTTCTTCACTGTATTATTATAGGCGATAACCAACTTGTTTAGTAGCCCTTGGTCTTCTTCAATCATCTTCAACTTGGACTGTGTTAGAATTTGGTTGAGTCTCCAGGACTTTTGGGAGTTGAACACGTTGTATTTTACTAAATCCACACCAATGGTAGTGCAGAACAGAATTGCTGGTGGAGGCAGATTTTGCGGAGCTGTTTGGCAGATCGACATTCTCGCTTGTTCGAGGGCCTCCTCTGTGTCTGCGGATAGTAAAGTGGGACAAGTGTACCTCAGACCAACCTCCTTTGTAAGATGGTCTCGTTGTGTGAGATTACATATCCCCGATGCTATTACTACGACTTTTGGTTTCTCAATCATCCTAAAGTGGGTGGACCTTTCAACAATGGCATGTGTGTCAGCCCCTCTGGCCACAAATACACTGACGTCTAGATTTGGCTCGAGACTGGCGAATGTAGCATCGAGCCCCGACGCTCGTGAGTCTCCAATTACAGCCACCTCTCTCCGTGCTAGTGCCATATTTTGATCCAGTTCTTCGTTCTAGAGTATTCCCTTATATAATTTCTTAGTTGGCTGTGAGCAACTTCCTGACTTCGTCAAGTATATGCCCGAAATTGTTCTTGCCCTTGAAGGAGTCGACTTTTAGCGGTACTCGACCTCCATTGCTTACCAGCACACCTCGAGTGTTTTTCCCCACTCCCCACTTTTCGTCAGCTGTAATCTCATAGAAACCCTTTATTTTTTTATCTAGTAGTTTCTTAGTAAGGAACTCATGCTGACTGAATTTTTCAGTTGCTATTTCTGTCAGGATTTTGACTTCCACCTTCTCCCAACCTCTCATCTGTTGCGAGGCAACTTGTTTATCCAGTTTGCCTCCAAGCCGCTTGGCTTGCAAGGGACTTGGCGCCTCGCGGATTGTAATCGCTTGCTGTGGGAAGCCGTAGAACCTCGCCTTGGCGCACTGATAGGCATGCTCTGCCGAATGGTAGGTCTCTCCATTATATCTGATATCAATAGGGTAAAAGTTAGAGTAGCAACTGTGCTTTCCATGGAACCCCAGACCTCCGTTATCCACTGGGAGTTGGGAGACGTCCTCCGGCCTACACCCGGGCGGAAGGAGGTCTAGGTCGGCTGATGAGAAAGACTTGTGTGCCTTCCCCCTTACTACTATATGTCCCAGTACCACATCTGCAGGGAAGTTATGTAAGTGCAGCAATTTTTGACAGTCTACTACCATTTGGTAGTTATGATCATGTGTATCTGGTTTGTATCTGTTGAACCATATCCTAAGACCCGTTCTGCGCCGAATGTCTTTGGCTTGGTTTAGAATTATTTTCTTGGTTCTAGACGAGTCAAGCTCGACATAAATTGCTCTTGTTAGTCTATTTTTAGGGATTCCCACCCTGTATGCTAGGAATTTACCGTCATCTTTTATTAGTGCTGCGGGTCCAATAATTTGTCTGACTAATCCCTCTGTATCTTCTACAATCGATTGGAAATTCCCATCCGTGATGGGCGCACATGGCCTTAGTGACCCGTGTTGCCACCTTTCGGGTACTCCCTCAATCAATACATGTGTCGACCCGTCTACCTTGGAGTCCTTGGTTACGGTCTTATTTGAGCTCAAAATCTGTTCAGAAATTTCTGAGTTTAAGGATGCTACTGTCTCTCCCACTTTTTCGATTTTGTTACCCAACTGCTCAATTTTCTCTAGGTTTTCCCCGATTGTTAGCCTGATATCTAGTACTGATTGGTTTACCGCTTCATCGAGCTCGGCGATGGCCTCAACGGCTGCTATATCAACAAACGTATCCCCCGGTTGCTCTGGTATTTCAGGGGGATTTTCCCCATTGGACCCATTTTCAGTTGTGGGGTTATTCAGTTCTTTACACACATATGATGTTTCGATTTTTCTCAACCTACGATTCATGTTTTTGTAATTGATTTCGTACCACTTTAATTTGTTGTTTAATTTTCTAGTGATCATGTTTGCCTTGAGGTTAATTGATTGCAGTTCTCTCTCCAGTCTCCTATTTTCTTTCCAAATCATTTCTGGCCCAGATTCGGCCGCTAGCCTATCGAGTACTTTCTCCGTTATTTTCTGGATTAGTGCTGTTTCGTCTACTGTCTCCTCTTTATTCAATACATGAGATGTTTCCCCATCTATTTCTGTACGGATCGTTAGGTTTTGAGGATCAATTCCTGTTTGCCCGTTTACTGTTGCAGGAGCCGTGACGTCTTCATCAGCTATTTTAGTTCCCTCATTAACTGACGAAATATTTGTTACGTTCAAATTTTGCCCTACCTCACTGTGCTCAGTATCAGATTCCTCTTCGATGATTAAAGAGTTTTCTAATCTCATATTTTCCTCTAATCTCATATTTTCCTCTTCAATTTCCTCTAGTGTTAGATTGTCTAAGTTTGCTAGTCTCAAAGCCTCAAGATTTTCTAGTCCCCTTTCTTCATTGGGAGATGCGGTGGCGATGTCACCGTCCCTGTCATCCTCCCTGTCACCATATCTGTCACTAGCTGTGCCCTCTAGATTGTTATCGTCGTGACTTTCTTTATTTACTCTGACCTCCTCTTCCTTTATAGGACTAAGGGTCACGACATATTTTCTTTTTACAGAACCATACTTGCTTTCCTCCAAATTAGAAATACATTTTGGCAGACAATCTGGACTTTGAACATCAAATGGTTTTCCAGTTTCAGTGGCGGTGGCTCTCTTTCTGTCACCGTCCCTGTCACCCACCTTTATTTTTTTCTGGTTCTCCTGGATCTTCCTACTCTTATCCTCTGTATAAGTTTTTAGTGTCCCGTTTGAGTCTCCTAATGGAGTATAGTCACTGATTTCCTTCATATTTGGCACATTCGGTAGTATTTGATCTTCTGGCGAATTTTCAGTTTTTTCCCCAGTGCGTGGGACGTCGCTGACGACCGTTATGGAACCGTCCGCTTCCATCTTGTTGAAACACCGGCGGCTGATTAAAAACTTGATTAGCGATAGAACTATGCAGATCTTGATTATGTTTGCGATGAAGTTTTGTTCCACAACCATTTACAGTGTCGAGTTGGGTATCAGACAGGTCTGTTCGGTTTCCTTCCTTCTTATTTTCACCTAAACCTTTTGCGCGGGCCCTTTAGTGCATTCTTGCCTCTTCAAGGTTTTCCCGCCGGGGTTCTTTTTAAAATTTTAAAAGGGGTTCTTTTTAAAATTCCAGGCATACTTTCCAGTCTCCCCAATCTATGAAATGCTTGCATGAAAAGCTAAAGTGGGTTATTTGTGAAATATTCGTATTGACGCTATGAATATTGGGAAGTGTACTACAGTTTAATGATATTCAAGTCAAAGATTTTGTTTTATTTGAGACTCAAAACTCAACTCAACTCAAAAGGGTTACATGCTTCTGAAATACATAGATTTTAACATCTTTAAACGCATAAGACAAGAACAGATTAGAACTGATCTAAATCCCTGAGGGCTTACTACATTTACGATCCAGCTGATCAATATTGTATATACCTATTCTGATGAAGATAACATTAATTTAATTAACACGAATCTGTGTCAATGTTATCATTATTCAATTCAACGGTTCCTTTATTTCATTAAAAACATGTTTCTAAGTGACATTTCTGGCCCCAGGCTCCTTTTTGCTTTGTTTTAAAGAGTATAATTTAAAGATACAAAATATGTGAATATGTAACATGGTGTATGAGAACTACCAACGAAATGTTAGAGTGTGTTACATATTCCACGCCAGATTGGAAATGTATACGTAACTATGACTCTGGCGCTAAGAATTCAATAATGAATATTCATTAAGCACCATCTTTCCTAACTTAATGGACCTAATTAGTGATAAGCGTTACTTCATTATAACGTTTATCAACGCCTAATTAGATCACTCAAGTTTGAACTTGCTTTTTTGCCATTTTCATTCCACGAGATCTAACCTAACCTTGCATCCTTTCAAAATATTTCTGTTACAATTTATAACAAAATCTCCCACCCTACCAGAGACACTGTGTGTGTTGGGTCAGATCTTCAAAAAAAGGTCAATCGGCAGATCTACATATTTAGTAAATTCTGATGAATTAGACTGAAAAATGGGCAATACTCGGTATATCTGAATACATTTGATATTGCCTTGATTCAAATAACCTGTTGGGATATGTTGAACTAAATTTTGGACATTATTTTTGTCTTAAATCTGAGTTATTTGCGACAATTTGAGAAGGCGAATTGTACACTTTCTGGTGAGTTCACCCTGAACATTAGTGAAAGGGGTGTTTCGGAGGTCACATGTGCAGTTGGAAGACATAGATTCAGTGAAAGGGCAAAATATGGGTCACAAATGCCCGGTAATGGATCCGAGACTCTGGCACTTGATGACAACAATCACGTAAAACTGTCACGTAATTGGGGACGAGTGCTGCATAAGAGATCGCAAGGAGACCATTTATCTCTGTGCCGAGGCACATTTTTCAGGACAGAAAAAATAGTCCGGCCCATCTCTCTCATTCCCTCTCCCATTTCTCGCTCGAAAAGCCCTCCACGGGTAAGATCTTCAGAAAATGTACAATTCGCCTTCACCAATCCCCTCAAGTAACCCTAATTTAAGACAGAAATGACCTTCAAAATGCATTTTAACATAACAGAACTGATACTTTAAATCAACGCAATACGAATTGTACTAAGATATATCCGATATTTGTAATGTTTCAGCCTAATTTAAGAGAATTTAGTAAATGTGTAGAACTGCCAATTGTGGATTTTCTGAAGATCTGACCTCCGTGCTCGTGCCCTGGGATCCTAGTGACGGTCAGGCATTACCCAGGGTTCCCTGCCAGTACGCGTTATCAAAAATCTCCAAGTATGCGCACGCCATTATCTCCGCGTTATTTCCGGTCGGGCTTAATTGTCGTCTGCTTTCGAAATGACGTCATTGTCTATTGAAATCGGGCGCGACAAGTCAAGAATGGGTACAGAAAAGAGAAAGCGATGATCTAGTCGCCTTTAGAAAACGCTAGCTAATAATCGAGCCAATCAACGCGGGATTGGAATTAAAAGATGATTTTTTATGGATTGATATTAGAAAGTGTCAGTGAAAGAGACATGTAGGGGGGCCTACTCTTATTCCCAGGAGTTCATGCGTCTTATAGCAGGGAGTAATTTATTTTTGCTAGCGCCTCGACAGATTGCATTTAGTGACACAGTAATTAAAGAACGAGACCACTTTATTAGGTGTAAAACGCACCTCCTTTAGAATTGTGACTTCCTCATACTAAAGGCAATGTAAATAATAGTCATTGTATCATCGTCTTTACAATAATAAAATATTGCGTGATGCTAAATATATTCTAATTCTGTGGAGGAAGAAAATCACTCAAGTCGTCATCTTCGTTTTTTTATTTTTCTATCGGTCCAATATCACGCCCTGTAGTGTGTGTTTGTGTAGGGGGGGGGGCTTCTTCAAGGACAGTATATCATACTTTAACTCAGAATCAATTCATGAAATAAGTTCAATTGGCCTGTTCTAATAGTTTTGCCTGTTCTAATAGTTTTGCCTGATGCTCTGTAATATGTGATCTGTTCCGGGAAAATGAGTCACAAGTCGCAAATAAAATGGATTTTGAGATATCTTTTTTATATTTGAAAAGATGAGATCAAACCGATTCTAATGATAATAAACTTTTGGACGTAAAATACGCATTTCTATATTTTACGTTTGATATTTTTATTTTTGAAAAAAGCTGTTTGCATTGCAATGCATGTATATCTTTCATACACAATTTTGAAATTTGCCACTTGTATTCATACGCCTTCAAGCACTACCTACCCCAAGAATAAAAACATTCTATCAAAGAGATCTTGTGAATAAATCACTTTGAAAAATATCATTTTTGCGACTTGTGACTCATTTTCCTGAAACACATCACATATAACATATATACTGGTGTAGGAAATGCATTGAAGTACTTAAAAGCTGTGTTTTGTTTTCCTGACACTCTTGCATGAACAAAGGGAACAACATAACCTGCTGATATTTCCTTTTCTGACCCTGGAATGTCACACTTAAAAACCATCTCAGGTATCACACTTTCTGACGCGTCAGGTGCAAAGTGGGGCTCTGACAGGTCCCTTAAAACGACACCCCCTGAAAGGTGAAAGTTTTTTTTAACTCCTCTCCATTTCTAAATAATAAACAAAGCTCATGAAATCTTGCCAGAACTAAACCTACACCTTCTATTGACATCATGTCACTTTTTAAATTACCAAAACTGGTTTTTGTCCTCCTGAGAAAAACCTGGGAGTTATGACAGAGGGAGGGGTATGTATTGATTTCGCCAATGATGCGTAGTAATGGTTAACCACTGTGAAAGCGGACCCCTACCGCCCCCTAGCGACTGTGAATAGAGACGCAAAGCATCCCCCACACCGTGTGTCAACAATGCGCATGCGCTGGCTCGTGTCGCGGCGCACGCATCTCATTTGCATATCATTTGAATGCAGGTGAAGCTGACTGGGTGAGAATTAAGAGCGCTAGTGCTGGAGTGTACATCCTCCCCTCGTTCTCATCATGGCTTACACACAGTTTAACTCTTATAGACCATAACCATTCAATCGTGCTTTATGGGTGAAATCGACAGAAAATGTACAATTCGCCTTCACTAATCTTCCCAAATAATCCAAATTTAAGACATAAATGAGGTTCAAAATACAGTTCAACATAAACAAACGGATTGTTTAAACCAAGGTAATGTCAAATGTATTCAGATATACCTATATTTTCAGTCCGATTTAGAATTTAGTAAATGTGTAGAGCTGCCAATTGTACATTTTCTGACGATCTGACCCATAAGATTAGTCCTATGAAACCATCCTGATTTAATGAATATTTGACAGGAATTCTCTCGAACGTTTGTCAAAAGTTAAAATCAGAAATTAACTTCAATTTGGGAGGTTTGGTTTAGAAAATATAGAAAAAGAACCAGGAAGGTTTTCAGTTCTCAAATAAACCTCAAGGTGCCATTTTATAGCTCATAATCTATAATGAAATACCCCGGTGAAGATACCTTGGGGATTTGTGCGATAATGACCCATGATTTAATCCATTTGTTTGTAAAGATCCACAAGGGAAGAATTAAACTCAAAATTTCCATTCACCCTACCCTAAAACACTTTTTTCCCATCAATTCCACCAAATAAATCCTCTTCAATACAATGCCAGGGTGACAGCTCCTTCCCCCCTCTCCTCCATCTCCTCCCCTCTCTCCCCGCCCTCCCTCTCCCCGCCCTGCCCTCTCCCCGCCCTCCCTCTCCCCGCCCTCCCTCTCCCTGCCCTCCCTCTCCCCGCCCACCGCCCATTGACCCTATACAATACCAACACACATGCCCGGGCCAAGAGCCATGGTGACAAGAACCACACAATATCCTGACACTGAGAACCCATGGGAAACACTTTTAACTCTCAATTAACAACAATGGCTGCCGATGGCCACCCTATCCACCTATTGCCTTAATTACAGTGTGTCCGTCAACACTGAATGAACCTCCTCCTCCTCCTCCCCACCACCAACCTTAGCCTGGAACCGAATCCAACCCTTTAACAATTGTTGACATCTCCTCCCAAAATTATACAACAACTTTTTGCACAATAATAGCTCAGTTGTATTTCTGTTTGGAGGCGATGTGCGGCTTTTGTTCAGCGGCAGACCTGCTGATAAGATGCTTACCGGTCAGACTTTCAGAGAATGTACAATTCACTTTCACCAATCCTCTCAAATAACCCACATTTAAGACCAAAATGAGCTTCAAAATGCAGTTTAACATAACAGAACGGATACTTTGAATCAATGTGATATCAAATATACTCAGATATACCTGGTATTCATCATTTTTCAGCCTAATTTAGCAGAATTTGCTAAATGTGTAGAGCTGCTAATTGTACATTTTATGAAAATCTGACCCGGTTACATTTTTGTGGGTTGGCTCAGGTTGCTGGGTTTGTCCCCAGGGTTGTTCACCAGACGATATGTTCTCACGGTTGTGCTACACAGGGGTCAATGGTGACAGATTAATTGGATCAGCGGTGCTTAATTCTGGCCCAGTGTCAATGGGAGTTTACGGTGTGAAAAGGAAACAGGGCAAAGCATGGGTTTGGGTCATTAATTGCTTCTTTCCAGTCAGGTGCAATTAAAGTGATAAATCCAAAACACGGGAATGTTTAATTGGCGATGATTATTTTCCTTTTTTACAAAATTTTATTGAATCGAAATTCCACAGCGGTGGTATGTCTCATTCGTTCAATTTAAAACATAAATCTCAAATTAATATTAATGCGTTTAAGTTTAACATCCAGATCAATATCTATCTCCTATCTAAGATATGGATATGTGATATAAGGCTCCAATTGTCTATACATCCAGTCATCTAATTAATGTTGTATTTCTAGCTGCTAATTTTTAGGGGTAGTTCGCCCTAATTAAACATCAACGAGAATGAGAACTCTCCAGTAAGAAGATTCTAAAGTCGTCTGTAACAATTTTATTTCTTATGTTTATATCTTATATATTTATATCTTTTTCTATTTTTATCTATTTCTATTTCTTTCTATCTTTATCGTAGTGAATGAAAATTGAAAATGAAATGGAATTATACATACTCCTGAAGATGGGAAAGTAAGCCCGAAAGCTTGAGATAACTAATAAAAACAACACCAACTTTATCATGTTTACTTCATGAAATCATCATTTCATCTCCGGTTCACCCCAATATAAAGCAATACTTCCCCATCTACTGGAAATGAAATCATGAAAAACTTTACTTTTAAAATTTATTAAATATTAAATATATCTAAAATACATGTTTCATTTCAGGAATCCCGTATATCCGTCCGCTACATAACATAACTGCAGTAGCCAACCACGTGATGGTAATGCGCTGCTATGTGTCTGGATATCCCATTAAAGAAGTAACGTGGATTAAAGGTAAACAAATGATTACATCAAACAATGCTTTTAAATATTTGATACAATCAATCGTCACACCGATCAGTACACATTTAGTACGTCAACCAAGTTCAACATTCACACTTATATTAGGGAGGTTCAGCAAGTCTAACCTATATGTAAACGTAAACGTATCTGTATCTCTGACATATAAAAATACCATAAAAGAAAGAAAGAGGTTCAGCAAAACATGGCGGGAAAAACGTAACGTCACATATCAAGAAAAATGTTTCATCTCACATCTCTTTATTTTTTATGCATGGAAATGTGACGTAATTCACAAAGGATATATATTGATACGGCTACGTAATTGAGATAGGTTTGCTTGCGGATTCTCCCTATTATATTCAATCTATGTTCATATTCCAGGTAATCTGAAACACTGTAGTAACTATTTTATATTGAACTGGATTGCTATTTTCTGATGCTCACCATGAGTTTGATTCTTCCACTTAATAAGTCTATGTTTATACAACGACTTGATATAGGACTTGTGCATGTTTAAATGATGAAACTCTATGATATCTTATTACGGCATTTTTGGGGAACCAATAGGAATATATTGTTACATGTTGGACTATGATTCTCCGTTTCATTATCGTGATGGAACAGCAGATCGATCAACAACTAAATTTATAGATATCTGAAATAAAAAGATACATACAAAGACGTCCTTGTAAAGTTTTACTATGAGCACGAGGTGTGAGAAGTAACTAATGGTAATCTCTGCTGCAGATGGGGTACAACTCCCAACTAACCATCGCCAACACGTGGGTCGAGACGGGACGCTGTCAGTTGATGACGTCATGAGAGGTCATGACGACGGTCCGTACATGTGTAAGGCGGCTAATTACGAGGGTCAGTCGGCCTCACGTATAGTCTACATATACATACTCGGTAAGTCTTTAATAATACATTTGTGATGTGTTTCAGGTAAATGAGTCATAAGTCGCAAAATTGGTGTTTTTTTACAAGATGACATTATTGGAATCTTCTTATTTTTGGAGAGTCTGTCACTTATAGTTATGTCAATTGATGTATCAAATTTCAAGACAATCTATGTAATATATCCTTTCGTTTTATAGGTCCTCATTTGGACTACATTTAGTTACTTTACTGTTATTAACCACCAGAAATAGTTTTTTTTTCAAAAACGAAAATATCAAACTTAAAATCTGGAAATACTTATTAGATTATTAGACTGTTTACTATCATTGGAATCAGCTTGATCTCATCTTTTCAAATCTAATGGTATCTCAAAATCTATTTTTAGCGACTTATGACTCATTTTCCTGAAACACATCACAATTATCAAACGATTTTATAAATTATAATTTTGTGATGGTAGTACAGTGGAACCCCGAATAAAGACCTCCTCCCTATAGAGACCACCCCTCTATTAAGACCAGTTTCTCTCGGTCCCGAATTGTTTTCCTCTTATTAGATTAGCCCCTCTAATGAGACCACCTCGCTATGAGACCACAAATCGCTCAGTCCCAATGGTGGTCTCAATTAGAGAGGTTCCACTATAAATGTGATATTATATTTGTTCGAAAATAGTTTTCAACATATTTGAAAGATAAACCAGGCACGTTTCCTTACATATAAATCAAACGTACACATAATGGATAATCATTATTTTGAATTGGAAAACCAGATGATTAGGAAACCTAGGAAGACCAACACTGCGTTGATAGCTTCAACCTTTATCTCTACAAATGACTGGTGTAATTGTTAAAAAAGAGGAATAAAAATACTTACATTTACACAAAGTTTGATAATGATAGGCATGGAAAGTGGTACGTAGAACTGGGCCTAACTTTATGATTTCTCTTCCTCTTTCTCTTCCAGAGCCGCCAGTGATAGATTCATTCAAGTTCCCAGTGCGCAAGTCTGGTGACCGCGTTTCTATTTCCTGCGTGGTGAGCAGCGGAGATTTACCCATCAGTTTTACATGGTACAAAGATGGACAGGCCATACCCGCCGACCTGGGCGTCCTTACCAAGGTAATCAATCAGTGAAAATTGTACTAATTATTCACAAATTATAAATTATGAACAGATTCCAAGCGCTGAAGTCCATTTGCAGTTAAACCCTTGTCTGCAGGCTGTGCACTGGTTTGGCCTTAATATATAATGGGTGAAGTCGCCAGAAAATGTACAATTCACCTCCACCAATCCTGTCAAACAACTCAAGTTTGAGCTTGAAAATACAGTTTAACATAACTGAACAGATTGTTTGTATCAACACAATACCAAATATACTCATGTATACCTGGTATTGACCATTTTTCATTAGCAGAATTTACTAAATGTGTTGATCTGACAATTAAGTGTACACTTTCTGGCGATTTCACCCATATGTACGCAGTATAATCGGAATCTGCATGAAGAGCTTTTGAACCGTAATAACCAATATCCCTATCAACGGATTCATTGTTTTATTTCAGTTTATTTTCAAACCTGTACCTCGGATTATATAATATATAGTATGGAATAACTGTCTTTGTCCGCATATCTAGAGCTCTCTGTATGAAAACAAGGAGGAAAATAAATTACACTTCGTTTCTAAACACAATCCTTCTGCCATCCAAATTCCTATGGTGATAATAAAAATAAAATGATGAGTGAGTGAGATTGGTTGCTTTACGCCATTATCAACACATTTAAGATGGTTATATCAAGGGCGGGAGAGCTGAGAGGGAGGCAGTTTATGATCATATCCAGGAAATAGAGATAGAGAAGAAGGGAGAGAGAGACAGAGAAAAGGGACAGAATGGTACTTTATGGTCATACCCAGGACCAGAATATAAAATTGATGTTATATTATGCCATTATCATTCAAGGTCACAACTTGGTGTATTATTAACTCTCGCAAAGGCACCTGAGAGAAACTATATTAGTGTTGGTACATGATAGATGTATATATATACTCATGTATGATGGTCTCCATGTATGTATTCCAGTCTACAGGATCCTACTCCAGCCTCATGTCTATTGGTAACGCCACCCCGCGGCACAACGGGAACTACACGTGTATGGCTAGTAACCGGGCCGCGTCCACTAACTACACAGCAGCGCTCCACGTGGACGGTACGTACAACACCAATAGTTAATTACATACTCAGTAAAGAATTATGCATAAACTCTGAATGTGAATCCTATATATTTACACAATATCATACTGGTACTATATCCCTTATAAAGAAATATATCATATCAATTCCATGAGTATTAATAGTAATATATGATATTGATAGATCGATTGATTGGTTGACTGAATCCTTTATATATTATAGTAGGATTGTGTGCATCTGTATATAGAAATACGTTTTGTTCTGCTACATGCTTTTATATACGGAAATTATATCAAAACATTGCACATTAATGTCCTTTCTTAAGATAATGTTTGCATTTAAAGGTATTTTCAGACCGCTTCTTATATATTATAATTAAATCGATTTATCTCCATATAAATGGTCCGCAGATTAAAGTTATTTCGCACGATTTCCATGAAATACCGTCTAAGCTCATCTCTAGGGTTTACGAAGCCTTCTCCCTTTAGTTGTTAAAATGAACGCATGGTACAGCACTACTTCCTTTTAGGATTGAATATATATGTTCTTCTCTGTTGCAAACAAATTGCAGTGCCACCTCGTTGGGTTGTGGAACCTTCGGACTCCTTCGTCATCCTCGGGCGCAGCGCCATCTTGAACTGCCAGACTGACGGCACACCGGAACCGGAAGTCACGTGGATGAAGGCTAGAGGTAATTTTCACTTGCAAGCACTTTTTCTTCTCTCATATTTAAAACATCGGGAGGGAAAGAAACGTTGGAGTGATGTATCGTAAACCTCATTCAAAACCACACTAAAGCGCCCTTAAACAGTAATTTAAAAAGACCCATACAGAATAGGGTATTGTGGTTTGTTAAGAGATCATGCATTAAACATGTTTATAACCATCGAAAAAAATTTGTTTGATGGAATATAATAGACCTGAACTTCATCAATAATTTGAATATATGTCTTATATGTCTCCTGAGGAAAGTATTCATTTCCTTATACTACTTGCCCTATGCCTGGAGTTAAGTCCATTGTCCATATACTACTAGCAGACTCTGTACCATCTATACATAAAATATTTGGTTGGTTTTGGCATCATTGACAGCCGCTGAAGGTGGATAGTCGCAGCAGATAAACATTTGAGATGTTTCCTACTGTACCCCGGCATAATTCACCAACAATGGGAATGCAGAAATATTTGATTTCTGTCTAAAATCTGAACAGAAAAAGTCAAAATGATTCAATGATGTACGATTGGTGAAGTTTGTAGAGTTTCACACGGGAACGAATGCTTTTAAAGTGATCTGTCTGGATTTCTAAAATACAGCATCTATATGAACTGGAATGCACGCTTCTCACTATATCGAGCTTCTACACTGACTTGCGCGATTAATTCAATTTGATTACTCTCGCCCAAAGTGACACTTTCTCACCCAGTTAAGTGGTACAGGTCAACACCTATGGTGGCCCCTCGCTCAATCCCAGGCCCTAAACACCCCTCACCTCCTAACCTGTCCGCTAGGTGGTACTTTAAACTGGCAGACGACATTTGGAAAGTGCTGAGTCATAGCGGATCCCCGCCATTCTAAGTGATACAATATGGCGGAACCCACCCGGAGTAGCTCCCTGCTGGGGTGGAAAGAGAGTGGGAACGTTAATTAAATCTCAAGTAATTCACTTGTTCTCAAAATGGAAAGAACAAAAAAGATCTCGACTCCGAGTAGACAATTAGGAAAAAGCTCCAACAGTGTAAAGTCTCGTTAGCACGAGACGTCACGCGAGCGCACGAGAATTGCAGAGGAAATAGACCCCCTGGAGTGCCACATTTACCGCCCTCTATACTTGACCTGTTGAAACAAGCTAACTCACAAATAGCAGACGAGATTTGATCAATTTTTGGCGCGCTTCCAATTGTAGGGATTATCTGGCATTTTGACGCGGCCATTGAAGTGTAAGGAGAGTTTATTGTTGTGTTTCATTATTCCCAAAGTGGAAATCAACCGGAAATATTTGTGCAAATGGTGTGACGTGAACCCTCGTTGGCATTTGGAGCTATTTCATAAAAATTGTCCACGGACCTGTCTTTTATCGCTTTTATTATTTCCCCTGAATCCGACTCTTGTTGTGAAATTTAACTTTGAATTTGTAACCATATATAATACTTGATAATCTGAAAGTTCTTCACGTTTAATATAGGCGTTGCCACTGGTGTTGGAATATCAATGCCCGGGGAAATTGTATGTCAATTACGTGCGGGTTTATGTTGATAAACAGGTTGTATTGTCTGGGTAGAGGGAGGTTTAAATGTTGGCAGATTTAGAATCACTATCTGTCATTCACAATTCACCCACTCATTTATCTTGTATGCAATGTGTTCCAGGAAAATGAGTCACAAGTCGACAGAAAATGATATTTTTTACAGTTTTTCTTCACAAGATGTCTTTATTGAAATGTTTTGATCTTTAGCGGGCATAGCACTTTTAGTCATATAGATTTATGTACTAAATTTCAGGATATTTCATTAAATATATCTTTGCATTTTGAAGGCCTTTGTAAGGAGTATGATTAGATACTTTACTGGTAATTGCCATCCTAGAAATATGGTAGACTTTTTTTTCAAAAATAATAATATCGGACTTAGAATATAGAAATACTTATTACTGTTTACTATGATTGGAATCGGCTTGATCTCCTCGTTTCAAATATGATAATACCTCAAAATCAATGCGACATTTTCCTGAAACACATCACATATGTCAGCATCCATGAGAGACATAATCTATCACTATTTTTTTTTTTTTACAAAGTATTGGAATTATTAGGTCTTTGTATACTTATTGTCATATAATATATGATTACACAAGCTTATCAAGGGATGTTTCTTTGGTAAAAGTATATTACGATGACACTGGAGATGTTGCCAATGACAAACCCGTTCCCTTAGCACATAGTTATGATGCTGATATAAAGAATTTGTAATATAGCACATGAGTCAAATCGTCAGAAAATGTGCACTGCCTCCAATTCTCTCAAATAACCCAAATTTAGGACTAAAATCAGGTTCAAAATGCAGTTCAACATAACCGAATAGATTCTTGGAATCAAGGCAACACCAAATATATTCAGATATACATGTACATATAGTATTTACTATTTATCAGTCTAATTCAGCAGAATTTACTAAACGTGTAGAGTTGCTAATTGAACATTTTCCCAAGAGTGACATCTTTTAGGCTGAATCGCAAATATAAGCCCCCACCCCGCCCACCGCTCCATCTGCCCCCCCCCCCTCCCACCCGACCCCGCAGTATGTAAAATATCAAACTTAAACTATAGAAATACTTATTTGATCTCCTATTGTTTACCATCATTAGAATCGACTTGATCTCATCTGTTCAAATAATGATATCTCAAAATCCCATTTGTGTGACTCATTTTCCTGAAACACATCACAAATGTAAGCTCACCCACCCACCCACCCACCCACCAGCCCCCTCCCCCTCCATATCGGCGGCCCGCATCTATATGGGCACACAAGATGGATGAGTGACATTGTGTATCGATCCTTTTGTTGAACTTTCTTTTGTTGCGCCACGTGACGTGAATCTCTCGCGTTGCCCCGCCCTCTGGTGGGAATAAAATGTTCAATTAGTCGATGGTCTATAACCGGCTCTTATCTGTACCTCACAATATGCACAGCCGGGAAATGTGAAACCTTATCTAATTATGGAAGATTATAGGATTTTAACCAAAAATGTTGGCGAATTTTTTAACAACTAAAATTTGAAAACGTTTATCATATAAATTTTAATTTTCTTCACCAATGTTATAAGTGCATTGGAAATGTGTCATATGAATCTATGGTTAATTGAACGAAAATCAGGTTAGCAAAACATAATCCCCCAAATCAAGAATTCAGGTTTTGCACCAATTATCGCTCAATTCGACAAAATTAGAAAGTATTTAGCAGAAATACCTCTAGTTTGTACCTTTTGATATATCAGCATTTTTTCTCGTGATTATCTTTATTCATTTAGCAGCATGCTTTATATCACAATCCAACGTTCAAAACGGGTCATTTATAGGGTTTTAAAAAGACAATCCAGAAGTGTGAAGATTAGGCTTTATTTGTCTTGATACTTAATACGTTTTCTCATTAAGCCATGCAATGAGCTTTTAACTGCAGACTTGGACCAGGCAGGCAGCGTATCGCATTGATCAAAGCTGTAGGTAAACACAGCTTTCAACCAACATGGAAATGAGCGTGAATAATTTCAGTCTTAAATCGATATAAACCAGTTGGAAAATTCTTTGGGGATGAGTTTTATTATCTGGCAGTATCTAGAACCCCAGGGGTTTATGTAATCTTTAAAGAACATGACTAACATACACAATTAAATTTTACAAGGTACAAGGGTCAGATCTTCAGAAAATGTACAATTCACCTTTATAAATTCCCTGAAATAACCCACATTTAAGACAAAAATGAGCTTCAAAATACAGTTTAACATAGCAAAACAGATACTTGAAATCAATGCGATACCAAATATTGTCAGATATACCAAGTATTTAGCATTTGTCAGCCTAATTTAGCAGAATTCACTAAATGTGTAGAGCTGCCAATTGTGCATTTTCTGAGGATCTGACCCACAAGGAAAGTGTATAATAATTGCGAATTCCTGACCCACACTCGAGTATGAAATTGAAATGAAATTTGAATTTTGTTACCTCATTTAATGGTGTTTTCTATTACTCATAATACACTGGAGAAACAAGCTTGTACCTTTTAACAATGAATTATTTTTCAATGTATAAACAAGATGTTGACAAGATGCCTTCGTGGGAATGTTCTCCTTTGTGGAGAGCTTAACACTGTCTATAGCCTGAATATATGGGTCAGATTTTCAGAACATGTACAATTGGCAGACCAACACATTTAGCAAATTCTCCTAAATTAGGCTGAAAAATGATGAATACCGGGTATATCTGTGCATATTTGGTAGCACATTGATTTAAAGTACCAGTGCTGTTATGTTAAACTGCATTTTGAAGCTCATTTTTGTCTTAAATGTGGGTTATTTGAGAGGACTGGGGAAGGTGAATTGTACATTTTCTGAAAATCTGACACATATGTAGGCCTACCAAAGACAGTGTCTTTACTGTTTACCATCATTGGAATCGGCTTGAACTCATCTTTTCAAATATGGTAATATCTCAGAATACATTGTTTGCGACATTTGACGAATTGTCCTGCAACACATCACACATTTCAAAATCTGTGCATGGGAATTGTACTTGTGAGGGAAATCACAGTGGCTGTTCCATGACTTGCCACTACTCCCGCTACATCCTGTATAAAGCGCAATAATCCCACGGGGGTTACTTTAGAGGGACTTATATTTGTTCCCTCCACACTTCCCCAACTTACCCTGAGTGTACCAGTCACCTGGGTGAATGGAGACCGTTGGTGGATGGTGTAACACCCCTCCTCAACACCCCCCGATAACATTAAGCACCCCATTGTCAGGAAGGACTCACACGTGGACATCCCTTAAATATAAGTCAATGTAACCCATATACCACTTATAGCCATTTAAGTGTGAAGGGGGCCTCTAGGGAGGGGGCGGGGGCGGGGGAGGGTATAAGACCTATAAGTCCCCTCCACTCAGCGGGAAATTGAGAGAAAACGACTTTCTGACAAAAGGAAATAGCCAACTTAAAGATTAGGTAGGGTACAGTACACCTGAATAAATGTGTTCCTTGTGAAGGTAAATAAATTCATACATGGCTCAGATCTTCGGAAAATGTACAATTCTCCTTCCAAAATCCTCTTAAATAAGCCTAATTTAAGACAAATCTAAGTTTCAAAATACAGTTCAGCATAACCAGACATGTATTTGGAAGCATCACAACACATAATACACTCAGGTATACCTAGTATTTATCATTTCTCAGCCTAATTTTGCGGAATTAACTAAATGTGGAGGGCTGCCCATATATGTGATGCGACACCGACAAGAATCCTAGAGTGTGTATAAGCGTATGCAAGCATTTCAAGTATAGTTGAGATCTCGAGCCCCAATTCTTAATCACTGCCTCCAATCTGCCGTTAGTATTGTAGGAGATGCAAGCATTTCTATATGGGTCAGATTTTCAGAAAATGTACAATTGGCAGCTGTACACATTAAGTAATTTCTGCTAAATTAGGCTGTAATTTGGTCAATACTAGAGAACTTTGAGTATATTTTGCATTGCATTGATTCTAGCAATCTGTTTGGTTTAGGTTGAACTGTATTTTGAACTTTATTTTCGTCTGAAATTTGGGCTATTTGAGAAGATTGGCGAAGATATATTGTACATTTTCGGAAAATCTGACCCATATGCTCATGTCTGCTTTGTGTCCTGCTTATGAAATGATCACATTTTGCACGCATCTAAGTCAGATCTTGCGCCCGCAAAATTTGCCTTTTATAATGGTTTCATGGTCAATACTTTCATCAGATCAAAAAGTTCGAAAATTACCTTTTGACGTAATAGTGACAGATTAATTTGGATGAGAGATATCGCCCTTTAACATTTTAAGGGAAGAACTTTCCTAGTATAAAATGTACTCCCAAACTCCAAAATGACCGTTACAGATGTGTGGAACGTTTAATCTTAGAGCATGTAAGTTCGGGCATAAGCCAGTCTCTCTTCAAACAATCAATATGATTGTATAATACAAAGTTCCTGACAAAAGGTGGATACTTTATAGTACACAGTAGCGTATAGAATAAATACATATACAATCCAGGATAACCAAGTGCACACACGGACACACAAGTGAACAGCAATCTCCCAAACTCTTCCCTGATCCGGTGTGCTACTTAAAAGTCCATTTACCCGAGTTACGCATGCAATTACGCACAAACACACCTTACGCACACACGCACGCGCTCCCACATCTCAAACATATGCACCCTGTTTGCGCACACATAATCCCACGATAGGGGAGTTGCATGTGCCACCGCGCATGTCTGTTACAGTGCTTCCTGGGATGGATTCTGATGAAATCTGACTTACAAATATTTGGCAACATTTTGATCGAAAATTGCAAGAATATTTTCACCAATATCAGAGTTTGTATACATGAGCTATGAAAACCAAGTGCATGATGGGAAAGATGGAGGCATGTGTTATGGAAACCTGTATAACGCATGGATATTGACATTAGAACATGGATAAATAGTCCATGATGAAAATGGCATGTTTTCTATAGGTTTTACACTGTACCATTAGTCCCATAATTCCATGCGAATCAAGATTCAAAATAGCGGCTATGCAACTCCCTTATTGGAAGTGTCTCCCCCCCCCCTGTTTGCGCACATAATCCCACAATTCCCCTCACACCCCAGGTGACGCCTTATATAGCATTACAAAGGAGCTATTGGCAGAGGACCAATATTGACAAACCACTCCATTCCGTTTGCAGGTAGAATTAGCCTTTTTATTGAGGGCTCGTGCCATTCCCCTTAACACAATACCCGTTCCCTTATTTACATGCAACCGGTCATTAGCATGTTTACTAAACCTATAACCCTTCATCAATCTGTCCATCAATGATAAATAATGTTGTGTATAGGTGGGTGAAATCGCTTGAAAATGTACAATTCACCTTCCCCAATCCTCCTAAATAATCAATATTTAAGACAAAAATGAGCTTCAAAAGTTGAACATAACCAAACAGATTTGTTTGGTCATCGCAATGCCAAATATACTTAGACATACCTAGCATTGGCTAAATTTAGTCTAACTTAGCAGAATTTATAAAATGTGTAGAGTTGCTGTACATTTTCTGGAGATCTGGCCCAAGCAGGGAATCCACTGAAATGAACTTTTACTCAGACTAACTTATAGATATTGTACAGCCAGTTAGATAGGCATTGACTACTCATAATTAAGCTAAGAACTAGTGTAAATAAATATTTAAACACCAACGTATGATTTAAAACTCTAAAAGTTCAGTTTATGTTTAGGATTAGTGTACGATTACGGGTGTCAGAGACAGGTGTGTTTGCCCGTCAGTTATAAGCTTACACATTGTGTGTGTACAGGCCAGAGGTGGCGCCTTTGTCCGCCAAACTTTGAGAATGCTGGGGGAGTTGTGAATAATGTGTGATGTGTTTCATGAAAATGAGTCACTAGTCGCGAAAATGGATTTTGAGATATCATCATATTTGAAAAGATGAGATCAGGCCGATTCTAATGATAGTAAACAGTAGGGCATCTAATAAGTATTTCTATATTTTAAGTTTGATATTTTTATTTTTGAAAAAAAGTTTGCAATATCTCTGGGTGGACAATTACTAGTAAAGTAGCTTAATAAACAATATAGGATGAGACATTTGATACATGTATCTATATTACCTAAAGTGCTAGATGCCCAAAGGATGACAACATTCAGGAGGCATCCTGCGAATAAATCACTTTGAAAAATATAAATTTTGCGACTAGTGACTCATTTTCCTGGAACACATCACATATTTCAAAGTATCCTTCCGAGGGAGCTATGGGTTTGTGAAAATAAAAGCGGTCATGCATGATTCTCAACGATACATTCAGATAAGATATATACTATTTTTGTTCCAATATAATGACATCAGAAAAGTACGATTCCTTCCGCCGAAACAGATCTTCCAGGCTGTCCTAAAGAATCCCTTGCGTCAAATAAACGAAACTGATCATTCTTTAATCACGTTTTCTTCTTCAGGTGATCAACCCGGTAATTATGAAGATGTTGTCTCCAAAAACGCAAGTGACACACGCATACAGAAAATGCCTAACGGAAGTTTGTCAATCAAGAACGCCCGCCCCGAGGATCATGGGTATTACCTATGTCACGCGAGTAACGGTGTCCCACGAGATTTGAGTAAAGTGGTGGACCTTATAGTGCACAGTAAGTTCATACTTTAATCATTGATAGTGTCATGGGCACTGCTAGTGCTGTTTTGTAAGAGATCATGATGTAGTTTTATGTATATATTGAAATTTTATTCTGAATTATAAAAACACTACACATTTCTAACACATTTTCACTATATATGGAGCGGAAAAGTCTTCTTATGTTATCCCTGAAGAAGCCCCCCCCCCCCTATAGGGCGAAATATTGGAATAAAAGAAAACTTCTAAGGTGTCGACCTGAGTGATTCTTTTCACCTTCAGAATTATAAAAACAGTTACATAACGGGAACAATGCCTCTACATTGTAGGTCGTATTTAAGATAAATATCCAATTAATGACAGAAATATTGTTCACAGACTTATCTAAACTCATAGCATTCAAAACGTTTATATCAAAAGAAATCATTTGAAATCAGCAGTGAACATTCTTCGCATTTTCAAGAGAGTTCTAGACTAAAAAATGCATCTTTCCAGGGTTAAAAAACCCCACCCCAAACTGTCAAGTTTCTCATTTTACCACTTTTCACCTCTGAACAGTTCCCGCCACATTCGCTGCCGTAAACCGGAACTACACATCACGTCTCCATGACAACCTGACGCTTGACTGCGAGGCGCGAGGGGACCGCCCCCTGTCGCTGGCCTGGAGCTTTAATGGCCGCCCCTTGAACTGGCGGGAAGATCCGAGGTACTTCAAGTGTTCATATTTCACCTTCTCAAGTTATCTGTAAAAAGGTCCAAATTGTTTGTTTTTTAAATTCAGCTTTCTCCGATGTTTGTCCACTAAAGTGTTAATGAATATTTATTTTTGATTTTGTGTTTTTTTATGTATTTGAATTAGAAAAGCTCTTCATTGATGGTTGGTACTTGATGATGTTAAGGGCCTAGTCCACTATACCGATTCTCATGCGATTGTGTGCCGGAGAGTAGGCCTACTCTTTCCACTAAATTCTATGAGAATCGCATGAGAATTTGCTTAGGCCCTTATTAAGAATAACCTTCAGATTATTCAAATTCAATTCATAAATAATTACACTTCGGAACAATAATTTCTGAGCTAGAACTTGCAAGATTTGAAACTTTATGCTGTCGATGATAGCACTGAATATAGGAATAATTGAATCACAACTATGACTTAACTTTGACAGGTTGGAGGTCGCCTACTACAACACTCGCACCGGAAGAGGTTCCAAACTGTTCTTCCGGCCCACGTCTCGGAAAGACTCGGGACTTTACGTATGCACCGCTCAGAATATGTTCGGAAGTGACGTCACTGTCCTTAATCTTATGATCCAAGGTAATTAAAAGTTTCCTCTCTGACGGGGTCTATGTTGTGTGTTGAGTTCTAGGTAATCAGTTTAGGAATACATATAAGGGTATACTATCAGGTCACTGGAATTTAGCAAAGTTCATTATGTTTTACTAAGGGACCGCAAAATAGGCCCTAGGATGCTTACGTATGCCATAATGATATCGAAAATCTCATTTTAGCAAACACCAGGAAAACTATTTGATCTCTAGAAATCACAGCTCTTCCAATGTAACATCTTCTGCTGACAAGGTCCAAACTAATGAAGCACAAATAATCTTTATAAGAAAAATATTGTCATTTGGAATGATGAATGTGAGAATTCTATTAGGCAGAATCCAGGGGAAGGCCCTCCAAATATGTATCTTTTTTTTGCTGCTATCCCCTAAGATAAGATATGCTCACTGATTACGACCCGACAAATCGTAAGATATGAAGCCAACTATGCCTACGAACAAAGCCTGATATCTAGCTTACATTTTGTTTGATCCAACATTGGACAATAATTTGATCCATAGAAATCCCTGACCGAGTGTGTTTGTTATCGCTATACAGAGACCCCTGAAGGACCGTTACGATTGGTTGCCCAGGAGATAGGCAGTAGAAGTGTGACGTTGCGCTGGAAGATGCCTTACGACGGTAACAGCATGATCGTGGGCTACATCATCCAGATCAAGAATAAAACAGGTAACGTGACTGGGCTGTCAATATGAGCTTCCTAATACCTGTACGTTAGGCTCATGTACTAGCGATTGACCCATAAGAAATATCGCTAACTTTTTTTTTCTTGCATAAAATATATTGAAGTGCTATAGAAGTCGTAATGTTTACCATCATTGGAATCGGCTTGATTTCATCTTTTCAAATATGTTGATATCTCAAAATCCATTTTTTCGCGACTTGTGACTCATTTCCTGTGACATATGCTAATATTGAAATATTCACTTAAAATGACAAAACTATAGACAAAACTCTGATAAGAATAATGTTTCAAACTAACAAAGAGTATACAGACTTATCACAAGTGTTACCTCTCGTTTACATATCACATATATTCCGAGCTTCTTCTATTTCCCTAGACGTGTGGAACCAGAACATGGTACGTAACGTCACGGTGGCCGCTAAGACGAAACTGACGCAAGAAATAACCGATCTCCGCCCCGCCTTCGTCTATGACGTCAGGATCATTGCCGTCAACAGTATCGGTCCAGGTCGTGCCAGTCACGTGATATCCGTGTCGACGCTGGAGGAGGCACCGGAAGGACCTCCCCGTGACGTCGTTGTGTATGCTACCGGCTCGAGTTCCATCAATGTCAGCTGGGATGTAAGTGGCTTTTCCTGCTTTCGTTAGTGTATTATATTGGCCATGTAGGCCATTTTAGTTGAGCCCAAACAGCTTACTTTATTAATGTCCTTTTTATTCATTTATCAAGTTTTAAACTTTGAATACTATAATATTGCGACGTAATTCACACAAAAATACGGAAAGAGTTACGTAATTGAGGAACCTCCCTATTTTTTGTGAATTACGTCGCATTTGTGTGTATAAAAGATGAATTATGAGGTGAAACTTTTCGCTTGACATTTTACCTTACGTTTTTCCCGCCATGTCTTGCTGAACCTCTTTCTTCCTTTTAATGTATGCTTGTATATCAGCGATACAAATACGTTTAGGATAAACTTGCTGAACCTCCCTAATAAGAAATATTCATCCCATGATGTAGATCTAGCCAATCTGTTATATCAATAATATTGATAACAATTAATGCAACCCTGGCATTTACTTGCTCCGCCCACAGGCGCCCGTGCTGGAACTGCAGAATGGTGACGTCACAGGTTACTACATCGGTTACCGCCCACACAACCACAGCGCCCCCTACATGTATGTCACCAAGGCGGTGCTGGCGGAAGCGGAAGTGCTGACCGTGGAGGTGGATGACCTAGATAAGTTCACACGTTATGACGTGCACGTACAGGCGTTCAGCCGCGAGGGTTCAGGTCCACAGTCACAGGATGTCTCTGTACTCACACTGGAAGATGGTAAGATTACCACTTGTTTGATATTCTCCTTTTCCATTACTGATAACACAGATGTTACTTTCATCAATATGTGGAGGTTGAAATGACTATATCTCGTCCCTAGATATTACAATATAATAATGATAATTATCATATTGTCATATGTTGTTGATGAAGATTATGAAAATAATCCACATACATGTACCTCAAATGAATGCCCCATCTGCCCCTAAAAACCCTTCTTAACCATCAAGTGGTTACTGAAAGATATAGATTAATATCCCTTGTTCGGTAAACGAAATCATTACTGTCTCGTTAATGGTTCTATTTTTGATTTTGAGAAATACTTTATTCAGGAAGACAAATACATTTCGTCATAAACGATATCCAAGTATAACCTGACTTTAAATACAATTAATACTACCATTTGAAGATTTTATATAAAAAAAATATAAAAAATAAAGAGACAATCAGCAGTTGAACGTCCATCATGAAAAGACCTAGTCCAACAAGATAGAGTTCTTTCTTTTTAAGCAAGAATCAGTCCATAGACGATTATAATAATGTATAAACACAGAAAAAATAAGAAAAAGGTATAAAGTTCAAATACAGGTACACGCAAAGCATGAGCAAAAATTAAAAATAAGATACCGCTAAGTGTGCAGTGCTAAACCCTGATGTATATTTGCTGCAGTGCCGAGTGACAGCCCACAGAACGTGCAGGCCACGCCCCTCTCCTCCACCAGTCTACTGGTCGTGTGGTCACCTCCTCCACTCTACACACTCCACGGCGTCCTCCAGGGCTACAAGGTCATCTACAAACCTGTCAGAAACGATGAAGGTCAGTCACAGTCATTACTACTGGACAATTGGGCAAAACTCTTGATAATATAGTCCGGTATAGACTTTGTATGGGTGATTGATACACGGGGTGGTGTCAGTTCTACAACCTTGTTTTGGTACATTTCTTACATATAATTATCAAAATAATATTAAATATAATTTCATTTCTTTTTCTCTTCTTTAATGTATTTTCTAGACCGTATTGTTTGCACGTAGCATGAATGTCATTTTTGTAATATATTAACGTGAGTTGTAATGAAAATGAACTATGAACCCCACAGATGAGATGGACGCAGACACGATCGTGACGTCACAGCTGACCACTGCCATATATGGGTTGTCCAAGTACACTAACTACAGCCTCCAGGTGTTGGCCTATACCAGGAAGGGGGAAGGTGTGCGTTCCGACCCTGTGTATACCCTCACCTCACAGGATGGTAAGTCAATAAACTGTTCACCCTCACCTCTATCCTTCTTAACATAGTCCACTCTTTAATATTATATTCCCAATTTTCAACTTCCTTGATTTTATCTTTTTTGACTTTCAATAATTGTGAAAAATATGGTATTTTCGGATTATTTTTTTTTATATAAAAATTTTATTGGACAAAGTTTTACATCAAATGCAATAATTCTCATTCGCCAATCTAAAAAATTCTAGGTTTTTTCACATATGTAATTAGATTTTAACATTATCTCATATTCGTTTTTTTTAATACTACTCATTCATGTAGCCATACGTCATCTTACTACTATATCTTTACTATAATACCTACTTTCTGCTTTCTGCGGGATGAATTCCCAACTTGATGCATTAATACAGTGGATAAGTGTACAATCTTTTTAGTACAACCTTGATGGTTTCAGGTCTTGGTTAATATTCAGATCTTCTTTTATATGTACATGTATTCTTACCCCAAACATGACTAACATGTATATGTGTGTATAGTGCCAGACCATGACTAACATGTATATGTGTGTATAGTGCCAGACCATGACTAACATGTATATATGTGTACAGTGCCAGACCATGACTAACATGTATATGTGTGTATAGTGCCAGACCATGACTAACATGTATATGTGTGTATAGTGCCAGACCATGACTAACATGTATATGTGTGTACAGTGCCAGACCATGACTAACATGTATATGTGTGTATAGTGCCAGACCATGACTAACATGTATATGTGTGTACAGTGCCAGACCATGACTAACATGTATATGTGTGTATAGTGCCAGACCATGACTAACATGTATATGTGTGTATAGTGCCAGACCATGACTAACATGTATATGTGTGTATAGTGCCAGACCATGACTAACATGTATATGTGTGTATAGTGCCAGACCATGACTAACATGTATATGTGTGTATAGTGCCAGACCATGACTAACATGTATATGTGTGTATAGTGCCAGACCATGACTAACATGTATATGTGTGTATAGTGCCAGACCATGACTAACATGTATATGTGTGTATAGTGCCAGACCATGACTAACATGTATATGTGTGTATAGTGCCAGACCATGACTAACATGTATATGTGTGTATAGTGCCAGACCATGACTAACATGTATATGTGTGTATAGTGCCAGACCATGACTAACATGTATATGTGTGTATAGTGCCAGACCATGACTAACATGTATATGTGTGTATAGTGCCAGACCATGACTAACATGTATATGTGTGTATAGTGCCAGACCATGACTAACATGTATATGTGTGTATAGTGCCAGACCATGACTAACATGTATATGTGTGTATAGTGCCAGACCATGACTAACATGTATATGTGTGTATAGTGCCAGACCATGACTAACATGTATATGTGTGTATAGTGCCAGACCATGACTAACATGTATGTATATATGTGTACAGTGCCGGACCGGCCGGCCGATGTCAAGGCTGTAGCGGCCGGTAACAACTCCATCCTGGTGTCATGGCGGCCTCCTGTTCACACCAATGGAATCATCACCAAGTACAACCTCTTCATGCACGACATGGACAGCACACAAACCGTGAGTGGGATATCTGTTCTCTAACTACACGGGTCAGATCTCCAGAATGTGTACACACTTCGCCTTCACCAATCCTCTCAAATAACCCTAACATAAAACAGATAATTTAAATCAACGCAATAACAAATATACTCAGATATACCCGGTATTTATCATTTGTCAGCCTAATTTAGCAGACTTTACTAGATGAGAAAAGCTACCAATTGTACATTTTCTAACGATCTGATCTATAAGTATTCAACAAGGCAGTGAAAGGTGTCCCAGGCGTTACTAGTGTGTAACAGATTGTATCACAATATACACGCTCTGTTGCTAACTTCATGCAGTGGTGGAATTTCGCTGGTTCTGATGATGATGTAAGAATATTAGAGCAAAACGGCCCAGATCTAATCTAAACTCAATTGTGGTCAACATGACTTAATAATTCTATAGTTTCCTTTCTTGCGAAAGTTTAAAAAACTCCCTGAAAAATGTAAATTGACACGTCAAACTACATTGCACTGTAGTTGCAATACACTTTTTCAATTCTTACAACTCTGAGTAACATCCATTTGTCATAGAATTATATCAATGTTTCCTTATTTTAGGCCATGGAAACTAAGATAGAAATCCCTCCAGATCAGCTGACCTATCTGGCAGAGAAGCTAACCCGGAACCACAAATACAGCTTCCGGGTAGCTGCGGCTACCCTGGTGGGAGACGGAGAAACTACCCATAGTGTAACCGCCACCACCGTCCAAAATGGTAAGCTTAGTTAGATGTGTTATATAGATACAATTACTCTATTGTTACTATAGAAAATGACTGGTTAATATTACGTGGTGCTAAATGAGGCAATAATCACCGAAGATGATTGTACATGTAACTAAAGTATTAGGGAGTTTGAGCAAGACTAACCTATAATGTAAACGTAAACGTATCCGTATCTCGTATATACAAACATACCGGTACTTTAAAAGGAAGAAAAAACATGGTGGGCAAAATGTAATGTAACATATTAAACAAAATGTTTCATATACAAAATTAATGTATCTTTTATACATAAAAATGCGACGTAATTCACTAAAAATATGCGGATAAGTTTGCTTGCAGAACCTCCCTTTTGTTAGATTAATCGCACAATAACATCAAGAAATTAAATCCTATACAAGCTCTAGTTTTATCAACACATTTGATTAAGTCTTTGGTTTATTTCAGTTCTGGCACAGATTGCTAGTTTCACTAATGTTGTTCTGGCCACCTGGCGGACGGAAGTACTACTACCCTGTGTTGCTGTAGGCGACCCAACCCCTTCAATCAAGTGGTTCAAAAGGTAAATTATAATCTCATAAATAATCCCTCCTGAGGGGAAAAAGAAATGTAATAAATGGTACAAACTCTTGAATGATTTCGAAAGTTTTGTGTAATGTTGAATAAACGAGTCAGAGCCGAAAGGCTGTATTTGCTATGTTATCTTGAGGTGTGTGCAGAGAGACGAAGAAGAAAACTATGAAAATCACCAAAAAAAAAGTATAAAAGGTATCCAAAGGGTGCGGAAAATAATAAAAAAAATAGAGAAAATGAAACCACAATTTGCTTGGTTCAAGAAAATATTTTTAAAACACATGTTTTAGCATTGTATAGAGGCCTTGTTGACAGGAAATTGAATAAAAATTGTGATTAAAAACAAAAAAAAAATCTCATGAATATTCACCAAATATCAATATCAAAACTTCACAATAGAGAAATATTGACATATGAGATATAGGTGGATAACCAAACACGGAGCACCTTTCAACTCTCCATATCTCTTTCATGAAATATGAAACCTGGATGTGCAAATCACCATTTAACATGTAATATATTCTTAATAATATCCCATTTAATTCTGTATCACAAAATGTATTACATATGATAAATATGACAAGTTAAACATGAAATCATTGAATGACTGCCATTTATTTGAACAGAGGAATACCAGTAACCGCAAACGAAAGGTTACAAATATTGACCAATGGGAGCCTCTATATAAACCACGTGACGACTTCAGACGCAGGGAACTACGAATGTCGCGCGGAGAACATGCACGGCGCTGACGCCATCACCATCAAACTAGTAGTACAAGGTGAATGTAACATTAATGGATCATTAACCTTCAATTTAACTTTTATTTGCATAAAACAATGGCGCACATGGACCCACCATGCACCCCAGCAGACGCGCACACAAACGGGAAACAATTAAAAGCAGACGACATTGAGCAGTTCTAGACAATATCGCCCTCATAAAGTATTTTGTCTTGTCTCAAATCAATTTTTGAGGCCTAAAAAACGAAAAAGCTAAAGACAGCTTCTAAAGCTGTCTTTAGGCGGTTTTGTCTCGGAAAGATTACTGCCTTCTGACACAGAGAATCAATGCGCGACATTGTCTATAGATGTTCTTAATATTATATATTATATATATTGTCTCTTGCTGATTTTCTCCCGTTTAAATGTGCCTAAACGTGCCTGCAGTATTACAATGACTTTGGGATTAGTCTGTTAGCACACGCTTGCATAGACACATTTATGGAATTCGTTTGCAAATATTCATAAATATATGTTACAGACCAGAGCTATCTACATGCCTGCTAACACATATATATGCTCGTCAGCTCTCATGCAACTAACATTGAAACACACGTTATATTTGTAATCTAAGAAATCTGTACTTTGGAAATACGACATGTTGACACCCAACTAGTAGAAACACTTTTACACGACAAGCACTTATTTGTAGTTTATATCAATTAGATAAATCATTCTCCTCCTGCTTTGTTAACTAGTTAGTCGCGATGCCCCCAGTAAGTATGAACGGCCCTTCCTCCTCCTTTCACCATACTGATCCGTGCATTCGTGTTTTTGCATTCATTAATTTGAATAATCCTGTATTAGTTATTAAGTTGTATACCTGGGAATGAATTGTATTTCATATCAGCACGATAAGTTCAATATCTCAATATCTCTGTATTGTTTGTCTTATTATGCATGCTCTTAGATAAGCTAAAAAAATGTTGAAATGACCTCGACCAAATTCTTGATTCCCGACAATTCTTCAAAATGACTGCTAAAAACTAAACCCTCAGATCAGATAAGAACGGTTTGTCAGTGATTGAACGCCTACTTCGCTTATCGGTTTCCTGGCCTAGGACCCGGCGTTCTAATAGGAATATAATAAGATTTTGCGGTCTTAATAGAATTATAATGGCACTTTGCGGTTTCAGGCGAGAGGCTTTCCCTCCGTTTGAAGGGACTTTCTCAACTTTGGGCCTAGAATATGGGTATAATCCTATTGAAATTTTGATGCCCTTTGATGTCAGGGTGTGTGCGATTGTAGTACAATGCGCCGTATGTGATATATTCCATTCAGTACTAAACAAAGCTCTCTGGTCGTCATGACATTTCTCAAATTTTCATTATGTTTGTATTTTGTGGTCTTATAGCAATATATGGGGGATTAATAGTTTACTTTCTTAACCCCATGACATATAATCTCCAGGTAGTGATATCCTAACTTGTTCAATTTCACGGAGAAATCGCTAAATTTAAAAAAATAAAAGAGAGAGTCATATTTAAAAGAGTAGGATGTTGGTTCGCACTGAAATGAATAATTCGGAAGATTGGTTTTACACTAAGAGGAATGGGCCACAATACATAATCCAACTTGCTGGCTTGCGTGTTGGATAGAAATGGCCATAAATAGACAATATACTTACGGAATTAAGCTGATAACTAGCATTAATAGCGAGGTTTAGCAAGCCTAACCTATATGTAAACGTAGACGTATCCATATCTCTGATATACAGACATACCTTAAAAGGAAGAAAGAGGTTCAGCAAAACATGGCGGGAAAAACGTAATGTTAAATATCAAGCATAATGTTTCAACTCACAATTTATTTTTCATACATAAAAATGCGACGTAATTCACAAAAAAACCGTACATGTATACACGGTTACGTTTTCTTTGTTTGCGGAACCTCCCTATTAACTGCTGTTACTGGGAAACATAAGCCAATAGAATAAGACTTCAGTACAAATCTTTGCTTGACTTTGGATGTGAATGTGAAACCAAACAAGACCCAATGTCCAGGAATGCTACATAGACATTTCTATCAATAATTATTTAAGTCAAAATATGTTTACCTTAAATACGACTATATGTATACATGTGCTCGTGGTGTGGTGTGTGTTACTGTGGATAAGTAAAGTATTGTCCCTATACTATTCACTGTCTTTGTACTTAATTGATGTCAATAACTTATTCTGGCAGAAGAATTAATTATCTTGCATCCTGTATATAATATACAAGCAACACAAATGTGATGTGTTCCAAGGAAACGTTTTTTCAAAGTGATTTATTCACAAAATTTCTTTGTTAGAATCTGTTCATATTTGGGGTGTTTAGTGCTGCTAGTAGCATGAATACATGTACCAAATTTCAAGACTGTGTATTTAACGTTTTCATGCACATGTGAGGTTATTCCAAGGAGTATATTTAATCACTTTAGTGAATGACAAGTGATTGACCCTCAAGAAATATCGCCAGCTTCTTGTTCATGCATAGAAAATATAGAAGAATTTAGTATCCATGTCTACTATCATTGGAATCAGCGTGATCTCATTTTCATTTTTTTGCGACTGACTCATTTCCCTGAAACACATCACAAATTAGGCTTGGACGGCACTAAGATCCTATATTCTACATTTCAAATGAAATTTACGTGGACATCTACAGTCAACCAAGTATACACGAACTGATAAATCCTCTCGCAGGGTGTTCTTCTCTCTCTATAAAATATATTGATAGATTTTAATCATAGATAAAGCTTGGGTTCCTTTTCCAATGATAATTATGAGAGGCTGGGGCAGGACATTCATGCAAGTTTCATGTAAGTGTCTACGGACAAATCAATCACATGTATTTGTACGGTGACAATCCTAACAACTATTTGTCGTTATTTCCAGCTCCCCCTAGAGCTCCGATCCTGTCAGTGGCGGTAACTACAGCGTCTAGTATACAAGTAAACTGGAAGTCAGGCAGCAATGGTGGCAGCTCCATACAAGGTGGGCCTAGCAGACATATACCTACCTATCTTGTCATAATATCTATATAATATATAATAAGCCTTACTTGATTAATGTACATTAAATTTGAAACTATGATCAAGGATCAACCCGTATCCGAAACGTTGGAATCGTGCTCATAACATATATCAATCACCTTCAAATCAAAACAAATTGCTGAGATCATAGTTTTGGTGTTCCATCGAATTAAAATAATCTAGGAACTGTTTTGTTTCCGACACGTTGGAATCGTGCTCATAACATATATCAATCAGCTAATAAAACTTCAAATGAAAACATATTGCTGAGATCATAGTTTTGGTGTTCCATCGACTTAAACAAATCTAGGAACTGTTTTGGTCTGACTGCATGAAACGCGTCCCCATACGAATGCATATTGTGCTATTTTTGTATATTTATTTAGGATATCTACACAGTATATCAACAAATACAAACATGCTTACAATTAGTCGTGTAACAGGTACAATGTCTGGTTTGTAAAACAAGTCTGGTATAGTGATATAAGCTCACGGGTGAGATATTCAGTTAAGAATTCCATGGTCTTCCGCCCACTGCTGTTTCTTACTACCATTAGTGCTAAGGGGTATAGGCTCTCCCGCCCTTGATAGAACCTTCAATGTGTTGATAAGGGCGTAAAGCAACCAATCTCACTCACTCACTCTATCTTTGGTCTAGGTTCTAGGCTATGTGACTTAGACTAGTTGGTTGGGTGAGGGATTTATAGCGCTGGTTCATATAGCTATATCATATCATAAACCCCGTAAAGAGACAAAATCACCTCAGTATTTGTAGGAAGTCATAAACGAAAACCCAGTATAAATAAAATATTTAAAAAAATGATATCACCTAATGTAATGATTCTAAACATCTTAAACACATTTTAGGTTTCAAGTTGAGTCTGAAAAAGGAGCACGGAGAAGGGGAAACCGAGGTGACCTTGGGGGCAGACACAAGGACATACACGGCACATTACCTCCGATGTGGAACCCGTTACAACGTGAAGATACGTGCCTTCAACCGTGTAGGAGAGGGGCCGTCCAGCAACCAGGTCACCATCAACACTAATGGCACAGGTAAATAGTGTAAAGCTTCTGAGATGAAGTATTCGTTCGGATCTTCGAAAATGAATGTGAATTGTGTTTTATTGCAAAGATTCTGTGCATGAGAGATACCCAATTATTTAATACCTGTTTAAACTTGGTGAATTGCTTTTCTTGGGTCATTCAGAATGAAATTCTGTGATCGGTCATTCTCACTGAGATTAGCCAAAGCCAAAGCCAAGGCTATATCCCAGATATTATACCCCTTATTTTGTTATGAGTTTTAACATCTCTCAACTAATCAATTTTCCAATATAATTAACTTTTGTTTTAATTGTGTCTAATTGCACTAGAAATTGACAAGCACCTTTTTTACACAGCCCCAATCATGCCCCCACAGAGCATGATCATTGACAACCTCAACGCCACCTACGTTGACCTTGACCTGACCACATGGCTGAACGGAGGTTGCCCTCTGACGTCATTTGACATCCGGTACCGGTACTGGGGCCACAACCAATGGGAGACCGTGGACAGCTACATCAAACCCGACACCGTAAGACAGAGCAAGGGCTTTTATTTTACAGAGAACTATTATTAGGGACTGTTCATTTATAACTGCTGGGGGTGGGAGTGGAATGTTCGGGTGAGGTCTACCTTGGGGGGCATCTTGTTTTGCACACTCAGAACTACAATGATATAGGGGGCAAGGGGGTGGCAGAAATTTTGCATAATACTTTAAGGGGGGAGGTCATAACATTTTTCGTAAATTCTCCACTCCCCCGCCCCCCAATGGTTATTTATGAACAGTCACTTATTGCTATTATTCCTAACTATTATAAACGTAAGCATCTTTTGCTGACGTTTATCTTGCTGATGGAAAAAGAAATGAACACATCTTAACAATTATTTGATGGTTCTTGATGTATTGTAACAGTATTCTGTATATAGGGATTTGATATTCAGCTCAACGTTATTCTTTTGTACATCATTCCCAGTATAAACTGTCATTAATTACTCACATCAAGATCAGAAAAGCTCCCATTGGCAACCAAAAGATGCTTTATCTTGTCCTATACCAGATGTACGGCCTCTAAATCTATTCTATTTCATAGCCCATAATACTGATGAACCAAGAAATATTGGTTTTAATTATCATTTTCTAGACCAGGCTTTATTAATGCTTTGTGGTTTAGAATGGTTTGCTAATCAGTAATATACATTAAAAATACTGGCATGTTCTTCGAAGTTAAATTAAAAGCGGCAGCGGAGCGAGAAATTAATCAACGCAACAAGTAGCTATACTAAGCTTCAGTTCAGAGTGAGAGAAGGGGGCGAATTCACTTTAATCAGGGTTGCTAGTTTCGCTAACTGAGCTTTCTAAATAAAAACACAGTTTATGGAAAACTTTACAACATGTTGTTGGTTGCAGGTGTCCTACAGAGTGGACCTTCACCCAGCGACCTGGTACGTCATGCGGGTGACAGCGCAGAATGAGGCCGGGGCTACGGATGCCATCCTCAAGTTTGCCACCCCTACTTACCACGGAGGTAATCATTGACATTTCTAATTCAATTGTGTGTAACTGTGTTAGCTCCATAACCAATACATGGAGTGGTTGCACTGAAGTCTGAATATGTGTCCATTGGAAACTGTACCCACATAATGTAAACACAGGTGTCATAATATTAGATTATTAATTAATAGGATTCTAAGTGTTACCACAACATTAAAAATATCAATGTTGTGGTAACGTCTAATTGAGTCCACTATGGGAAAAACGGCTGCGACGAAATATCTAATCAAGTTAGATATTTTGCAATTGTTGGCAACAAATAAATGTGTTGCCGACAACCTATTTTACCCCCTCATCCACTAGAATTTTTAGTCATGTCGAATTTTCCGAATTTTTAGTCATGTCGGCGACAAATTTTGCCTGTTGGCGCCGTTTTTTACCTATAGTGGAGTCGCCCTATTATACAGTCTTAGCATTTTTCCAACACCAGATACACAATATGACTTTTTTTTAAATAATGTATTCTATCTCAACATTATGCCCGGAGGGGCACTATTCTCAGATAAATTTCGATCTCGATGAGTTTTGAAAATAAAATAACATGCTCATCTGATCAAATCAGTCGTTTATAATCAATCAAATCAAATTTGATGAAATGTTATTATCTAAACATCAATAATAATAATCAATCAAATCAAATTTGTGTATGACCTTTTTGTAACAAGAATGAAATGTATCGCTATAGCGAAATTTCTTCGTCAATAAAATATGTTTTTAAAACCAAGCCACTGTATGGTTGTGTGCTGCAGGTACAATAGAGCCGGTGATGGTGGTGCACAGGAGCGCGCTACCCCTCTATGAGAAACCCTACGTCATGATCCCCCTGGTGGGCTGCCTCATACTCCTCGTCGTCCTCCTCCTAGCTGTATTCCTCTATTATCGACGCCGCAAACAAAAGCTCGCTTACAAAGGTATGTACTGTTTTTTATTTGTTTTAATTGTTTATTCAGGCGTTGTTACATCTTACATCAGTTTTATCAATTCAGTTGTGCCATAACCCCAGCCTCATATAATTCCCTAAATTTCTAAGGAACAATGAAAGATATAGGAATACATAACAAAGGCTATTCACTCCTTCCTCCTTACGGTGGTCTTCCTTGGGTGCCTGAGTTCGGCGACCAGATAGAAAGGGAAAGTAGACTATTTACACATACCATATAATAATAATATAACAATATTATGTTTGAAGGAGTGAATAGACTTTGTTATTGTTACATTGGCATTAATTTGTAGTCATATACCTTTCATTATTCCTTCGAAATCTAGGGAAGTAGAATTTATGGTAATGGGGGATACCCATGAAGATAGAATATAGATTAAGAATAATTAATTAGTATTGAATTATTATATTCATTTATTATATAAGACTTGTATTGAATTGAATTAGCTTAAAACAATTTGCATTAGAGCATGCAAAATGAAGAGAATATTATAGGAATATCTCTTGCTAAAAAGTGCAATAATTTTGTGTTAGTCTTGCTTTTGTTTTGGCTAGAAGAGAATATTATATATATGGCTTGCAATGTGTGAGAACACAAAGCAAACAATTGTGACAACGTCACCATGAATTCGGAGAATTAATAAACATAAAGAGATCCTTTGTAAAACAAAGAAAGTTCTCATACATCTCAGAGGGTTCTCATACAACCAAGTTGGATAGCAATTACATGACATATTTTGACTAATTTTCCAGCTGAGAATGAGAGTAATTTACGACGTGATCTAACGGCAGAAACGTCGCTCATGTCAGAGCTTGATAAGCGAATCAACACGGACGCGGACTCGCCCCAGCGCTCCAAGACGTCCAACAAAGATGGAAGTATAATCCAGCAACAGCCGAAACCCATCAAGACTAGCACTGATGAAGGTCTGTACCCTGGGCTCCATCTATTCTACCCCACTATTGTGTCGTCATATGTGATATGATTCAGGAAAATGAGTCACAATTCGCAACGTCCCAAGATCTCATTGTTGGAATGTTCCCATTTCTCACGTACTTAGCACTTTAGGTCATATTAATCAATGTACCAAATTTTGAGACAATGTATTTAATATATCCTTGCGTTTCAAAGGTCATCCTATAGATATATTTAGCTACTTTACTTGTAAGTGTCCACCCAGAAATATTGCACACTTATTTTTTAGAAATAAAAATATTAACCTTAAAATATAGATGCCTTTCATGTTCATCATCATTGGAATCCGCTTGATCTCATCTTTTCAAATATGATGATATCTCAAAATCCATTTGTTGCGATTTGTGACTCATTTCCCTGAAACACATCACATATAATATCCTAGGTGTAAATTAGTCACATATATACCTTTATCAAAATGATAAAGAATATCCACTTAGTTATATAGAAATTATAGTAATACCCACCTATCGTGTACTGATATAAAATACGTATTCACATATCAAATTGAAATATATCAATATTAAAGGGCCACTAAACATGTTCAAGGCCACTTTTAGGTCAACAAACGTTATGGAAACATAAGTACAACACCCAAGCCCCAATTATTTACCTCCATTTATGTCTAACTTATAGTGGCTGAATGCCGTTAAATCCTCATTTAAATGTAATGCTATGTTTCAGATGAGGAATCCAACCATTACGCCACGCTGAGAAGGCACGTACAGTTCCACAACAAACAGAAGGTGGTTGAGGACGTCGTGTGGGAGAAGGCAGATTGCCAACGCGAGGTGAGCTCCTAGACTGGTTTATATTGTTTTTTTTGTTGTTTTTTTATTTAGAATTTGTATACAGCAAACATCAAACATCCTTGTAATGACAATTGGAATTATTGGTAGACTGGTACAAAGTACACTGGCTATAATAAACAAAGAGTTTCATTAGCATGAGAAGATTGTGGGCTCACGGCAGCAATTCAATGAAGAAAAACCATGGTCTTCCACCCATTGCTGTGTCTAACTACACTAGTATCTACAAGACATGAGGATTGTAATCATAAGGCAGTTTGTTAGTAGACTTGCGGGTCGTTATGGGGGACACGCTATCGTATTTGTAAATTGTGGTTAGTTTGGTTTGGTGGAGAGAAGATTCTGATTTCAGCAGATGAAGTACAATGGAGGGGCGAACTATGTGTAACCATAAGGAATATTTGGGATATATTCATGGTCACATCATAATAACTCATCCCTCCTCTTATGCAAATGAGAATGATTGCACATGTAGAAATGTTGGGGCTATGTTGTTAGGATGGTAACATCTGTATGGTAGTAGTATATGAAAAGTATGAACCATGCATGGTGCCAATAGTGGTTGAAGGCTTCATTTTAATTAAACAGATATTATAGATCTTGATCGAATCATTTGTGCCTCCGATTTTCTTCCATTCTAACAGAATCACAATTAACAATATCGATAGTGTAATAGGGCAGTTGTATGTGCCACTGCGCATGTCTGTCACAGTGCATCCTGGGTTGGATTCTGATGAAATCTGACATAAAAATACTTGGCAACATTTTCATCGAAAATTGCATGGATGTTTTCACCAATATCATAGCTTGTATAAATGATCTTTAAAAACCAAAGGCATGATGGGAAAGATGGGGACATGTGTTATGGAAACATTTATAAACATAGATATTGACATTAGAGCATTGATAAATACACCATCTTGAAAATGGCATGTTTCTATAGGTTTTATACTGTACCGTTGTCTGGCTGAATGAGACAACTTTAACTCAAAATTAGACAATTTAGGCTTGTCAATTTTACACCATAATTCCATGCGAATCTAGATTCAAAATGGCGTCTATGCAAATCCCCTATTGCTTACATGTTGTATCTGTTCTCCCCCAGGTGGTGTTACTGCAGGAGTCTCCTCCCAGGTCACCTACCACAGAGTCTGTCTACCAGAACTTCACCCCGCCCCAGCAGCAGCCACAGCGGGACTTCAGACTCATTCTCAACCCACAGTTATACGCCAACATAGAGAGTGCTAGCGGGGGGAGGAGTGCTAGCGGGGGGAGTGCCAGTAGCACTCCTCCCCCTCCCTCCATGCACCAGGCACCACCCTCCACCTACCACCACTGTGGACCCGCCACCACCACCACCACCCATGCACACAACTACATCGGCAGGAAGAGGAACAGCAGCAGTTTGTCCAGCAATACCACCGAGTCGTCCAACAGAGAGGAGCTGACCGCAGCACTGGACAATGCACTCGTCTACTACAATGACCCCCAGTATAAGAGACTGTCCAAGTCCTCCTCCGGGGGGTCGGAGAGTACTGACTCCGGGGTGAGGAATTTCACCCAGACGCCTCCGTTAAGGGGTGGAGTGATAGGGGATGGGGTTATAAGCCATGGCATGACTATGCCTAAATACCAGAGACAAGCACCGTATCCATTCACTACAATACGATCCAGGCCCACCCCGCACCCTAGAGGGGCTATACCCACTACATATGGACAGCGGTCATCGGGGGTGTATGAGTTACCCCCTCAGGTGCGTAGTGCTACCCCTACCTCCGGGCAGAGCAGCCCCAGGGGAACCCCTCCGTGTGATAATGGACCTTTCCATACAGGGCTGACCCCTTCCTCCAGTGAGCTGCCCCATGGGGTGTTGCTGTATGGGGACAGTACGGTACTGGGGGGTATTTCCCCGTCTACTAGCCCCGACTACAGGCTGCCCCCTGTCCAGTCCTGTAACGGGGGTTCCCCTGTTAGGAGGGTGCATTCAAAAAGGGGACCACCCCCTCCCACACCACCACGGGTGTCCAGTAGGAGTTCCTCTGCCAACTCTAGTCCCAGTAAAGCTAAAGGTGAGTTTGGTATAAATCAGATTTTTTTTATTATTTAGAATTTTTATAGAGCCAATGTTCTGTGCAATGACAGTTGATCATAGGCAGGCATGCACAGTGTACAAGAATGCTATGATCAATGTCAAGCACATTTGAGGATAATGGGCTCACGGGTAATTAATAATTCAATGCAGATTAAAGGATATTATGAAAATATTTATATAATAAATATGGTCAGTGCATATATTCTGCATTTTTAAGTGTATTATAAACTCATCTTAATAGTTTTTCTCTTTAGTTCTTTAAAAGAATTGATTCGCATAAGATATGCCCTTTCATTTGTAAAATAATGGTAGGATACTATACATTCATGAAATTATAAAACGATTATGCACTAGAATCAATATTAATAGTATTGGTAGAATTGTGAGAATCCGCCTTTAATGTTACTGACATGTAACTAATTAGGCTTGTAATATCATTATATCCTCTGAGAAGTGATGTGTTACAGGAAAATGAGTCACAAGTGGCAAAATTGATATTTTTCAAAGTGATTTATTCACAAGATAGATTTGTGGGGATGTTTTCATTTTTGGAGTGCTTAACGCTTTTTGAAGCATGGATACATATACCAAATTTCAAGACAGTTTATATATATTCATGAATTTCGAAGATCATCTGCAAATGCATGGACATATCTGATATGCTCTCTTGAAATCTGCTACCTGTGATCATGCTACTACCAGCTCTAAGAACAACAAAGATGAAAACATTCCAAGCAAGCGTTCTTGTTAATAAATTACTTTGGAAAATATAAGTTTTGCGACTTGTGACTCATTTCCCCGAACCACATCACAAATAAAGATGAGCAGTTAAGGGTGGTCTCCACTGGCTGCGATAAACTCTGCGGTGAGCTCTGCGGTAAGCCTTGCGTTGGTGCTGTGATGGTGAGAAGTGGCGAGGTCCTGCCTACATGGTCAGTGAACCATGTAGGCATGACCTCATCATTCCTTTCCACCTACAGAGCCAGCACAACACCATCGCAAGGCTTACCGCAGAGCTTACCGGTTGAGTATATTTTGCATTGCATTGATTCTAGCAATCTGTTTGGATAGGTTGAACTGTATTTTGAACTTTATTTTCGTCTGAAATTTGGGTTATTTGAGAAGATTGGCGAAGTTATATTGTACATTTTCTGAAAATCTGACCCTCTAGCAGTTAAATGTCATACGACATGATAGATACAATTATAAAGGCAATTTCATATTTAGCTGGATACATGAGCAGCTGAAGTTTATTGTCTCTGCTTCTGTTGCTATGATCTGCTTCTCATTTTAACTAAATACTCCTAGATTAGATATTAGAAAATAGCCCTAAAGTTTATTTCTGGCATAGTAATGTAAAATCAAAATTATTTTTCTTGGTAGGAACTAGTCAGGAACCCGTTGGAAGACCTGGAAGTCACCTTTCAGATATGGGGCTCCTTTTTTTATGAATAAAAAATGCTTTGAATTGAATTGAATTTGATATTGATTGCTGTTGCAGGTGCTGTGGTGAGCACGGAGGAGTGTGAACCTCTGTTTGGCGCCGGGGATAAGTTGTCACTAAAGGAGGACGAGGCCGACCAGTTGTTAGAAAAGTCAGTAGCCTTTGTCTTATTTTGTTTTAATCAATTTTATTGGGCCGAGTTTCACAGCATGTGATAATTAGTCTCATTCGTCAATTACAAGCATACATTCAAGATCTGAAGTCTTTTAATAATTTGTACATCAAAATAATTTCTTTTTAAATAAAGAATGTATATACTATTGTTAAGGCATTTGGTCGACCTAAGGAATAGATACTGTACATTTTTTTACTTAGAACTTGTATACGATAAGTACATGTAATTCTATATTTTAACTTTGATATTTTTATTTTTGAAAAAACTTTTTTGGCAACAAGAGGCAAATTCTAACAGAGAATTGGTACATAACTCCCTTATGTACCAATTCTCTGTTAGAATTTTCTTGCCTATGGGTGATGTATTAAAATAGATTGAGCGAAGGGATATTTCCTCTCCCTCTGTCTCTCTCTGTCTCTCTCTCCCTCCCTCTCTCCACATCTCTATCTTTCTTTAAACCATTACTAACATCTGCCAATATTTCCAGGTATTACGGCATGTTACGAGATGGTCACCAAGAATCCGATCCAGGACCTTCTGATGACGTCATGGTACTAGACGAACGCCCATATTCCAACGATTACTCCGTCATCTGAACACTTAGTGACGACACACTACACAAGTATCTCCAAGCAGCAGCCTTCTCATAGAACACAATCTCTCACCACCATCCACCATGCACTTATATACACTATCGTATAGTGCTGCGAGGTTTAGTCATACCAGGGAGGTAAAGCTAGGATTATTAAGTAATTAGAATGAGAGGCATCAAGCCATTAACTCATTCCAATGTTAGAAGCTGGAGCTCGTCCTTTGCACAGCAAAGTACGGAACTGAATGAATCTCGTCTCAAAACATGGGCTTGTATTCAGAGCAGAGTTCTTTCTATGCATTCGAAAAGAGAACACGTTTAGGCCATGTATTCCGCCCAATCTCCAACAACTCCATCATGAGGAAACCATATTTTAGACACCAGAGGTGAAATATAAAAGAGGATGATCGACCAGAAACGTGGAGTATGTGGAGGAAGAGGAGAGATCATTCATTCTACAGGAACAGGCGGCCCATGTGCTTTTTTGAGTCTTGGACCGACAGAACTAACCCCGAAAAGGGGAGTCGGCAACCCAAGATAAAATAAAATCTTTAAATAAAAAAAATGATGATTCATGGAGACATAGAGGCAGCCTTTCTAACTCTTGTGAATATTTTTGTTCAAAGCAAAATTCACAAATCCATATATTTGCAAGGCTGAAGGCTAGGAATATCAAGTCCCTCTAAAAATGCCTCCCTGATTTAAGCCCTGATAAAGAGATATCATATATACCATAGATGGCTTAATGATAGGTGATAAGTGGCCTTATTTTGTATATAATATAGAACATACAAAGGTATGAGCATTCTGCAAAAAGCCAACAATTTTTACAGCAACTATTGTTTCACGAGTCCGTGCCCTTTTTGTTCATAATTTATTAACACGGTACGGAAGACGGCCTGGCTGCTCAACACGGAAATATCTCTTGCTAAAAAGTGCAATAAGTTTGTGTTATTCTTGCGTTTGTTTTTGCCAGATGTGAATATAGTCCAAAAGGCATAATTATTACACATATATAATGCCTGTATGTACAGTGCCATGTTCTAGTCGAGAGTTTGTCTAAGATGAGTGTTTATATTGTGGAGGTAGTCTAACTACTGTGTATTATTGTATATGAGAGTGATGTATCAAAGTGTGAGGCAACGTGATTACGATGGCATGTGTACGCCTGTCTCAATAGACAGCCTCACCACCACCCACTTATACTAGGGAACATATATATATATATATATATATATATATGGGTCATATCGTCAGAAAATGTACAATTCGCCTTCAGCAATTCCCTCAAATAACCCACATTTAAGACAGAAATGAGCTTTAAAATGCAATTTAACATATCAAAACAGATACTTTAAATCAACGCAATACCAAATATACTCAAATATACCCGGTATTTATCATTTCTCAGCCTAATTTAGCCTAATTTACTAAATGTGTAGAGCTGGCAATTGTGCATTTTCTGACGATCCGATCCGTGTACATGTGTGAACAAGGAATCGTGGATTGCTGACTGCCGGTTTTCAAATCAATTCTTCCCGATAATGGTGTTTAAACGGGTCATGGGCATCAATAGGGAGGTTCAGCAGGTCTAACCTATACGTAAACATAAACGCATCCGTATCTCTGATATACAAACATACGTTAAAAGGAAGAAAGATGTTCAGCAAAACATGTCGGGAAAAACGTAATGTAACATATCGAGCAAAATATTCACTCACAATTTATGTTTGATACACAAAGATGGGACGTAATTCACGTAATTCAAAAAAGATACGGATACGGTTACGTAATTGAGATAGGTTTGCTTGCGGAACCTCCCTATATAGTGAGCCTAGCCTCGCAAGAAAAGATATTTATTTCTAACGGATGCTTTTCAAAAAGCAAGTAGCAAAGGTCAAAGGTCAACTTAATTGCGGGTAAATTAAGTTGAATTATAATGTGAGATTTCTAAATATTAGTTATTATTTTATTTATAATTTATACCATTGAACTGGTAAATGTTATTATACGAATACACCTATTGTAGTAGGCATTGTTTTCGCTAGAATCAGGTAGCCTAGACCAGGTCTTGGTCAATTGCCAATAATTTAGTTAACGTATTGCACTTCAGACACGGTTCAATAACTGCATGGGGGTCGTTTGGTACCACGGAGTTACAAAAAGGCAAGAAATAATTATAACGTTGAAATAACAACTACGAGTAGGAACATGCACTTACCAAGTAATGCACGATGTGCTATATTCAGATATTGTTTATGGCTTAACTATTGTACAGAAAGAATATCATTTGCGCAAAATTCATAAAAAAAAATTACAATACCACGGATAACTTTTGATCCGTCAAAAGGAATGGATTCTTTTTTCATCCAATTCCTTGTTTTCGAAGTGACATTTAACAACCAACTATTTTCCCCTGAAATCCTCTCTATTTATGTAATTATAATACTTTAACTATTGGCCCTTTTATGTTAGGCTTGTCAAGTAAAGCTATACAATCCTACGAATGGAATTATGTTTTGATCCCTGTACCAACTGAAGCATACCTTTAAAAGCAAAATATTGCCATTCAATGGGCAAAAAGCCTCTTTGCAAACAGCAGTTGATAATGTAAAATGTAAATATGTTGTACATATATTATATTGGGGGCTTCCAAGTAGGAGTACCTATTTATAACTTGTAATACAGATGGAGACCTGTAGGATACTTCATGCATTGGTAGAGGTAGTACATGGGATGTTAATGGTGGATGTAATTACGATCCTTGTGTACATGTCTTTATGAAGCAGTGTATATAGTACAATATGAATTAACGCCATAGTATAAACCCTAAACAGGTCATTAAGGTATTTCCCCCAAACAAAACATATTTCTCACAAAATGTATCGTTTTAGAATGATTTAAAACCCATTTATTATTATTCTTTTATTCAAACTTCATTGTACAGATCCTGGGTAAATTCCGACATCTATAAAAAAAATATATATATGAAAAAATACCTACAACTAGCAACCATCTAATGCAATTAATTTAAAAGCAGAGGGCAGTACGATAGAGGTCGACATGTTAGCACGTTTATAGATTCGGTTTCTATGTTTTAGATCTATCAGAACAGAGCGCTGAGCGTTACTATCCCTAGGCCGAATATTTCGAGATAATGCTCGATCACCTGCATGTTAGGAAACTTTTGTTGATCAAACGTCATTCTAGTCACGGGGGACCACAGAGGTGTGATGTTAAATTTATATTTTCACGGGTGTTAGTGCCTTAAAAGGTCTCTATGAATTTGATCGAGTGAGTTTAAGCGAAAACTTTATCTTCTGCCAGTTCTGTAAGGACTGTTTCTACCATTGCCCAAGAAAATAATTATTAATTAATCATAAAAATATTGGGAAAGGGAATTGGCACTTTATTTCATTGTTTGGAATAAACAACAAACATAATGGCCATTTTATCCAGGCGCAAATTGTACGTACGGGAAGATGAGCTAAGTCCTTTTCTAAGTATGTTACGTAATATTGTGATCTGCATAGCAGCAAAACGTTATTTATAAGCAGCTTTTGTACAGATGTAATATACTGTAACTGCCAGTGCTACTAACTGAGGAGCAAGCAGCAGCAATGTATAGTATTTATTCACAAATAAAAGATCATAACAAAATTATTGAGCTTTTGGTATAAGTTCTTGTTCTGTGAAGTTCCTGGATAATTCTGTTTTATATGATGTCAGGTGCGAGGAGGAAGTAAGGCAACATAATACAAGACACTAAAACCCTGCCCACACACAGCCGATTTGCCCCCCGATTTGCCCTCCGACTGCTCCCCGATTTTGGTCTTCTGATGAATCCTAAGATTTCATTTCCAATCCTGGTTTATGTTATTTCAAAAACATAAACCCGGTTTTGAAATGAAGTCATAGGATTCATTGGGAGACCAAGATCGGGGAGCAATGGGGGGGGGGGGGGTTGATTGGCTGTGTGTGGGCAGGGTTTAACACGGGGATGCCAGAACAGTGGCAGCCGCGTGACTGCCCTTTATTTTTAAAAAAACAAAACAGAATGGTAACATGTAGCGTGGAGAGATAAGTCAGTCTTGTTCGTTTACTAGGTCGGGAGTGTGGTGTGAGCCGGTCGAAGGTCCAGAGTATTACCGCGAGATTAATTTGGTTGTGGTGTCTTAGGCTATGTACTTGTATTAAAGTATGGAATCTTTTTCTCATTTTCAATGCTTGTGAATATGCCCACCGTCCGACCCCCCGCCACCCACCATCACCACCCGTCCCGGGAGACTCGCCGAAGCCTTGTCTTCAAGGCTTCGGCGTTTTCGTCTGCATACGTTTGCTTTGAGCTGTCTAACTGGGATGGTGGATGCAGTAGGTAGCGCCACTGGTGTCAGTTTATGTAACTACGCAACTAGTGCTGCTGGGCATACTGCAGTGGGTTTTCCATGAACTAAAATGCGGCAATGGGGATCGATTCAAATCATATTTCATGACTTGGTGGTGGTAAATGGGCTTATATCTTCTTTTCTAGACAATATTGTTCCAGTAATCACTAGCTAATATCGTTGCTTACTAATATACGGTAGGAGTAAGCTAGGTAAGAATGCTGAATGAGCATTTATTTCGTTGGCAAACAGGGGGATAAGTATCAATCTCTCTCTATTTGCATTTGGACCCGTAATGGCGGGTGTGACGTTGTAATGGGTAGTGATCCTGCCGATGGGCAGCTTCTTTCAGAAGCGGTTGTCACGGAAGAGTCTAGCTAACACAAGTCAACTGCAGGTGGCGGCACCGTCTCATATAATCCTATATATGATGTATAGGATGCCATTTTTTAATTCTTCCCCCTGGTCTTGTTTGTGGCACCACCTGGTGTACGTACTGTACATAAAAAACATGGGCCTATAAACTTGACTTATCCTGGGTGCATAACTGATTTAACAAGTATGTTGCTTGTAATGTGTTGTTAACTATTGAATTGGTAGAACCTAATACCTAATCTGTGCTCAAATGTGGGTGGGATAGGACCACTTACATGGAACTTATGTGGTTTTGAATATTTTATTTTTTTAATCACCCTAAAATTGAATTAAGTAAAACATTTTTTTTTAAATTTCATTCATTAGAGGCTTATATAATGATTAATACAGACTCATGTAAAACGCGCTATCCGGCGCAGGTGTCCTCAGGCGTTGCCTTAGTGTAAAAAATATATAATCACACCTGTCACTACGAAAATACACAGAATCCATCATTCTAAGTTAAAGTAATTACCACTACCCTAATTTATTTCATCAAATTATCAAATACATAAAGTATATATCTCCTACTATTGTCATTGGTATCCTGAACAGCCTTATTTCTCTTGAGTTTTATTTGCCTGGCTCGTTCATTTATACCGTACATGAAATCATGTTCTCTAGGGTTTTATCCCATCTTTGTATCTAATATAATAATGCAGATCAAAAAATAAAAGAATCATATCATTTTTCTTGACATATTTAAATCAATACCTCAGTCAATCTTATAATAAATTATCCCCTTCACAAACAATTGCATTGCCTCGAGGTATATATCCCATCTCTAGGTCTTTAATTTTGCAATAAATGTATCTTCATCCTATAATCTCAAATCAAGAGGTAGACCATTCCATAAGACATTGGCCTTATAGAATACACTATACCCCTCATCCTCTCTGATCTACGTCTATTTATACTGAGAATGGTACCTACTCTATTTTGGAGGTTTACATATGTGATGTGTTTTGGGAAAATATGTCACAAGTCGCAAAACATGGATTTTGAGATATTACCATATTTGAAAAGTTGAGTTCAAGCCAATTCCAATGATAGTAAACTCTAGGACACCTAATAAGTATTTCTATGTTTTAAGTTTGATATTTTTATTTTTGAAAAAAAAAGAAGATTTTGTAATGTTACCTGATGGGTAATTACCAGTAAAGTGACTAAATATACTCTATATGAAGGCCTTCAAAACGCAAAGATATATTAATTACAATGTCCTGAAATTTGGTACATAGATTTATATGACTCCAAGTGCTAGACTCTATCAAAATCAGAACATTTCAATAAAGCGATCTATTGGACGCAACAGTGTGTAAAATTATCAATGTTTCCAATAGTTTATCTTAGCTAAAATGGCGTCGGTAACCTGAATTTCTAGTGACAGTTCAGTCAAGTAAATTAACTAATTAAGGGAAGGCTGCAGTACCGTGGGAAAGAACTGACCAACAATACAACCCACCTTGGTAATTACCTGTACCTGCAATTATCTGAGTAATTAAATGTGGACCAGGGGATAAGGTTTTATAATCACACTGTAACAGACGGAGTAATTGGGGGGGGAGTCATTCTTCTAACTACAGCACAACAGAAGGGGAGGGATGCAAATAAATAAATAATCAGACCATTTGGGGGACCATAAGCCTAAGACTTAATCCCCTATCCCAATACACACAAGCTGCCCGTACTTGTCAGAGGGGGCTAGTATAAGGGAGGGCCATTAAATATCACCAGAGGGAAGGGGAGTGGGGAATACAATTATTGATTTTCTTGTATGTTTGTAATTTGTGAATTTATTATTATTATCATATTTGTCCTTTTATTATGTAACTATGACTTATACTTATGCGATTCTTAGTGTAGAAATTATTCTGTACCTTTTTATGACATAACCTTGCGTTATGATTATGTCATACATACTGACCCACCCCTCATGCGGGAGGTACCCAGGGGGTATAAATGTACAGGAACTTGGCCAGTGAAGGCATTCATTAAACAAACCTAAAACACAACGTTTCTCTGACTTAAAAACCTTTTCAGTGGCGACAAAACACGAAGTGGACATAGAATTTCCGAAAGGAATTTATGGATTGGAAGGAACAGCACTAGCCTAGCTAGTTATAGCAGAACTTCATCGGTGAGTATAGGCATTACTTTGGGATGCGGGTCCCGGGTCTGGCAAGCAAGCTTTCTCACCACTAAGGTGACATGTATAGCAGTAACGCTATGATTGAAGTTTAATGTTAGTGCGATACACTTAACACTGGGACGTCCAACAGGCGACTAATGTACCAGTTCAATTCACACCTGTAAACAGAAAATTATACACTTAGCATAATGGCAAATCCAAATAACGAAAACGTAGTACCACCCCCACAACAACCGGCTGTCCCTCAACAACCTAACGAGAGGTTGGCAGATGTAGCTGAAGTCAAGGAAGTTAGACGAAGGCTTGAGAGGCATGGGAACACGCTTGGCACGAACGATGGTTCAGACAAGGGTTCCTTGAGGGAATGGTTAGATGGGCTAGAAAGGGCTAGACGTTATTGTAATGCTAACGATATTCTGATTATTGAACTGGTAGGATGTTTAGCGCAGGGTGCCTTAGCCAGGTGTATCGCACATTATCTTGAAAATATCGAAGAACCACAGCGTACATGGGTTAACGTTAGAGCAGAGATCATTAGACTTTTTATGAATGAGGAAGAAGAACAACAGCTCCGGGCGGGCTTATCAGAAATTGTACAAAAGAAATACCAAGATGCAAAAACATATGGAAGACAATTTTTATTAGCAGCACAACGTGCTTATGGCGAAGCGCGCCTGAATAACGAAATTGTACAGGAAAATGTAGTACGCACATTTATCACTGGTCTGAGGGATGATCAAGTCCGTAGGGATGTGTTTGCAGACAGACCACCTAACTTAATAGACGCTATCAATGCAGCCAGCGCCGCTGCGCATACATCGGCCTTAGCAGCAATTCCCTCACGGGGAATGAGACGCGAAGAGCCGATGGAAATTGGTGCACTACCACCACCTAGAGTTAATGAAAGTACTGGTAAATTAGAGAAAATGATAGCTGACCTTTGTAAAGAAGTAGCACAACTAAAGAAGGATAAATCAAACATTAACAGTGCTTGCCAACCCAGACCTAGCCCCGCAACTTGTCTCTGCTCCCCACCTTACACGCCGCACATGTATATGCCCTTTTATCAACCACCGAACATGCTGCCTATGGCTGCAAACCAGACGAATGTGGTAAACAGGGGTCAAAATCACAATGAAGTACAGCATAAGGATAATCAAGGGGAGAAACAAGGAAAAGGGGGGACAAACCAGAATAAGCGATTCAGGGGCCCAAACAAATGTTACGAATGTGGTAAGGAGGGCCATTTTGCTAGGGAATGCCCAACTAGGTATGCACAGATTCAAGCTGCAGTAATAGCAGCCATGAGGAACCCCGATCACTCCGACCAGGGGGAATAAGGTCGCCGGATCGACGCTTATGTATTTTCCTAGATATTGCAGGTCAAGGTAGGAAAACCCTAGTCGACTCCGGCGCAAGTAGATCAATGTTTCGCAGCGATATTTGGAAATTATTTTGCAAAACTAAACATAGAGCCCCAATCTGCACTAAGGGAGAATATTTACGCTCTCTTAGTGGGCACGAGATCCCTACACTAGGGCAAAGTATAGTAGACTTAGGAGGACGAGCATTTCCAGTTTATGTAGTCGAACAAATGCACCATGACGTCCTTTTGGGTGCAGATGTTCTGGAATTACTCCATAGTATAGTGAACTTTAGAGACAGGACAGTTACCTTAGAAGGGGTTAATTATTCTGCAGCAGACGGGGGGAAAGAAGATAGAATGATGGCTGAAGCCACCGCAGTCTCTGAATTCTGGCAGCTAGCTTTTCCCCAGGCATTTGGAGAAGCTAACGCCACTTTAGCCGCAACTTCTGTAGTCTCTCTAGAAATAGATACAGGGGGGGCCGCCCCAATTAGACAGCAACCTTACCGTGTACCCCTCACAAAACGTTTGCTTATTGATCAAGAAGTAGATAAGATGTTAGCGGAAGGTATTATTGAGCCTAGCTCCTCACCATGGGCCAGCCCAGTCCATCTAGTACCAAAGAAAACTGGTGACACTAGATTTTGTGTAGACTTCAGGAAAGTTAATTCCATCACCAAGAAAGACGCACATCCACTTCCAAATATCCAGGATATTTTCGATGGACTGGGGGGGGGGGCCACTGTATTCAGCACCCTAGATTTAAAATCAGGGTATTGGCAGGTAGAAGTAGATGTAAATAGTAGAGAGAAAACTGCCTTTGTCTGCCATAGAGGTTTGTTTCAATTTAAGCGCATGCCATTTGGACTGTGCAATGCACCAGCTGTATTCCAGCGGATGATGAACCATGTATTTGCCGATTGTATTGGAAAATTTGTGTTTGTGTTCATTGATGATATTGTAGTTTACTCGGCAAATGAGGAAGAACATGAACAACATCTGAAAATTGTATTCCAGAAGTTACAGGAAAACAATTTGACTGTGAAAGCCAGCAAATGCGACTTTCAGAGAGAAGAAGTCAAGCTGCTAGGCTATGTGGTATCAGGGAAAGGGATTAGCTCCGACCCCGATAAAACCAATGCAATCAAAAACATGGCACCTCCAGATTCAGTTAAAGCAGTCAGGTCCTTTTTAGGTATGACTGGCTACTACCGTCAGTGCATACCCGACTATGCAAGAATCTCATACCCATTAGTACAGCTCACGAAAAAATACGCAAAGTTCCAATGGGGGGAGGCCGAGCACAGAGCGTGGTTTGAACTTAAAGAGGCCCTAGTCTCTGATCGCATCATGGCTTATCCCAAACTAACAGAACCCTACCAATTACATACGGATGCTAGCGATTTTTCTTGTGGTGCGATTCTCTGTCAGAAAGATGCAGATGGGATAGAAAGACCTATACAATATGTCAGTAAACAGTTATCTGGAGCAGCGTTACGTTGGTCCACAATTGAGAAGGAAGCTTTTGCTATTATACACGCTCTCAAGAAGCTATGGCCTTACTTATATGGCGCAGACTTTACAATCTACTCGGACCATAGACCCCTGAAAAGTCTGTTTCTATCAGAAATAAAAAATACACGCATCCAAAGATGGGCCGTATTACTAGCAGAATATGGCGCTCCCATAGAATACAGAAAAGGGGTGAATAACGTCAGGGCAGATATGCTATCGAGATTGAAACCCACCCTAGTTAAACAAGAAGACGAGGAAAGTTCTTTCGGGGGGGAAATGGGAGCAATAGAGGAGATAGGAGAAATTCCCTGGGATTTTGATCAGTTAGGACGGGAACAGATCCAAGTTGAACAACAAGAAATGCCAGAATATGCACTGGGCCAGGAAGAAGAGGACGGGTACATTGTACATGAAGGTCTTCTTTATACGCTAATTCCCCCACCAGGAAAGCCTGAGTACCCCAGACTAGTACTACCTAAATCAGCTAGGGGAAGGGTAATTAGACGAGCCCATACAGAGGTAGGACACCAGGGGATGCAGAAAACTATTGATAGGCTTAAGGAAGCCTACAAATGGCCAAACATGCGACGAGATGTTTTTTTGGTGATATCAAGGTGTGCTCGTTGTGCCGTCAATAGAGACAATAAGGACAGAGCCCCACCCACCGCTATGCCAATAGCACAATATCCAGGCCAAATATTGGGGATGGATATGTGTGGCCCCTTCCCAACCTCATCCTATGGCCATAAGTTCATCCTCACTGTCATAGATCACTGCACAGGGTGGGAAGAAGTTAAACCTTTAGCAAACAAAACAAGTGGTACTCAATTTCCTCTCAAATGAATACATGCCAAGATACGGCACCCCAGAAATAATCATCACAGACCAGGGTAAGGAATTCAAGAATAGAGTAGTAGAGGGTTATCTTAGAGGGTTGGGAGTCGATGTACGCCATGCATCGCCCTTTAGGCCCCAATCCAACGGAAAATGTGAACGTTTCCACAGATCGTTTAAAGCTATTTTGAGGAAATTTGTGAACGCCAGACCGCAGGAATGGGAAGATTTCTTAGGTCCCACCCTGTGGGCACACAGAATATCAACCTCGGCCGTTTCTGGGTACTCCCCGTATTTCCTCACTTATGGGAGAAAACAAAAAAACCCTCTCAGTAAATTATTCCCCCTACCAGAAGAAGCTAGTGAAGATGTATTAGGCACTAGGTTAACCAGGCTCGCAGGAGTATTTAGGGAAGCTGCCGAAAATACTGACCAGAGCAGACAAGCAAATTATAAACGCTTGAGAGAACAAGCCAATGCGGGAGAATTACATGTGGGGGACTCAGTCGTTATTCACCATCATAATGCTGCCCCCCTCGACCCTAACTGGGACCATGGGTACACAATAGCTAGAATAAGGGGGAAGGTAATCCCAGTAGTAGGGCAAAATCAGGAAATTAAGAATATCAATAGGGAAAGAGTAAAACTAGTATCACCAGATTTAGAATGGGACACCCTTAGAAATCGACACACCCGCCCAAAACAAAGTAAATTGGAGAAATTACGGCGTGGGGAGATTGAACAAGGGGTAATGCCTATATTTCCAGATACAGTTCCTACACCTGCAGGCCGCACCGAAGACACACCCCCAGCTGTTCCAGAACCAATAGCGGACGAGCTAACGGAAGCAGACAGTCACAATGACCCCAGGCCAGATCAAGCACCAAGCACCTCTGCCAAGAAGCGGCCTATCCCTCTACCAGCGTGGCATAACACACCTGAAGACGTGGGAGTAAGCACACGCAGGCGGGTGAAGAGAACACACACCTCGACAGAAGAGGCACTACCAGTAGAACACCAAAGAACAACTGAACCACCAGCAAAGCGGGAGAGATACCAACAGGGGGACAAGAGGACAGCCACTGCACCACCACCAGAAGAAGAAGTAAGGCTACTAAAAAAACAATGTATTCAGGAGGTGGCCGCCTTCTTTGCCTGCTATTGTTGACAATCCACCTTGCATCGTCCTCAAAAGATCTCTTTGGTGAGGAAGGGATTTTAGTGTATCAACTGGGGGAGACGCGTGCGCTAAGCGGTATGTGGACTACTGTCATTTTACTCCACCCCCCTAACCCACCAAAAATACATGAATGGGTGGATGAGATGCAAATTAAAGTACAAGGACTACGAACAGCAGGAGTCGTGGGTGAGGAGGATTTACAAAAATGGCAGGAACATTTGAACTATGTGTTATACGATTTCTCAACTACATACCAGAATCACCATGGCAGGAATAAACACAGTCCATTTGACTTCATAGGCTCCCTCTCCCATCTTCTGTTCGGCACGGCCACAGAGGGTCAGGTGCGCACTCTTGCCAAAGCAGTAATGGACACTCAGGAGAACGCACTCGCCATGGGTCATCATCAGGAGGCTATGATATCTGTCGTCAACGAGACCCGTCTATATGTTAAAGAAAATAGAATGGACATTGCTAAGTTACAAGAAGAAGCGGAAAATATCAACAGACAGATTATTTCGGTCCTCACACATCTCAGCGAAGACGGAAAACGAATTCATAGACTACACATGAGAAGGGAGATCGATAATCTCATCTACGCCATCGACCAAGCCATGTTGGTATACCACAGACTCACAGACCTGTTTCATCGTCAGAGACTACAGCTCGAACAGGGACAACTATCGGATGAGATTTTACCCCTTAATTACTTAGCAGAAATATTGGGTAAAATCAGGGAGGCTGGCCATGAACATGCACCCTTGAGATGGCACTACCAAAACTGCCATACAAAAATGATGATAGACCAGGATCATGAAATAGTCTATCAAGTGGTCATTCCAGCTATTGCACCAACCCGTTATTTACATTATAAATTACAATATTTTCCTATACCAATTGAAGGTGGTTATTTACGTACTATATTAGGCAAACCAGAGGTTGCCTTGGACAGTCTCTCACGTAGAACCTTTAACCCTCAACAATGCATGGGATGGCAACCCCGGGTGTGCACCGCCACAGTAGAATTATTAGGCCTAACATGTGAAAGTGAAATATTGACAGGCCGTACTCCGAATCATTGTCAAGCAAAAATTGAACAACAGGGTAACCAGACGTGTGTCGTCTTCAGAGACTTTGATTACCTGTCTACAGTGATCATCATACCTTACATCAAATCGGAAATCACACATCGATGCCCGGGTCAACATCCAGTAATACGCCAGGTACTTAAACCCATACGTATGAACGTGGAGGCTGGCTGCTCTCTGGAACATAAGAACTGGAGAGTAAAAGGTGTGTACGAAGTCAGGGAAGAACTGAAACTACCAAGCCTGCAACCCATACAATTGCCTAGCTTGAATATTACTACGCCCATCATTTCAGACACACCCCTAGCAGAAGAACTAAGATTTTGAAAAAAAAGAAATACCCTTGATTCATGTACAACTTAGCCCCGTAGTCACGTCAAACAAATTCTTCCAGACCCACAAGGTTACACTCATTGCCACTGCCATAACAATTACGATTAGCCTCATTTGTGCAGCCCTTATCATAATAACTAGAAAAACCAGGAAAGATCAAAGGAGAATGTGTCAACTCCTCCCAGTGATGGGGGCGTGGAGTTGTTGTCGAAAGAGGGGCCAGAAAAGGAAGAGAGGACTCAGCACAGGTACACCAACCTTATCATGAGCAGCAAGCTACCCGACGTTCATATCCACACACGAGGAGCAGAAACGTCTGAAGGCTGTATCTAAAACTACCAATCTCTCTTGCAATGAGGACACAGGGACGAATAATATAGAACCCACCACGATTAATCCACTCCTAGGTCCTTACAGGCAGGCAGCAATAGGCCTGTACGGATTCTCTAAAGAAGTTTAGAGGTAAAACATTACTTCACATACAACGCCGGATCGAAGACGGCGCCATGACACCGGAAGTGACCGGGTCCCCCACCTCTGGCTAATGTCTATAGTGTAGGATGAGTCCGTGCGTGACTCCAGAAATAGACAGGGGGACCAGGCAATATCTCCATGAACGGAGGAGAGTCATACCGACACCCAGAGACTGGGAAAGTGACGAAATGGAAGTGCACCGCCTAGTGTCAAGGTTGACACTAGAGCGGATAACTAGGAAGAAAAGGAGAAGTGACTAGCGAACATTTATCGTACGAACAAGAGAGAATATTCAGTATACGTAGAAACAATGAACAGTAGAACTGACGTATAGGACATTCACGTGTGATTAGATAGATTAATGCACATAATTTTGATTTTAATTGTTGATGTTCAGACTGGGTATAGTCTGAACAAAAAAAGTATGGACGACTGTAAAATTATCAATGTTTCCAATAGTTTATCTTAGCTAAAATGGCGTCGGTAACCCGAATTTCTAGTGACACTTCAGTCAAGTAAATTAACTAATTAAGGGAAGACTGCAGTACCGTGGGAAAGAACTGACCAACAATACAACCCACCTTGGTAATTACCTGTACCTGCAATTATCTGAGTAATTAAATGTGGACCAGGGGATAAGGTTTTATAATCACACTGTAACAGACGGAGTAATTGGGGGGGAGTCATTCTTCTAACTACAGCACAACAAAAGGGGAGGGACGCAAATAAATAAATAATCAGACTGTTATAGTGGCAGGTTCTCGTGTGAACTTGACCCTTGGGGGCGCGTGTTGGCACCCGACTATGAGTAAGCAGCTCGTGAGCTGCTCACGCCGCCCCATGTGCGGCCACTGGATATGTACTATGGGAGAGCTAATAAAGAGTCAGTCTACTAGAAGTATTGAGTCGTGCTTGTTGTCTTTGGATTACCGTCACTCTGAAGTTTAGACTCCCGAGCTCCTATAGCTCTTAACTCCTTAAGAGAACACTAACTTATAACATCTGGTAGGAGAACCCGGTCTTCAGTTTCTGGTATATCAGATCTTAGACCATTGACAAATAGAAGTTAACATCAATTCTATGGAAGCAAAGCCCTCAATTTTCGCGCAATTCCAGGACAGAGTTGCTTTCTTAACTGGCTTGACGGGCAGGAGAACTACCAGAAGTCAAGCTGCAAGAGACGCGGAAATTTTTGGTCAGTGCAGGGAGGAATCAGACTCGGATTTTTCTCTAGATTTGTTCGGGAGTTTTTCTTCTTCAGAGGAGGAATTAGAGCCGGACCCAGAGACCTCAGGGCAAGGAGCCCCGGAGGAGAGCGTGGTAAAAGAAGAGATGCTCTCTCCGAAAGGAGAAAAGGAGGAGGAGTTCCCACCACCACCTCCTGACCAATATATGTATGGAGGTGACGGTTTTTACACACCGCGAGACTGGAGTAAAGGGCAGGAGATGAGAGGGGACTTACATGATCAACAGGAAAGGAGACCTTTCAATTACGGTGAAGACAACCAGTCAGGGTATGACGAGGGTGCTAGAAGAAATCTGTTTAGTGGAGAAGGGCCTGATAGAGATAGGGAAAGATCTGTAGGCCGGATAACATCAGTTAGCGAGGTGGAGGGACCAAAAGCCCCACCAACGTTACCAAAGAGGGCAAGTTCTAGGGTGAGTCAATTAAGTACATTTTTTCACCCAGGGGGAGCTCCCATCCAAAGGTACCCTCCTCAGAGACCAATTATCAAGCAGGTACCGATTATGCAACCTCAAATAGTCTCACCTGTGCCCCGTCTCAGACATCCGACGCCATTCCAGTCACCTACACAACAGATGGGACCATCGAGCACAATGTTTTCTCCCCCACTCAGAGCTCAAGGTCCTGTAAGTCAGATCAGACAACCATCGTTTCCAGAACAAAAGCACATACCTCAGCAGTTTAACAATCAAGTGAACTGCCAACCCCCACAAGGCCAATTCCAACAGCAATACGTGCCGTATGTGCAACCTAGCTATAACAACAGGCAGCAGGTATTTGTCCCGCAACCGCAAACTGGCTATCAGTCGCCTCAGGTGCACTATCAACAACCCCAACCAGTGCCTGAGAACAAGCCAGACCAAATTATGTTGCTCCTGGGGAAAATGCAGGAAATGCAGATGGATGCACTCAGGTTCATGGCGGATAAACTCCAGCCGATTAAGCAAGAGCCCACAGTGCAACAAAAGGGCTTTCAGGATGGATACACACCCGAGTCAATAATGAAACGATTTCTAAAGGCTCCTGAACAATTTGATGAACCGACGGTGTTGAGGTCTGCTAGGTATTTTTTGGATGAGTATGAGGAGTACGCCTGCAGGAGCAGATTACCAGAGGACATGTGGGTAATAGGCTTGAAACCTTATGTGAAAGGCTCAGCTTTGAGTTTTTACGGGAGGTTTACAAAGGAGAATGGCACGGATGCTTTGTTCTCCTCACTGAGGCGTGAATTTTTGGCTAAATTCTCAAACATTTCTTTGGATGAGCTAATGAGGGACTACCCTTTCCAAGAGCAAAAAGGGAGTGCTAGCGCAAAGGAATTCTGCAAGAAGATGGGTGACCTGCTACAGAGATCCTCACTGTCGGAGAAGGATCAGGCAAATGTGCTGATGGGTAAACTAGATGAGGATCTGAGATTATGTGTGGCCGCTGAAAGGCCATCAACGGTGGCAGCAGTAACTGACGCTGCAGTTAAATATGAGGCTGTGCTAAAGATCCAGCAAAAGAAAGAGAAAGCTGAGGAACCAGCCAAAACTGGCGAAGTCTCCTTCATAGGCGACAATAGATCGCGCAAGGACCAGTTTTTCAATGGCAACGGTCAGGGAAGAGGTAGGCAACAAAACGGCCAAGGCTTCAGGCCAAACAACAGGAGCCAGAGCCAAAGGAGAAACGGTGGTGGACCAAACAATGGATACCAGTACAATAATCAACCAGGGACCCAACAGCAATGGGGAGGAAATAATGGGTTCCAGTTCGGTAACCAAAATGGGAACCAACAGCCCTGGCCCGGAAACAGTGGATACCAATATGGGCAGCCAGGAATCCAAAATAACTGGGGAGGAAACAATGGAGCGAATGGCTACACTAACGCCATTCAGAATGGACATTACAACAACCAACAGAGAGTTAGGTCGCCCTGGAGAGGAAATGGTGGTAATTTCAATAACAATGGTTTTGGTGGCAGCGGTGGTAATTTTAACAGTGGCCAATACGGCAACCAATACCAAAACCAGCCGAGAAACAACTCCCCCTGGAGAGGCAATGGGGGGAATAACACCAACAATCAGGGCTACCAACAGCAAGGAAACAATCAGGGCTACCAACAACAAGGAAACAATGGACCTGGTGGTAATGGTAGATACAGAAGAAACAGTGTAAATGAGGTTTCTATCTCCCAAGTAACAGATAATGGAGAGCCACAGGATTGTGACTTCATTGACTTCTCCAATATTTCAAAAAACTGTGTAGACGGTCAGGAAGTGTTCCTGACCGAGCCCGACTCAACTCCACAGGACCAGGCCAGCTGCTAAACGTGAGTAATCATAGTCCTTATACACCTCCAGATAAGACCAAGTTGAAATACACCATGCTAGAACTAAGGTCCATGTGTAGAAAAAGGGGTCGAATATTTAATGCTGTCAAATTAACAAATGGGCAGACAGACATTAAAATTGGTAAATACATCGTTCCGGCTCTTATAGACACTGGGGCGAGCGTAACATGTGTAGGCACTGAATTTGGTAAGGCCATTCAGAGGGATAATCCTAAAATTTTGGTTGGATCGACCTATGTAAAGCTTTATATGGCAAACGGAGACTACAGGATCTGTAGGAAGGTTTTGAGAGTAAATTTTAACATCAATGGGGAGGAATATTCCGAGTGGATCCATATTGTGCCAGGATTAAAGAGGGCTATGATAATAGGAGTTGACTTTCTGGAAAAGTACAACGCCAATGTACGTTTTGACAGGGCTAGAGCTAAGTTACATGTTATCAGGGCGGATAGGAAGATGATCCTCTCCCCTAACGCGGAAAATGTGTTTTCCATCAAAATAGCGGGAGCGAAAAACATCATTGGAAAGTCAGGTTTGATTGAGAATTTGCGGCGAAAAAAGTTTGTTCCTTTCCTCGCTAAACGATGTCTGGTCAGGCCCAATGCGGAGGGTCTGTTCCCTATGATTATAGCAAACACCAGCGATAAAAGATATGTAGTTGGAAAGGGAGATATCTTGGGCCTGTTCGTGGTGCGCAGTGACAGCGAATTCGTTAATCTAAGTGGTTCAGGCAGTGAGAACCAAACGAGCATGTTGCGCGAGCTGAGCATGAGCGCAGATAAAAGGGAAGATGAGTATTCACCACTAATGGCAGACAAGATAAAGACCATGGGCGAGGCTTTTAAGATATCAGATAAGCTTGACAACTTGCAGGAGAAACAGCTCCTGGACATTTTAAATAGGCATGACGATGCGTTTCAGAAAGAGGGGGTCCCAATCGTCCATGCTCAGGGGTATGAGCACAGAATAGACCTAAAAGACGGCTATAGGCCAGTAAATCGTATGCCCTATAGAATGAACCCGGAAATGAATGCCGTCATGAGACGAATTCTGGGCGAGCAGGTAAAAGCTGGTATAATTGAGAGAGCTAGTCACAAAGGTGAGTTCAGCAGTCCCTGTTTTCTGATTGAGAAACCGGGGTCAAGAAAAGCAGGTAATGTTTCACATAGGTTGATTATTGACTATAGGGCAGTCAATGAGGAGATCCGCCCCCAGGCCATCCCTTTCCCCAGGGCGGATGATGTCATAGCCAGAGTGGGAGCGATGAAAGGGAAATATTATTCAAAGGTGGACTGCTATAACGGATTTTACCAATGCAAGATCCGAGATCAGGACAGACATATCACAGCGTTCTCTACCTGTGATGGCATTTACCAGTATAGGTCTATGCCGATGGGTCTAAAGACGTCACCTAAATCCTTTCATCATATGATGGAAAACATTCTGTCAAGGGTTCCTAATGTCTGCTGTTACATTGATGACATCATTGTGGCATCAGACACATGGGAGGAACACCTCCTGAAGGTGAACGAGCTTTTGAGTACCCTTGAATCGGCGGGTATACGGTTAAAGAAGGAGAAATGTTATTTCGGTATGGAATCTGTGTCTTTTCTGGGTTTCGTGGTAAACAGGAGAGGACTGCAGCCCGAGGTATGCAAAGTGGACGCTATTAGAACATTCCCTAGGCCAAAGAGTGTCAAGGAGGTAAAAGGCTTCTGTGGTCTGGCTGGGTACTACCGATCGTTCATTAAAGATTTCAGCCAGATCATGATACCCCTGTACCGTAATACAGCCAGTAAGAAGGACTTCCTGTGGACCGCGGAATGTGAAAAAAGCTTTGAAAAAATAAAGAAATCGATTTGCGAAGACGTCCTATTGCCCCACCCAGACTATGGGAAAGATTTTTACATAACTAGTGATGCTAGTAATGAATCGGTGGGCTGTTCAATAAATCAGCTTGATAACAATGGGATGTTGAGGCCTCTGGCCTTTGCAGGGAGGAGCCTAAACAAAGCTGAGAAAAATTACTCAGTCACAGACAAAGAGCTGGTGGGCGTTAAATACGCCCTGGAGCGTTTCAGACATTATGTTATGGGAAGAAAGTTTTATGTGTACACCGACCATGCTGCGCTACTGGCCATAAACAGCAAGAAAAACTTGACTGGTCGTATGGCTAGGTGGGTTGAATTCTTCAGCGGGTTTGATTTCCGGCTAATATTCCTGAAGGGATCACTAAATATTGTGGCTGACATACTCTCAAGAAGGACGTATGGCCAGCCAAGTGAGGGAAGCCAAGGGGAGCCAATTGCAGGCGTCAAGAAAAATGTATCTTTCACAGATGTGCATGCTGTGAAATTCTTTTTGCAAGAGGACAGAGTGCACGAGTACCCCCTAAGGATTTTCAAACCTCGCTCGATATTAAAGAAGGTGAGTGGTGTGCCTAGAGCCCCAGAGAATGCTATAAAGGGACATGCCATCGCCGAGCTACAGGCAATTATGGCAGTAGAGACACGTGCCAGCACCCGGAGAGACACTGGGAGGTCAAGAGCAAATGCTTTGAAGGTAGCAAGAGAGCTCAGAGAAAAGAGGAAGTTGAGAACAGATAGAAAGAAGAGTGGGAGGCTGAGTGTGACATTGCCGACCCTATCAAAGACTCAGAGAAGGAGAGCAGTGGCCCGCCGCCAGGCCTTAGCCGCAGCCACCCCAAGATTATCAGGGGAAATTTTCTCTGATGTACTGACGGGAGAAGATCCTATTTCCTTGGAGGATCTAAAAGGCATGCAGAATAATGACCCCTTCTGCGGGTCACTAATAAAATTCATCCAGGAAGGAACGCTTCCTGGCGATAATTATGCTGCACGACGTATACTGCTGACCCAAGATCAATTTTACATAAAAAATGGCCTGTTGTGTCGGATTCCAGGGCGTGTCAGGTACAAGACCATCTTTCAATCGTACCAGATTGTAGTCCCCGAATCTCTGGTGGGGAAATTCCTGAGGAAATTGCACTGTGGTGTGTTGGGCTCCCACATTGGCATAACGAAAATGCTGGGGGTAATTTCAAGCAGATTTTACTGGCCAACAGTAGTGTCAGATGTAGAGAAATTTGTTTCCATCTGCCATGAGTGCCTCACAGCGAAGAAAATGAACAGGACTATTCGCATCCCAATGGTAATACGAGATAGGGCCCCATTCCCATTTGCATGCATAATGGTAGACTCAATAGGGAGGATATCGACCACCAAATCGGGCAATTCCTACATTCAGATGTGCGTTGACATGTGTACAAAGTTCGTCTTCGCTTGGGCAACAAAGTCCATTGATGCTGCCACGTTTAGGGATGAGTTCTTTGAGAAGGTGATTTGCTCTGTGGGTTGTCCCCTTAGGATTTGTTCTGATAACGGTACAACGTTCAGCGGCAGGAACTTCTCTGATTTTTGTAGAAGGTTCGGCATAGAACAGGTTTTCTCCTCTCCCTACAAAGCCAGCACAAATGGAGCCGTAGAACGCCAGAATAGAACACTTGTAGAAAGACTACGTGCATTTGCAATAAGCAATCCAGAAAATTGGGATGTTTACATCCCTGGCATTGTTTTATCTATGAATGTGTGCGACACCTATGGCGGAGGTGTCAGTCCTTACATGCTAGTACACGGTAGAAATTGCACCCTTCCATCCCAGGCGAGTTTGATTGACATTAAAGACACAATAAAGCCCATCGTGTCTCACCTACTGGAGGCTGAAGAAACTAGGGAAGATATGGATGACAGAGCTAAAGATAACTTTGCTGTGGCTAACAAGAAGATGAAAGTCAGGTATGACAGGTCGGCAAGAACTGATGGTATAGAGCCAGGATGCGTTGTGTATGCAAAAGTACACACGTTCAATAAGGGTATTAGTGCCAAGATACAGGGAGCCTACAGCGGCCCCTATCTGGTCCTGAAGAAACCGTCACGATTCACAGCAAAGCTCAAAAAGCTTAGCAATTCTAAAATTGTTCCAAGACCTGTGCACGTGCAGTTTCTCAAGCTGGTTAATAAAAGCTATACATCAGACTTTCTTAAGAGGCTGCTGGAAAAGTAGTGGGAATTCAACATCTGCAAACATATGGGTGAATTCCTGTAAGGCCCCATGGTTTAGAGTTATATTTGAGGGCTTACCCTTATCGAAAGTTTCACCTTATTTTAGACCGGCGGCCGCCCAGCGAGTGGTGCGGCTGAAACAGCTGGAGGGGCCGGCGAGACCCAGGGGAAGCGCGGCCTCGTTCTTTTTAGTAGATTAAGAGTCAAGATAGATTCTCCGCGATGCCTACGTGACTGGGAGCGCGGCACGTTCTTTTCAGTAGCTTAAGAGTCATGATATAATTTGTAGCGTGGCGCGGCTCCCCGGGGCCCACACGCACGCGCTTTCACCTTGACAAGCGCTCGGAGCAGACTTAGGGGTTTTCTGTTCAGCTATACCAGTTGCTGTTATCGCTGTTTTTGGTACTTAATACTATATATACTTAAAAGTTACTATTGTTCTGTAGTAGTTAGTTGATGTTGTTTCTTAAAAACATCCCTTGCCAGGAATAAAAGGCTGTCTATGGTCAATGAGGGCCATCCTTTCCAATCCCAAGTGAGGGGATTATAATTTTGAACTTTGAAAAGGTTCCTTCATTGGTGATCTGTCCTAGCGCTCTAGGTTGATTTCTCATTTCTACCACCGTGTAAGCACGCTTGTGAGTCTCCATAGAGGATGCTCAGTCATGGGGCATGTGTAAATTATCATTGCACCCCTGCCTAGAGCCACCCTTGAGGTATGTAAACGGCAGCTTCGAAAGGAATTTCTCATCTCTCAGGGAATTTTTATGGGGGTGTGTGACGATGGTGTCAGGCCCATAGGTGCGAGGACTGGTTCCAGGGTGCCACAGATCAAGCTGATTCAGTTCCTGACCCCCAGGGCAGTGAAGGAACAGCTGGTCTACGCATTCTCGTGCGTCACCAAAGATGTGGGCGTTCCCCTACGAGGGAATGGGGATGATCTGTCTTTTGAGGTAGTTGGAGAGGGGGTGAGACGCGCACCCTCTAGTCCAACCTACACACAGCATCCTCAGCACTGCTCCACCTACCCCCTGAGGGATTTGTGTAATGGACTCGCTATCCTAAGGAGCTCCTATTAGACTGCGACCACTCAAGGTGTTGAGTCGACATGTGGGCAACTATAGGGTAAGTTTAAATACTATCCTGGTCCCCATTTGTGTTCTGATGTAACTGGTGTGACTGGGGAATTTTCTTTACTCACTCAAGCGTCCAAGCTGAGAGTTGTGAGATTTTGATCAGGGGTTTTTGGATCACTGATTGTGAGGGACACTATTTTTGGAAAATTCCATGCTTAGTTTCACTGTCACGTGAAACTTACTTCACCGATACTGTATCTTATGTTCTTTACCGTTATTTCTTGTACAGTTGTTTACACAATTGATTTACTTGTGTGTTTTTTCTTGATTTTTTGTAGTTTCGTGGTTTGTGGGTCTTTATTGACCATAGCACAAGACGCGAGTGATGGCCTGCGGCAAAACATGGGTGTCTACTTCAGGGACTCAGGGTCTTTATTTACTGAAGTGGAACAAAAGACGGTGCTGTTTAGGATACCCTTTCCAGGAGTCACAGCTCCTGCTGAGGCTTGCATATGCGATCCACATCTGCATGGAGTGGTTGCAGAGGATTGCACTGCTTTAAATAATCTTCAGGAGAAATTGTTTCAGCTAGCCAATGATACTTACTATGAGTGGCTGGAGTTTGGGTCTTCAAGTTTTGTGAGTAAGGAGAGACAAACAAGGGCAGCAGTTCCTGCCGTGGGCAAGATTCTGAGAGATCTATTCGGAACTGCCACGGAGTCAGAGATAAAAGACTTCTCGACAGATGTGAAAATTATGATGGAAGGGGTTGGAACTCTGGAGGCGGCTCAAAAAGCAAGAGACGGAGTCATTATTGGATTGGCTAAAAACAGTCATATCATGTTCCAGTTTTCAGAGTCTCATGTGGACGAAGTGGAGGCCCTATTGGCGAACTTAAGTACAACAATAGACCGGGTCTCAAATGTGTCAAGGTGGGACGCCTCTTCCTTGAAAACTTATATTACAGACGGCCTAAAGAAGGTGGCTTTCTTGGAGTCAGTAACTTTGGATGTCATAGCCCAATCGGAGTACGTAAGGGCCACTAGGGTTATTGTGGAGGCTTTCCACATGCTGGTGAATGGCAGACTGAGTGAGAAACTGGTGTCAGACAGGGACCTCGCGAGGGCACAGAAGGACCTGGAGGTGTTAATGTCATCTGACAGCCCCGGACGGACTCTTGTGAGGCCCCTGGATAGACGGGGATCAATTGTGGACATCATTGCAGATAAGGAACACATCCTTGTCACCCTAGGCGCTATATTTGCTGCTCAAGACTTTATTTATGAGCTTTACGAACCCATGAACTTTCCAATTCCCATACACTCCCACACTCACAACTCCTCTGGTTTCAGCAGGTTGGATAATGGTGTAGGGTACTTTGGGGTAAACAAAGGAAGGGAATATTATTTGGAACTGCAATCACACGCACTGAACTCTTGTGTAATGGAAGGAAGGTCGATGTTCTGTACGGAGGTATTCCTTCAGAGGTCTTTTACACGTGTATCTTGTTATCTTGCCTTATTTTTGAACAAGGTCAGTGTGGCCATGAGAAAATGTGTTTATCATACGTTTTTGGAGTCACCACTACCGACCACACACCTATCTATTGGCGATAGAAAGCATTTACTGATTAATGTAGGTGACAGCGCCGGCTACACTTGTGAGGGTTCAGAAACCACAACGGTCAAAATCAATATTTTTTCTATTTTGGACCTGCCTTGCGGTTGTAACCTTAATCTGAGGGAATTTAGGCTTAGGAATTCGAAATCTTACTGTTTGAAGTCAGATAAACTGACCATTGATATCAAAACAGGGTTTAACTTGCCTCTGGCCTTGACCTTTGGTATGGATATGGCTAATATTACGGGTAGTAATATCTTTGACGCTCCAGTTGAGATTAACATACCCTCCCCGGGCGACATTAGGAGGAAACTGGGCCATCTATCTGGGGAATTGTTAAGGAAAGGGATTGATTTGCATGATTCAGTACAAAACCTGCTGGAAAAGGAGGCAAAGGTAAGGACAATGTGGGAACATTTAAGATCTGCCCTAGAATCTGTCCAGTCGCACCCTTCACTGGGTATCACTAATACATTATGGAGCCTAGCTAACTCCATAGCCTGCATCTACCTGGTTTGTAAAATACACAGGGTGGGGACTGTGCTTCCATTTTTTGGTAGGGGCGATGCCGCTCCAGCGCTGAATTTCTCGCTGTTAGCAGGACAAAATATAAAGTTTGGCGACTATAAAGTGGTCACCGCCAGGAGTGTTATTCTGCAAATCCACGAGGACCCCGTGTATGGGTATCTGGTCCCTATCTGTTCGCTAATTGCAATTGCATTTGTTCTGAGAAAGACTTTTTCAAATAGATCAACAATTGGTAGAATACTCTGTTGTAGGCCCCAAGTGTTTGACTCCGCCCCGGAGCTACTGCTCCGCTTACAGAGCGGCGCTGACTTGTTTGAGTTCCACCTGACAAGGTGTTTATTCGAATACAACTCCATGCAAAGGGCTACTAGCCCTAAATTATTGCATGCAGAGGTTACTAAAACTTTCGGCTGTTTCAGAGGGGGCTTGATTCTGGATTGGGGAGAAGACCTACTGGTGCCAGCCCAGGGGAAGTTGTTTAAAGTCACCCTGCCTACTGTAATAGAAGTTCCCTGTACCGCGTTTAGGCGTTTAAATTATGCCATGTGTAATAAGGATAAAATTTGGATCGTAGTGTGGAAACCAGTTTTTGGCAAGCCGGTCCAATTGACCCTAAGAAATAAACAGATCAAGTCCAAGGGAATATCAGAGGGGAGTGCGCGGCCTGTTGCCAGACCCAATGCGAAATCTAGTGAGGGAGTGCGTAGAAGCATCTTGTTCGGCGATATTGATATGATTAATGATGATGGTGCCCAGCCAAGCATTACTCCTGATGTAAGGAACAGTGAGGGAGTGGGTAAAAGTGTACTGTTTAGCGACATTGATTTCTTAGAAAGTAATACCGATCCTGCTACTAACCATACAAGTACTCTGTTTGGGAGCGTTAATGAGGGTTTCTTAAGAGACAACACATTCACCTAGAAGGAAGGGAGGTCCCAGCGACTAAGCCCTATGTTTGGCCGGTGTCTGACCTCAGCGGGGAACCCCCAATAGCATGTGGTGTATGTTTGTGTCGGTGTGGTGTATGGTCTGGAGTGTGGACTATGATTGCTTGCGGCCTCAGGGTCGTTTGTCTTGTGGCTTGTTAGACCTACTGGAATGCGGTCAATGGGCTGAACGTGTCATGTTTCTATGTTGTTGTTGTTTTGGTTTCAGCAGACGAGGGAGAGAAGGGGGTGAGAACGAATGTTCCCCTTCGTCCTATTTTTAGATTGAGAGTTTGACTATTGTATCTCTTATTAATTATACACTTAGGTAGATTGAGAGTTTGACTATTGTATCTCTTATTAATTATACACTTAGGTAGATTGAGAGTTTGACTATTGTATCTCTTATTAATTATACACTTAGGTAGATTGAGAGTTTGACTATTGTATCTCTTATTAATTATACTTTTAGGTAGATTGAGAGTTTGACTATCGTATCGCTTTAATTTTACCCTGAGATAGTTCGAGCATTTAATGTTGTACCTCTTATCTTTATGAAACTGATTTTTGACTGGATTTTTGTCTAACTGTTTTTGGCATTTTTGGCCTGTGCTATCCAAGACAATCGAGCTGTAGCCATTCATCCTGCTGCCCCTGTGGACGCAGGCGGGGAGGCTATAGCTATGTTAAGGCATGTGTTTGGGGCTAGTCCCAGGGTTATTTTCAGGAAGTTTACTCAGTTATAAAACGAGTTCTAGCAAAGAAAAAGACGAAATTTGTCGTGTAAGGTTGTCTACCAACTGTATTGCTGTTGTTTCTCAAGTTGTTTACTCCAGACAATCACTAAAACCTGTACCGATTAAGCCTTAACGAGGCTGGTCGGAAGCCATCATGAGATTGACCAGGTTAAATGCTTCACATTTCGACAGTTTCGCTTTTCCCTCTGTTCCCCCTAGAGCAGAGAGAGCGACTGTTGGCGGCAGCCCCCCAGTCAACTGGACTGCCCTAATTATCATCATACTAATCGTTCTGATATGTGTTCCAAAGCTTGTAAGGTGTCTGTTGTATGTGAAGAGGATTTTGACCCGCTGCTGTTGCTGCTGTTGCTGCGACCGGGACAGCAGTGATTCCAATAGGGTGAGTCTCAAAATTCAGGGAGATGATTACTGTGTCAAGATCTTCTTATTCCCCACGATCTTCGGTAGACACACCTTCGCCTCTGCCTCAGTTCCCCGACTCAGGGGTATCAGACTGGGTGGATGCCGGTTGTGGAACCCTCATGTGGTCCTGCGCTGGACTGGGGCTCTTAAGATAGAGCACCAGGGGGCGGAAGTGGAGCTTCCTCTGCCGCGGTGGAGCAGGGTGGCCTGCCTTGAGTTTGGAGCGCTTGGCTCCGCCGTGGAGGGCGGCTCCCCTCTCTGGACCTTAGAGTGGGCCTCGCCCCAGGGCGAAACACAAGAAGTGGGTTTAGTGGGAGCAGACCAGGGGTCTTGTTTGTAGCCTATTTATCTTTGTAAGACCTGGTCGACGTAGTTATTCAAACTAGGATACTGTGTAGTGCCTTAGTAGGCCCGGTATTAGCTGTCCTGATTATATTTTAGTTTAGTTGGTTTGCATCACTTATATCCAAGGAACCTCTGGGTTCCTACCTATTGCGTTTTAAAACCTCTTGTACTAGTCTAGAGCGATGTTTTTCTGCCATGCTTGTTTCCCCTATGTTATTCATTGTATTCATGTGAAGGTTTTATTCTTGCCCACGCGCGCTCCAAGGGAAGTTCCCCCTAGTGAGGGAGTGATGTTATAGTGGCAGGTTCTCGTGTGAACTTGACCCTTGGGGGCGCGTGTTGGCACCCGACTATGAGTAAGCAGCTCGTGAGCTGCTCACGCCGCCCCATGTGCGGCCGCTGGATATGTACTATGGGAGAGCTAATAAAGAGTCAGTCTACTAGAAGTATTGAGTCGTGCTTGTTGTCTTTGGATTACCGTCACTCTGAAGTTTAGACTCCCGAGCTCCTATAGCTCTTAACTCCTTAAGAGAACACTAACTTATAACAAGACCATTTGGGGGACCATAAGCCTAAGACTTAATCCCCTATCCCAATACACACAAGCTGCCCGTACTTGTCAGAGGGGGCTAGTATAAGGGAGGGCCATTAAATATCACCAGAGGGAAGGGGAGTGGGGAATACAATTATTGATTTTCTTGTATGTTTGTAATTTGTGAATTTATTATTATTATCATATTTGTCCTTTTATTATGTAACTATGACTTATACTTATGCGATTCTTAGTGTAGAAATTATTCTGTACCTTTTTATGACATAACCTTGCGTTATGATTACGTCATACATACTGACCCACCCCTCATGCGGGAGGTACCCAGGGGGTATAAATGTACAGGAACTTGGCCAGTGAAGGCATTCATTAAACGAACCTAATTCTCTGACTTAGAAACCTTTTCAAGTGTTTATGGTCGAATAGTCAGTGTATATTCGCCAAACCTTCTCTCTGAGTCTCATTTCCTCACCAGTCATTATGTGTAGTAAGATGCCAATCAACGTCTCATCTCTTATACTGATATATGCCCACTAGCTAGTATAAGGGTCAAATCGTCAGAAAATGCACAATTGGCAGCTCTACACATTTAGTAAATTCTGCTAAATTCTGAAAAATGCTAAATACTCGGTGTATCTGAGTATATATGTTTGTATCGCGTTGATTTAAAGTTTCTGTTTTGCTATGTTAAACTGTATTTTGAAGCTCATTTTTGTCTTACATGTGAGTTATTTGAGGGGATTAATGATGGTGAATTGTACATTTTCTGAAGATCTGACTCATATAATAAATGACAATAATTATAAAACCGCATATTAGCCGCAATAATCATGCGGCCTGTTAGTGCCCTGATTTCAATTACATTGTCGGTATCTGGTTTACACAAGAACATGTCATAGAGAAAATCTAAAAGCCGCACCACGACCCATTAGGTTACATGATGCCTTGGTATTAAACATAGATCTATATGAGTGAGTGAGTGAGATTGGTTGCTTTACGCCCTTATAAACACATTGAAGGTTATATAAAAATTAGAGTAAATGCACATGAGTTAGATTATATATACTATATATACTGTAGCATGGGATGCCCTGGAAGACCTACGATTATCATATATGCTGAGGGTACCCTTTCCAGAATTATTCATTATTATTTATTTACTTGTTATACTATGCATCGGGCACATGACGAACTGAAAATAAAGAATATACATACATACATACATACATATATACATACATCGAGGGTGGGAGAGCTGAGAGGGAGGCAGTTTATGATCTTACCCAGGAAATAGAGATAGAGAAGAAGGGAGAGAGACAGAGAAAAAGAGAAAGAAAGGCACCTTATGGTCTTACCCAGGACCACCGACCAGATATGACTAACAAGAATTTATATGAAAGAAGTGTTGAATATAATTGTGCAACTCTTTGGAATTCCCTACCTGCCAATATCAGAAATGCTAATACATTCGATGAGTTCAGAAATATTCAAAAAATAGCCTTGAATAATGCCAGAATCGTGTATTGAATTATATTGATTACAAAGAATTAGAAATAATATATGCGATATAACACAGCTCAAATGAGTAAAGATTTAGAATTATAACATTATGTCTCTATCATATTGTTTCATCATCACATATCATATCGACTCAACAGATCAACATAACATATATATACGATCATCTATGCTATGTATGTTCTAGATTGACTGGCTGTTAAATCAATTCATTGATACAATTGTCTCATTGTCTACTGGCCAGATATATTTCAAATATTCAAGAGTCTATTGATGTGCATACTACAACCCTGAACAAAGCAGCAAGCCTAGTGTTGTTAGTAATACAATCAAGCAGTTCATGGGACGCAGGGGCGGTTTCTGTTTTTCTAAACAGACGCCCAGTCCTTAAGCAACAACCCCAACGAATCACCAGAAGCCAATCAGCCCTAAATCTGCCGATCACACGCCCAAACCTCGAGACTTTCAAAAGATCACCCAGCTATCTAGGTGGAACCCTTTGGAACAACCTACCAAAACCCATCAAAGAAATACAAGATAAAACATCCTTAAATCAGCCCTTAAGAAACACCTCCTTCTACACTAAGCCAAAACCCACATCCGCCTGACACTCCCCCCGCCCCCCCCCCCCCCACATCCCTAAATCCCAAACGTCCGTCCAAACCTTGTCCATCAATCCTGTGACAAAATACTGTTAAAATTGCCTGTATGTCATTGTTTCTTTTGTCTCACCTTTGTCATCATTACTCATCTATGTCTTAATTCTATACTTGTTAGCTTGGTAGCTCATTTAGCATAAGCCATTTTTTTTAATCCTTTAAAGATAGCCTTAGAAATTTGCACATCATAGTTGTAGCTCTCACCTCAGCAGCAAGTCGAAAACCTTGTTTTCATGTATAAGAAACTTGTTCTCATGTTAAATCATTGGAGAAGCTGTCGAAATAAAGTCTTTAAATTTTTTTTTATAAAAGTGGAAAAAAAATTGTTGATACTCCAAAATTTAGTGATGGTACAGACTTTTAAATTACCTGCCCCTCATAATTACTAACATTTTTGGTCAAATCGTAGAATCTCTTAAAACTTTTGGATATATTCGATTCTTTTGTGAAACAAGCACAACAGTAGAATCGCTTTGTGCTTGTCTTCTCCTAAAAATATTGTTGTTGTTTTTTTTGTTTTCTGGAGCCTCAACTCCCAGTTTATTCAAAAAACATCATGCACAATCCAAAGCCACAAATAACCATAACTATGTGCGAACAATACATGAACAGGAATAGGACATAATAGCCATTCTTAGCGACTTCTCCCAATTGTGTATACCATAGATATATTGACAAGGAAAGTCGCTGTGAGACCCGTTTTTGTTTATGTGTATAAAAGAAAGTATTAAGCTGCGATTCCACTGGATCGCTTGTATCTGCACTCTTAGCTTGCTCTTGCTTTGCTTCTTTATTGTGTGCTTTTCATTCGCTCTTTGCCGGCTTTTATTTTAGCGCGATACAATCACAGAGCGATTCTACTGGTATGCTTGTTTCCTAATGAAATCAATATAATTCCATTGGTACGCTGCTAAAAGACGTGGAAAGAACGTCCTCTAGTTGCACTCAAATCAAACTTTTTAAGAGCATATAGAAAGTACTGTGACCGATTCTATTGCACCGCTCTGGTAGGGAGTTTCATATCTAATACAACATGCGTTCCTTATGGTTGCGCAACGATGGGTCAAATATAATGATAAATATCCCCATTCATGAAGAGCGAATGAAAAACACACTATAAAGAAGCAAAGCAAGAGTGAGCCATGAGCACAGATACAAGCGATCCAGTGGAATCGCAGCTTTAGTCATGGATATATGGTTCCCTTGTTGTACATCATTACTTGTCCCCACAGTTCTTCATGGTCAGCAAGTTTCGAGCTGTGCGTGAACTCATCATCATGAATGTGCCAGAAGATCTTAGCATGTAAATATTTCTGCCACTTGTGTAGCGACATGTCCTTAGGCTTTCTCGTTCTCTGTGCCTCACGGTTCACAAGAAACGCATCCTTTATATCAATATGCCGTATGTCTGTGTAGGACACGAGGAGGCCAGTGATATAGGGGTCATCCAGATGGAGTAAGTCTTTCCTATCGTCAACCATTGACAGTGTGAGAAGAGTGTTGGCAACATCCAGTGACATCATATACCCAGCACCACTACAGAACGGTGGCCACCTCTTACTGCGCACCAGTCCTTTGTCAACTGCATATTGGCCCTCTCTAAATACGATGCTATTGGGCCAAACAGCACCCAACAGTATCTTAGATTTGCGACCTTCTTGAACCATTGTGTTTAGTTTTTCAATATAGGAAAACGTGTTAATGAACATATCATCATCGGTTTTCATTACATAGGTCGCGTTAGGACAGTATTTTGCGACCCAGTTGAAACCAGACAGGGCCTTAAGAGTCAAATGCTTAGGACTATCAACAAAGTCATTGCTTATTATGTCATTATACCTGGTAGTCTCTTCTTCTAAAGTTCTCCATCCTGAGTTTTGTGATGCCCCTATGACGAAGACAACTTTAAGAGTCCTCTCTCCAAACACGGTCTTATTAGCCCAAGTGTTCCGGATCAGATCTCTCCTTTCCCGCGTCTTTTCCATGCTGAAAACGAATATGAAGAGCATGGGGTTGCACTCTCCTTTTGGTTGTAGCCGGTACCTGTGGCAGTACTTTTGTAAAAAGCAGGATTTTGTGTATTTTGAAGGCTTACCTTGACGGCATAGTTCTATTATATGATCCAGTTCCGTTCTGTTGCTTATTAGAAGCTGGGTGTTTAGTACTGTATAGTGTTTAGTACTGTGTCCTTTAACAGTATAGTGTTTAGTACTGTGTCCTGTAACATTTAGCAGTTCTGGTCCATCTAGAGCTTTCGGAACTCGGTCAACATTAAATTGTATGAAAAGATATAGTGCCACGATGACTAACCAAAATAGGATCATTCGAAAGTATAGTTCAAGCCTCATTTCTAATGATTATTCACAATCAGTCCGGGAAATACAAATACTTTGTTGAGGTTCCATGTGTATATGTTAATACCGTGTTTGCGACCGTGGCCTCCTAACTTAAAAATCTAGGAGTTTAGCCAGGTTAAAGTCAAAGCCACAACAAGACTATGCGTATGGTGGAAGATTAAAATGACAGAGGAGTAGTTATCTGGCTGGCAAGAAACAAATAATCTAAAAATGTACCATTGGCAGATCACACATACATTTAGTAAATTCTGCTACATTAGACTGAAAAATGGTCAACACTAGGTATATCTGAGTATATTTGGTATTGCCGTGATTTAAACAATCCGTTAGGTTATGTTGAACTATATTTTGAACCTGATTTTTGTCTTTGATTTTGGTTATTTGAGAGGATTGGTGAAGGTCAATTGTACATTGTCTGGCGATTTGACCCATATGGGTAGCAACAAGTTGTAATCAATAATATCGATTACAGCAAATCAGTGAGGCGTGAGACAGGCGTATATATAATTTAGAGACATCACACGCATAGTTAACATTACACGATCATTTAATGGGTCAGATTTACGGAAAATGTACAATTCACCTTCACCAATCCTCTCAAATAACCTAAATTTCAGACGAAAATAAAGTTCAAAATACAGTCCAACCTAACCAAACAGATTGCTAGAATCAATGCAATGCCGTATATAGTCGAATTTACCTTGAATATGCAAAATTGGAGCCTGATTTAGCAGAATTTTGTAAATATGTAGAGCTGCTAATTGTACATTTTCTGAAAATCTTACCCTTTAATGTGGAACCCCTGTATGAACATGCACGACAGTAGGCACTATAAATAGACCTATAGGGACGTCTGGGGGAACCCGATGTAATAATCCCCCCCCCCCCCCCCGAGTATAGGTGCCTCGCACTGCATTTGTGGAACATTTAAGATAGAATCCATGAACCATAATTCATAAAATGGTGAAGTCGTCAGAAAATGTACAATTCACCTTCACCAATCCTCCCAAATAACCCAAATTTCAGACGAAAATGAAGTTCAATACAGTTCAACCTAACCAAACTGATTGCTAGAATCAATGCCATGCCGAATATACTCGAATTTACCTAGTATTGATCAAATTGCAGCCTAATAATTATTTAGCTGAATTTACTAAATGTTTACAGCTACCAATTGTACAGTTTCTGAAAATCTGACCCAAAATAGAGTTTCAAATGTTCATTCTTTACTCTTAGTAAATACAAGCATGTAGGCAACAATTGTAATCATGGTAGGACTATCATGGTGCCGGCTGTGTGCTTGTCTTTCAAGCGGCATGTCCTTATTATTGTATACGTTGGTTCAGCTTAAATAGTATTTAGACTAAATTATGTATTTATGTGCCTCTCCTTGTCTTTTGTGCTGTCGGAATGTGGAATATCTCCTGGATTTATGTCATGAGATCTATGTAGGCTAAGAGCTGTTGATTAGTGGTGTCCTTGATTTTTTATTCTGAGAGGAGAATTATAAATACTGTCCTGTTGAGGTAGACTCTGTTTAATACATGGCAGTGTTCCAGGCCTTGAAGCAAATGATTTTATGACCACACGGTAAAAGTACAGATATTGTCAGTGTAGAAAGAAGCCAACATGTTGTAGCACGTTAGCGCCGTATTGATTGATCTGTAAAAAAAAAAAAAAAAAAAAAAAAAAAAATGATTGATCTGTAAAGTGTTATCTTTTTTTTCTTTTCTTTTCTTTTCTTTCTCAGATATTATTATTCCTACTGCATAATTAATAACAAACTTGAAGGAGTATGTATCTCGGATCTCCTATTCTAAAGGAGCGATAAACAAACTTATACTTCTCTTTTATTTTTTATGCAGGTAAGTGATTATTGTAAGTGTCATTATTATAATTAATAGTCCAGGAAAGATAGCTCAAAAAAACCCAAAAGGTGGAAAAAATTAGAACAGAAATGCGGTTTTCACCATGCATTGCCATAAGGTCCCTAGATGAACATACTAAAAATGTAGAAAAATCGGCCGGTGGGAAATAGGTCAAAATGGCCATTTTTCAAACTGGCTGCCATGGTTCTAGTACCAAACAAGAAATCAATGTAACTTTTGAAAGAAACATAGCAGATAGATGATTTTGGTGTCTATTATGGGGTTTTAAGGCATGCCCGACACAGTGGTGCCATTTAAAATCATATAAGTCGTTGCCCAATTACCCAAATCAGGGGCGGATCCAGGATTTCCTGAAGGGGGGGGTTCAGGTCTGAGAAAAGGGCACATGTTGGGGACTGAGTGCTGAAGGCATGAAGCCCCCCAGAGGAGGGTCTGGGAGGGTTCTCATTCAGGGAATTTTTAAAAGCATACACCTTAGATGGTGAATTCTGCTGCATTTTGAGTGGATGAGCATATTTTTTAGTGTATGTATTTTAACAATATTTTAGCTTTGGAATTGCTGCTTATTACGTTACAGATGATGTAGAAAATATAATAGATATTCACAATGACGTGTCAAGGCCTGTAGGGGTCACTGGGGGGACATTTTTAGGCTGGGTGTACCTGGCTGTGCAAGTGCCAAAGTCACAAAAACCACTAGGGGGGGGGTCAGGGGGCCTGCCCCCCCTGGAAAAAGAAAAAAATGGAATTTAATGTGCAATTTTGGGGCACTTGGTGCGTTTGGGGGCACAAAAAATGTATTTAGTCACAGATAAATAGTGAAGAGTCCATAGATATTTCTAATACTTATTTCGACAACCATGTTCACAAACTAAATCTAGGCCCAATACACAGAACTGAATAGATTTTAGTAATAAATACCAAACCAATTTTAAATGTGGGGTTGATAAATTCTAATGAGATATGACAAATGACAAATTTTATTATGCGGAAAATAAGGGAATCAATAAAATTTCCCAAATTCGTATAAGTTGAAGTTTTAACTGTTTATATTTTCGGGTGAAGTAGTCCTAGACATATTTAGCAGATGCATTCTAAATTAGAATCTTGAAAAACGCCACTATTTTTTTCGGTATTTTTGTAAAAACTATTTTATTTTTTCCCAAATATGCAGCATTTCCCAATAAATTTGTCTACTAAATAGGTACAACTGAGAGTACCCACAGCAAGCTCTGTTTCACAAACTTATTTATTTCAGACAGCTACAACTACAGATAAACACAATTTATTACACCCCTGTGCTGTTGCTTCCTATACGTTCAGCATTGTATGTCACACTTGGTCAAAGTGGTGCATAACATGTGAGTTATGTCACCCTGGGGACATACAACAAGTAGGTCCGCCCAAAACGTAAATTACTTCTTTTATTTTTAATTATTTATATTTTTTATTTATTAATGGGGTGTAATAAATATGGAACAAAGCTCGGGTGAAGTCTGTACACTTGTTAGTGACCTCGGGAGCACAGAAGATCTCGGGCTAACGCCCTCTAACTTCCCGCGCTCCCTCGGTCAATAACAAGTGTACAGACTTCCCCCTTGCTAGGTTCCATCTATGTATGTAACCTGCACCAGGGGCAGATCTAGGGTCTAAAATGAGGGGGGGTCAACTGACTAGGGGGGTCGGGGGGATGCTCCCCCGGAAATTTAGAAATTTAAGGTGCCATTTGGAGGCATTTGGCACTTTTTGAAGCACAAAATACAGTATTTAATCACACATGGAAAGTGTTCATTTTATTTCTATCATTTATTTACACTTTCAAAAACTAGGGATCCAGTTTGCAAGGACCTAAGAAACACAAAACATACAACACACACTGGCAGTTGACGATGTATGCAAATTGTAAGATGTGGAATTATTTTTAAAAATCAGTTATTGCTACTGTTGCAAGTGATGTAGGGGTGAAGTAAGGTCTGGGGGCATGTTGCTCCCAAAAATTGTAAAACCTGTGAAGGAGTGAAATGGTGTATTCTGGGAGCATTTTTGGATCATAATTAACCAGTTTTGTTTGTTTTTAAAGATACAAAAAAATAATTTGGGGAAAATCTCAAAGGCAAATTTAACAAATTGACATTAAATCAAAATCTCCCTCAAAAGATGAAATCACATGTATCCAATGTCACATTGGAGTACCAGATCAATGGGGTTTTGTCTGTACTTCCTGCAGGCAGGCCTGCCAACAATAGGACAAATGTAAGGCATCATACTTTTATTTTCTCACAACTGCCCCCAAGTGATTATCCATTATGATGTATAAATGTAAAGCAAATATGAGAGGGGGAATTAATGTTAGAGCAACCATGTGTGAGCCCCATACACCCAAATTAGGGAGTCATGGAAAGAGCCTTTTACAGCTGTTACCGCAAGGCACTTTTGGTTGTAAAAGAAATTAAGACACCTTTGGTTCCTTTTCAAAACTGTTCAAAACGGCACTTTTGGTTGTAAAAAAAGACACTTTTTGGTTGTTACACTTACAACAGAAAAGGGGTATATTGGGTTGTAAAAGAGGGCACTTTGGGCTATTCAAAAGGGCACTAAGTCTTATGAAAATGTTGAGGGGGAATCAGGATGTCACTGACCCCCCCCCCCCCCTTGCCAGTGCACTATATGTGTAGTAAGTTTTGGGACAGTAGCAGTAGCCATTAGTTGTTGGTTTTATGTTTGTTTAATAATACTACGTGAAAAAATGGGCCATTTCCTCATAGAGTGCCATAGACTTTCGAATGGGAAAAAGGGCACTTTGGGGGGGAAAAATGGCACTTTGGGGCAGGAAAAAAGGGGACTTTGGGGCAGGAAAAAAGACATTTTGGGGCGGAAAAACAGGGCACTTTAGGGCAGCTAAAAAGGGCACTTTTGAGCGGATAAAAAGGGCACTTTTTGGTGGAAAAAGGGCACTTGGGGGAGGGCAAAAAGGGCATCATGGGGCCCAAGGGGGGGGTCGACCCCCCGAACCCCCCCCCCCCTGGATAAAAAGGGCACTTTTGGGCGGAAAAAGGGCACTTTGGGGGAGGGCAAAAAGGGCATCATGGGGCCCAAGGGGGGGGGGGTCGAACCCCCCGAACCCCCCCCCCCTGGATCCGCCCCTGTAATAAACACTTAAACAGCAAGGCGGAAAGCAGCACTGAACCCAGTTATACTAGTAGCTCGGTCTAGCGCACACATGTGCCCTGCCTCATTGGGCCTCATTTAGGGAAACATAGCTAAATAGTCGAAGATTTAAAGACAACAACAAATAAACACCTTGAATATATCCAGCCATGGGCGTACAATGCCACCCATGTAGGATTAATTCGCCGCTGCTTTTGGGTTGATCAAGTTTTCAAATTTTGTGACAGATATAGTTTGTGGGAAATTTAAGTGCGGCTGTGATGTTAGTTTGTCATCCATTGTACAGCCTAGATAATTACATGTTTACAATTAAAACGGTTTTTTTTCATTACTTTTCTTTATTGATAAATTAGCACTTTATACTGCCAGGTAGGAATATCCTATTAAGTAAACATATATGTATATGCCTACCTTCCTCATTACCAATAGACAAACTAATCATCACAATCACATTGTTTAAACTTTCATCTATAACTATTCTTTCTCTTCATACCAATCATCCTTTCAGAATCAGGAGGATAGATTCTAATATCGTTATACTGCGCTCCCGTTGTGTAACAATGACTACGAACAAAAGACGTAGTCCCTGGGTGGGCTCGAACCACCAACCTTTAGATTAACAGTCTAACGCGCTAACCGATTGCGCCACAGAGACTTTGTACAGACTGATTTTGGTCAGAAAAGGATCAACTAATAATATTGGTGTTTATCTATCTAACGATTCTCAGACACGACCTGGGGTCCGTTGCATGAGAAATCTTTAATTAATATTTTCCTTAGCTACTTCTCTTTCTAAGCAGTTGGTAGGCCTAAGGAACGTTGAGGGATACAAATGTTGAGACTTTTCTTTGTTTTAAGAGACAATATCGGTGGGTCTAAACTCCCACATTCCGGAGAACTTCAAACCCTACCAGAGATCAGTTCGTGCTGATTAATAATGAGCGAAATATTCCACCATTAAGTCAACGCCTGAATGGTACGTGGTCCCAGTGTATTGGTTTTAATAATGTTCTTCTATTTGGCGACACAAATAATATATAGTGCAGTAAGGCTTTCTTATGCAACAGGCACCTGGTGTCTTGCACTCATGCAGGCCTCTCCCTAGCTGTGATATCTATTGTAACCGAGGGGATGGACTAATAGTAATTATTAGGCTACAAGAAGTGTTTGTAGTTATAGAGCTAAAGAACATTGAGATTCGTCAAAGACTTGCCTCCTCAGCGTCAATGAGATTAGTTATTGATATTGAGACCATTTATTGATTATTTTGAATTAAATAATGCGATCTTGTTGTGCCTATTATGTCCCAAGCTTTTATCGAATGTTACATCCAGGAAGCGTGCAGACCTAGGAGTTCTGCATTCGCGTATTATAGAAATAGATTGCAGATGCAAGATATATTTTTATGATTAACATAAATCATTAAATAGCCTGCAGGGAACACAGGGGCCTTCAAGATTTTATCCCCATTCTCCATGAGGAGAATGGGGGGATTAACATACAATGTCCCACCTTGTAATTCATGTCAATGTTTGAGGGAGATAATATGAGTCTATTGTGTTGTGCTTTATCTGTCAGAAGTAAGTAAGTAAGTACGTACGAGGATGACAAATAGGTAGACAGGCTTCCGACCCGTCACGTGCTTTGTGACCACACCAAATTAATCAAGAAAAACCGTTTCGCCTATTTTTAGACCGTTTTACCTCATCATTGGGACATATAGATCTGTGTTTCAGTATGGTTTCTTTGAGAAAACAAGTCTCCAATTCTGATAATGATGAAGTAACGTCAAGGTAATGATGACTGTAAAGTGACTGAATGATTTATGTACCACACAATCACGTTACGGTCATCTTCCTCATTATAATAGCATTTCCTCACGTTTCATATAGCCTTAAGTTAAACATATTACAGTATTCCTGGGTGTTGTATGCTTCCACAGACACTTAAATAAGCAGTACATATGAATGAAAAAGGTGTTATAAACCTAGCAAACGTTTATGAACTGAAACATCCGAATTTGACTTATAAGTAGGTGTGGGCACAGTGACGTGGGTCAGAGCGTCAGGAAATGTACAAACGGCAGCTCTACACATTTAGTAAATGTAGCTGAATTCTAACGAAAAATAATAAATACTAGAAAAGTAGCTAGGTGTAGTGAATTGTGACTCCTGCTACTTGTCGCGTCGGACTATAATATAATAAGGTGTCACCAACCCAGGTTCTATTGTATCTATTATCTTGACAAAGCTTGGAGTAAAACCAGACATAGCTTCTGTTTGCTTGGCTGTATTGCTCTCACAGAGCTTCTGACTTCAGTAAACACGAATTGGTATGTTAAAGCTACATTCCCAAGTGACCCAATTGTTGCTATTACACTTCTGTTTTACAATTACATTCAAATTATTCCTCAAAACGATCAATTAGGGGGCATAATTACAAGTTTGGTAAATGTCTATAAATGCAACTATCTATCCAGTCCCGCACCTGACGATTTTGAACTTTTCATATGTGGTGGCAGGTGGCAGCCATGAGTGGCGAGTTTTGTGGTTGGTGCAATATAGAAGTATGTGGGTCAGATTTTCAGAAATGTACAATTGGCAGCTGTACACATTTAGTAAATTCTCCTAAATTAGGCTAAACAGTGAAGAATACCGGGTATATCTGAGTATATTTGGTATCACATTGATTTATAGTATCAGTTCTGTTATGCTAAACTGCATTTTGAAGCTCATTTCTGTGTTGAATTTGGGTTATTTGAGAGGATTAGTGAAGGCGAATTGTACATTTTCAGAAAATCTGACCCATATATAAACAGCTTTAAGAGCAAAAGGTGATTTTTAGCTTCTTTAACATACTGGACTTAATATCCCTGCTCACTGCTGCCACCTATAGTTATAGTAAGGAAAACGTAACTTCTGATTTAAAACGTGCGTCGTTATTCAGTGAAGCATTTGAACTTTTCTGTTTTAACAAATTATGAAATGAAACCAAACTCTAGGGACAGGGTGGGTCAGGTTATTTGTGATCTAGAGAAGAAGGATTTTTTTTTTTTTTAAATTTTATTGATCGAATTTTCACAGAGTGATATGTCTCATTCGTCATGAAATTCCATTATACCAAAATCTCTTCACATATTAATTTCATTTTTACCTCATTTAATATTAACCTCATCATTCAATTTCTACATTTTTTTTATAATCAGTCCGCTAGTCAGAAATAAAACAGTTATATGAAAACAAATATATTTCTTTCAAGTTTCCCTAGGACATAATTTATTAATTAACCACTGTTAACCTTCTAAAGGGAGCTATCTAAGGATACAGGTCAACTTTGAAATTTGTATAGAGCATACCGGGGAACGCAGCTTTAAGAGCAATAGAAGATAGTGGAGATATACATAATATGTTAATATTAAGATAAGATAAGATTTTTCTATTTGTCGTTTTCGCTGAGTACAAAGTGAGTTTTTATTTAGAAGTGTAGTTACTCCATAGATAGAGCAGAGAGCAACAGAGCGGATACAAACTGTCTATGGAGGATGTAGTATGGAGTAACTCAATGCGGAATAGAGGGCCTGCCTAAGGAGGATGCTTAGACCAGGACTGAGCGCCAGTTCATATTACATGAGAGGTAAACGCTAACAAATAATCTAGAGTAATTAAGTTAAACCTTATATCTATTACATTATTACGGTTATTTTGCACTGTATTTTGAACCTAGTTTTTTTAGATAAATGTGGAGTACATAATGGGCTTAAATAGACATCTCCAGACGACTCCACCTATGTATACAATGAGAATTATAGATATCACTTTTTTTATTTATCACAAATTTGGCCGTACATTTAGATGTAGTTACAACAACCGCCTGTCCACCACGTAGATGTTTTCTTGCGTCGCCTCTATGTATCATTAACTCGATTATTAAACTAATGTCAACTATTTCGATGTTATTAGTTCCTATTTTTAGTTACATTATATAGCCATGCACCCAGTTAGTTAAAACCACACTAGACACAGCGCCAGACAGAATATCATTAAAGATGCTGTGAGCTTTGGTCCTGACAAATAGTCATGTCTTGCTGTATAAAAATGTTGAATAAAAAAAACAAAAACACTAATATTGAGATTTCCAGTTGAATTACAATACATTACTAGATAATTCACGGCCTTACCATATCGTCAATTTAATGATAAACATGTATACCTTATGTTCGCAATACTGAGATTTCCAGTTGAATTACAATACATTACTAGTTCTTATAGATAATTCACGGCCTCACCATATAGTCAATTAAATGATAAACATGTATATCTTATGTTCACAATACCTGAAACTCTAGACTTTGTCCCATACAGGTGATTAATAATTATTCCCTGACGAAGAATACATGATTAGGCAAAAAAAAATAGGTGTGTTTCTGATTTACCCCCCCCCCCCCTACCTAGAAAAACCTTACCCTACCTAAACAAATTTTTACCAAACCTGATATTTTCCCCATCATATCTTAGTTTTTTTGGATTTTTTGACAAAAAAAGCTTATAAAAGCAGGAAAACGGGTTTTCCTGACCCTAAACTGTCAAAAAGCACATTTCCCATGTTCAAAACAACTATTGTTATGAAAAAGTCATTTTTTTCAGTTCCTGGGAGGTGGTTTCCAAACAAAAAAAAATAACAACCCCCCCCCCCAACCTAGTTTTCAGCCAGATAAATCGGAAACACACCTAATTTTTTTTTGGCCTTATTCGAAACGTTAGAAACATTAATAACCATCATTCAGCAACACATGTCCAACTTCGTCTCATTTCCGGATTTTGTGTTTCATTCCCTTTTCTCAATAATTATTTTGATTTGAAGTGAATTTAAATCTATTAACTAAAACACTATTAGCATGCTTTCGTTTATGCTTTTCTGTCACTTCTGGATGTGGTTCCAGGTTCATAGCATAGGCCTACAGATGGTTTCAATAGGAATTGTTTCATTCATATCTTCATATCTGTGTTAGCTCATGGAAATTACTGTAATATTCGTGGCGTAAAAATGGTTTACTTCCAACGTTCTTAACAACTTGTTTTTATGTTGTGTGCAGAAAAGAATTACATCTACACGCACATTGAGTCACGCGTGGATTGTTTCTATTTATAGAGAGGGAAATACCCACATGCGGCAAAGGAATATCACATTATTAAAGCTGCATTACATGTGTAGCAGGTCTAATGTACCCCCCATCAGGTGTACCCCCCGGTATAACTAACCTAGGTCTAATGTACTGGGGGTACATTTGACCTAGGTCTAAAATACCCCCGGGGGTACTTTAGACCTAGGTTAGACCTCCAGTTTCAATGTACCACCGGGGTATCTTAGACCTAGGTAAAATGTACCCCCACCAGGTTCAAAGTACCCCTTAAGGGGAAACTAAACCTAGGGCTAATATACCCCCAGTATGTGTTACCAATCTAGTACTGATGTACCCCCATTGAAACATTAATTCTTTTAATTATGACAATAAAAGTAATAATGACTAAAGTAAAAAATGAATACAGAACAGGCCTGATAGACAGAAGTGGAACGATTTTAGTTTTTTGGTTTTTTTATTTGCAATAAGCTCCCATATTCATTGAGTGACAATGATATTTTCAGTTTAAATAAATAGAAAGAAAAAAGGGTTATTATACAGAATTACAATAAATTTCGTTATTAGGCCCTCAAAATGATCTTTAATTCATTTCCCATAAGCATTAGATATGAGCATCTCTCACAATATGTTCTTTTAGAATTGTTGGCATTAGCTTATCAATGAAACAAAGGGGGGTAATTTGAACCTAGAGGGGGTCATTTAAACCTAAGGTCTAAATTACCGGGGGGTATATTAGATGAGGGGGTAATTTAGAACTGTTACACCGGCTAAAGCTGCATTCCCGGCTAAAGCTGCATTCCCGGCTAAAGCTGCATTCCCGGCTAAAGCTGCAATAGCCGAAAATCACTTGTTTCTCTTGTTCATGTCTACCGCTGTAGAATGGTAGGTTCCAATGCTGAAAATGGAGATAACTTTGTACTTCCTCTAAAATGTTCACTGTTGTTGTATTTTCAAACTAGGGGAAATGAGTCCCAACGATTTGACGTCATGTTCCATTTGTTTGGTGATTTTGATGGCTAATGCACGTATCCTGTTGAAATGTTTCGATGTACAGTAAGATCTTCATCGGTTGTTATATTTTGTTTTTGCAATTTGGGGTCCAAGGGATTAATTGTGATATGTTACAGGAAAATGAGTCATATGCCGCAAAGAAAATGGATTTTGATATATCATCTTATTTGAAAAGATGGGAACAAGTGGATTCCAATGATGATAAATATTAGAACATCTAATAAGTAATTCTATGCGTGTTGTATGCATGAACAAAATATTTCTGGATGACCAATCACTAGACAAGTAGCTAAATACACTCCTTAGTATAACCTCTGATATGCATAAATATATTCAATACACAATCGTACCATTTGGTCATGCCTGTGTTTATGCTACTAACATTGTAAACACCCCAACAATGAAAAGGTTCCGAGCAAGATTTAGTGTTGATTTAATGAGAGTAGGGTAGAATTACAAACAGATCTTCACGTCATTATATACTCATAAAGTAAGGAAGTCGGACAGAGAAGAAACCAAAATGCGGAAGAAGGTCCATACGGACATATATATAACAATTGCTAAATACATGAACTAACTTGTCAATGTATCATTACACTTTGTACAACACTGGAAAATGATTAAAAGTGATCTAGATGTAACGCAAAATGAATGTGATAAGAAATGTTTAAAGTAATAAACATCCGCTGTTCAGAAAAAATGCATGGTTTTGCCCAAAGAAGAACAAATCGAATTCCGTTAATATTCAATCTGAAGTGACAATATGTTTATTTCATTCAAGTCAATCCAATCCAATGGTTGGGAATATACGACAAAATAGGAAATCGTATTGTTAGACGGAAATTACCTGGTAGTGTAGCATTAAAGTGATCGCCCGGGAAATACACGCAGCAATAGAAAAAAAGTATCAAACATAAAATAACAAGTATATCCTGTTTACCGCATCCGAAACACACGATCGAAACTACATTCATCCGATGATCTTGGTGGTGTTTGGATGACACGCGGAAGCATAACAATACCTCTAGGCTAAAGGTGCGCAATAGTTCATGTATCCTCGTCACCACAGACAAGAAAGAAAAATATATGTATAGTGAACAGGTCCATTTCTGTGCAATGAAAACCGATGTTCCTTTTATAAATAAAACAGAAGAAAAATATATTTGTTAATACAGCGAAATAACAACAACCGTTAAAATATTATTTAGGTATTATTTCTTTTTCAAGATATTTACTGTATCGTCTCAATCATAATTGAAAGATTGAAGCGTTGATAATGCACCCCTTCCCCCATTTTAATGACTCTTAATGGTCCGTTGAAGGGTCACATTATATTGTATATCGACCAGAGTACTATTCTATACACTGTGTTACTCCTAAGTTATGTTATGAACTATGTTATCTGGAAGTGACAGAGTAATATCATAACCCCCCCCCCCCCCCATCCCCACCCCACCACTCCCTCGAACAGATTGTCTCACCGTCTCCCCTACCTTCCCCCCGTCCCCCCCCCCTCCCCCTACCGCACTCCCTCTTCCCTCCCGCGCTTTCATGCAACCATCCCTGAACACATCATCCATGAAATCATCATCCATGAGATCCTGCTAGAAGTGACAACTGACATCACAGCCTCTAGCACCGAGTATAAATATATCCAGGTGTTGTACCTTCTCCACTCAACCTCTCCCTCTCAAGCACCCACCAGCAAACCAACTGAGAGAAACTCAGGATACACAGTTTCAATTCAAGGTAAGTCTCAGATACATTTAATTCTCTGCCTTTATTTCTCATATATATTTCCCAGTTTTCTTATATAGATTCCTTCATGGTTCATTCTCTGAATGTTTGTAGGGAGTTTATCTGGTTTATGTCCTTTATTATATTGTCCACACGTATCAGTAGTTGTGCCGGGAGGTAACCGGTGGGGCTCCTTTCCTATTTGTCTGAAAAATATATCAAATGTTTTGAATTTAAATTGTATCGATTCAATGAAATATTTAACGCCTTGGATTAATATTAATCAGGGAGTAGAGTTCAAAGCCATAACTTTCACACTTAGGAATATATTCATTCGGGAGGAGATTAGATTTAGATTTAGAAACTTTTATTTTCGAATTCTTTATCGCTGCCAGAGAGCGGTTCTCCAACCAAGGGAGGTCTCCATGTTCTCTGTTGAGTTTACATAAATGGTGTGCAGTGAACAAGTCCACAGTCGTCATTGGCGAAGGTGGTACACTGCTATGTTTAAATTAACTTTTTATCATTCATTTGGAATAAAGTTTTTAAGCGCTGTAAGTATTTTCATGTTAAATATTCTCAGTTCAATTTACAATGCTAGGTCTTATAATTCACAACTGATTCTTGGTAATTAAATATTGTTTGAATGCTTAAATGCTTAAATATACATAGTCGAGTACATAATCAATCGATAAAGTTCTGATCTTGCCAAGTGTATTTTTTGATAATATCTTAAAACCCTTTGGATCTGACATCCAATGGGCCACGGTCTGCACAGAATTCCAATCAAAAGGTATTCTAAAAAGGATTGATTTTCTTAGTTTTTAGGTTTCCTTCCTTGTGCAAAAGAGATGCATATAGGCCTATAAAATTCACTTTTCCTGGGTGTTTTATAATGTATTTAACATGTGATTTACTTGTAATATATGTTGCTATTAAATGCCTAACCTGGGCCCAAATAATGGGTTGGCTATGATTCCTTACATAGTAATTACATGACTTTGAATGTTTTAACCCCCCTAAAATTGAAGTGAAAAATGTAAAGTTGCCAATTTCTGTCTGGCAATGTAATAGCATAAATGTAAAGAACACCTGAACAACTTTTCATGAGAATTACCTTACTTCAGTTTCCTGAAATTATAATTACTTCAGTTTCCTGAAATTATAAAAAGGTTCTCAAAACGGCCCCAGATTTGGTATGTGGGTCCCCGGTTGTCGTTAAGAATACCTATGAAGACCCACTTTCAATTTTCTAATATTGTAGAGGAAAATGTGATTTTCTATTGTATTTCTGGTTTTTTATCAAGGTTCTGAAAAGTCATTATTTCTTGCTGAAATGTCTTGTTGAAACTATTTGTCACTCCAAGCAATGAAAAAAAATGAAAATAATTTTTCTGACCCCCCATGAGAGTGCAATGAAGTATCAATCAATGTCTTAGCCAGGGCTATAACTGTGATTCAGTATACTACTACCCTTGGTGCGGCCATCTGTAGCCTACTATAGAATCTGCATTAGTGACATATATATTTCACCCAAGGCAAGGTTATGGGGGGGGGGGGATAAAGGGAGCAAACATAACTTTGATAAGCCTTGACCCTTGCAATTTGATATTACACAATTATTAAAGATTATTTAGCTAAATATGAGTAGATCTGATCGAGCTAGGTCTTTCAGGGCCATACATTAGTATAGATAATTGTGATGTGATACAGGAAAATGAGTCTAAAGTCGCAAAAGATGGATTTTGAGATATCATCATCTTTGAATAGATGAGCTCAAGCCGATTCCAATGATAGTAAACAGTCTAATAATCTAATAAGTTTTTCTAGATTCTAAGTTTTATATTTGTATTTTTGAATAAAATAGTTAACAATATTTCTGGGGGGCAATACATAGGAAAGTAACTAAATATACTCCATACAAGGACCTTTAAAACGAAAGGATGAATTACATACATTGTCTTGAAATTTGATAATCCGATCGATATACCTATGAGTGATAACTCCCAAAAAATCAGAACATTCCAATAAAGTGATCTTGTAAGATATACACTTTAGAAAATATCATTTTTGCGACTTATGACTCATTTCCCCGAAACACATCACCGTGCATGAGTGGTCCTGGAAGTGCCATTGGATAGGACTGTTTAAAGTGTGATAACCCCAGTCAGCCTAACACATGGTTGCATGGCTAAGACATTGGTTTAGAAACCTCAGTGTTGTAGGTTTGAGGCTTCCTCAATCTGTACCTTTGTCATCACCTTTTTGTGCATGCTGGAAAATGAACTCTTTTTATGTACAAATTGTTTATTGCAATGCCTACAGTAACATCAGAATAACAATGTCAATTAACATGAAATAATAACTTATGTATGTATCTGACCATCAAGTTGTATACAAACTTTTATGTTATCTTAAACAAACAAACACCATATAATTATATAATTTTGAAGTCTATCACGACATTTGACATTCGAGAGTAGCAACGGCTGTGGTCCTCATATATATTGGAAGAATTTATGGTATAACATTTCTAAATATTTTTTAAAGAATTTAGATTGACAGCAGCAATGAAGGTCATCCTACTATTGGGGGTGTTAGTAGCCGGTAAGTATTACATTATCATTATTTGAGAAACTATTTGAGGATATTGGTTTTCAATATCATTACTTATTTGATCAATTTGACAGTTTGACTTAATAAAAGTTAAGAATTTAGAAGTCTTTATTGCATATATTGTTGATGGCATTTACTCACTTCTCCTCAGTACACATTGCGGCATATTTCAACTTTTAACCTGTGTATTATAAGAGTCAGATTTTCAGAAAATGTACAATTGGCAGCTGTACACATTTAGTAAATTCTGCAAAATTAGGCTGCAATTTGGTCAATACTAGGTAAATTCGAGTATATTTGGCATTGAACTTTATTTTCGTCTGAAATTTTGGTTATTTGAGGAGATTGGCGAAGGTGAATTGTACATTTTCTGAAAATCTGACCCACAAGCTGAATCAATATCTTGCAATACTCGTTACAATTTCAAGTGTTTGTTACGACATTTGATGACTTGTATATATATCATAATGAATAAAATCAACTGTAATAGTTTGTAATAGAATCTTGGAACACTTTCATTTATATGGCATACGGTACCAGAGTGTACATCCTAAACATTTGGGGAAAATATTGTCATTACTAAGACAATGGCGAACTGGTAAAAATTGAAGTCGTCTCTTAAGTTTCCTTCTGTGTGAAGGGCTGAGCAATCTGTCGACATAGCAATTGTTCACCAGGGGAGTGACTCGAAATGGAAACAACCACCACGTGGCACCACTGGTATTGCCAGGCTCAAATAGGCCCACAAATGAGATTTATGGAAATAAAGTTAAACCATTCTAGTGATCGCTTGAGTCTATTCTCTCTACTCGTCCCTCCGAGATTTAATCAAATTTTACTGGTATTAATTTTATTTTAGGGATGCTAATTATATCAGGACCAATTCGCTCAATTCTGAGATCGCGTACAACGGCAATTTCCATGGCGTCTTTGTGCTAATGATCTGAATGTGCTATTCCTGAATTCATGATTAACTTAAATAAATTTGTGAATTCAATTGGGTTTTTTTTCAGCCTTCCACAACGGTATCTGTTTCGCACCGTGAGTAGTAATTTTCTGCCAATCAATTGCCTGGTTCAAATAAAATATTATCAAAGATCGAAATGCAAACATAGTATTTTAATTATGACAAACTAAAAAGCATGAGTCACAAGTCGCAAACTTGATCATTTTCAAAGGCATTTATTCACAAGAACCCTTACTGACGATGTTTTCATATTTGGAGTGCTTAGAGCTGCCAGTAGCATGAAGACATGTACCAAATTTCGAGGCTATGTATTGAATATATCTACGTATGAAACCTGAGATTATTCTAGTTTATTTAGTTACTTTTCTATAGGGATTGACCAACATTATTTTTCTTGCATAAATAATACAGAAGTTCTTATTGGATGTCCTTATGTTTAGATTGAAATCCACTTCTTATCTCATGGTTTCATATCTATGATACTATCTCAAAATCCAATTATGACTAACTTTCCTGTAACACATCTCATATATGGGCCAGATTTTCAGAAAATGTACAATTGGCAGCTCTACACATTTAGGAAATCCTCCTAAATTAGACTGAAAATGAAGAATACCGGGTATATCTGAGTATATTCGGTATCGCATTGATTTAAAGTATCAGTTCTGTTATGTTAAACTGCATTTTGAAGCTCATTTTCGTCTTAAATGTGGGTTGTTTGAGAGGATTGGTGAAGGTGAATTGTACATTTTCTGAAAATCTGACCCATATATGTATTATTGATACAGTGAATCAGGAATAGGCGAACCAGAGCCAGAGGGACCACGATGTAGAAGCCATGACGACTGTGGGCCTGACGGGAGGTGCATACGTAACAGTTGCATTTTGTAAGTAAAGTTTTGCTTAATAACATTTTATTCGGGTTATGTATTACATAATACAATACATTGTTTGCAATAACTAACGAACCATAATCAATTTTATCATATCATTTATACAAAAAAGATCGATTTTTCATTGTTTATGCATTCAAGACTTTATCCTTGCTATCATCATCACTGTCTGCGAACATTACTTTCTTCTGACATTTAGCCTTATAACCGACCGCTGCAATGTCATCAAATGTGCACTGGGACAGAGATGTTTCAACGGCCAATGCATTCCACAGTAAGTATCTTCACACTTTATTAAAATATTCTATCTAGACAAAATATAATAATTATACGAAATAAAGAGTGTTTGGTCTACAAGGATCCGCACATGTGATATCGTATGATAACCAGGGATATAGTCTGTTTGTTCAAATAGTTTATTTTGAGAAATACATTATGCCATAAGGACATTATTCCAGTTACATAGTTCTAGTACAAAAGGAATTGTATCATGCTAACATATACAGGTGGGTAAATTATATTTCCCAGCGGAATTTGGCCATACAAAGGTTCAATTTCTTGCTACGACTACTATAAAAAGATAATTAAATCAGTACACAATAATTATTTGTGTACTGATTGTGTTGCTCCTTAAGTAGCCTATTGCACCATAATTCTACACGCATTTGGGCCTGAATTTAACTAAGATATTATTATTCCAGAACTTCCTGCTTGGGTGTCACCTGCCGAAAGGGTCAAGTATGCCGACTGGGTCGATGTGTTTCTCCGTAAGTGCATACATGTGCATACATTTTCTTTAGTTCCATACAATTATCTAGTAAGTGAATCACTGCTGAACAGGTCACGCTTGTCATAATGGTAAAATTGTGTCAAAGTGTAAATATTATATTAACCTTAGGTCTAGTAGGTTTGTCTTACACGTATGGATGGTGTTCTTTTTTTTTTGTTTTTACAACATCTTTATTCATCATAACCTGCCGTCTCGGCTTCTACAATTCTAAACATTTTCATATCGTTTAATAAAGTTTCTGAAGGTATTGTCAAAGAATCTCTAAGCGATTAAACATGGGGTAGCATATCAAAATTCACCTCACCATTCACCATTCGTGCTCTTTCTATTAGATATTATTAAAATAATTCGAGTAAAAATGTAACAGAGGCGACATTTGGGCGACAACATTTTTATTTGTTGTTAAAATTTTTGAAGTATAAAATTTGATTTGTATTTATGAAATAATTTGAATAAATTATATAAGAATGTGATTATATAATTTATGAAGTTTTATAAATATAGTAAATATGGCGGGCATTTATATAATGATAGGGGAATTATTAGTTGTATACATGCAATAATAATTGAGATTGTGAGTTAAAAGTAGAATTGTGGTCTGCCGAGGTAAAGCGAGGAAGAGAGGTGTTGGGAGGGGTGGGTGGGAAGAAAAACCAAATATAATTCGTTTGGTATGTTTGAAAGGTAGGAGAAGAAGGAAGAGGTGGGTTGTGGGTATTGCTACTACCCGGCAGAGTTGGTAGGGGGAGCCACCAATGCCTTGGAATTTTGCTAATTCCTACAACATTCGTGCTCTTCCTATTAGATATTATTAAAATATATAATTCGAGTAAAAATGTAACAGAGGTGACATTTGGGCGACAACATTTTTATTTGTTGTTAACATTTTTGAAGTATAAAATTTGATTTGTATTTATGAAATAATTTGAATAAATTATATAAGAATGTGATTATATAATTTATGAAGTTTTATAAATATAGTAAATATCGCCAAGCCCCAAAGTGCCTACTGTTATGAATTGAGCTGCGAGGCAGCTTAATGAGTAAGAGTAGCGGGTGATACCCGGATTTAAGTAATTGAGGGTGAGACCCTTGTGATTTCCCGTTATGGGTAGGATTGTAATAAAAGAAGTTGTTTTTTGGGCGTTGCCCGAAGTAAAATAGGCAAGGTGAATAACCGAGTCCATTATTAGATTAGCAAGGTCGATACCAAGTCTCTATAAGCCATGCAAGGTTGATAACCGAGTCTTTCTTATTATATGAATTCACTGTGAGGTCGATGACCTGTAAATATTATGTTGCGATGTTCTTGAGTAACGCTGAGGTTACTTTCGATGCTGCTGTGGTTGTTATATATGTCTTGTAAGCTGCGCTAGACCACAATCCAAACCTCTGTATGTCACACTCTGACATGTTTAGCTGGAAGGCGTTGTAGTATTTGGTGAGATTTATCCCTCATTGTTGCGTCGACTGCTAGTCGGACTCTGTGTGACGTGAGGACTGGCATTTGTAGGTCGATGCGTCTATAGTATTCTCTTACCGCCGCGAGGTAATTGGTAACTGACTTCGGCGACTTCAGGTAAGATTGTAGATATTCAATATATGCACAAACTTGCGGGGTCGTTATACTATATGGGTCGATCTTATATCTGTGCAGGAAGGCGAAGTAAGACTTAATGGCTGTTCTGTGATTGGCGTTTGTTCCTGCGGCCCTGGCGCTGATCTGTGAGTTCTCTGCTGCCATTAGGAGGTGTTGGAGTTCTGGGTCTGGAATGTTCAAAGAAAATATGCATTATATATCACACGCTTGGACTTTGATTATTGGGATGAAGCTCTTGTCTTTACGTATGATATCTTTGACTACGTTTTCATCCACTACATTGAAAGTCAGCCTTATGTATTCGCGTGCTTGTATAAGCCATAGCGTTCTGGCACCATTCATGTATTTTTCGTTATTTGATCCTTGAGCCAGGACTGTTGCAGTTTCGCTGTCTGTTGTTTCGATCTGTATGGTTTTTGCCCTATCTTCCGGTTGCAAGAGGGTATTAAGCATGTCAGGCGCTGCTACCACTAGTGCCAGTGTCTCTTTGGCGTGTGGCTGGATTTCTTCGCACCTAGTCTGTCGGTGTCCATCTGTTGCTGTTGGTATTCCTTCAGTTAGCAAAATAGATATTTTTCTCGTGATACAGCGACTAGGTATCATGCTTATTCCATTCCAGGCTTGTGTGCATAGCACCACCCATGTCAGGTCCTTTTTCATACATTGGGTCACTGTCATATGTTGGTGCTTATTGCCCCTTAAGGCCTCCAATAGCCGCCTAACAAAGATTTTTGCTGGGGCGACGCACTTCGAGAGGTGTAGAATTTTTCCAATTATTGTCTGGAGCTGTTTTCTGGTGGATGTGCTCTTTTTTCTGAATTGTTTTGCTTCTTTCGTAACCTCTTGTCTCTTGTCTTGTCATAGCTTGTCTATGGGTATCCTTAGAGTCATTTCTTGGGTATTGATCACAATGCCCAACCATTTAACTTGGGTTGCTGGGGGCTGGGTTTTTTCTTTTGCTGTTGGGAGTCCTAATATCTCGAGGAGTTTTAGGGCGTCTGCATAGCTGTCTTCCGCTTGTTTTCTGGTGTTTCCCCAGCCCAACATATCGTCTAAATACATTAGACCTCCGTGTCCCCTAGTATGCATTATAGCCATGATTGCCTTTGCTATGTTCTGCATATGGAGACTACTCAGGCGTGCCCCGAACGGCAGGCTTATGTCCACGTAGTACTGTCCGTTCCACCTGAACATAAGGAGTGGCCAGTCGCCGGGGCACGCCCTGAAGTTCTTATACGCGCGTTCAATGTCCAATGTATACAAGTACTGTGTGTTTTCATGTGCTGTGAGATAGTCTATGAGCATATCAACAGTTGGCAACCTGTGTTCCCTGGTTTTTCCTAGCACAAAATTTTGTTTTTAATATATGCATTGATGGAGAGGTCTAGAGGATAGGACAAGTCTAGTATTATCCTTCGCTTGTCGGGTGTGGCCTTGGGACGGGTCATTAACGGGTTAACATGGGCCCATTCAATGAATGGCAGATCCTCGTATGGTCCATATACAGCCTCTCTATTTATCTCTAACCCCATATAACCGAGGGGAAAGCCATATTTGACTTCTTGCAGGAGTTCATTTTCACATATTGTATTAGACAAGTGGAATTCCCATGCTGCTATATTCAAATTTGATGGCAATTCCTTCTTACTGAGCATCATATTCGGTAAACCGGACTTACGTGTGTCCTCGTAAGCGTCAATGAGTACTGGGTCGAGGATGTCTCTGTTGGCACAGGGCCAGCATTGCGATCGGTGTTTAGCTAAGTCGAGTGGGCTTGGGACCCATTCATCGGTCACTTTTCCTGGTTTTGATGCGCATATGTCCAATATGTAACTGAAATCACACTGCCTCATGTTGTCGTAATCCATGTGTCTAGTTTGAGGGTTGGATTGCACCTGATATTGCTCGTAAATAGCTTTGTATGATATGTCACATGTAAATAGTTCGTGCTCCTTGCCTTGCCCAATGGGCGCAGCCATTTTGATTTGAGTATCATCAGCTGTGATTGGCTGATTTGAGTTCATATATACAACGCCGCTTCCTATTGGTTTAGCGGTTGTCGGAAGTGTATGTACGCTTCCGGTTCCTGATCCTTCACCACAACAATAACATGAACACAACGTGGTGCCGTGTCCTTGGACATGATCACAATTTATATACATATCATTCGCTGTTTGTCGAATGTATTTATGGAAAGACAGTTCTTTACTCACATCTTGGGTCAGTTGTACATATTCCCGCGAGTTGTCTCTCGCGGGTTCGTCTAGTTTTTTGGCCCTGTTGCATAATAACTGTGCTGATGGTGTGGGCGTGGCACATAGGCTGCTATTGGCGGCTGTTGTGCTATTGGCGGTGGTGGATACGCGAAGTGGTGGGTGTGAGGACTCGGTTCCCTGCTCTGGGGCTGTCGTGCCCGTTGTTTCTTCATACACTCTAGGGAAGTATGTCCATGTCTATTTGCGGGGTTGATAGCATTGCAGTAGGAACAGATGTGCTGACAGACGGCCGCATCAAGAGTGTGTCCGTCTTTCTGCTTGCATTCACCTTTATTGTTGTATAGTGGGCACGGTATGCTGCTTGTCTCTGTGGTCACTATTGCTGAGGGTGTGAGAGAAATCCTCATTCTCTCGTACTGGACTTGGTCCGCTTGTAATCCAGTTAGCTCTCCTCTCTCAATGTGGTCGAACATTAAGTTTGACCATCTAAGGACGTTCTTCCATGGTCTATCTTTTGAGTCCTGTGCAATCTGTTGCAAGTGTATGAGTAGAGATTGTCGCAGTTCTATCTCCACCATATTCTCGTCGAGCACCATAGTGGTGTATGCTTGCACAAACTCGTGATAGGTCATGGTGGTCATGGTCTCCCTCGCCTCCATTTTGTCCTTTACAGTAATAATCCCATCGCGTTCCAAATACATGAATGGCTTAGCTATGCGTTTGCAAATTCTTGGATCGAATGTTTCATTACCTTTGATATCCGATTGCAGAAACATGGGGTTAGTTAGCTCCAGCTGCTGCTCGTAATATGCCTTTGCCAGTTTGTCTTTCATTATCTGGGACGGGTGGGGGAATGGCGGGTCTAACGTTTGTTGGCCGGGGTTCGCTGACGGGTACGTCGGTAGCGGGTTGCCACTCGGGCCTGCGGGCGGTTTCTCTTCGAGGATGACTTCTTTCTTTTGTTGGTCGTTTATCTTCATAGTAGCCATTGCTTTCGCAACTGCATCGGCTACTGAGGCTGCGATTGTGTCCGTCATGCCTCCCAAAGTCTCCTCTATTTTTTCCATCCGCCTACCAAGTTCTTCGGTCATGTCGGTTTTGTGTTGTGCAAGATGGCCGACAGTGACTTGCAATGGCGTATCTTGGGTTGTCTGGTTTTCAACCGAGCCGATAATGGACTTCTATCTCCTTGTTTCTTCTTTCTGTAATGACCGGTGATTTCTCTACGGTTGTTTCTGTTTTGTTGGAATTTTTTGTCTTCCTTTGAGCACTTTTCATGCCGTAGTGACGTGTAGAAGAAAAACCAAATATAATTCGTTTGGTATGTTTGAAAGGTAGGAGAAGAAGGAAGAGGTGGGTTGTGGGTATTGCTACTACCCGGCAGAGTTGGTAGGGGGAGCCACTAATGCCTTGGAATTTTGCTAATTCCTACAAAATGTTTTCTGACACTATATATCGCTCCATCAAAATGAGTCCCATGTCGGCCAAATCGATTTTGGAGTTAGCTATTGGATGGGTAAGCAGCAGGAAAGAGCTTTCCAATGATGTATAGAGCTTAATTTTAGGCCTATTGGGTATAATTCTATGGTTGCGGTGAGTATTTAAGGGACGCGGTTACTGGAGGAGCCGGAAACTGAGATACAGCCTGTTTAAGTTCGGCGAGTGACCTTCGGCGCGCCATCCTTGGTTACGGGCATTTGTTATCAAGCGATTTCTATGAAATTTGGGACACACTTTACTAACTGCCATAGCCATAACATATACCAAATTCAGTTCATTTACTTAGTAACTTATCATTTTATCGCGCGATGAAAATTGGGTGAAATTTGGGCAAAATACATTTCTAGGAGACTTTTGTGGGATTTATGTCGGACGCGTCGTCATGCAAAATGACCAGTTCATATGATTGGATTTTTCTCAGATTTGGGGCAGGTATTATAGACTAGTAGGGCCACAATATATAAAAAAATCAGTGCATTTCATTTAATATTTTTTATTTTATTACCCTGTTAATACGAGTATAATAATTCTGTACAAAATTCTTTGGTGCAGTGCTTGCAATATATACATGATAACACACCTATTCATTCTAACAAAACAAAATGTACAACAGTATTCACCAATAATAAAATCAGTAATAAAATCAGTAATAAAATCAATAAAATAGCAGTCAGCCCCTACCCCTACCCCTACCCCTACCCCTCCCTGGCCGGCGTTGCTCAACATTTCCCCTCCCCCTCCCCCTACCTCTCTTTGCTGGAGGAGGTGCAACCTCCCCATCCGAAGAAGATTCTGAAGATTCCCTTACCCTGCCCCTTCCCCTTACTGTTCCTCTACCCCTACCCCTACCCCTACCCCTACCCCTACCCCTAGCTTGAGGTTCCTCTTGAGGTTCCTCCTCCTCCTCCTCCTCAGAAGATTCATCACCACCTAATTCTAATGATTCATCAGAAGAAGATTCCCTCTCCCTTCCCCTTCCCCTTCCCCTTCCTCTACCCCTCCCTCTTCCTCTAGCCCTTCCACTTCCCCTCCCTCTACCTCTTACTGGGGCGACTGCAGGAGCCTGTACAATGTAGCCATCCCCCCCCCTCCCTGGCCCTTCTTCAGGTACAGTTGGTTTGGGGCACATAATGTCTTTGGTTTCTTCGGTACAAAAATCACGAATAGAATTAAAAAGATACCACTGTCTGTATGCAGACAGTCCAGGAGAAGGTACAATGGGTGGGTTGTCCTGAGGGACATCACCCACATCAACAGTAAGCATTTTAAAAGTACCACTATCTTCAGGGCCTACAAATGGCCTGAAAGAAATAACACCAGGTTTGTCACTAGAAAATTCAAAATGATGATACCCTTTGATACCTGGAAAAGATTTGGAGAAAGGTGACAGGAATGCCTGCCAGTCGTACAATGGAACAAAAACAGTACCCCTTTCATCACCTACAAGTTGGGCCTGGTTGACCCCCCCTGGCGTACTGCGCTGCACACTGGCTTTTAATTGCTGAAGAGAAGAAACGTTGTCCCGACGAAATTGTTTTTTCAAGAGACCAAAGCACCAGTCGGGGGCAAACTTAGTGTGCCCAGTAATCAAAAAGTTAAGTGTAATAGACCTGTGCCTTCCAGTAAGGACACGCCACATCAAATAGGCCAAAACATACCGGTTCTTGTTCTGGCCACTACAATTGTCACAGTTAAGATCTAAATCTTTCTCCCCCAGACCATAGTTTTCAAAGTAATGATTCAGATAAGAAATAACTGCATTTGACCCCTTACTGGTGCAATGGCTCTCATCTATAAGGTAGTTAACTTGTCTAGGCATTCCTTCCATGCAAATACCGAACAGGCCTACCTTCCTCGGGGTGAGAAAATAAAGGGGACCTGGTTGCATCGGGTAAGAAGGTAAATGCACTTGTTGTGCAAAGTCAAAACTGAGATGTACTCGAATGTCACATGAGCAAGGGGCATGTTTGCCAAGGGGGGGTTCACCATTGTCTCTGTACGCTTCTTTTGCATCAGCACAAAATTTCTGATAAAGAGTTCTTTCGGCGGTTACACTGTCTAAATGTTTCTGCTGTTTCTTTAACTTGGCAGCTTTCACAACATCAGGTAAATTACTACTACAGGAAATGTCTCTGTTATTACGCTGGCACTCCCAGCAGAGGTCTGTCATGGGACGACTTGTGACTATTTTAGGAAGATACTTGCGCCATAAATGACCAAAAGTGGAGTAGGCAACAGCCCTATTGCCAGTCTCTTGCATGGCTTGTGTGTAAAGACGATGAACTTCAGCTTTTGTAGAACGGCAGGGGAGAATTAAGATGTCGTCTCTGTGGTGAGAAGATACTCTGCCTGGCAAGACAAGAGCATGTGTTTCGGCATAAGATGTGATGAAGTTGATAGTGTTCTTCAGGTCATCTATTGGCAAAGACCTCACAGCACGGTGACCACCACCCTGTCGTGAACGAGTGACCAGACCATCCTCAGCGAAGGATTTTAGCAAAACTGTCAGCAAGTTTTGGCTAATCCTAAAAGTGAAGGGAGAGAAAAGAAATAGAAAAAATAATTAATAATAATTTAATCGTTGACAAAGGAAGAAATTGAACATAATGCAGGATCTTAAAATGACAATACCAAAATATTGATTCTTAGCAAATAATCATGTTATTATGAATAGCTATCTAATGTTCAGTATTAATGGGCACCACAAGATTCATGATAACACTCACTTGTAAAGGAATTTAAAGGTAGCTTTGCAAATAGGCTTGTTATGCATCCTGTAGTGGCTCTTTGGGTGTTTTCTCTCTCCCTTCCACTGGCGCCCCTTCTTGGTTGGACTGCATCGATCACTGTTGTCAGTAACAGTATTGAAAACGCCAAAGAGTGCCATGTCGAGCTCATCTGAAACGACAGTATAACAATAATGTAAAAATGAATTTGTGACTGACTAATATCACCGACACCAATCTTAGTCTGAGTCCCTACAGTTATCCTACGTAATTAGTTATCCTATGTAATTGGGTAGGACGTGTCCTCATTATTTAACAAGCTACAGCTTAAAATACTGATTAAAATACTGAATGAGTATTATACAGGCATGTATGGGCAATGAGGCAATAGAGAAAAACATTATTTTGAAATTACCTCGATGGATTTGGTCATGTTCCGACCGATGAGAGATGCGCTGTTCCACAGTGAACTGGTCTATGCATGGCCCGCCGTTAAACAATCGGCAGTTACATCTGAAATGGACAAAATCCTAGATTTTAATTTGCCCATAATGACACAAACAAACAATGTATTTTTAACCCTACATTCCACACGAGACGAGTAAGGAATCTCAGACGTCCCAAGTAAATAGCTACTCCCCAGATCTCGAGGGCCTTAAACTCCCCACGCACGAACAACACCATGCGACTTAAAACATACACCAATTAAATTTTAGAACCTCTAAATATACCCACAAGGTATCTAGCACATATAACAGCATTGGATTATAGATTTGGAATGATTTCCAGGGATGTACATAGCATAGTTTTCAGATCGCGTCCCCCAGCATGTCAACACACACGATAGAAAAGATGGCTGCAGAGCACCAACACTTACCGAAACGTGGAGCACTTTTCCCGTTCCTTGTCCACGACTGCCTGCATGTGATCAATAATAAGAATAGGTTCTGATGCTTCCTCAACTTCTTCTTCGTTCGTCTCCGGAGTTTCAGGCTGATCAGGGACGTCTGGTTCTCCATCTGAGTCAGATTCCACCGTCTCTGTTTCCTCGTTGAACACAAAATACTCTTCGATGAGGTTACGCCATTCGGCGTTGTCGACAACACCTCCCAAATTGGCTCGAGCGATGCCATTAAGAGCTTCTGCGACGGTGGCCTCAGCTTCCATGTTTAAATAATAAACCTTGGTCCATTTCAAACTTTGTTGGAGAGTAAAACACGTCTTGTATCGTCTGGAATCGAGGAATAACTGGTCGCTTCGATTCAAATCCAAGACCACGCTTGAAGATGGCGTCAGCCGGAAGTTGATCTTTCGGAGCGGCTGGACCAATCACAGGGCTGTATCGACCCCTCGTGGGCTCCCTTGACGACCCTAGCAACCATTGTTTACGCCGAATGCACTTGGAGAGAGCTCTGTGATTGGTTTACTTACGCGGCGATTCAAAAGGGAAGAATCCCATTGGCTAGAGGAGATTCGCGGCTTTCCGAGGATACCAAATGTGCTGGGGTACCCTACGATCAAATGTCCACGGCGTACGAGTGAATTTAGTGAAAAATAGCCTTCGGCTCCTTTGTTTAAACCCATCCAACCATGTTAGGAAAATGTTTACCGGCCGTTATGAAGCGTAAATAATTGTTTTTGGTACAAAATATTTTCCAGTCTAAAAAAAAACATAATAAAGATTAATATTACGGGAAAAAAAGTTTTCGACCGAAAAAGTCCTATACCACCTTTGGAGCCCTATATCTCAAAATGAAAGTTGCCGACATGGGACTCTTTTTGATGAATCGCCTCACAATTATGCTTAATCTAGAGTGGCGCCACTTAGGTTGTCCAGTAGTGACTACCTCTTATGTAGGAATATACCTATTTAATATGCCTTCGCCACCTGGCGAATATAATGTACACTTACTCTTACCTTCTTAAGGAAGGTACTTACTGTTAGAACATTATTTTCTTTTCAACCTTTTCAGGTCGTTACAATAATTAGTTCACTCTACGGCTAGTCTTATATAAGATTTTTCTATGATTTTCTCCTTAAATATTCAGAGATATCCTCCTTTGTTCTTCTCCAGGGGAGGGTTTTGATGGATGGTGTACTTAAAAGTACACGGCTGAATCTTATACCATTTAAGTCACTGACTTCGCCCTAAGCATATGTCATTGTTATACCGGTACCTGAGATTCTTTTTCACTTTTTTTGTTATCAAGAATCTGTTTATTTTGCAGGAGCTCCTGCTTTGGAATACGCTGCCCTGCAGGTGGTCAGACCTGTCGTAATGGTAAATGTGTCGCTACGTAAGTTTTGTATTAACTAGTTCTGACTTACACACATGTGCACACACATATATAGAGGCTTTATTATTGGTATTTTTAAAAATAACAAAGGGAAAAGTTACTAACTTTCTCTGCAGTTTTACCAAAGGTTTTATTATAGGCCCTACGCCTAAACAAAAGAGAGCCCCCCACCACCCTGACCCACCATTGATCCCCACTCTCATATACCCACTCCATGTGGGGGAAAGACTGCAATCATCAATGTACGTTACTAGCGTTGCGTAAATTAGAAGGCATTTCTATATATGTACATCACTGGTCAGCATCGGCACATTGATATACTTTCCCTCCCATCTTCCTTATTTATCCACCAATATTAATGAGAATAAATATCTAATGGAAGAAAGGGTTGTTCTGTCAGAATAACTTTACTGTATACCGTAATGTAAAACACTGATATTTTCCACAAATGATTAAAGTAGGGGGCCTAGGTACTACAGAGGTTGTATCTGGGAGTGCGGAAAACAATGGTAACTGTGTAAACGTGTTAGTTTTGAATTAACCTATTACTAGATTCGTCATACATGTATGGACGTTGTTTTTAAAAGTACAAGGATAATTTCGCCCGATACATGTTTCTTTTAGAAGTTTTCGGATGTACATAAAACAACAATATAATTATATTGTTAAGATATGCGTCATGTGATTATAATTTCTGAACCTATTTATTACTTTATTGATGTAGGTGTTCCGGTGTTGTTTGCAAACCTGGCTATGTGTGCTTAAATGGCCAATGTGTTCGACTGTGAGTGAATTTTTCATTGTTTATGCATTTAAGACTTTATTCTTGTTATCATCACCATGCACAGTCTGTAAATAAACCAACTTCATGGCTTACATATTTTCAAGTTACACAACATGATGAATTAATCCATAATTTCAACTCTTTCTCTATTTCTGTATACGTGTGTGTTGCTTCAAAGATTACTTTCTTCCGAAATTTAGATTTATACCCGACCCCTGTGTCAGATGTAGACGGGGAGAGAGATGTGTCAACGGCCGATGCATTCCTCAGTAAGTATTACCTCAGACTCTACCTCAGACTGTATTATTTTCGGGCAGTTAAATTTTCGCGCACTAAGTACTTTGACACCTTTTCGCGCAGATTTAAATTCGAGCAGCAAGGAAGTTTCCCAATTTGTTCATGCACTAATTATACCTTTCGCGCAGGATTTATTTTCACGCACAAAGGTGGGTGCGCGAAAATAAATACTGCGCGACATTAATAAGTTGACAGTAGTCTATCTAAATCAAATTAAAACATGCGAAATAAAACACTTTTGTCATGAACAAAGCTGATATTGTTAGTCTTCCTTTTCTTTTTATACTATGAGATAAAATTCCAGGACTGCATGCAAGCCTCCTAAGTTGAACATATATTACCAGCATTCTTGTAATAGAAGTCAATCAATCTATTAATCAACTTTTACAGGTGCATTGGACGTACTTGCCTGGAGTTCGCTGATGCTGAGTGAAGCACTGAACCATGCTTTTGAAAGCGATATACAAGCTTAGTAAGTGGCATTCTGATTATAAGATGATTTAAGGTATAGAAACCCCAGTAAATATCACTCCGATCACGTTTTTTGAAGTACTTTGTTTATTCTTTTAACCCAACGCGTTTCGGCCCAACTCGGGCCTTCATCAGGGGTGTGCATGACAACAGCAGAATGCGGTAAGCCTTGCGATGGTTTGTGCTGGTTCTGTAGGTGGAGAGGAGTGACGAGGTCCGGCCTACATGGATCACTGGCCATGTAGGCAAGACCTCGCCACTTCTCACCATCACAGCACCATCGCAAGGCTTACCGCAGAGCTTAACGCAGCCAGTGGAGACCACCCTTTATATAGCGCGAGATGTGTAACACAGGTGTACACAAGTGTAAAATGTTTTGCGAGCATTATGATTGGTCATTCTGATTATAATTTACTATACTATTCCAACATTAATCAACGGTCAATTAAAGAAACCCATGTCAATAAAGACTTCCTATTATAACAGACTAGCAAAGTACCCGTCCTCACTCTCCCTGTCCCTACCCTCCCCTCTTCTCTCTCCCCCTCTGCTCTATGTATTCTCTTCTCCCTCTTCCTATATCTGATTCCTCCAGTCCTCTCCATCCGCTTCTTTGCTCTCCCCCTCCCCCGCTGATCTCTCTCCCCACATCTCCCCCTCCCTCGTTTTCCTTGCCCCCCCCCCCGATCTCTCTCGTCCCTCTCCCCTCGTATATCTCTCCTCTGGGATATTGAAGGCATGACATTTTTTTTTCCAATTAAAGCCTATCACATTTAACGAAAACAGGATGCATTGAGAAAAGGCAAAAAATGCAAATACCCTGCTCGGGTGTTTTGATGCGTTGCCTCTAGCACGATTGCTAAAGTATTACTATAGTCTACATAATAATCTACATAGTCATCATTACATTTGTATTCGAGTGACAGTCATGTGATGGGTCACAAAAGCCTATTATATTGTCCTCCGAAAAGGGTCGACAAAACTGTACAGAGCAGACAAATGGCTGGGAACATTAATTACAGGTTCCAAGAACATGCCTGACAAAATATCGCCCTTCTCCTATAATATTATATAGTCGATAAAAGTCCATTCCGAAATGTTTTGCAGTAAATTATAAGGAAAGTTCATCCTAAAAGAAGTTCATATGTATGTTTCTGTAATAGAACTGTGAAACTAATTTGATAATGATAATCGTGATATAATGTAAAACAGCCAATGTCAATCCATAATGCTCACGAAAGAAATACATTGAAATTATAGATTCAAAATGCAATGGAGGAAGGTGTTGGTTTACCACTTTGGTCTAAATATGGCTCGATATACTTGGTTCGCATCATGATAGCTGTCTAAAACATATATGACTTTATAGATATACTGTTATTTCGATGTCAAGATTGACTAATATCTGTTCTGCTTTGTTTAGGCATCGATTCGAGTTGGGCAAAGCACTCAGAAGTATATAAGTTGTATCCGAGACAACGGTTTAAGCTGCTATCTTTAGAGGAGAAATCATCCGCTAATATATATCAGGACGTCAATATCGTGCCTTTATGTTTGTATTACATGTTTAGCAACTGCGAAAAGGAAGAAAAGGGCGAAAAAGAAGAGTTTGCATTCCCATCAGATAAGAATGACGTCAACTACTAATGAAATGAATAATCCAAGTAGTATTCCAACGGATAGATATTGCCAAAGATAAAAATAAAGAAAGTGGTTCCTCAGTAGACTCTTTTCGTTGTGTATTTCGAATACTCGCTCGCTCGCTCTCGCTTTCACTCCCACCTCTCTATAGAATATTTACCCTATCATATCGTTTAATTTTCATTTCTCATCATTTCTTATATCGCTCTGTTCCTATCAAAAGGTCGAAATGTATTACCTCTGATATTTGTATGTAATTAGTATTTACATTAATAATGGTTCTCACCGTTTTTAAGTCAAAGATAAGCAATGTACCATTTCCGAGATAGGCATGCAGATGTTTTTCTGCAATTTTTCACAATGTGCATGAAAATTAAAACGTTAAAAAAAGAAAAAAGAGTAATAACCAGCTGAGCAGTTATCCAAGACTTAATTGGGTTCACCAGAAATATGTTTATACTCCCCTGAGAGGCTGCACCAACCACGGCAGCCATCATACTCGGTTGACCTAGTTTCTAGTGTAGCGCGGAGTGAGGTGTGGCGCGCGTGGTCGTCACGTTGTGTATATTGGCCACCAGTAGAAAAGGTACACAACTCACACTTGTAGCAATTGCTGCCCGTCCTATCTCCATGAGTCCAGTAGGTGCACAAGCAGCCAGGCCTCAACCGACTCCCCTAGCTTTCCTCCCGTCACACACCTCTCCACCACTCGGTCTCAGCGCCGAGGAGACTGGGCTATAATAAGTCTCTAAGGAAATGTTTATACCCCTAGCATAATTTTAATTTTAATCAATGTGGCTGGAAATTATCTACATCTGTGAGAATGTCGGCCCTATGACTTTTTATTATTTCCAAGGAGGAATACGTTTTTTTATGAATTGTTTAATTGAAATTGAAACACCTTTATGCCACCAAGGGACAACAGAAATAGCAGAAATGGTCGACCTAATAATTGTATACATAATTAACAGCGCATCGACGGTTCTTTTGTTATTATTACCAAGGAAAAGTCAGAGGCTTGCCGTCATAATAGAGACACAAGACGAGCAGACGCTCCTCTGTTTAATATTATATTAAGTTTCCCCGAACCATAAAATCCTAATGGAACAATCTTGATTTTGCTTTGAGATCTACCGATGTGTTCAACGATTCTAAACGCTCTGTAAAATTTAACCTATTTCCATAGGCTTTTATATGTAAATATTAATTTATTATACATGTATTGCTCTGAAAACAACGTATCTAGAGTGATTTACGCATAGTGCGTATTTCACTAGTGATTTACGTGGGGATGTAATGGCACCCAATCTGGATTTGTTTTTTTCTACTAAGATTACCGGTAAAATTCAAATTTATGACTCAATTTGTTTCTATTTTCATGATTGAAAGCATGTATAATAAATCTGTTAACTAACTTGTTGGTTTCAGTCGCTTAGAAGTTAATTGTTGGTTTCAGTCGCTTAAGATATGGTAATCGTTGCTACGCAACTCGTGCAATATTCACGCTCCTTCAACCAACTCGATATTTATTCGATATTTTCGATATTTATTTAGAACTTTTATACAGCATCTCCTCAGACAAGTGACATCAAGCAATATTAGCGTACATTGTTGTAAATAAATGACAATTATGATCCAAACATGGTCTTTCACCCACTGATGTGGCTACGGCAACTTAAGTTTAACAAGGAACTGGAAGTGGTTAAAGCTAGTCTGCAATTCTTATTGGATTAATCTAATGTAACTGCTCATTAAAATAAATGATATTAAATGAATAGAAATGATTTAGAAGATTAATGAAAAGGTTACCTGCTTATGGTCCTTGCATTTCAAGTATCTTTCTACGGTGACTTGTGGTGCCTAATTATACATCTAGCGTTGGGAGAAAAGTTTATTCAAACCTCTTCAACTGTTCTTTTTTTAAAAAATTAAAATAAAGGTTACAGCTTTGTGATCGTTATGTTTGTCTCAAAATCCTTAACTTCTAACGACTTAATTCTGTCTCAGAATATTTTCAAACATTTCGTTGGCAGGAAAATGAGTCATACTTAGCAAAATTGACATTTTCCAATGCGTTTTATTCACAAGATCTCTTTGTAGGAATCTTTTTAGGGTGAGGGTGAGGGATGATCGTTGTATACTAGATGGGGGGGGGGCGGATTTATTTAATCGATGTTTCCTTCTTGGGATGGAATAAAACCCTTGTGTTATGATTTAATCATGGTTTTATTTAAGCACAAGCTTAATAACATTTTATAACATTTCTTTGTAGAAATGTTTGTCATTGTTGGGGTATATAGCGCTTTCAGTCATAATTATATGAATACATGAATTCTAAGAAATTCTATTAAATATATCTTTGCATTTCTAAGGTTATCCTATATAGAGTATATTTGTGGTGCCAGGCAAAAAGGCCACTTTATATGCTACTTACAAAGTTTACCAGTGTTATAGCATAGCGTTGATGTTTGGGCTATCCACTAGGTGGGAGCACTTTTCACTAGACATCTTTTCCCCTTTCTCTCTTCCTTTCCTCTTATCCAATGTCACTACTTGTGTTGTTAAACACCCTTTTCTCTGACGTGCCAGTTTACACTGGTTTGATGTGAGGTCTCTTAATAAAATAGAATATTAATAGTTGACGATTGCCCTGTTTTTACTTCTCCTCCTATACAAACAAACCTTTGAGTCACTACATTTTGGTGCCGTGACCAATTGTGGAGAGCTCTATACTTCCTGAAATAAGGAAATCTATATCTTGTTTTTCAAGAATTATTTTTCTATATGTCTGTGAATGCTTTTTCGATTTCCTAATTGTTAACATCGTTGGAATCCACTTAATTTCATCGTTGGTTTCAGTCGCTTAGAATATTGCATTCGTTGCTATGCAACTCATGCAATACTCTTACTCCTTCAACCAACTCGTTAGTTAACCTGTATTTTTTCTTTTCAGAAGCAATAAGAAGAAATATGTAGTGTCTGCTATTTAAGATTTGGCATAGCAACAGAAATAACAACACAAAAACCCAGTCTTCCAGTCCTCACTAGCTTATCTCTTTATTTCTTAGTTGATGATGGTCACCCGGACGGTTAGCCTGCAACCGACCTCACATTGAAGAGGGTTTAACATATAAGAACCAGGCAATAGAATATATAAAAGGGTGTGTACAACAGTAACATAAGCATAAGCATAAAATAAAAAAAATATATGATATAAAACCAAGGTAGCGACATCTACCGCTAAACCCATGCAACAGCAAGAGGTAAGGCCAGCTCATGCCCAGCCCGGCTGGCCAAAGGTGAGGAGTCAGCAAGTCAGCTAGCGGTGCCAAACCGAGTGGAGGTACCACTCTGTCTCGGCACCACCACACACGGCCTTACAAATATACCAAAAGTAAATCACTCAGAGAAATGGTGAAATAGTGAAAAGATCTCTCCCCTTGAAGATTTCCAATATTTAATATTTTCCTAAAAAAGAAAACAGTTAGATTCACAGTAAATAGGGCCTGCAAGTGTGTCACGAGAGCGGCCGAGATTGGCCGAGAAAGGGGTGTGTTGGGACCTGTCAAAATGCCGGGTATATAGAGTCACTATGGGAGATAAAGAACATAATCTAATACATCATTCAGGATGGTCACAATCTTCACCGTTTTTTGATTATTGATAACTAACACGTTGCTTATGAATTCTAGGCATTTACATATATTATCTGATCTTTATATTAGGGAGAAAACTGCTGTCATTTCCGACGTAATGTTATGATATAGGGGTCACCAATGCGTTGGTCCCCAAGTAGGGTGCCGTCAGTGGGGGTTTCCCAACCTAGTTAGAATGAGGGCACGAGACTAGCGGTCCCTATACACTAAGACACATTTTGTGTCCCTTCCAAGTGATATTTTAATATGGGAAAATATATTCCATGCGAAAACTTTGAATCATATGAAATATTCCAATGTTTTATAAATCAAACATTTTATATTTTTTTATTCACTTTATTCATGACAATGTTATGATTCTTAAACCAAAGGCAAGTTTCGTAAGTTTACAAGTGATTCCATAGTGTGAGATCTAGGATAATAATAGGCTTGGTTGAAAAGTACCAACATAAAGTTCAAGCATATTAAGACCAATAAGCATTCCTTCTTTAAACATTAATATCTACAATAGACACTCGGTCAGTGCTCAGATTCAATGCTTATTATATATAATAACATTCATTATTATCATTTTATCATCTGAGAAATATAGTTGCCCTAGCTGTTATGTAGTTTTTATGGCCAATCATGGCATCTAATATTATGATAGTTGATCATTTTGATCATAACCAGTCATATTGGTGCAACTATTTAGAAGGTGATTAAAATATTATCCATATAGTTTCATGAATCTTATGGAGGAACGCACTATAATATTTCCCTGGATTACCATTATATGATTTCGATGCCCCTTTCAAATACAACAATTGAGAAATCTGTACTTTCTTTTGCCATGTCAGAACATCATGATTATTGTCCTTCATATATGTGGCTTCAGGCCATGATGATTGATGTAATCTTGATCATGATCTCAACATTTTTGCTTTGCTAGTATTTAGCCAGCCAGACCCTTGTGGTGATTACTTGTGAAATGATTTGACTTATTGATTTGCTGTATAAACATTCTAAATAAAAAAAAATAAAAAATAAAAATAAAAAAAATAAAAAAAATAAAAAAAATAAAAAAAAATAAAAAAAAATAAAAAAAAAACAAAAAAACTTAGACATTTGATGTATTGGTGTCTGACCCCTCCACTGTTTCTAATTCATTTCTTCTCCTTTTACGACATTTACCACAAAAGGTATCTGAAACTGCTTTTCGATACTTGGGCATGAACAAGGCGTAGACGAAGGGGTTGGCACAGGAGTTAAACACTGACAGCCAAACACCTATTTTCTGCAGGGGGGAATTTATAACATATTTAATAACTTTGAGATTCCCCAGTAAGTAATACCAGCAATCATACCCTAAAGCAATAGCAAAGATGACAGTCACTGTGAAGGCAGTTTTTGTCAGTTCTGCAGTGGCTTTATCAATCACAACAGGCTCTTGAGATACCAATTGCACACTTCCCCTTTTCCCCTGCTTGCCACCTTTCCCAGGTCCCACTGATCCTGCTGGTGCTGTGTCTCCTGGTCCCATGGGAGCTCTGTTTTTGAAAATGAAACCCTTCATCCTTTTTCTGAGAGTCCAGATCACCATGCCATAGAAACTGATGAAAAACATACAAGGAATAACAAAATAGTTGATGAAAATGCTGATGCCAAAAAGGAGAAAAAACCAGTCAGCTGATGGTCCATCCCAAACATGTTCACTATGACACTCTCCATCATCGCGCATTCTTACTTGCAAGAAGCTACCAACATTGCAAACCACACCTAAGAAATACACAAGTCCAATCAACCTATACAAGACATCTCTTGAGAAACTCTGATATTTAAAGGGCTTACACACACAGAGATACCGATCATATGCAATGAAAACAATGTTATACACAGATATGTAAACTGCTACCCAATACATTCCCTGCCCATGCCAGAGATAGCACAACATTTCATCAATTACTATGACCCCAGGGACCCAGTGGGAGGGAGATAATAAAATAATTCCAGCAAAAATGCAGACCACAGCATCAACAGCCGATTGGTGCTTGAGCAGAGTGAGAATGGTGTCTCCAAATCCTTTGCCTTGTTTGGTAAGTGTAATCAATGTCAATACATTGGCTATAAAGCCTATTATCGTTATCAGGAGTTGACTGGTGTCTAGAATGTCATTCACAATTTTGGTGACTGTATAAATCTCGCCATTTGCTGTGCCGTTATTCAGAGTGGTGTTGGTTGTCATTTTGAAATATGAATCTGTTAGGTTCATTGTTGGTCTTTGTACAGCCGTCTTCAATGATATCACTGGTAATTTGACTTTAAAAGGTTGATTCAATCAATGTAAGCACAGAATTAAATTGGATTTTTGTCTAGACCATTTGAATGTTATGGCACAAATGTTGGAAAGGTTCTGCTGATATGAATTCTGAATTATAAATCAAATTGCCAATTAGCAATCTTTCTAAATTCCTGATTCTCTTTTGGAGTTGGTTTTAGTATGAGATTGAACATTAGGTCCTATGGTTAATCATTGTTGCACAGTCAATAACATTATTACAAGGATATATGTTATAATGATCTATCATTCAATTTCCCACCTCTCCTTCCCTGAAGCGCTTTGAAATAATCCTCCATTGAGTGACCATGGAAATGCAGATATAGATTTAATTCTTTGGTTAATGTTAGCTTTTTCTGCACCCATGAAATACTCTTGCCATTCTGGTTCAATAGTATTTTATTCATGTGTAAACTTTGATCAAATATAGTAGAATGAACTGTCAGGCTGAATGACAATCTTCATGTGGGTAACTTCCCATACATGTAGTATTTTATGATTCAAATACCCACGGCCATATATTATATATAACAAACTGTTTGAATATAGATGGAATGGATATCATCAATACAAATTGTCAGACTCTTGATTGGTGTACCTGTATTTCCTTCTTCCCCGAACTCTGACATTGATGTCCTTTTATCTATATTTTCATAAGTACACTCTTACTCATCTTGCAGTCATGGTTTAGGTTGCCTGTGAGATCTTTCATTCGACTGTCTGTTGCCTGGGATTATTTTCTTTCATATTTCAGTGCCTTTTTGGCTGGTATTCACAAATCAATAGAGCACTGAGAGTGATATACTCTATGCCGTCCCTTTGAGCGTCCACTACCTGAGGTAATGCAAATAATAATTGTGACATTAAATGAAAGGTTAAATAAGTCCAGAATGAAATGATTAGATATTAGCTTTGAATTCTCTTATAGATGAGATATATTAATCTCTCAAATAAAGTATAGATCTAAATGATCAAAGGCAAACACTACCATCTAGTGGAAAATGAAAATAAATGTTATTTTTTTTAAACTTTGGTATTTGATTCTTGAAGTGTTTCTGGTCATAAAAATGGAAAAGAATCAATGGGTCATCATGCTCAATTTTAAATTACAGCGATTCAATGTTTGGTATCAACAAAAATAACCAATTAGGACCAAAAGGGGGGCTCATTTTGCAATAACTCGAATTCATGATTCATATTTGCTATCTATATTCACTCAATTAAAGTTAACAGTTTTGGAGAAAGTATTATCTGGCCAATAATTCTATGCCTCTTTTTTTATAGAATGCATGGTTATTTTTATTCTGAAAACAACAAATTTTCCCTATTTTTCTAAAAACAATTTTATTTTTTTCCTACTCGAAAATAAATGTCTCTTTTTTCGGATTCATTAGTATGTGATTTTTTTTAGTGTTTTTGCTCATAAAACAAAAAAAAATTACTGGGTCATCGTGCTAGTTTCTGAATTATGGGGCTTTAAGACCAATGTGGAAAACAAAATATGTATCTTACCGTGTGTAACCATGCATACACGCTTTTTTAATTACAACAAATGGATTCTACAGATTATAAGGATGCTGTAAAAATTTTAATTTTCCAAATCCATTGATTTTGACAAAAGTTATGATCAATTATATACGAAACCAATTTGCTGATTTGCTGTCACTCGAATTAGCGTAAAAATGGCCCAAAATGCAGTGCAACAGTATCTAACTGTTGTACATACAGTGGAACCTCACATAATGACCACTGCAGTGAATAGTAGTGTTTGCCTTTAAGCATAATTATTCATATACATCTTTAAATATATATATAAGTCAAAACTGTGAAACTTTGAAACCTCAGTATACAGTCGTCATTTCACTGAGTATTGCTTATATTTATTCATCAGACAAAGGATATATAATAGTATACACATTAACCAGAGAATCTATACATTTAGGATTTAATAACCAACATCCTTTCATTCATGCAAATGAAATTTTCAATAGTCATTATAACATATGGATCTTAAAATTGAATAAGTTATATATATATGATACACAGATCCGGCTACCAAAGTAAATAAACGAATAGCAAAAATACAATTAAAATTTAGTTTCTTTATGAGATATGCTATGGCGATATGCCAATTTGTCCTTAGGAATTCCATTAAATGTACTTTTGGATGTACTTTTGGATAGTTACTGGATTAGTAATCAATACATTACCTTATTTTCACTACATTATCAGACCCAAAAATGGTATTTATGTTGCTGATGAGTAAACTAATGTAAATCTGATTTTCAGTATCAGAGGGCTCTAGTTTAATAGCATAAGACAACAACTTTGGTTTGTCCTCCCTAAACAATTCAATGAATTCTTTGTGATACAAATTATTCAATATCATTGAATCAACTATTGAAATCCTATTACTGCATGGTCCAAACTGGAGATAAATGAAGTGAATATTGAAGATGTTCTGTGAATGTTGATATTAGAAGAGATTACATGATCTCAAGGTTTGTAAGTACTACTACCTGGAAGGAAGATTACTTGTAAGTGAAACGTATTCCTTCTTTTTTGTTTTCTCAGCTATTTATAGCTGAGAAAACATATGAGTCACTATGAAATGTGCCAATCACTGATACTGGATCTACATCTGATAATATTCTTTAGCTGTCTGTGAGATGTTTAAGGATGCCTTATCTAATCCTTTCGATCAGGTCCTATATTTCACACTTCACTGATTCAATCAGTCATAGATTTCACACCTATAGACGTTATTGAAGGCTGATTGACAGCCTTTCTAGGTTTAGCCAAGGGAGTTGATTGGCTGTTAGTTAGATGCTTCTCCAACCATGATAGGTCTGCAGAAGGCCCTCCCACCTCCCACACCATCCCTCTGCCCACCACCCCCCTCACCTGCCTCAGGTGCTCAAATGGACACTGCTGCCCAACACATTTTCTAAATTTTAAAAGTAAGTTACCAACTATTTAGCCTAGCCTAGCTTACTACTTTTTTATACAACCAACTTTTTTTTTACGACCAACTTTTTTTTTTACAACAAACTTTTTTTATGACCATTTTTTTTACGACCAACTTTTTTTTACGACCAACTTTTTTTTTACCACCAACTCTATTCCACGACAATTTTTTTCCCGACCAACTATTTTTTAACGACAATTTTTTCCCCGACCAACTATTTTTTAACGACAATTTTTTTTCAACCAACTTTTTTTACAGCCCTGGCTATTGCGTTGCACACTGTTTCCCTCTTCAAGAATCAAACTACTGTATAACTATAAGTTGATATCAGGCACAAATGATTGTGGCTGAGAAAATCGTTTCCAGTGGAAACGCCAAGTATATGAATTAAGTTGACACTGATTACAAAGTTAAATATGTTAACAGTTGATCAAATCGGTGCAACTTTTTTTCCCGACCAACTCTTTTCAACGACAATTTTTTTCCTGACCAACTATTTTTTAACGACAATTTTTTTCCCGACCAACTATTTTTTAACGACAATTTTTTTCGACCAACTTTTTTTCAACCAACTTTTTACAACACTTTTTTGAACGACCAACCTTTTTTTTTTAACGACAACTTTTTTATAACGACAATTTTTTTCCCCGACCAACTATTTTTTAAAGGCAATTTTTTTTCAACCAACTTTTTTTACAGCCCTGGCTATTGCGTTGCACACTGTTTCCCTCTTCAAGAATCAAACTACTGTATAACTATAAGTTAACATCAGGCACAAATGATTGTGGCTGAGAAAATCGTTTCCAGTGGAAACGCCAAGTATATGAATTAAGTTGACACTGATTACAAAGTTAAATATGTTAACAGTTGATCAAATCGGTGCATAACTTGATAATTAGTTAACTTAGTACTTGTTATCGGTAGCGCAGTTTTTATTTGTCACGAATCCTTATCAGGACTAACATAGGTTACCGATTTGGGAAATGAATGTATTTATAATATGGTATGACCATGATTATGAAAAGCACAGCTATTGTATTTAATGTTGATTAACTAGACAAGAGGGGGAATGTTATAAGCATGTAGAAGAGAGTTTATATTGGTATAGTTTTGTTTAGATTATGTAATAGTTATTGACAACCATTGATGTTGGTTCTCTTTTTTGAAAGGCAAAGCTAGAAAATATTCACAAAGTGAACAAGCGTGTGTGAACAAGCGTGTATTGAATTATTGTAAACGTCTTTGGCCTGAAAACGTAATATATATATTCTTGTATTAAACCAATCTATCTATCCTAACTAATGCTATCGAAATGTTGACATGTCACTATGGATACCAAGGTTACACAATATTGATATAACCCCCCAGAAAATGCAATATTAAACATTCCCTGATGAAGATTAGTGAGAGCATCGAAACGTTGGAATCATACATCGAAAATGTATCTACAAAATAAAAACTAACTTAATGAAAAATAACTAAATCCTGGTTTTGATGTAACTGCACCAAAACATAAATGGGTCAGATTTTGTGAAAATGTACAATTGGCAGCTCTACACATTTAGTAAATTCTGCTAAATTAGGCTGCAATTTGGTCAATACTAGGTAAACTCGAGTATATTCGGCATTGCATTGATTCTAGCAATCTGTTTGCTTAGGTTGAACTGTGATTTGAATTTTATTTTCATCTGAAATTTAATGATATTGGTGTACTACTCACCGACTGCCTGTGTGTATTGGTGCCCCACGGCTGCTGGCCAGTATATGCCCCCTGTATGTAAATACGGTCCTTAGCTGCTCTGTGCCCCTTGTAAGGTTTGGCGTCTGTGAGCGGCAGGCGTGTGTGGTGGCGTGTGACTGGTACAGAGTGGTGCTCAGTGCACCCATGATATAGCGGTGGTGACCACAGCAACGTCCGATAGAAAGATACAAACTGATCACATGATCGCTGCTGTGATACATGGAACCAGACAGCATCCTGCCCTTCTCTCCCCCATCGTGGAAAGATGTACAGCGATTACATAATCGCATCAGTGATTCCAGGTATTGTGTATATGTAGCAGCTGTGCCCCAAAATAGTGATTATTGTTCCGGCATTACTTCTTATCAGCAGATTCCAATTGCTGAGACTCTACATTATAATACCACAAAAGTTATCCATGCAATTCCTTGCCATTCTGACAATGCAAAGGAAGCCAGGGGTGATCAGGCAGACAGACAGACAGAGGAAGAGAGAAAGGAAGAGAGAGAGAGAGAGAGAGAGAGAAGGGGTGGAGAGAAAGCGGGAGATAGAGATGATATTAAGAGAGAAAGAAAGGTAGAGAGGAGAGAGACAGGAAGGTGAGAGGGAGGAGCGAGAGAGGAGAAAGGAAGGAGGGAAAGAGAGAGGAGGGGGAGAGTTTACTTATCTTCCGAAGGAATAACGGGAAAATAATATCATTAAAAGTTTAGGGTCAGTCCATTTAAACACAAAGGAATTCTAAGAACCAAGAAGGTGTACCACCTTGCAACAATATTTTTTGTATAGCAACTTTATTTTCTATTAACAATAACCATATCTTGAGAACAGTGCATATTACATAATGATTAGCTGGAATAAAAATATCTAAATACAATACAAAGGTATGCATCTTCAATAACAGTATTGTTCTTTGTTGTGGTTAGAATAAGGATGTGAATATACAGATTCTGGATTTCATCATGAGATATGGGGACAATCCCATTGACTGATCTCCATGGGCAGAGGGAAGAGAAAACATTTCATTCTAACAAATGATGATTTAATCTGGCACAAGTTCCTCTCGGTTCTGAAACAAGATCAGTGTTTTGTATCGTGTATCAGACTTACAATAACACATGCAGGTCCACATCTCCTATATTATATATATATATATATATAACAGTATTCTCCTATATCTTAACATATTTTTCCATGATTATTTTCATTATAAAGTGTTGCCTTATATTCTTCTCCATTTACTCGGTAGATTTGATTATATTTTTATGAAATGATGGTGGATCATTACTTAATATAGCTTCAGGGGGAGGAGGGAGCGGGGATTGATTGATTGATTTTTATTTCCACAAAATGCATGCATGGGAGTTGCTTTCTGCTACCAAGCGGTCTCAAGAGAGAACCCCCCCCATGTACTTGAACAAGGATTAACCAAGTCTCGGTTGGACTTCAGTGGAACCTCGAATAAAGACCACCCCTCTATTAAGGCCAGTATCTCTGTCCCGAATTGCTTTCCTCTTATTAGATTAGCACCTCTAATGAGACTCCACAACTCGTTCAGTCCCAAGGGCAGTCGCACTAGAAAGGTTCCACTGTATTGCTTCTGGTCAAATAATATTGCGAATTGTATTGTTAAAAGTGCTGCATTATCACATTCTCTTACTGATCATAAGGAGTTAGATATAAAGGTTGTCTGGGAAATGTCCCAAGAGGTAAAAGATTTTGTTTGTTTGTTTTAAGATTTTTATTCAGCGACATTTTGCAAAATGAGTACAATAATTCTCAGTATGCGCTGGATTTAACATACATAATACAAAATTAAGGGAAATATTAACAGAAAATATTACGAATTACTATCCAACTACACGTATCCACAACTTGTGGTGTTTGTGAGAGAAAAATAAAGGAAAAAACGCATGCGAGAAATCATTTTGGACGTTGTTGACCAACATAGAGGAAAATTACTGTATAAGTATCAGAGAATTAAAAACCGTTCACCCGGGCAATTGTCCATTTACATGACAGACCGATTATACCTCGAATTAAGCAGAAAATTCAAAATATTCAGAGAAAAAACAATTTTGGAAGTTAATGCATTGAACAGCTTTGTAGCAGAGGTAGAGAATATATGTACCGATATGAACTGGATTCCTAATTAAAATGGGAAGTTTTTAAACCAGAATTGAGTGAATTCGCCATTAAGGCTAGTTAACTATAGCCAGAGCTTGGCATTATTTTCGGTGAAAATGGTTTTCGCACGGGGCGACAACTCGTCTAGTAATAAAGAGTTTCAGGGGTGGCTGATCAAGCCATTTCTAAGAACAAATATTAGTCTCGTCATATACATAGTATTCACATGACGTCACCCCAGTCAGCGGCTCTCCTCACTGGCAGCCATAATGTGTGGCAGCATAGATAGCAGGAGACACTAGATCGACAGGATTTCCCGTTTCAAATGTTTGCTAATGGCAATTATACTTATTATTCCATCAGGACACACTCCAAAATGACCATATAACCTATCAGCATACTTTATATAACATTCTTTAAAACTTTCGGAGGTGAAAACTGTATTTTTGAGGCTTGGAGCATATTGGAGCCAGCTAAAGTTGACCCACATTATGGCAAGCCGCGGCGAGCGCCGTGACGTCAGTGAATACTATGTATACTAGGGACTTGTAATGAATAGCTACGCAATCTCGTCCAATAAATATTTAATTACTAGCACCTCGCTCCATTCTCTCTATGTACTGCATATAAAACACAATGAGTATTCCATGTTTATAGCATCGTTTATTTCCCAAACTTAAATCCCGTCACGAAAATGTCATCGGTGTGAGATATATACAGTAATTCCTCGGATACAAATAAGAATAGTGACATTAATCTCAATTACATAACCGTATCTTTTTTGTGACTTTGGTCGTATGTTTATGGATAAAAAATAAATTGTGAGATGATATGTTACGTTTTTCCCGCCATGTTTTGCTGATTTTCTTTCTTTTCACGTATGTGTGTATATATCAGAGATAAAGGATACGTTTACGTTTAAGCATAGGATAGACTTGCTGAACCTCACTATTAATCAAAATACATTTTCTATGCAGATCGGTTTTAATAAACAGTTCTTCTTGGTCACCAGTCGTCCGTCACAGATCATGCTCGAGTATTTAATCTACAATTAGTTCACTAAACTCTTCCCATATATTTGTAATATTTAGTAAATTCGAGATGCAAGGCTCTAAATATTTCTTTGCCGCCGGCTGGGAGAACTGCACGCAACTGGTTAATGGCAAACATATCACACAGGTTCAGGATGTCGTGAATACCACGTATCAACGATTTCTGCAAATAGAAAGGTAAGATAGATGAAATCAAAGATGTCTTCTTCCCCACTTGATGAATATTTTCCCCCCATTAAAATAGGAGCGGTTCAGAGTCTAAAAACTATACAAGACAACAGAGAACTGCCACTTGCTAAAGTATCTTGTCATACTAGGAGGCTATCACAGCTGAACGTCTTAGCCTTCTATACACTATTTAAAAATACAGTTATTCCGGTACATTTAGTTGAATAGCAATGTTATTATGTAGGAAATAATTTAGTGCATAACTCTAGTAACAACCCCCAGATAACCTATTTATTTTAAAACTCACCAACTAATACCGACATAGGTGTGTGAAGGTTTTTGAACAAAATCCTTCAATCACTAAGGCAAAGCAATGGTTATGTAATAGATCTAAAGATCTAAAACCTCACCCGCCTCTAAAAGCCAGCTTCCAAACATACCAACAAAGAACAGAATATCTGCTCGCCGCCTAATAACTTGAGTCTTTGATTTCACACAAAAGCTGCTTTATTATATAAAGATATTATGGCATGCCCATAACATCATGGTTGCTTGGTAACGCACATGGAGGAACATGATTACAATATGAAGGGAAAGGCTTACTGCCAACCGGTTAAAAAGTAATATTGTGGTTGATTAAATTCCCATGGAGAACAATGAGTAGAATATTCATTAATTTGTTTGGCTGGTGGCTGTCCCATTATTACAAAATGTTTAAGAGTGGAGGGAATTCATCAAGCTAAGACAGAGTGATGTACGTACCTTGACTCGAGGTAAGAGGGTGATTTTCTGTAGATGCTCCACATAATCCGACACGATGTAAGCCGCGACCTTAGCAAAGCTAACTTTGTGGACAGCAATGGCAGACAATAGCCTGGAAAAAAGAGTTGAACAGTTTTGTCAACGTAAAGATCGATTACATATAATGCTGTCCATAGAGATCACACGGGGATCAATCAGGCAGCGAAATCTATGAAAGTATTTCAAAATGTATAACATCAAGAGTGAAGTATGACGTAAGATTCATTTTATTTCCTTTTCCTGTGGCTGCAGTGCATTTTATTTCTTATTTTTGTAACGACAGAGGTGCACGAGTTGAAAGAAAAGAAGAAAATATAAAAAAAACTACAAAACATAAAGGGACGCCGAGTAATTTGCTTTAGAAGTGTACACGCCAAGAAGGAAGGCCAAGAATAAAACCTTTAAAAAAGTTAAAGAGTATTTGATGTGTCCAAGCATTGGGGTCACTGATGCAATGAGAAACCGATCACTAACAATGATACACTATAGACTAATAATAGGTATTAGGCTTATATAAGTAGGTCGTTCAACCAGAAACCGTGAAGATTTCCTCCACAAACGTAAAAAAACACGTATTTAAGAGCAGAATACAAACATTTTAGATATTTATTATCTATTCTCATTTCGATAATACCTTATTGAAAGAATTATATCTCATAATAGCAGAATATTAAATCACAGGACACGTTAACATCAGCAGCTGTAAAATCATAAAGCAAATGACAAGTAACGAACCTGTAAGTATTTAGAGCGGCAGTAACTAATATTTGAGTGTCTGTTTCTGATAACAGAGGGCGTCTCTCCTGGTCACCTTGTAGCATCACTGACGTCATGAGCCGTGAATAGAGTTAAGGTCATTTATTACAGTAATAACACTCGCAATAATCTACTACATGACCTTCCAATGATCATCATAGAAATTTCAATAATATTGAATTGAAACGTATTAAGTTTGGAAAGGCAGGTTAATCCCAGCCTGACTCTATGAGAAGGCGCGTTCCTTCAACCCAGAGATATGCGATAAACTGCTTCTGGCGCCAGAGCACAAGAACAGGGATGAAAATGGGACCATGGCAAAAATACTGAAATATTTCGGGCAAGGTGAAAAGCAGGGAGAAATTGAAAGGTTATTTTGATAATAATCTTTGAAAGTTTTGACGAAATTTGGTGAATCAAATTTTGTGAAACGCTTCTGAATACAAAAGAATTGATGAAATTTGACAATTTTTATAATGATTCAAAAATACTGATTCCAGAAGAAATATACCAGATTCTCATCCCTGGTTCCTGCAGTATACATGTACAGGCATTAGTTTGCAGGAGAGAAAGACACAGGAATAGCACATGCTTTGAGTGAAGAATTTGCAAAAAATTCTAGGTCAAACATTCTTGGACCGCTCCCCCCCCCTCCCACCCTTGAAAGTTTGTGCAAAAATTCATAAGCCCGCTACATCATTGTAGTTCTGAGTCTGTGCAAGAAAAAGATGCCCCCCCCCCCCCCCCACCCACACTTTCAGAGTCTGCACAAAAAAAGTGCCCCCCCCCCTGAAAATACACATGGTTTTCATTTTTGAGTGGTTAAAAAATGAAATCCCTAGAATAGAAACAGGCTACAACAAAGATTGGTTTAGAAGGACAAGATGAGCAAGGATATGTTTGGCGGCCCTGATGTAGGTGGGGATGGAGGACAGCACCAGCTTCTCATGTTTGACCAGCAGCTCGTCCAGCATGTAGTACCCCATCTGGTGGAACGCAGAGAAACTCTCCAGACTGTTGAGTCCCTCTAGCGGCAGATAGAGGAAAGTGTGGAGGCACATGGCGGCAGCGGCGGGAGTCATGAGTGTCTGCAAGGAGTAGGTATGTATGGGTTATAGGTTTTTTTAAGGTTTCCCCCGCCGAAGGCGCTCGTACTGGGAAATCTTATATAGGTTCCAGTTTTTGCCTGCTGTAGAAACGTCCGCGTTCAGGATATAAATAGAAAACACAACTCGGCATCCTGCCACCTGAATTTCAGATGCATTTACGTATACATCGCGGGGATTTTACGCTCCCGCAAATCGGGAAAAATCGCTATGTCTACTGGAAATACTTTGCCAAGATGTTGAAAATCTGAAAAAGCATACTTTTCTCCCCACATGCATGTAGTTTTATTACAACTTGTATTTAAATAAGGAAGATATTAGGGAAACTGTACTGTTATAAAAAAAAACAATAATTTTCTATAACGGGGGAAACCGTTCTTTCCTTGGTCCACACCAAAATTTCTTGTTAATTCAACGTTTTTATACAGCTAGACAACTTTTTGTCAAAAACCAGGACAGAGGACGTATATGTAAGACAGATGCATCACCTTGCCATGACTCAGCATGTCCACTTGTACAGCCAACGCTTCACGGATCATGTGTCTCTCGAACGCAGTTGGCTCCAAATTCCCATAATATCTGACCAGCTCTTGTACAGGTAGCACCATCTGTCGGGAAGATAACACACTTAGTGACACCTTTACAGAGGACAGGCAACACAAACATACACAAGTATTTTAACAGAATTGTATCATTAAACTGAAGTTAAATCACATCAATTTATGAAAATAACAGATCCAAACTCTCCGGCTGGACAGATGACACAAGTGTATCACTATTTGTTTTAAGATGAAAATGTGTTGGCAAACTATAGTCTGTCTGAAAAGTAGTTGAGACATAATTCCATGGTCACTTTAAGAGGAAAATCACCCATAGGGACACAGAGCCAGTATAACCAGCTCTTCCTTCCATCTAAGCAAACAACAGCTGCTGCACATGGAACAGAGACAGCGCAATACAATATAACTGTATATGTGGCCATGGTCCATTGCAAATGGCGATTCTGGGGTCAAAAGTTTGAAGTCAAAAGTCGTCACTTTTCTCTCTTCTTAAAGGGACGAAGGAATCCCGTGTCAACTACTTTTTCGGACAGACTATATAACACGTCTGCCATCTCTACTGCCTGTAGCCATATATTCTCTACTAAAGGTTTATCGGGCTACTTGCGAAAAACTGCATTGAGACAGATACCATATCCTCATAAACCGGTAATATAAACGTCGGTAAATAAATCCAATTAACCGTATCCCTTTTAAATGAACCTATAGGAAACTCTCAATTTTAATTAGGCAACAAAAATTAGGAGTGTTTCCGATTCATCTGGCTGAAAACTAGTGGGGTGGTGGTGGTGGTGGTGGTGGGGGGGGGGGGGGTAATCGGAAACACATCTATTTTTTAGGGGGCCTTATACATGATGTGACAAGTGATATAAATTGTTAACGGAAATCAATAAAAGTTTATACAACAACTAACGGGTCTAACTCACATCTTGCACAGCAAAGCGAAGAACGGACAAACTATCTTTGCTCATATTGGTAGACATCAACGCGCGTAATGTTCCCATGGCAACCAGTACCTTAATTGGATTAGAGTCTAGATTCTCTACGATCTGAAAAATGTGATAATTTGACAATTATTTGAAGAATTCTTAACAGTGTTTATCCTAACTAATCTGAATTCAATACCAGAATAAGGTTAAAAATTCGGTTTAACATAACCATACAGATTATTTGAATCAAGGTAAATACCATTATACTATTTTAGTAGGATTATCACTTATACCCTTTTATGACTATATGAAAGGCTTTGAAAACGATACGTTATACAACACGTTATACACACAACTGATATAAATGAATTGATTAATGGACTCTCTGTGCTATGCGGATGCTTTATGACAGTGGATGGGATTGTGGATTACAATTACTGGTTTGTTATTAACAGCTGGGCTTGGCTGGTCGTTCAGTATTGTAAAGGGTTGACTAATGAGAGAAAACCCCTGTGGAGATGAAATCTATGCGTTGACATTCTTTCTCAACTTGAACATACTAACCATATTGTTCAATAACTTATGTGTATAACCTGCCATACTAACCATATTGTTCAATAACTTATGTGTATAACTTGTTATACTAACCATATTGTTCAATAACTTATGTGTATAACTTGCCATACTAACCATATTGTTCAATAACTTATGTGTATAACTTGTTATACTAACCATATTGTTCAATAACTTATGTGTATAACTTGTTATACTAACCATATTGTTCAATAGCTTATGTGTATAACTTGCCATACTAACCATATTGTTCAATAGCGTATGTGTATAACCTGCCATACTAACCATATTGTTCAATAACTTATGTGTATAACTTGTTATACTAACCATATTGTTCAATAACTTATGTGTATAACTTGAACATACTAACCATATTGTTCAATAACTTATGTGTATAACTTGAACATACTAACCATATTGTTCAATAACTTATGTGTATAACTTGTTATACTAACCATATTGTTCAATAACTTATGTGTATAACTTGAACATACTAACCATATTGTTCAATAACTTATGTGTATAACTTGTTATACTAACCATATTGTTCAATAACTTATGTGTATAACTTGCCATACTAACCATATTGTTCAATAACTTATGTGTATAACTTGAACATACTAACCATATTGTTCAATAACTTATGTGTATAACTTGTTATACTAACCATATTGTTCAATAACTTATGTGTATAACCTGCCATACTAACCATATTGTTCAATAACTTATGTGTATAACTTGTTATACTAACCATATTGTTCAATAACTTATGTGTATAACTTGCCATACTAACCATATTGTTCAATAACTTATGTGTATAACTTGCCATACTAACCATATTGTTCAATAACTTATGTGTATAACTTGTTATACTAACCATATTGTTCAATAACTTATGTGTATAACTTGTTATACTAACCATATTGTTCAATAACTTATGTGTATAACTTGTTATACTAACCATATTGTTCAATAACTTATGTGTATAACTTGAACATACTAACCATATTGTTCAATAACTTATGTGTATAACTTGTTATACTAACCATATTGTTCAATAACTTATGTGTATAACTTGCCATACTAACCATATTGTTCAATAACTTATGTGTATAACTTGAACATACTAACCATATTGTTCAATAACTTATGTGTATAACTTGTTATACTAACCATATTGTTCAATAACTTATGTGTATAACCTGCCATACTAACCATATTGTTCAATAACTTATGTGTATAACTTGTTATACTAACCATATTGTTCAATAACTTATGTGTATAACTTGCCATACTAACCATATTGTTCAATAACTTATGTGTATAACTTGTTATACTAACCATATTGTTCAATAACTTATGTGTATAACTTGAACATACTAACCATATTGTTCAATAACTTATGTGTATAACTTGCCATACTAACCATATTGTTCAATAACTTATGTGTATAACTTGAACATACTAACCATATTGTTCAATAACTTATGTGTATAACTTGTTATACTAACCATATTGTTCAATAACTTATGTGTATAACTTGCCATACTAACCATATTGTTCAATAACTTATGTGCATAACTTGTTATACTAACCATATTGTTCAATAACTTATGTGTATAACATGTTATACTAACCATATTGTTCAATAACTTATGTGTATACTTATGTGCATAACTTGCCATACTAACCATATTGTTCAATAACTTATGTGTATAACTTGCCATACTAACCATATTGTTCAATAACTTATGTGTATAACTTGTTATACTAACCATATTGTTCAATAACTTATGTGCATAACTTGCCATACTAACCATATTGTTCAATAGCTTATGTGTATAACTTGTTATACTAACCATATTGTTCAATAACTTATGTGTATAACTTGTTATACTAACCATATTGTTCAATAACTTATGTGTATAACTTGCCATACTAACCATATTGTTCAATAACTTATGTGTATAACTTGTTATACTAACCATATTGTTCAATAACTTATGTGTATAACTTGCCATACTAACCATATTGTTCAATAACTTATGAACATGTTGAGTGAAGCTTTCCACATCTAACACTGACATAAGCGCCGCCACTGCCTTCAACCTGGCCTGGAGCAATCCTTCCTCCTGCTTCCAGCACTCCTCCTCCTCCCCCTCCTCCTGCTCCTGCAGACCACCAGCCTCTCCTCCTGTACCTGCCTGCTCCTCCACATCCATGGCTTCCTTCACCTCCTCCTGTAATAGTACTTCTCTCACATCGGTTATGTACTGCATAGCATGTCCTTTCTGATGGCAAGTGACTGCCTTGTGTGCTTGTAGTGTGCTCAAGTTAGCCCCGGTGAGGTTGGCTTCCAGGAGCAGTGTAAGCAGGCGAGCGATGAAGCCGTCCTTAAGCTCAGATTTTAGAGTCGTGTAATTGTGGCCAATGGAGGAGATGAGAGGCAGGCAGCTGTTGATGAGGGCCGCATCCTGGGCAAGAACAACATTGTCAGATTATAGTTAAACTTTTAGTGGAATTGTTGAATTAAAGAGTCACTAAATGGGTTCATGATAACTTTTAGGTCAACAAACGTTATGGATCCATATGTGCAACACCCATTGGCCAAGTCCCATTTTCTTCTTCTTCTTCTTCTTCTTCTTCTTTTTTTTATAAAAACCTCTATTTTAGTCTAACTTAGTCACTCACGGGCGCATATTGAGAAAACTTAGGTGAAAAAAGTTTGTGCTGTGTGACGTCACAAATTATCACCTGAAATGTAACCAATACCTCCCCCGACTTTGGCCACCTTGTGACGTAGGTAACAGTGGCGGCCCAGTGGCGCCCTGAATGGAGTGTTAAACTGTGGAACTACTTTTCCCCTCATCTAAATGGGTAAAATTCACTAAATGTTAGGTTGCAATAAGTACCACTGGGGCCGTTACATTTAAATAATAGCAAGATGTTGATTTTCTCATAATATTCTGGGGTTTAGTGACTTTTTAAGTAGTTAAAGTAGTGTGTTCGGTATTGATTCCAACGTTTCGGATATAAGTTAATCCTTCATCAGGAAATATTAGAATCCTTATCATTATTATCATTGCTAATAGTTTTGTTTCTCTATAAGCATTTGTTAACAGTTACAAATGTCCTTAGTGAAAAGGGTCATATCCTCTGTGTACTACACAGGCCTTCCCGATATGCCGGAACAGAGAAAATGGTGGATATACAGAATACAACATACTTCTACCAGGGAGATGCAAACAATAAATCAGTACCAAGTCCTAATAAGATGATTTATTTTTCTACCAACTGCTATTGAACGGGACTTTTGTTGACTTTAGATTTTGGAACTTGAAATAAAGTAGACCTGTGGGTGGTTTTTTTCTGACTTTCTTTATTTCGTCTTTTTCACCAATAAGTCCTAATAAGAAAGAGATTTAATAGCCGCATGAGAAAATAGCAGATGTGCTAAAGTTACAAACCTGGGACTTTTCTAAAATGTTGAAAAGTATATCACAGACATCTGTAAGTCGGCATTGTACTTCTTCAAATAGTAAATCGTCTGCAACTGTCGCCACTCCTCCACTATTGCGACTACTGTCTAGATCCGTCCCCTCGGAACGACCTTCACCTTCATCGTCTGTCGTCTGCTCCTCCTCTTCCTCAGCAGACGACTCTGATTCTGAGCTGCTGCTACTACTGTCCTCCTGCAAGAGTAAGTATTTGTATTTAATATTAGGGAGGTTCAGCAAGTGTAGCGTATACCTGAACGTAAACGTATCCGTATCTCTGATATACAAACATATATTAAAAGGAATGAAATAATGATGAAAGAAGTTCAGCAAAACATGGCGGGAAAAACTTAACGTAACATATCAAGCAAAGTGTTTCATCTCGCAATTTATTTTGTACACATAAAAATGCGACGTAATTCACAAAAATGATTCTCTCTTCTTAAAGAAGTCCGTTTAGCCCGTGTCAACTTACTTATTAGAGAGTATAGTAGTCTAGAATCACACTATTTATTTGCTATATCTTCTAATATATAAGTGACAAACATACCATATCTTCTTCTGTTTCCATCTTAACCTTTGATGTTTTAGACTTTTTAGCAGCAGACTTCGGCGGCTTCTGCTTCTGAATCTTAGCTTTTGGCATTTTCTGTTTGGCGAGGCAAATATGGTCGAGCATGTGTCTGTAGGAGGTAATGGCACACTCCCATGCCTCTCCATGCACTCCTGTCAAATAAATAGATATAAATGTTAAATGTTGAAGATATTGTTAGTTGTTTCACATATAATGGCGCCACATCGACAGCCATGATATAATGAGTTGTCAATGACGGCTAGCGACGATGATTCCGCATTGATTTTAAAACAAAATGTATCCAGGGTTAGGGTAATATTGCTTGTGTCTCCATATGATATTACGGTAGTGTCTCATTAAAAATAAATGTCTAAAAAAGGCAGAATCTTGAGGACATGGGGACAAAGAAAAATAAAAATTGTGAAACTTTGAACATGGATTTGATGAATGTTGATGGCGGCCCTAGACCCGTGCCTACAGAATAAGTAAGAATGCAGTACAACTCTAAAGGAAGTTACTTTTATTTTACTTTATTATACACGCATTGCTCTGAAAACAACGTATCTAGAGTGATTTACGCATAGTGCGTATTTCACTAGTGATTTACGTGGGGTTGTCATGGCAACCAATCAGGTTTTTTTTTACTAAGATTACCGGTAAAATTCAAATTTATGACTCGCTTTATTTCTATTTTCATGATTGAAAGCATGCATAATAAATCTGTTAACTAACTCGTTGGTTTCAGTTGCTTAGAATAGGGAGTTTCGACAGCGGTGTCGAAACTCCCTATTCTAAGCAACTGAAACGTGTGTAATATTTCACTTGTTGCTACGCAACTCGTGCAATATTCATGCTCCTTCAACCAACTTGTTAGATAACCTGTATTTATTCTCCATACCTCACATGTATAACTTGATGTATCTATTTAAATGTTGATTTGTAATGTGTTTCACTTGTGTACATGAGAATATCGGGCCTCCCGAAATTTCAACGCAATAAAATTTCCTAAAAAAGATAATTTACAAACCTTGTTCTTGGCGTTTGGCGTTTAGTTCATCAAACAGCCCGAGCATGGCGCTACAGAGGTCGCGGAAATGTCGTCTGCACAAGTTCTTTAACACAGCCTTTTGGTGCGTCCGCTCCGCAACCTGCACATGTATAAAATACACCGTTACACACTACGCCATCTTACTAGCAGATTTATTTCACCGTTACACACTACGCCATCTTACTAGCTGGTTTATTTACCTGAAATAGTCATTTCCGTCATTCTTACCTGACATTTGATATACCGTATTTCCCCGTTTATAAGCCCGGGCTTATATTTATTTCAAATGGTGATAGACCAGGCTTATAACCGGAGTAAGGATTATGGTGCTTATTTTACCATGAGAATGTGTTTACCCGCCGGCTTATAAACGGGGAAATAAGGTATCAGTTCGCTAGTAGGCCCTACTGAGAAATGAGTGATGGACTACGGAGAAATACAAGATGTTTCTAACAATTAGAAACCATACTCACGGATTTCATAGCTCCCATAATTACTCCAATCAGCTTCAGTTGTCCTTCCCATGATTGCTTGTTGGATTGTGGCGCTGTTTTCACAATTTTCTGAATCTGTAAAAAGGAACTGATTAGCATGGTTCTGTCAATGAATATACATGTATTTAAAGATCATTCAAACATCAGCCTTGACTTCACACCATTAAGTAAAAACAGGGAGGTATATATAAGTATTCTTATTCCTATAGAAAACAATTACAGGAATTGGTCAAATGTAGAATGTAGCCGATTGCCCCTCGTGAGAAAGTTGGCTAAGTGGAATCGGGGCTTTAATTACTATAAACGTATACATTTTCGCGCACTAAGTCCTTTGACACCTTTTCGCGCGGAATTTAAATTCGCACAGCAAAGAAGTCCCACCCCTTGTTTATGCAATAACTTACTAACTATACCTTTTGCGCCGGATTTAATATCACGCACAAGGTGCGGGTACGCTAAAATAAACACTGCGCGAACATTAATACGTTTACAGTAATCTAATTACCTTCCTGGCCAGACACGTCTCTGAAGGCTTTATATTCTGAGGTCGGGTAAACCAAAAATAAAGTAAAATAGTGAACTTACATGAGAAAAATAGGGCTGGAGGTCGTGAAGCACGTCCTTGTTCTTTGAGATATGATTTAGAATGTGGACCGATACTTCGCTCTCAACATCTGCCGTCTGAATGGTAAGATATACAAAGCTTACCTTGTTCGCTGAAGTATATCTGTGATTCTTGGAGGAGCAGCCATTAGGTGGGGAGGACACAGGAGACGCGGCGCGCAGTTGTCAGTCTTTAACACCGGGTGTAGCAGCTTGAGCGTAAGTTTGACAAAGGAAGAAATGCATAAGTGAAACAAGAGGAGCAGCGGAGGACACCTGGGAGAGGTGGGAAGGGCCTGTGTCCTCCCCACCTAATGGCTGCTCCTCCAAGAATCACAGATATACTTCAGCGAACAAGGTAAGCTTTGTATATCTTACCATTCTTGTCCGTCGCCGCCAACCGGTGGCGCTAGGACACAGGAGACTTTAACGTCAAACAGCTCAAGGCAAACCAACTACTTAATTTTCCTCACCTAGTCCTTATCCTTATTGCTTCTCTTTTTCTTCTTTTTCTTCTTAGTCTGAGAAGCTGCCCTTCTGGTATGATCAGACAGGAGAGCATCGGCAGTGGATTGAGTAACGTTGATAGGCTTCTGATAGTAATGTCGGAAAGTACTGTCACTTCTCCACATAGCAGTGTCCATAATCTTTTGAATAGGAACGTTAAGGGACGCCAACTTGGAAGTGGTGGCGCCACGAACAGAATGAGCCTTAAACTTAGTATCTATGCCACTGGCAACTAGAACACAACGTATATACTTTGCAATGGTTGAAGTCCCAACTGGTTTATAGGGAGCAGTAAAACTGATGAAGAGAGGGCCAGTACTCCTGCCCTCATCATTGGTAGGTCTGAACTCTACCGTTCTGTTCAAGTAATGTCGAAGACAACGTATAATACATAGTCGTTTATCTTGTTCATAAGATTCTAAAACAATTGATCCAAGACACCTCCCCACTCTAGAGGTCTTGAGGACTTCCGAAAGGAGGATGGTAGCTTTAGTATGGCCTGAGAACACAATATCCTCGCAGCGAATAGTCCTAAGTGTCTGAACACGTTGACTGGTGACTAACATGAGTAAACAAGCCACCCTTTGGGTAAGTTGAACTAAAGGTAAATCCGCTAGTGGAAATAAGGTAGTCAAGTAGGTTAACACAATATTCGGATCCCATGTCTCCGAGTAACGGGTCTTAGGAGGGCGAGTCCTAAACATTCCTGTCACAACTCTTGAGACCAAATGATGAGAACCGAATGAATCTCCATCAAATTTTCCAAAAACATTGGAAAGGGCTGAGCGGGCACTTGAAACCGCTGCCCAAGAATATCCTTGATCGTAAAGGTCACAAAGAAACTCAATACCATGGTATAAGTCCTTTGTATCATCTGGAATGTCCTGTTCCATGCAATAAACTCTCCACTTGCGTAAATAGGTCTTATAAGAGCGCCTGGTATTTGGGGCCCAACTATTCCGGAAATGTTTCCTGGCCCTGGAGGATAGATCAGTGGAGACAATCATACGTTCTAGAAGAGAGCGGCGACGAGAGGAATGTTTCCTATCTTTGGATCCTGCCACAGACTCTTGTGGGGAATCAGATTCCCCGGACGACGACGAAACCTGAGAAGAGACTTGCAATTCCTGGTCAGCTGGGAATGCCACGGCTGACCTTGCCAGTCTGGGGCTACTAGAATGGCAGATAAGCCCAGCATCTCTATCCTCTGCAAGCAACGTCCCACCAATCTGAAAGGTGGGAACAAATAGGGAAGCTCAAAATCCAACCAATCTAGGGTGAAAGCATCCACATAGGAAGATAAGGGGTCCGGGAACCAGCTGGCGTAGACAGGTAATTGATAATTATGTCGAGAGGCGAAAAGATCGATGTCTGGGAGACCAAAGGACTCCACAATTTCCTCAAAAATTTCTACATTCAGTTGCCACTCAGTATCATCAGATAAATGCCTGCTGGCTAGGTCAGCTTCAGTGTTGTCCACTCCGGCCACATGGGAGGCAGAAAGCCAGTTATTCTGAGACTCAGCCCAGAGCCAGATCTCTCTAGCGATGATATCACAATTCCTAGATTTGGTGCCACCAAATTTATTAATGTAAGCAACCGTGGTGATGTTGTCACTGCGGACCAAGATGTGAGTGTTCCACACTGCTCTCATGAGGGAGAATATACCAAGTTTGACCGCCAGAATCTCCTTAGTATTGATGTGATATTCCTCCTCATCATCGTCCCAAAGGCCCTTGGCCACTTCACCATCTGCTACCGCACCCCAACCTGTGTCACAAGCATCAGTGAAAATAGTCAACGAAGGGGCTAGGGTACGGATACTTCTAACACGCCATGGTAAGTTCTCTGCCCACCAAAAAAGATCATCTAAGGCTCTTGGCGACAGGACCATGGATGAAGAGAAGTTGCCACGGGATCTGCGAAGAGCTGCTATCTTATCTCTCTCTACAAAACGGTAGTAGGAAAGACCATAATCGATTCCTTTGCACAAGTCTATAAGGGTGCCTATCAGAGAGGCTACCGCACGAATAGAATAAATCCGTCTAGGATTTTCCAAGAAGGATGATACTAAGTCCAGAGCAGAATCCCTCTTCTCCTCCGGAGGGTAGACTTCCATTCTGGCAGAATCCAGAATGAATCCTAGGAACTTCATCTGTTTAGAAGGAAGGAGTGACGATTTTTCCGGATGTATGTAGAATCCTGTCTGATGAAGTAAAGATAGAACGATGTTCAGAGATGTTAGGCACTCCTCGGGATTAGGACCCCAAATGAAACTGTCGTCAATGTAAGAAAAGGCGTGAGCGCCCCTGCTGCGGGCCTCCGCAAAGATGGGGTGCATAATCTTGGTGAAAACATAGGGAGCTGAGGTAAGTCCAAACGGAACACAATTGAACTGGTAGAACGATTCACCCCAGGGGAACACAACAAAACCCCTATAATCCTGATGAAGGGGTAAAGAGAAGTAGGCCTCTTGTAAGTCTAGAGAACACATAAAAGAGTGTGGACGGATCATCTCAATTGCCGTCTGTAAACTATACATTTTGAAATGAACTTTCTCCTGACACTTGTTCAAATCAGTCAGATCAATGATTAAACGCCATTTGTTATTAGGCTTAGGCACCACAAACACATTTGACTGGAAAGAGACTTGATCCTGAGTAATCTCCTCCACTACACCTTTGTCGATGAGCTTTTGTACCTCACACTGAACAGCTGCCTGTCGAATCGGCCCAAATTGATACTGAGAAGGCCGCCATTGCTGAATTGGGGGAGTAATGAAGTGTAGTTGAACACCCGCCACTAAAGATAACACAGTGGGGTCAGAAGTGATGTCACGCCAGCTGGGTAGATGGTTCCTTATATTCCCAGGGATGAAATTCAAAAGCACAACACCTAAAGGTGTAAGGGTATAAGTAGGAGAATTAGGAGGCAAGTTCTCTATGAAGTAGACTACCTCCTCTACCGCCTGTAATCCTGGCGACGATCGTCTCTCCTTCCGTCTCGACGATCGTGATAATAATCGCGGCTGCGGTAAGAATCCCTCGGATAATAATCCGTATTCCTCCGATTGGTCTGATAATCCGAGCGGGACCCCCGTCCTCGTTGAGCACCCCTCTGACCCCCCCTGCCCCTGGGAGGGGGGTTTGAGGAGTTTTTTGCCTTAGCAGAAGTGTTCTCTTGACCTTTGCCCTTCTGCTGACCGCCTTTCTGATTAGCAGCTGCTTGAACATCCACAACGACAGAAAGTTTCTTACTGGCGTCTAAAGATTTGATGTTCTGTTCAAGGTCCTCTCCAAACAGATGAGCAGGAGTGGAGGGGAACCTCTTGGAGTTGCTCGCCATCTCTTTGTATTGGTCTTTGAAGACAGAGACCAACTCAGTACGACGTCTTTTAGTAAAGATGTGCAAATTGAAGAAAGCCAACATACCAATCCCATCCGCGGTAGTAGAAATAGCAGCTTTGATGCTAGCAGAAATAAGGGCAAGAGCATCATTAATCTTGGAAGCGACATCACCAACCTTAGCCCTGTCAAGAGGAGCTGGTTTCCCCGACTCGGGAGGAGCAAGAAGAGACTGAAGTTGTTTCTGCATCTTTTCAGTTTTAATGACCATGGAGCGAAGGGCCATGAGATCATCGCCGGTCGAAGCGATAGCACTTATCGCAGCAAGGAAGGTCTTCTGTAGATTCTGTGAAGTGTTATCATTGCGTTGTTTTTGAGGGGGAATATTACTCCAAACTTCCGAAGGAATAGAGGGGACCTTAAGCTCATCAATGTTATTAGGTCTCTTATACTTGGTCCTAGTCTCGTCTAAGACCTTTCCCACAGGAGGCTTTGTGAGGATTCCCCGTAGGAATTCACAAAACTCCTTATTCTGGAGGTCCAATCCAACAGAATCATCAATACAGAGTTGTTTCAGCAGAGTGTCAAACAAACCTGATCTGGGTTCCTCATCCCCCGGGCACTCACCTTCCTCCAACAGAAGAGAATCCTCATCTATTGAAGGGATATGAAAGAGCCCTGATCGTTGAGGAGAAGGGGAAGAAGATCTGCTGCTCATAGGATGAAGCGGAGGAGGGCCCCTATGAGGCGAGCGTCGTCTAGGTGAGCGTGAGCGATAATAGGGAGATCTGGAACGTGATCTCCTCTCAGGGCTCCTCGACCTGCGGCCAGGACCAAAGGGATCATATTCATCGGTATCCTCATCAGCCATAGAACACCCACGTCCAGGATGAGAAGGATCCTTGGCTAGGTGGTCCCTATGAAACAGATCAAAGCTTGAGCGGCCCCACGAGGCATCTCGGCCGCCATTGCCGAAGCCTAGCAGACCACGTGTATCAGAAGCAGGTCGCGATTCCAAAATATCCAACCTAGAAGACACCTCATTAGACAGAGCCGTAGCTTTGGCAACTGCCTCGTTGGTAGACTTAACTGATGTATGAATAGATTTTAGCTGATTCATGATATCCTGAAGAGGATAATCGGGGGTTTGGGTTTCCGGCGGATTCAACCCCTGTTTCCCGGTCTCCCCCGTCTTCTTCACGTTTTTTGGCGGTTCACCCATGGTGAAACCACACACAAAGTCACAAATGTCAGTTCAGAAGGTCTATTACTAAAACAATTCCGAAGACACAGTAAATATAAAGGTAAAGTCAAACTAGGTCAGGTCGGACGAGCTGGTCTGGGCGAGAAGCAGTCTAGAAGCAAGATGGCGGCTACACGTGGCCAGCGGGCAGATAAACGCCCAAACTGGGAAACGTTCAATCTGACCCTCAAACCAACAAGGAGGATGTAATCCACTCCCTGAAGGATCTCTAGGCACTTAAAGTTCGAAGAATGACGAAATTGAGGTAGAAAGTTGAGGTGAAACACAGAAATAATCCAAAACGACGGGAGGAAAAAACCCAGCGTAGACTGATACGTCTGCGCAACTCGGTGGACTGACAACTGCGCGCCGCGTCTCCTGTGTCCTAGCGCCACCGGTTGGCGGCGACGGACAAGAAACAAAGACATGGATCAATTATTGGGGATTCAATGCATAATATCATCTTACATTTATTAGACAAGGACATAATGTAATATATAATACATAGAACAATATATAACAAGACAATATGTTCAATAGGAATATTGAGATTTGTCATTACTGCTCGAGGAATTGTGTTCATAATGTTCAGTCCCGTAGGTACCAGAGTTTTTAGTCTGGAAATCCATCTCTTTTCTTCCCGATTTCTTACTTCTCTGGCAGCATCGCTTGACGCTTCTGCCTTGACTAAAGTGAGTATAGAAATAGAGATGTTGTTTCCTTTCTCTCCTATGTCCGGGTGTGCTTGGTTTTGATGCCTAGCAACCGTGGTATCATTGTTCTTCTCAACGTCGAAGAGATGTGCGCCAAAAAAATGTGCGCTCAAAAAAATTGAGAATTTTTCCCAACACGTTCCTAATTGATTATCCCAGAAAAGTCAGTAAACAAGGCTACAACTAGAGCTTTTCTAGTTTGGACCAAGGTCCTACCACACTTCTACCTTCCCCAATAAATGCCACTCCCACATCAACCTGGGAGCAGACATTTGATGATTACTCCAATCATATGGGATCTCAGCCTTTAAAAAGCTGAAAGCTCTACCTAACTCCACCTCCTCACCATTGGGATTTGAAATAATCCTTCGGAGTTATCAGCATAAAATTTCTAGCTGAAGAAATACTTATGATAAATTGGCCCAGTGTTACAATTATTTTTTAACCAATGTGGCCACACTCGCGCCTGATGAGACCGCTGTTGGTCGAAACCACCTACACCCCAACCAAGGTGAATATAATTGAACAAATTTTATTAGTTCACATCAATTTCATCACTTATATGGATTCGAGCTACTTCAGAATCCAAAAGGGAATCCCTCCAGAATCCCACAAAGCCAGGGCATCCCCACTCGGGGATACCCGATGACGTAACAATAGGGGTTACCATGTTCTCTATGCAACAATCAACGTTGCCATAGAAAGAGCTCGGGTAGAACACTCGATAGAGGCACAGCCTCAGTTGTGGTAGCGCGATCGAGGCGTCAACACGTCGAAATTCAAGGAATTGTGTTCATAAATATTTCCTTTTCATTCTTTAAAATGGCCACAAGTCTGCTACATATATTCACTAATTCCATGGTGACCATGACACATGCAGTGAACTAATCTGGGTTATCCAACTTTCATTTTTTATGTGATTGTGTTTTAGGAAAATAAGTCACTAGTCTAAAAAAGAAATTAGACTTTGAGACATCATCATATTTGAAAAGATGAGATCAAGCAGATTCCAATGATATTGGAATGATCTTGGACATCTAATATGTATTTCTATATTTTAAGTTTGATATTTTTATTTTTGAAAAAAAGTTTACAATATTTTGGGTAGACATTTACTAGTTAAGTAGCTAAATATACTCTATATGATGGCCTTAGAAATCAATGGATGTATTCAAATCACTATCTCGACATTTGGTAAATCTATTTATGCTATAACCACGTTAAGCACCGATAAATGAAAACATTCCCACAAAGACATCTTATGAATAACCCACTTTAAAAAGTACGAATTTTGCGACTTGATTCATTCTCTTGAAAGACATCGCATATAATAAATATGTGTACTTATGTGCCGATGAATCTTTAGCTAATCCGTCAGACCTTGACGAATATGTTTCAGCATAGAGCAATATAATAATTTAGAAGAATATCATTTACTACATCATATTCTGTGTGAATTGTCTTGATGCAGGAAAACGGCATAACGTTTGACATCAATTAAACTGGGGTCTGTTATAGATGAATAGATATGAGTGAGTGAGTGAGTGAGATTGGTTGCTTTACGCCCTTATCAACACTTTGAAGTGTTATATCAAGGGCGGGAGAGCTGAGAGGGAGGCAGTTTATGATCATACCAAGGAAATAGAGATAGAGAAGAAGGGAGAGAGAGACAGAGAAAAGAGACAGAAAGGCCCTTTAAGGTCTTACCCAGGACACGGCACTTTAAGGTCTTACCCAGGACCCGAATAGATATGAAACGAGAGGATTGGAAATACTTACTTCTTTTGTCAAGCCTCCAATCAACCAGAGCAGGAGTTTACACGGTTCAAACATAGGAAGAATTAAGGGCATACTCGGTGAGTCCAGAACCACCAGCATCTGGTTTAAACTGGTTTTAACCAGCTCGGGCTGGTTAGAACTGGCCATAGCCAGAAATATCAAGAGACAACGGGCTTTGTCCGCTCCTTGGAGGAACTCTAATGGTACAATGTCGAATAACTGAAAAAGAATGAGACGAATTTAATATTAACTCTCCATAATATCAGCAAGACAACTCATTATCATCGAACAACTTAATGAAATTCATCTAAGAATAACTTCATGTTTAAAAAAAACAAGACAACATACTACTGCCCAATTGCTATAGTATCTTTCGATACTAGGAGGGTAGCCCAGCTGATTTGCCTAACTGCTATTTTCTTTTGCTTCTAATTTTTAGTATATAGTTCTTTTTTTGTATTTCTTTTTTTCATTTGATTGCATAGGCAACCATCACTCACTTCCAAACCTGGCCTCCTCCACTCTGGGCCACAATCAGCAGGAGGCATTTCACAGTGATGTTACACTTCAGTTACATAACTTATCTGATGATCTCCTCAGATATTTCCTCTCACTGAAATCAGTTTACACAGATGTACAGATGACAGTCTACAGATCCAAAGATAAAGATCTTACAGGATGTAGCTTGTCAGATCACACTTGTAGGCCTGGCCTAGTAGGAATGCCTAGTAGCCAACCCCCTGCCTAGTAGCTATTCACAAACTTTCAGGGTTGTTCACTTATCCTCAAGCACCATCCTAGTAGCCAACCCCCTGCCTAGTACCCAACCCCCTGTCAATCACAGCCAGTCTGTACACCTCCCTCCCTGTCCTCCCTCATCCCTCCCTGTCACTCACAGCAAACAGGCCAAGCCAATACACTCCTCTACTTAACAGCACCAGCCAACACAGTCAAAACAGACCCATGTGGCCACTGACAGGCCACCCCTCCAATTTAGACTTAGCCAGGGGTGCGACAGAGGCTCCTGTATAAGTATACCTTTCCTATAGTGATACTAAAAGGAGGCTGCGCCCATTCAATCGAAATACAACTTAAAACAGAAAAACACAGAGGCTACCCTCCTAATAATTCTTGGCAAGAATACCGAAATATCTGTGGCAAGAGGAAAAGCACCCATATGTGGGTCCGGGGCAAATATAAAGTTACTTTGATGATTTTCATCTTTAACATTTTCGACGAAATTTTGAACATTTGAGGATCTTTTGAAAATTTGAAAATGTGGGTTAAAAATGATGGAATTTGGGTGAAATTTGGCAAGTTTTGAAAGATTTCAGATTTCAAAAATACAGATTCCAGCATTAATACTGAAGACTTTCATCCCTACTAAAAATAAGAACATTTACCTTGAGTATATTGATAAGTTCCAGTTGTGATTTGGGTGAAGGTGTCCATTTCTGCTTATTGTCGCTGCAGATGACCTTCATGACCTTGCCTGCGCAGTCCTCCATCATGACTCGACTCTCTTCAATACTGTCAATTGTACATTACATTATTGTACAGCTTCAAGCTTATTTCATTTAACAATAACCAATTATGGCACCGGGTTCGGAGCGGGCGGGAAATGTAGAAAGAGTTTGGAGGTGGAGTGATACAACACGAAGCCAAAGGCTGTTTTATCACTCCGCTGGAAAACAAGTTCTACATTTCCCTTGCCTCGCGTAGAACGAGTACCACAAGTTTATTAGTATATGTGCCCTCTTCTTCCTTTACACGTGACGTCATAAAACAAGTCTAGTTCTATAACTATATGTACTATAACCCTTTAAAAATATCATTCTATAGGAAGCTATGGCTGCCATAGAAGGGGGTTATTAATTTCCAGTGTAGATTATATTATTTGTTGTAAACTGTATTATTATCATTATTATGTTTGACTGTAAATAAAGAATATTATGCTGCTGCAGCCAGCTGCAGTATGGAGCCTCACCTGTCACGTGTGTACCAGTCTATATCACGTGACCCTATGTGCAGGAGGACTTCCCCTGGTGACGGAAAGGTTAACTTCTGCTTCTTTGGGCTGCAATGTAGAAACAAGAAATTAGCCTGGGTTTAATTAGTTTATAAGTAGTTTAATGTGTTTGATTAGTTTATAAGTAGTTTAATCGGTTCTCAGTCATAAGTCAATCATTTTATTGAGTGCCTCCTGCCACAAGGATGTGAGACGGGACTTATATAGTCAAACCTTTCAAAATATAACCAGTGTAATTCAGTAGTCGGGGATTCTAGTCTTACTTCAACTTATCACTTCCCCCTTCAGTTAGACTTTACCCTGGGACCCCCCCCCCCCCCCCCCCCCGCTGCAAACTGATCAGGTAAGAATCAGTCTGTGTGAAACGCAAGAATACATCCGCAAGGGGGACATGTTAAGAAATTGTTTGTCTGATCAAGTGAATTAAAAGAAAAATCAATACTTTGGACATACATTACAAGTTAAATCATATGATTTGAAGGCTTTCCTTATATTAGGAATTCATGTTGAGAGTGAAAAAGACACCTGATGGCAATTATCATTATTATTTCTACAATTCCACTGACTTTCTCACCTTTTACTGGGCTTGGTCGACACTAGTGTGTGTAGACGCCGTGATACGGCGCTAATAAATACTGAGTGCAGTTTGCCCAGCTCCTGCCAGGTGGCGCTACGGAGGAACTTGTGTGTAGCACTTTGTAGAGTGTTTGGTCTTGGATCACTGAAGTACAGAAATGACAGCCATTTTACACTATTTAAACATGCATTTTTAGTTAAAGCCCATGAAAAGTTTCTGTTTTTTGGCTCGTTTGTAATGTGGTTTTAGGAAAATGAGTCACCAGTCGCAAAAAAAGGATTTTGAGATATCATCTTATTTGAAATCAAGTTGATTCCAATGATAGTAACCAGTAGTCCATCTAAAAAGTGTTTCAATATTTTAACTTTGATATTTTTATATCGCTCCATGAAGAAACTCAGACTTAAAATTATAGTTCCTACCTAATAACTATATTTCATAAAATAATTTTATTTTTATGAGACAACAGTGGAAAACTCGTTTATTCATAACATTAAAGGTTCATCAATTAACTCATAGATGTTGTGTCCTCACTTTTCACTCAGAGTATCGGTTACACATTCTCGACACATTATGTGTCGTCCGTTACACATTACGTGTAATGGAACTATACATTTTATACACATATCTCATATAAATAGTAGCGCGTTGGTTCACTGTATTATCCCTGACGAAGCCCCCCCAACGGGGCGAAATATTGGAATAAAGTAACAATCTAAGAAGTTGACTTGAGTGATCATTCCCTTCCACTGAATCATTGATATATTTATTCTAAAAAAAAGTTTGCAATATCTCTGGGTGGACAATTACTAGTAAATAAGCTAAATATACTCTATAGATGACCTTAGAAATGCATGGATATATTTAACACACTGTCTTGACATTTGGTACATGTATTTATGCTCAAAGAACCCCAAAAATAAAAACATTCCAAGCAAGGGATGTTGTGAATAAATAACTTTGGACAATATCCTTTTTGCGACTTGTGACTCATTTTGCTGAAAGACATGACAAGTATTGTTTCCATTGTTCTATGTTCAACTTACCTGCATGCCGTGGGTGTAGAGCTGACGGCCAGGATGACGTCAGCAATGGCCAGCAGCCGCTCTCCGGTGCAGAAGGGGACAATCAACGGCAGCAGCTCATAGACTAGCGTCATCAGGGCCACCTGGTGGCTGTCTGGAGAAATACTTCCAACCTGCAACATTATGTATTTATCATTATTATTTCTGTTTTCCGCATTATTTCCGTTACCATACCATATGCAACAACATACGTTGCCTAGGTGAGCTACGGTAGATCGTTCGTTTCTGAGGCTCCAGCCTCAGTTGTGGTAGCGCAACAACACGTTCCCAAATTATTTCCCTTTTACTTATACAATTCTGGATTCTGAATTCAGACGATAATCTAAGAACTTGCATCTCTGCTTTGATTCTCCAAGCTAGGTGCTCGGCTGTCCAGTTTTTAATGACTTTTAATGATTTGAAGGAAAAAATACGAAATTTAATTACTTTTAATGATCATTTAAAAGGAATTCTGAATTTAATGATTTTAAATGACCCGCGGGAACCATGGTCACCCTTACAGGACATTCTGAGCATATGATAATCCCGGAGCCCCCCCCCCCCCCCTTCTGGGATCAAAGTGTATGCTTTTGTGGTCCCAATTTCGCGGAGAAAGGGGTCATCTTTCACAAATGAACGCGGATCGCGAAATCGGAAATAAGGGTATGAATTTTGCAACTGAACTCCGCGAAATTCTGAAAGGGGGGGGGGGGGGGGGGGTATTGTTAATGACAGAGCAGTATTTGACTAACTTGTTGTTCAGAACAGCATAAGTCATGTTTATATGGGATATTCCTTCATGTTTGTGAAAATGGTTATACAAGACTCCCTGAAATCATGAGCAAGACTCAGATCAAGCATCAGATTTTCCACATTTTGCCACATAAGGGGGGGGGGGGGGGGGGGGTTAAAATACCTTGAAAATTCGCGGAAAGGGGGTACTTTTTAAAAGCTGGAACAAAAAAGCGTACACTTTTGACCCCTGAGTGGGGGCCCCTGGATGATAATATCTAATGTGTGTGTTGGTGAATATCTACACACAAGGCTTACCTGTGCGTCCCCCCATGTGTGTGTTGGTGAATACCTACACACAAGGCTTACCTGTGCGTCCCCCCATGTGTGTGTTGGTGAATATCTACACACAAGGCTTACCTGTGCGTCCCCCCATGTGTGTGTTGGTGAATATCTACACACAAGGCTTACCTGTGCGTCCCCCCATGTGTGTGTCAGGTGGAGGTGAGGAACATGAGGTACTTGTGCAGTGATGTAGGCTACAGCATTAGTGATGGACGTCAGGTGGGAACCAGCCTCCACACCTGCTACTGGCTCCAACAGCAGCAGCGCTCGCACCTTCTGGCTCACCAGCACAGTCTACAAACAAAACATCTTTTTTTAATTCAATTTTGTTCGTCGTTTGAATCTAGATTCAAAATTGCGGCTATGCAAATCCGCTATTGATCATAAACGGATTCTATTAAAGGTTGGAAATACTCTGAAGACAAGATCCAAGGTTTTTATGAGAGGATTTGAGTGATCGTTTGGAGGGTCAAACTGGAGATTGGACAATGTACGCTGTTATTTATTGCAATATTAATGTTATTTACCGATGATAAGCTGTACATGAACAAGAAAAAAATATTACAAAGTTTTTGAAAGTTTTCTTAAATTCTAAAGGTCCACCTGTTGCTTCTAGAAGAGGTTTCCCTAAATCAAGGTAAAGAAAATACAGACCTCAAAATAATACTTTTACGGCAATGTCCTCAGCTGGGGAAAATAGAGAGGTTCCGCAAGCAAACCTATCTCAATTACGTAACCGTATCTGTATCTTTTATGTGACTTAGGTCGTATTCTTATGTATACAAAATAAATTGCGAGATAAAACATTTGCTTGATATGTTCCGTTACGTTTTTCCAACCATGTTTTTCTGAACATCTTTCTTCCTTTTATTGCATGTTTGTATTTCAGAGATACGGATACGTTTAGGTTAGACTGGCTGAACCTCCCTAATATCAAGTGCGAGCATACTTACCAGAGCATACTTGGCCTGCTCATCTCCAGATGATAGAGTCTTCTTGAACACAGACTGCCACTGTTTGGCACTAACAACTCCATGCAGTAATGTCAGATCATGATGTGAGGTGGCACCACTGGCTACAGGCGCGTTCTGGGCGGAGTATTTAGTGAAATGTAGCAGCAGCACATGCAGCTCTCCCCACGCCCGCGTGAAGCACAGCGCCTGCACCAACAAGGCTTCCTACAATTAAAGATGATTAATATTTAAAGATGCAGCAATCAACTCAATTAACAAACACCTCACAGAAAAGTCATTGTATCATTTTTATTTTTGGCGACTCATATACGCGTTTCACCTAAGGATATTTGGCTTCATCAGAGAGTGGTTAATTTATAGTATCATGGGGGGTTATGGGTTAAACAAATGGAATTTGTCACTTATTATCAGTTTTCAAAAATACTGATTTCAGTAGAAATACTGATGACTTTCATCCCTGCTATATATAGTTATAACTGCAGGGCTCGAAAAAACCTATGTTTACTTGCCCGGGGCAAGTACAAAATGTCTCTGGGCAAGTAAAATTTAATGTTAGTTGCCCGATTGGGCAAGTGAAAATCTCTACAGCACCGATTACAAACCCCTGTTGTGATGTCTAATTACAATGAAACAAGATACATACAGATAGCGTGATTTCGTTTATAATTCTGCAAATAAATTTGGGCAAGTAAACAATGATGTTGGGCAAGTAAATCTTGGCAAGTGAAGTCGGTAGGTTTTTTTAGCCCTGTTGTTTGATGTAGAGAAGGGGATGTAATATACTCTACCTGATGCAGGGTGGTATATAGGTGTTTGATGTAGAGAAGGGGATGTAATATACTCTACCTGATGCAGGGTGGTATATAGGTGTTTGAAGTAGAGGAGAAGGGAATGTATTATACTCTACCTGATGCAGGGTGGTATATAGGTGTTTGATGTAGAGGAGAAGGGAATGTATTATACTCTACCTGATGCAGGGCGGTATATAGGTGTTTGAAGTAGAGGAGAAGGGGATGTAATATACTCTACCTGATGCAGGGTGGTATATAGGTGTTTGATGTAGAGGAGAAGGGAATGTAATATACTCTACCTGATGCAGGGTGGTATATAGGTGTTTGATGTAGAGGAGAAGGGAATGTAATATACTCTACCTGATGCAGGGTGGTATATAGGTGTTTGATGTAGAGAAGGGGATGTAATATACTCTACCTGATGCAGGGTGGTATATAGGTGTTTGATGTAGAGGAGAAGGGGAATGTAATATACTCTACCTGATGCAGGGTGGTATATAGGTGTTTGATGTAGAGGAGAAGGGGATGTATTATACTCTACCTGATGCAGGGTGGTATATAGGTGTTTGAAGTAGAGGAGAAGGGGAATGTAATATACTCTACCTGATGCAGGGTGGTATATAGGTGTTTGATGTAGAGAAGGGGATGTAATATACTCTACCTGATGCAGGGCGGTATATAAGTGTTTGATGTAGAGGAGAAGGGAATGTATTATACTCTACCTGATGCAGGGCGGTACATAAGTGTTTGAAGTAGAGGAGAAGGGGATGTATTATACTCTACCTGATGCAGGGCGGTATATAGGTGTTTGAAGTAGAGGAGAAGGGAATGTATTATACTCTACCTGATGCAGGGTGGTATATAAGTGTTTGAAGTAGAGGAGAAGGGAATGTATTATACTCTACCTGATGCAGGGTGGTATATAAGTGTTTGAAGTAGAGGAGAAGGGGATGTATTATACTCTACCTGATGCAGGGCGGTATATAGGTGTTTGAAGTAGAGGAGAAGGGGATGTAATATACTCTACCTGATGCAGGGTGGTATATAGGTGTTTGATGTAGAGGAGAAGGGAATGTATTATACTCTACCTGATGCAGGGCGGTACATAGGTGTTTGAAGTAGAGGAGAAGGGAATGTATTATACTCTACCTGATGCAGGGCGGTGCCTATCAAGGGTGCAACCACACAGTCTCTGGTGCTCTTCATCAGGTCAGAGATCTGAGCTGCCACCTGATGGGGCACAGTGGAATCAGCAAGGCGAGCATGGAGACACAGTATAGACAGCAAGTGTAGAGCGCCTGTCAGTCCAGGCCTGGGGGCTAGGGAGCAAACATACACACAGTGACACTCTATATATATATTTGTACAGACTATATTTTTTTCTCTCTTATAAACATCGATGTTATAGATGCCTGCTGGTCCTGTCCTCAGGTGGATCTTTAGTAATTAATGGCAATGTAAAGAAAGTGATAGAAAGTTTACAGACAACTTACTTATTTCAGTGCCTTCCTTGTAATGTGTTTCTATTTCATTGAGCAGCGACTGCCACAGTGTGACGCAGGTGCTGGGCAGCAGGTTGCCTATGATCGACACTAAGCTACAATAAAAAGACAGACAATAGTTCATTAGTCAACGGGCGAAATCTCAGATTATGCACTGGAGTATCAGCACAGTACATCCCCATTACTTATTACACATCAACACATTTCTAGTTTGTCCTTTGCCACTGGAAAGTCTCCCTTCAACCGAGAGTGAGTGAGTGAGATTGGTTGCTTTACGCCCTTATCAACACATTTAATATGGTTATATCAAGGGCGGGAGAGCTGAGAGGGAGGCAGTTTATGATCATACCCAGGAAATAGAGACAGAGAAGAAGGGAGACAGAGAGAGACAGAGAAAAGAGACAGAAAGGCAGTTTATGGTCATACCCAGGACCAATCCCTTCACCCGAATGTAGCTGGTCAATTCGCGGCCATTCTCTCACCAATTTTGAGGAGGACTCTTGAGAAATAACAGGACTTTTTCGTGGCGGGAAATATCTTTTATTATGTTGACTAGCCTTGGACTAATTGTATGTTAAAACTAAGTAAACATTCACCAAGGCCTTGAGCACCCTATTTGGCAGCACATTTGTAATTGGTGTTATTTTATTGCAGCCGATGGAAAGATTAATTCAGATCTATATAATTACCTGTCATGGAAAGCTTTTGGAAAGCTAAGGGGCGTGGCCACTGATCTGTCTCTCAGGGATGATAGACACTTGCTAATCAGAGTAGGGAACCGCCTTAATCGTCCATATAAGGTGACCAATTCTCCCAGTAACGCCCCTTGCTTCTCCTGCGCCTCTGCTGGCAGTTCCTGAGGAGAGAAAGAGAGGGCAGAGGGGAGGATAACTACCATGTCCGACAAGCTAGTATAAATAGGTAGGGGGAAGGTAGATCGCTTTATATCGGGGGAACCGAGGGTGGAATGGATGATGAAATAGAGAAGTTCTTTAAATAAAGTTGATGTTGTTTATTATTGAACTCAAGTCTTTCGGGCTTACTTGCCCTTCATCAGGAGTAGTGTAGTAGTATAAATAGGGACAAGTAATACTCAGCGAACAAACAATATTCAACTAAATTGTGAGATGAAACATTTTGCTTGATATGTTACGTTACGTTTTTCCCGCCAAGTTTTGCTGAACCTCTTTCTTCCTTTTAAGGTATGTTTGTATATCAGAGATACGGATACGTGTACGTATATGTTAGGTTTGCTGAACCTCCCTAATACCTATGTATTATGTACACCTAAGATAGCAGGGCCATAACATACGCTATGTCGGCACCATGAATAATTTTGTGAGTTGAGAAAACTATGATGTAAAGTTGCCCCTCAATAAAGGTTCCAAATAGTAGGACGTTATGTTTCTCTTAACAAACATCATGACACGGAAGTGTTTTTATTTAACATACATCTAATACGGTAAAAGTAGATATTTTCGCGATTTTCGCGCATACCCTTATGCGCGCGAATTTTAAGAGTGCACGAATATTAAGTTGTGTCATTGTTGACATAGGAAGGATTTTTGGTGCAAGAATTTATGTCCGTGCGAAAATGTCTTTAGAAGGCCAATGCGCGAAAATTTATCAGCACGAAAATAAATGACCAACTGACCTGAACATTAGCCCAGGCGGTGGAGAGGGTGAAGTCGAGGCGAGTCTCTAAACTCTGGTGGTCAAGAAGCAGTAGCAGTCGAATGCAGTCAAACCATGGACCCGATCTGAAACACAACACCTTACAGTGTTAATATACATACCTGTAGGATCAGCTTATAATCTCACCTTCATGGAACAATTCACTTACTCTACTAGTGGTGATTAGATATGATACGTGTGAGGTTTGTTTCATAAACAAAATCTTAAAAAAGAAGTTCATTTCTGTCTTAATGTGTGGTTTATTTGAGAAGATTGGTGAAGTTGAATTGTACATTTTCTGAAGATTTGTCATCCTCTGTTCCTGTACAACTTGGCAAATAAAGTATATTCCAATCCACCTTGGACAAAGTACACCTACCTAAGTTTCACAGTCTAGGCCCAAACCCTCAGATCAAATAAGAATGGTATGTCAGTGATTGGACGCCTACTCCGCTAATCGGTTCCTGTCTTAAGACCAGGCGTTTTAATGGGATTTTGCGGTCTTACTGGAATTATAATGGCACGTTGCGATTTGGGGCGAGAGGCTTTCCCTCCGTTTGGAGGGACTCGCTCATCTTTGGGCCTAGACTGGACGCACGTACAAGCACACCTACCTAAGTTTGCCGTCTAAGAGGACATTTCCCAGCTGCTGGAACCAGGTGAGTTGTAGTTTGCCCGACCCGTAATCCAGGGCCGGACTGTAGGCCTCCTTGTCCAGCACCACCTGGAGTAGTTGTGAGACGATGGTCAGCTCCCGGCAGGTGATGACCTGTCCACCCTTACTGGTCACGTCCACCCCTATAGCCCTGACCAGTACTGTGAGCATGTGGAACCATACAGGGCTTTCTCCAACCCTGCATCAAGAAAACGAGGCGCGAGTGAGTGAGTGAGTGAGTGAGTGAGTGAGTGAGAGGGTGAGTGAGAGGGTGAGTGAGTGCGTGAGTGAGAGGGTGAGTGAGTGAGTGAGTGAGTGAGAGGGTGAGTGAGTGAGTGAGTGAGTGAGTGAGTGAGTGAGTGAGTGAGTGAGTGAGTGAGTGAGTGATGGTTGCTTAATACCATGACGACATCCAATTCATTAGTGACTGTTAATTTCTCTGAAGGGGGAGTGGCACCTTTTTTGCGCACAATAAAAGTGTGTGTGAGACTCAGAACTACAATGATATAGGCGGGGGGGGGGGGGGGGGGGGGGGGCAGTCATGAAATTTTGCACAAGACTTTAAGGGGGTCATACAATTTAGCACAAGAATTTTACCCAAATATCTCCCCTCCAGCGGTTAATTATGGACAGTCCCTAATCAAATTAACATGTTACCGTTAAACCATAGTTTAGATTTTTATCAGTTATCAAATTATAAATTTAGAAATATTTCAGTATTTTTGCCATGACCCGACGTTTATCCCTGGGAAGTCTAGGTTTCATAGTTTACATCAGCTTTGCATTACTACCGCCGGTAGTTAGCTTATTTACATATTCAAAACATAATGATATTCCACCTTATTAGGGAGGTTCCGCAAGCAAACCTCAAATCTCAATTACGTAACCATGTCCGCATCCTTTTTTGTGAATTACGTCGCATTTTTATGTATAAACAAAAAATTGTGAAAGCAAATATTTTGCTTGATATGTTACATTAATTACATCTTTTTTCCTTTGAATGTATGTTTGTATATCAGAGATACGGATGCGTTTAGGTTTACGTTTACGTATAGGTTAGACTTGCTGAACCTCTCTATTTCTGAGGATGTGTGAGAAAAAATAATCAGAATGAAGCTGTCTTACTGGTAGGCTTCTAGGAAGGCTGCATATAAGGTTGGAAGCGATCCCAGGACGACATCACGCTCCTACAATAATGAGCAGATTATATCACCTTATCAACAACTCAACTCCTTGATTCTCGAAAATATTCGTGAATTGTCAAAATTCACACATTTTCTAGGTATATTATGAGCAAATCCAAAGTACTTACTTCCGATTTGAGATGTTTTTCAATAGAAGAGAAAAATTTCTCGACATCTTTTGGCAGAGCTCCTTTTGACGCGGTGTCGGATGAGTTCTTGAGACCTACGTACACTTTATAGTGTTCCGACAAACCCCTAGAGATAGAAATAAGTGGAGTTTATTGTACATGGATACTGGGTCAATTGGGCTATGATAGAAGCAAGATCACCACTATCTCACAATCTCAATGTCGTAATAGGGGATTTGCATGTGCCACTGCACATGTCTGTTACAGTGCATCATGGGATGGATTCTGTTAAAATCTGACATGCAAATATTTGGCAAGATTTTTATCGGAAATTGCAAGAATGCTTTCATCAATATCATAGCATGTATAAATGATCTATGAAAACCAAATGCATGATGAGAAAGATGGAGGCATGTTTATGGAAACATGTATAACACATGGATATTGACAATAGAACATTGATAAATTTCCATGCGGAACATGGCATGTTTTATATAGATTTTAGACTGTAGCATTAGTCCCATAATTCAATACGAATCAAGATTCAAAATGGCGGCTATGCAAATCCCCTATTAGGACGGGAAATGGGACTTATGTCTGCATGGTGACATTGTCAGTGTTTTGTCAACAAATTAGTTTTAGGTTATATTCTGACTATATTATTTGTAATAAAATGAGTCTAGATATAAAGGGACCCTTCAGAAGAAAATAAAAGTACTGACCCGTAAATAATAACAATAACTAACGGTATATAGCTGTATATGTTGGAGTGAATAGTACTTACTTGGGGAATAAGGCGCAAGCAATGAATTTCTGCAGAACGTTGAGGCTTTGGTGAAGATGAACGCTGTCTGTCTCACTGACTAGCGTTTTAAACTTACATACGGTAATGAGAAGGCTTTCACACACCACTTGCAAAACCTGCAGATAAAAAAAAATATAAATAGAAACGAATATTAATAACAACTGAAGGTAAAACAAAAAAAAGTACAGCTTACAAGGTTGTTTATACGCTAAATAACATTAACGCATTTTTTTAAAAACAAAAAAATAAATATAATTGAATACAGATACATATCAGTGGGATTTTGACGATAACCAGCGCCAGGATGGCCGAGTGGTTAAGGCGTTGGCCTTAAGATCCAATGGACAGTGTCCGCGTGGGTTCGAACCCCACTCCTGGCAAATGCTGTTTTTTCCACGAACCACGTGACTCATCTAAATAACCACTGGTGACTAATGGCGGACCGTTGGACGCAGTGATGCGAGCCTCAGCCATATTACCCCCAAATTACCCAAAGTGTGTATGGTGAGTAGTAGATGGGTCAGATTTTCCGAAAATGTACAATTCAACTTCGACAATCTTCTCAAATAACCCAAATTTCGGACGAGAATAAAGCTCAAAATACAGCTCAACCGAATGAAACAGAATGCTAGAACCAATGCAATGCCGAATATACTCGTATTGGGCAAATTGCAGCCTAATTTAGCAGAATTTATTAAATGTGTAGAGCTGCCAATTGTACATTTTCTGAACATCTGACCCATATCCGACCAAACGAACTTGTCTAATGATATCATGTAACACTGTACAGTGATATTCCTGCAACGTACTGTACTGTACATGCTAAACCTATATATCCTCATTTATGTTTAACATCATTATCATTATTGATGTATCAGTCCTACACTAAGATTTAACAATAATAAATCGGACAAGACACTTTATATCATATTGTGTCACACTGTACCGTGTGATATGATATGACTTATGTCCTCATTTATGTTTTATCATCATCATTATTATTAGTATTGAGGTAATAGCTTCCTCACTAGAAAACTTTCTCCTATGAAGGTAACGGCTGGAAGAGCTGGGATCTTCTTTGCCAACCTTCGTCGGTAACTTATTGACAACAGATTTTTCAATTCAATTCAGATGTTGGCAGGTTTCTATGGACGAAATAAACCCAATAGGAAGCGCCACTGTCGACTAACCTGTGTAGTATTGACTTTAATCCAGGCGGTCTGACTAAGTTTGGCGAGTAACATGTCTAAAATCTTGGTCGTGTCCTCTTTGGCTGATCCTTCCGTTAGAATAAGTTGTAGGACAGCCTTGGTCAGTTGTACCTGGAAAGAATGGTTGTGAATGTATTTCATGTAGTCTCAGGAGGCCGCGTGAAGGAGGACCGACACAAATAGTAATCCCAATGGCCGAAGCATCAATGGGAATGTTCAATTACTCGACAAGTACAGATAAATGTATTTCATCATTATGTGCAACGCCTTGTAGTAATTATGGAGTAAGATGCCGATGCCTCTGCCAGTCTGTCATCTACACAACTAGCAATATACATTACAAACTCTTAAAGAAGATATTACAAACTCTTAAAAAGACATTAGCAAATACACATACATAACAATTCCTTAGAATTAAGAAATCAAAAAAATATTAGCAAATACTTATTATTATATACCAAGAGCTGTTAGAAACACGAGGAGTCTGTCAACACAATAAAAGACAAACCGGGATGAAAGTTGGGTCATGGCAAAAATACTGAAAAAGCTGTCATAATGGTAGACGTCGGTGCCATGTGTCACTGCCGATTGGGGGCGCTTTGGTCCCTAAAGACAGGCACTATCCGTCCTCGCGGGGGGTCGTGCTACTTCTGAGTGAAGGTCGCCTATCCATAGGCCTACATAAACGGCCAAGCAGTCCGTCCTCTCGGTCACTGGGACGACGGCAAAATCAACCAGTATATATTGCTACGGCCTAAGCAAGTTCAACCCACCAAACAGGTGATATTCAGAACTTTATATTTTGAACATTTCGACGGATCATATTTTGTGAAACTTCTTTTGAAAATTTTAGAATTTAAAAAAAAAATATTAGGTTAAAAATGATGGAATTTGGTGGAAATTCGAATGTTTTTTTATAAGTTTTTCAAAATACTGATTTCAGTAGAAATACTGAAGACTTTCACCCCTGAAGGAAAGCAGTAATATAATTATTATATTTGTGGCAAGAGGAGGACAGTACTCCATGGTGTTAACTAGATATATACCTCCGCCTCCAGTTTGTAGGTAAATATGGCCCGGAGTCCAGGTGACGTCAGAATACCACTGATGCATGACGTCACGAGTCTGCTGTCACTACAGTGACGGTCACTTCCGCTGCCATGAGCTCTGACTTCCCCAGTGAGAACCTGCAAAGAACAAAGTGTGAGGGAACTATAGCCAATTAACAGAAATGGCTGGAATTTGTATTTGATCAAGGATCCACTTAATAAGCCATGGCATAAGGAGGGGTCTATAATTATATATATATATATAGAGAATTTTTATTCATGAAGTATACAATTACATCGTGAAATGGGTAACAATTCTCCAAGGTAGGTCTTCCATTGCCTCCGAAAGAAAATCATAAAAAATCTGTGGGTACAATTTACTTATTAATATCCAGCTGGACAGGAGTAATTCATTATTCTCATAAATCGAGTAGTCTTAGAATTTTATGACAGTTATGTAGGATATGATTTTACAGTACATAAGAATTCTTACAATGTTGATGAGTATTTATAACATACAACATAGTATACATAGTATATATGTTTACTATAGAAAGCCAAAAGAGGCCTAGTACCGTTTGAGCGGATCCACCTTTTCTGAAAATTTTAGGGACTTAACCTCGGGGGGGGGGGGGGGGGGGCAGAAATTCCTTGTATTTGAATAATAAGCTTTTTTAACACAAATACAAATAAATTAGGACCGGCTTATGAACAGGCCACTACGGTATTCGAAATAGGCAGTTATTTAAAAGCTTTTATAAGTTATGTAATTCGAAAATTAATTATTTGAAAAGAGCACTAATTTATAAAAATATTTTGAAGGAAATCATTTGAATATGAAACCAAATATAGACCAACAGGAGCAGAGCCAGGATGGCCGAGTGGTTAAGGCGTTGGCCTTAAGATCCAATGGACAGTGTCCGCGTGGGTTCGAACCCCACTCCTGGCAGAAAGTCTTTTGCTCAGCTTATGACTCATCGATTCATCAAAACCACTGGTGATGCAATAGAAAAACTGATTTCCGAAGTCATATTTACTCAAGAATTGTTGATTGAGAGATAACGATGGCTTAGTTATTTATCTACCTTTAATCAATCTTTCGATGTACCTGGAACACATCTAGAAAAGGTACATGAACCCTTTCGAAAAAGACACATTTATAATTGATACCAATGAGAGAAAGGGGGAGGTTAATACCTGTCCGACCACATTCCTGAGGATTAAGGCTTCATCTTTTTGGCACTGTGGACTGTGCACCATATCTCGGAAACATCGCCATAACGGTTCAGACTCTTCGGCCTTAACCCTGGAATAACAAAACGGTGTAACATGTTCAAATCTCTTCCTCTATATGGATCAGATCGTCAGAAAATGTACAATTCGCCTTCACCAATCCTCTCAAATAATCCGCATTCAAGACAAGAACGGGCTTCAAAAGGCAGTTTAACATAACAGAACTGATACGGGTGCGATTTGGTACCAAATATACTCAGATATACCCCGTATTCATCATTTTTCAGCCTAATGTAGCAGAATTTCCCAAATGCCAATTGTGCATTTTCTGACGATCTGACCGATACAAGGATGAGGGTTCAGATGTACAAGCAGCACATTTAAAAGATTCTGCTAAATCAGGTGTTTATTGTGTCATTTTGTTTTTGTCTTTAATTAGGGATTTATTTATATAAGAGCATTGGTGAAGTTACATTTTCTGACGGCCTGGCTTGACAAATGTTATAATAATATTCAAAATTTTGTATTCGCACGAGCAGACGTCCGCCAGACTACCTACATATATTCAGCACTCAATTATAATCAAGATATTTAAGCGAAAAACCACTGGTTCTGGAACTGACCATATCTCTTCAGACGAGTTAAAATACCTTCACATATTTTTTAAATATTAACTAGCTTTAACTTTAGCTTTTATCCAGGAACCCACAGGAAGACTTGGAACCAAGGTTTCAAAACTGGGACCTCCTTTTTGTAACCGACGCTAGTTGCAAATAAAAAATTTCTTGAATTGAATTGAATTGAATCCTCTAACTGAGGTATTATATTGAATGGTAATTTCATGTTTAAACAATAATGGATTGAGAGCAAATAATCACCTTTTCTTGCCGGTGAGCTCTAGTGCGAGCCAGTCGAGCAGCACCTGGTGTTTGTTGGGGATGTGGATGTCGGGTTGAGTCCACGCGTAACGCACCAGCTTCACCTTGTCCACCCATGGTGTGTCCACGTCACGCAGACGCCAATATATACCTGCACACAACGCAACACTTTTATTTATTAACCAGGCATTTAAAAACATGTTTATTGAAATTTCGCTGACGCGATACGTTTTATTCTGCCCTTTTACAGGTTTTAAGCAACATCAAATGTAAGAAAAATAAAGAAATTTCTTGGGGGGGGGGGGGGGGGATAAAAATAATACACATCGCACAAAAAAAAGATGAACTCGCTATCAAATAAAATACGATTATCAATTCAAGATCATCATGCCTGTATATATATCACAACTTTAGCTGCAGGGGAGAATTAATTTAATAGATAATAAAATTGACTCCACACATTGTTTTCCTAAGTAGGCTAAAGCATCACGGAAAATATAATTTATTTCCAAAATTAGATGGTGCAGATCATTCATAGCTTAAATTGTTACCATATATAATTTTAAATCGGTTAAGAGTTTTATTGCATTGTCTGTATTACAACCCGTGTACTCCATTCTGGCCTGAGTCCAGTAAGTATTCCGCCGAGAGATGGTTGTAAATACTGAGATATAGTGTGTAACAGATACACTATAAATGGCGAAAGATTCTTGTGCGAAATTGTATAACCCCCCCCCCCCCGCCCTTAAAGTCTTGGGTGAAATTTCATGACCCCCCCCCCCTCATCATTGTAGTTCTGTGTGCAAAAAAGACGCCCCCTCTCACTTTTTTTATCACACAAATCCTCTAATTTAACTTGAATTCTGAAGCCGGGTGGTTCAAAACTAACCACTGAGGCGGGGGGGGGGGGGGGAGAGTTGGCGAAAGATTCTTGTGCAAAATGGTATGACCCCCCCCCCCCCCCCAACCCTACCCCACCCCCTTTAAAAATCTTGGGTGAAATTTCATGACCCCCCCCCCCCCCCCTACATCATTTTAGTTCTGTGTGCAAAAAAGATGCCCCCTCCCCCTATGGGCATGGCTACAAATGAACAGTCCCTTAGAAGCTGAAAATGAAATCTGCACCCCCGAGGAACAGCCAGGCTGGGGAAACGTGCGTTTGGTGGCGATCAGACCCCTATTATCACTCACCGCATCAAAACAAAGCTCGTTCGCCAGGATAATTTAAATTTCCTAGGTAAACTAGACACAGGCTGATTTATATAAACTCTCGCAAGATATTTTGGCTGGATGACAGTGGAATTTAAAGATGGTAGGTAGAAAAAAAGAGAAAATATTTATCTTACCGAGTCGAGACATGTGGGCACGAGTAACTTCCGGTGTCACTGTGTCAGAATTTTCCCCTGCAATGTTTAGAACGGAAGTAGAAATGCATTCTGGGCCATCTTCCTGGAAAGGTAGCTGAGAAAAACTTATAGAATACTTCGATATTACTACAATCTTGGACCAATAACTGTGAGTGATTCTTCTAATTTTTAATAGATCGAACAGCGCATGCATCGTTCTATCCGATGCATGCTGATGTTTACGCCTGAATATCGCATATTATGTCTAAATTGTACAAAACTCACCACAAACAGTCAACACTAAACACACTGACACTGTGTCACTGTCAGGAAGAGTACCATCTTTTCAGTGGACCTTTCAGTTGCTCGACTCAGTAACTATATGGCCTAGGCCTAGAGTACGGAAGGCAGATCTATACTTTAGTGTTCAGAGGGTAGGGTACTTGTGCAGGTCTTTTTGTGTCTTTGAAATTGAGGCTCACCTATCGAGACTAAACTAAAATAAACCTGGCTGTGTCACTCTCAGTAGGCCTAGCCCTAGGGCTAGGGCTAGGCCTATCAGGCCTCAGGCTCAGTGAAATACAAACCTTATAATTTCTTACACATTTTTGTGTACGATCCAAATGTACAATACAGATCCTGCCAGAAGAAATCCCTATGGTTATGTAAATAGTTTTTTTTTCGGATATCATATGGCAACCCAGTGGGCGTGGCCACACATAAGTTATAACGGTTCACGGCCAAGTCAGCTCAATGCCAAGTCGGCCCACAGGGTAGACCAACTATAGGCCCAGAACCTATATCATATATGCCTCTATGCTATATTGGCCAGGAATTGAGAGACTGTATGAGCTTTATTATTATACTAAGGGAACATATATCATTGTAACGATTGTATTACACTTTGTCGTAGTAACGTTTTTCTGTGACATTGATCATTCTTATCCATTCGTGCAGGTTGACGATGCCAGGGGCTCTAATAGAGAGGCCGCAAATGACACGCACTATGTATAGTGCTCTCAAGCGCCATATCATGACCGAGAGGCAGAAGAAAAAACAAGGTTTGTTCGCCTTACATTCCAAATTCTGGAGTTGTTTGTTTTCAAATGTATCCAGATTCCTTAAGAAAAATCTGTTTAAACTTAGTCTTTCATATTTTAGCTTTCCCGGGTATTTTCTATTGAATATTGTACCATGGCAACATATTTCACCATTTGGCCCCATTACAAATTGGTAGAGCATGTCATCACTACTAGATCTGGTTGCATGGCAGCAAATTAGCCTTTTAGGGACTCTTCACACAAGTTCTATTGTCAAATTGTTATATTTTTTTTTTATGTATAGTTTATGTTGGAACACATCATATTAAACAAACTTTCCTGGAGTTTCTGCTCTCTGAATCAGTGATGCATACTCATTATATAAAATAAATTTAAATTATCATTTCAATTGTCATTTTCCCCTTAGCAAAAATAGGGGAAATATATACAAACAGTTGCCAAGGTTACCGGTTTCATAATAAAGTCCCACCAAACAATATAGTTATTTATTTTTCCTTGGTTTATTTTCCAAATAGATCAACTATATTTTTTTATGTTAACACTACAGCTATAGCTGCCATACCCGACTGATATCGGTAGATATCATAGTACATAACTATATATATGTTTGCTTGTTATGTTTCAATAAAGATCCGATTTGTCCTGTCTAATCCTTGGAAGACTCATCAATTTTCAGAACAAGAACAGGATGAAGCGATGGAACGCCTGAGGAAAGAGCGGGAGTTGAGGAAGAAAAAAGAGGTTGAAGATAGTATGAATCTCGAGCAAACTAAGGAGCAGGTAATGAAGTCATTTGTAAACTTTGGAAATGAACATCAAGTTAGCCAATTTCTAAAGTAGTGATTGACATATGACTGAATTCCCCCCACCCCCTAAAAATCATATATCCGGTGGGGGAGGGGTCTCAAACTTATTCATTTATGCCCACGAATATATACTGTCTTTATTTACATGATCGTTCTTTTTAAAAAATTTCATTGTACCCTGTCACTATTGATACCGTAGAATATCCTTAATGTTGGGCATAAGCTCTGGTTAATGATGTTGCTCATGCATTTGGTTTTCATAGATAATTTATACAAATTCTGAAATTGGTGAAAAAATTCTTGCAATTTTCGATAAAAATCTTACCAAATATTTGTATGTCAGATTTCAACAGAATTCATCCCAGCATGCACTGTTATAGACATGCGCAGTGACACATGCAATTCCCCTATTTAGTTATTCACTTAATTCTCTAGATCGTTCACTTGACGCGGAAGATGGAGTCACTAAAGCGGGAGAAGCATCAGTTGTTTTCCCAACTAAAGAAAGTTCTTCACCAAGAAGACGAGTCCAAGAAAAAGGCACAACTTAAAGAACAGAGGTATGGAGCAATTTACACTTTAAACAGTCATCCTATAATATTACAGTGGAACCCTGCATAAAGACTACCTGTCTATAGAAACCAACCCTCTATTAAGACCAGTTTCTCAGTCCCGAATTTTTTCTGTCTATTAGATGTCTAAAAGTCTGCTTTTCTAATATGATATCACCCCGAAATCCACATTTTTAATTAATTCCTCAAACGATATGACAGTTATGAAACAAAATGTGTGTCACTGTGTCAAATAATATTGTCAAGAACATCATCTGCCTATCATCAACAATCCTACATAGTGATTTAATCATATGATTATTATCCTACATATGATTATTATCCTACATATGATTATTATCCTACATATGATTATTATCCTACATATGATTATTATCCTACATAGTGATTTAATCCTACTTATGTTTTGCAGTGAGATGTTGAGTTTGGTGCAACAGTACACCCCGGGTATTGTTCCTGGCCACACTATACTGATGCGGGGACACATGCCCAGCAGGACCAAGTATCTGTCAGTGCACCAACCTAGCATGCCGCCCGTAAGTACTTCTACATCATACAGGCATGGTTCCCGGGGGTCATTAAAAATCACTAAAAGTCAGTAAATTCAGGTTTACCCTTTTATTCATCATTAAAAGTCATTAAATTGCGTATTTCTTTATCAGTCAGTAAAAACTGGACAACCAAGCTTGGGGAATCAAAGCAGGGATGCAAGTTCTCAGATTATTGTCTGGATTCAGATACTTTAGAAAAACTGGGAAATTGATAAATGTCCCCCAAAATCCTCTATTTAACACCTGTATATACCAACATTTTCTCAAATTCCCATTTGTCAGAATTATCGTTGGTAGCTTTGTATAGAAGTGGCTATCATTTTCTGAAGAAAAAGTTATGTATAAGTAAATGTGAAACACATTAAAAACCATTGCAATATTCCTTTACTTCGTCTCTAAGAAGTCGTTAAAAATCATGTAAATTAGTCATTAAAAGTCATTTAATTCAATATGCTGTGGGCCGCGGGAACCATGACAGGCCTCCTAGCCATGCTGGATCTCGTTCAGGGGTGGGGTGGGGGGGGGGGTAGGGGGCACTAGAAACTTAGTAAGGAAAAAAGACAGACACAGAGCCAATCCACAAAGCTTCATCAACTGTCACCTAAGTATAAGTATCGCTAATTAATACCGCTGATTACAACTCATGGGAAACGTGACTAATATTGCCAACTTGAAAGCATTTACTGTTTTATCTTTGAGCAGCAAGGTATCAAACGTCAGCGGACGCCGTCCCCGCCGCCGGCCACTATATATCAACAGTACAACAGTGGGCCCCCCACCAAGTACCCGGCTGTTAGCTACCACGCTGCCGTCAAACAGGAATCCTACCCCGCCCCCAGTAAGTCTCACCGCATTCGCTGTTTCTTCTTATTTCTTTAAAGACAAATACATTTAACAATAATTCAATGGAAAAACACTATTTTTCAAGCGTCGTCTATATAAAAGAAAATTCATCTAGTGATACTAATATAACACATCATGCAGTCAATTAAAGAGTATAAAACCTCATCATACAAATATTGTGAGATCCTTCATACTGTCTCAATCAAACTCCAGTACTTGATCAATCAATGATTATTCCATCAAACCCATCATGATTATTCTCAGGCAAGCACAGCAAGGAATCAAATTTAATTTGATTAATTGATATTTTGTTTACAGATTTTATTTATCCTGGGTCAACAGGTCCCTTATACGGGGTTTCCACCTGTCCCAGTCAGAAAATCAGGTATTTACATATGATTTAATTATCTGACTTTGTGTGTTTCAGAGGCGGCGGGTTACGCCCCACAGAGCACCCCGGGTACCTATGTGTCCCAGGCAGGCCACACCTACCAACAGTCGGCCCCGCCCCACCAGTCCGCCTCATCATTCGCCAGCAGTCAAGCAGCGGCCAGTAGTTCGGGCAAGTACCCGCCCGGCCAGTCTGCCTTCACCACCTACCCCAACCACTATGCGCAGCACCAGAAGGCCCTGACAGAGCACCCGGGCTATAACCCGGGCTACCCCGTGCGTGGGGTACCTCAGTCAGGCAAGGTGCAGATAGGTCATCCAGGTAGGTTTGGCTTTTTTTAATTCCCAAGAATTTCACATTGTTTGTGATACCATTCATCATGTAGGGTCTCCGCGGGGCCTGGAAAAGCCTTGAATTTGGAAAAATAAATTCAATGCCTTGAAAAGCCTGGAAAATGGGCATTTTGATCGAAGGGCCTGGAAAATCATTATAATATGGGCCTTGAATCCTGTTGGAATCCATTAAATAGCCTTGAAATTTTGGAAGATTCTGTTTCTTACTGTACACTTTCCCCTGATTCGCCCCTCTCAAACCTTCCACAGAGTGATTTATGAAGTAAAAGTTGATAAACGGTGATGGATATACAATATGAATATAAGACTTGTTAAATACATCGTGGGCCTATGAAACACAATATTTACAACCCCCAGATACTATCATCCAGGTTCTGATAAAGCATTGATATCGGCCGGCCGGAACATTACTAAAATGGGCCTGGAAATGCCTTGAAAAGCCTTAAAACTCTTTTGGTCCAAGGCGCTGTCACGAGAATTAGAAAATTTATACAATTTAAACACAAAATTTCCTTCCTTTCCATCCTTCCTCAGGTGTCTCGTCATACAAGTTCGCCTTGACAACCTTGAGTTTAGAGTTAGTAAATAAAACCAAGACATGGAATAGTCTTGAAAAATGTCGAAACAAGTTAAAAAGACGGAAACTAAAAAAAGATAGTTGCTGATCCTTAGTGTAGAGCTGCGTACAACTTGTCTTTAGTGACACTAGTAACGTTATTTTGATGTGAGAATTCTTGGGTTATCTTATGATACTAGTCGATGGTTATATTTCGTTCACTTTGACCTCACAAAAATCATTTATTCGTGTGAATAATTTCTGTTTACAAATTGTCTTCCAGGATTTATTCCTACGATCCACTCTGCGTCGAGCCTGCCGCTACAGCAGCAGCTGGAACAGGCCAACCAGAAGTCTGGCTTTAGTGAGGAGAAGTACAAGATGCAACAGGTCAGCTAGCGCCACTCTGCTAATGGCTCACACTCTCACAAAATACACAATTGACATTTGTAGCTTTGAATGTGACATTTTTTATTGAATGTGACATATCTAATTTCTATTGAATGTGACATATCTAATTTCTATTTGGAGTTTTGAATGTGACATATCTAATTTCTATTGAATGTGACATCTAATTTCTATTTGGAGCTTTGAATGTGACATATCTAATTTCCATTGAATGTGACATATCTAATTTCCATTGAATGTGACATATTTTTTTTTTTTTTTTTTTTTTTTTATTCACTTACGGGCCAAAAACATTTAACAACAACAATATTCAAGTGTAAAAACGTAGTGTCCCCCATGGACGTTCTTCATACGGTGCCCTGGCTATATCTCTGCCTCATAAGGAGGACTTCGTACAGAATACAATATAGTAGCAAATAAACGAAAAACTTCTAACTATACTAAATTCAAGCAGATTCAGATGATACATATATATGAATGTGACATATCTAATTTCCATTGAATGTGACATATCTGATTTCTATTTGTAGCAACAGTTAGCGGCGGCGGGACTGACGCCAGGACAGCCGACCACCGTGATGACGTCACAAATAGCCATGTCACAACACCAGGCTCAGCCGAGCGTGGCTCCGTCTGGTGTGAAGGGGAGTATCATGACGGGCTTCCCGGTCCGGTCCCAGGCGGTGGCCACCACGTACCAGCAGACGTCGGCAAGCCAGGTCAGACCCACTGTACGTACGGCTAACGGGCGCACATCCACCCAAGCTTTGCCATGCATTTCCCAGTGTTTTTATTCCCTTTTTTTTTGTACAAATTTATTCATTCAGGATGTTAAGAAGCTACAGCACGCTCATCCCTAGATGGTTTTCGTTGTGCCCTGAGAGGTATGAGTAATGAAACTTAGACTAATCAGACTAAATCATAGGCGTATTAACATACAACTACGTCAGATTGGTAGAGTTAATGGAATGGAATGAATGGTTGCTGTCTATTCAGTTAAATTCAAAACTTTTATACAATATATATAAAGGTGTGAGAGGGGCTGCTTCCAGGATAGAACATACACGCATTAGAAAATCTGGATGGATTTTGTCCAGTTCTTTCTGGCTTCTGACCTCTGATATATTCTTACAGCAAGACATGATCGTTCGTCAAAACCAGAGTTGACGGGATAAATACCATGAGTATTTAATGTAACTAAACGAGGAGTTATTAACATGGAAATGTACATCTATCATGGTGTATACATACACCAGTCGTGTGGATGCTATAGAGTTTCCTGAGGCAGGGCCATCCGTCAAATTATTAAACGCGATAAAAAAATTCTTCAGATCTTTAGATCAGTGGCATAGTCTGATTTTCATGGGGGTCGGGTTGAAGATCTGATTAATTGTCAAATTTAGAAGAAAAAAAATGTCAAACGAGTTTAATAATTCTCCGATTGATCGCGACGTTTCCTAACGCTAGGACCATCGCAAAACCTTTCGGAAGGAATGGCTTCAAACTTTCCCGATAGAGCGTTATGATTTTGAGACCCTTTTAGGAATGCATTTTATGAGACCGACTCAAAATAGAGATCTTAGAGAACTTTGGGGTTCTCACAAAGGTCTCTATTTTGTTTTAGAATTGGGGCCCTGGTGTATCGGGAACTGCATGGGGAAGCCTATGGGGATCTGGAGATATGCGCCCTGTAAACCACCTTTATTTCCATCATTGTTTCCATCATTGTTTGCTCGACTGAATCTTGGTTCATTGGTTGAAGTGTAACATAAATTTAACTGAGGAAATTCACCTACATTTATTCCTCAGTTCCTCTAAACAAATCACTTTCAATTTTACTATAGTTCTTTCCACCATTCATACATTTTATAATGAATCAAAAAGATTGTATCTTTAATGTTCCTTTAAAAAAATGTTTTACAAAACTCTGTATTCATAAATTATAATGCCTGGCCCATCTTCATGCTTAAATAAACACGTTCACAAACCAACCCGGCCCTGGAAGTCAACTTAAATTCGACCTACTGGTAAAACCTTGAAATGAAATAAAATTATCAAAAGAAAAAAAAAAATCTGCAAAATGTATCGTGATTTTTCATTTTGACGTTGACGCAAAAATCATTTGTGTTCTTTATATTTGCGGCAGCAGACATGTGAAGCAATCTCTATATATAATTTAACTCCTGGTTTATGCAGATGTTGCTAATATGTTTTTGTTCTTCGTTGGCATCAAGGGTATTTCCAAAGTAGTGGTACCAACCTGATTTGTTCACATGTTGTACTCCTTATCATGCAGATTTCAAATATAATATTTTTTAAAGAGAGTTTACGAACTAGATTTTGTTTTATTTCAGTTTAATTTAAAACACTATTTGATATGGGCGTCTATGGGGAAAAGACTTTGGGTGAGTGAGTGGCATCTCTGATATAATTATGTAACTCCCTGGTTTATACAGACGTTGCTAATATGTTGTTGTTCCTCGTTCACAGAGTATATACAGCATATCGCAGACACCTCGGCGACAGTACACACAGCCACCCGGCAGGGGCTTCTACTAGGCCAGCATTGGCCACCGTCTTCATTCCTCTTACTACCAGACCACAGGATGACTGACAAGGACACGACTTCCCCTAAGTCTGAAATACACATTGTGATCTAATATAACAATAGTAAAAGTTAATAGAAAAGAAAATGGAATTAATTGTCAAGCTGATTAGTTAAAATGTTTAAAAATTTATAATAGGTAGACGAGGCATAAGGCATCTAAGTTCTAACATGTACCAAAAGAAATTGTTCCTGATCATGAAAAATACATCATCTAAGGATTTAAATTTTTTTAAGAAATCGTCAAATGCGAGTGTCTCGCCTCAACCTTGAAGTCGTCCAGTTGTTTCCTTGTACAGTTGAAGTTGCTTTCCAGCGCGGCTCTGTTTTTGTATATCATCTCATACAGTAGGGAGATTTAGCAACCACAACGCTAACGCATCCACTAACTATTTGTACATTATTACCGCTGGGTATCGATATCTCGAGAGGCACTATAATAATAATGTACTAATAGTTAATGGATGCGTTAGTGCCTTGTGGTTGCTAAATCTCCCTATCAACACAACGTGTGCTTAATATAGTGGTATAGCTTAGGTAACTGCCCTAGACTAGTGAAGCATCAGGACTGGCGGGTGCTGCGATAGACATGATGCTTTAAATTAAGGCATTTTAACTAGTAGCGGAAGGCCTTGTGAAGAGCGCTGATATGTATGATTTACAATAGATGTTTGTAACGTGGAAGGCTTCAGCCATTTCTATTAGTGTAGCTTTATCGTGAAAGGAAACGACCAGCCCGAACTTAGGAACTGATAACTTTGTCTTTAGGAAACTTATCCTTGATATTTCGGGGATGAAAGTGGGAACATGGCCAAAATACTGAATAATGTATGTCAAGGGGAAATGCAGGAAACATTTATCTTAATATTAATCTTTGAAAGTTTTGACGAAATTTGGTAAACTTGGTGAAATGTTTCTGAAAATGTTTGCGGAGAATTTTGTTGTTGAAAATTTTAGGGTAAAACATTTCTACAACTTTTTGTTACAGAAATTCTGATTTCAGTAGAAATACCGAAGACTTTCGTCTCTGATATTATTTTAATGCGATAATATATTTCATTGTCCTTGTGGGTTTCACCATTCTTTAAATATAGCCTACTACGCTGCCTGGATCTCATGATGCATTCCGGCTCCCTCCGATATTTCTATAGGTCGAAAAAGCTTCATTCTATGGTCTCTTGTCTTTGTGATGCGAGTCGTAGCGTATCATTGCCAAATTGAAAAAGAATGTTTGTTGTAGTAAGTTCCCGTTTTGAGACTGTTTCTCGCGACCAGTTTGAAATACAAATTCCATATATTGAGAATAGCATTGTTGTCTTAAATAGACATGTGTTCATGAGCCTAAGACATACGTTTAAGGCTCAATTTGATTCTTTCCTTGCTCAAGTGAATCTTGACCAATTAAACCCATGATGACTGACGCATCGTCTACAGTCTTATTGATAGGTTTGATTTGGAATTATTTGGAATGTACATTGTACTGTGATAATTCTCTTGTTTATTCCGAAATCGAGACTTTCTTTGAAGTGCAAGTCCAATGTAAGTGGCATGATGTTGCTGTGTGAATATTTTTATATATCATGAATTAATAAATGTAACTGATAACATTATTTTCCGTGTTATTCTCTGTTATTTGTATAAACCTCGACTTGTAGAGTACATGCTATGTTTAGGATCCCACCCTCAGGACCATGCACACCTGAAACTAGTAATAAAACTAGTACTTAGGGAGATATGCAAATACCATCAAGTATGTAGAGGAAGCCCACCATTGCGGTGATCTAGTCCTGGTAACAAATGTAAAACAGCAATAGTGTCTGGTTTCAGGGATAAAAGTGGAACCATGGCAAAAATACTGAAATATTTCTGGCAGGGAGAAAATGAAAGGTTATTTTGATATAATCTTTGAAAGTTTTGACGAAATTTGGTAAATCGAATTTTGAGAAATGTTTCTGAACATTTAATAATTTTCTTTTGAAAATTTTAGGTTAAAAATTATGAAATTTCACAATTTTTATGATTCAAAAATACTGATTTCAGTAGAATTCTGAAGACTCATCCCTGCTGTTTGCCATGTGCATGTGGATTAGGAAGCCGCCCAATGACTGCAAGTCATCTTTCATTTATTTTTTAATCTTTACGGTCTGTCCGAATTGACCAAACTTTTATCTGACACCTGATCGTGTTCCTGTTTTTATGATCGGAGAACAGCTTTGACAAATGATTTAAAACAGAGTATGCTTAATAATGTTTATTTGATGGTTGAGGACAAAATTGATAATGCCATCAGCATAAAATTTGCTTTGATGAAAAAATAGCATTATTTACAAATTAGTAGACGTTTGACTAACCGTTACACGTATAATTCTACATGGCCAACAAAGTCTATCTTACAACAGTTTGTAGACATTTCCATTGAACTAATATTTTCATAACATCACATTTGTAGAAAAACACATAAGAAATATAATGTATCAATACAAGTCCAACACTCCCTACGAGTACAACAATATTAAGCGGCTCGGTGGGTGACCTTGGTTTAGTGATGGAGGTATGACCTTGTAGCGCAGACGGTAAAAGCACCAGATATTTAATCATAACCTGGTTCCCGCAGCCTAGAGCACATCGAATTTAATGACTAATTTACTTGGTTTTTAATGACTTCTTAGAGACAACGTAAAGGGATATTACAATGTGTTTTATATTTACTTTATAGATAGCCACTGCCATACATAGCTACCAACGATAATTTTGATAATTTCATTGCACACACATAACAAGTGGCCTATAAATATTCCCCATACCAAAAGATATAAAAAGGGGGTATTTTCGGGGACCTTTGTCAATTTGACAGTTTTTGCAAAGTATCTGAATTCAGACAATAATCTGAAAACTTGCATCCCTGCTTTGATTCCCCAAGCCAGGTGCTGGGTTGTCCAGTTTTTAATGACTTTTAAGGAAGAAATGCGAAATTTAGTGACTTTTAATGATCATTAAAAAGGTAAACCTGAATTCAATAACTTTTAATGACCCGCGGGAACCATGTATAAATACATGTACAGAGCATCTGTACAGATAAACGAGTCCCGCCTAGAGGTCTGCTTCTCTTCTTTTTTTTTTTCTTTTTTTTTTACAATATTTGATTAAGAATGAGGAATTTGGAGGAAATTCGACAATTTCTATAAGTTTTCAAAGATACTGATCTCAGTATAAAAATACTGAAGACTTTCATTCCTGTATAGTGTGATAAAAGGGGACCAAATACTGTATAACTAACAACTTGGCTGACTAATTCTCCCTTGATTCCCTCCCTGTAGGTGCACACAAGTGTGTCCAAATTATTGCACACACAAGTGGCCTATAAATATTGCCCGTATAGTATAAAATCCTTTAAGCGACCGCAAATGATGCATTCTAACTGTACAACATAAATAGTGAAAACATTTTGGCTGGTAGTATTTGCTTGGCAACATTGGAAGTGTCCCTGTCTGATTTTGTTTAGGCCAAACAAAAAATAGGTGTTTTTCCGATTAACTGCCTCCCCCTCCACCCCCACCCCCGCCCCCCACCCCCCGCCACGCCTAGAAAAACCTTCTCCCACCTAAACAAGTATTTGACCATGCCTGATTTGATTTTAGATTTTTTAAACAAATAAAGTTAATGAAAGCAGGAAAACAGGTTTTCCTAACCCGGAACTGTCAAAAAGCACATTTCCCTTGTTTAAAACCACTATTGTTATAAAAGAGACATTTTTTTCAGTTTCTGGAAGGTGGTTTCCTAAATAAAAAAAATAAAGAGATAAATTTCAGATAAATCGGAAACACTTCTATTTGTTGTTTGCCTAATATAGAAATTATTTAGCGCCAGGGTAATGGTGATAGGAAAGGTTTGGAATGGACATGAAGGACATGCCCCCCATGCCCTGACACATGCTCTCATTGAGTGACCCTGGCGGGGGCACGAGTGGGTTGTGATATACCGCCTCTGTTTGGGGCTGAATGACCAACGGGGTGTTATTGGCCAATGGTGGATTCTGTGGAGGCATCGGGGCAATCCTAATGTTGGCTTGAGGGTCGGGAAGAGGTGGGTGATGCAGAGGTTTCAACGGGAGCAAATTTGAATTATTTAAACTAATGTTACAACTCGTATCTGCAGTGGGTAAAACTGCCGCGGTGTCTTCGGGTGCCGTTGTTGTGCTCGTACTATTGTTAGTGGTTTGTTCCCTGGATGTCTCTGAGAATACGTGACTGTGGATTTTCCCCACGTGTTCCTTGACTTTGCTTTTTCTCGTGTAGCATTTGTCGCAGAAAGGACATTTATGGGGTCGCACAATCTCTCCCTTCCCAGAAGGGTTGTCGTAATTGGTGAGAATGTCATTTTTAGTGAGGCATTTGTTGTGGAATTTCTGCAAGTGGTAAGTGAGTTTATCTTTGCGGTTGAAGGCTTTTTGACAAAAACTACAGCGATGGGCTTTCACATCCGAGTGCACAACGCTATGTCGTCCGAGCTGCCCTTGTTGTGAAAACGCCTTTCCACAGACAGCACACATAAAGGGCTTTTCGCCCGTGTGGATGCGAATATGACCTTTCAGGATCTGCATGACTTTGAATGTTTTGGGACAGTGAGGGCATTTGAAGGGCTTCTCCGATTGGTGAGTTTTGCTATGATAGTCGAAAGAGGACCTGTACTTGAAGGAAGCCCCACAGATGGAGCAGAGGAAAGGCTCTACATTCCCGTGCATTCGTGTATGGTTCCTTAGCGAGGACTGACTGCGGAATACTGTAGAGCAAACCGTGCATGTATATGTTGGAGGATTGTCACTGTGCTTGGTTTTCAAGTGCACCATGAAGTTAGTTCTTGTTCTGAAGGTGAGTTCGCAGTGGGTACATTTCACGGGTTTTTCTCCAGTATGTCGCCGCATGTGGTACTTTAAAGTGTCGCTTCGCGTGAAACATGCACCGCACTCAGAGCATTGGTAGGGATAGATTCCCAGGTGGTGTCGCATGTGCAGTTTTCTCCTATACGGTGATGCAAACGCTCGATCGCAGTTTTCACACTTGTATGGTTTCTCTCCGGTATGAACTCTTTGGTGGGTCGTCAAAGCCTGTTTCTCGGCGAAGGAATGATGGCAGACTTTGCATGAGAATGGTTTCGAACCTGAATGGACACTTTCCACGTGTCTCCTTTTTTGGTAATTGGTCGAAAAGTTTTTATCACAGTGTGGGCAATTAAACGGACGTTCGCCGGTATGGGATTTCATATGACGCTCAAGAGTAAAATGTGTTTTGAACGTGCAGTCACAATCATTGCACGTGTACCCTTTGCTCTTTTCCTCGTCTTCTTTGTCAGGGGTTTCAGGCTCAGGCTCATTCTCGGCAACAAGGGTTGGATCAGGAACATCATTTTGGTAATCTTCCGTTCCATCAGACGATTCTGCATAACTTATTCCCTCACAAGTTTCTCCCACTTCTGCCTTGGCCTTCGGGTAACTATTCGTTGGTTTTAGCTGTTTTTTAAGAGGTGATTTTCTTATAGAAATCGGCCTGGCACTTCTGAGATACTTCTGTCCCTTGTGTAGCACCATATGGGATTTGAGGGACTTCTTTCTTTTAAACGTTAAATCACATTTTGAACAACTGTAAGGATTTTCCTCCAAGTGTGAACGCATATGTTTATCAAGTTGGTGAGAGTTGTGAAATTCGCTGTCACATTTCGAACATTTGTTGGTTGTTTCAGTCAGGTGAACTCGCTGATGTGCAAGTAATCCTTGCTCTTTGGGAAACCCATCACCACAAGTTTTACATGTGAACGTCTTAAGCTCTGAATACTCTTCCAGGCTTTGGGGTTCTTCCAATTTTCTTCTCGGATGAAGTCTAGACCTTTTCTGAGAACCTGCAGTTTGTCTACTGAACAGTGCCGAGACATCGGGGCTGAACTGGGAGCCCTCGTCACTGGGCTCGGTTACATGGAAGCCATTTGTTCTGTCTTGGACATTGGTGGTGAGAAGCGAATCGTCGTCACAGCCACCATCATTATAATTCCCATCCTGGTCGTCGTCATCGGTATCACCCCCATAGATTTCGTCCAGTCCATTATCTTCCTCACCGCTCGCCTGGCTTGCATCTGCATAACTGAAATGAATAGTGAAATGTCATTTTTCTCATATGAATAGACCAATCCAGAAGCCTATGAAAAGAAGATATAAGAAATTTTGTGGCAAACCTCACAATTACGGTTATCATTACGGTTTGCACAAGGTGAATGGTAAAATCTATACTAAATAATATTTCATCCAAGCTAACCAAACATGAATCAATCATTTGCTATACTAGGGTGACCTGGAAGACCTGTGTATTTTTCACAGACCTTTTCCCGAATTTGTAACTGTTGATAAAATGCGGAAGTAAAACTATTACAATACAATACAACGCTTGGATGAAAATTAACTAAACTCATTCTGATCATGACCACTTAGAACAGAGCCGTTAGCATTCAGTAGCCGGTAACGTTATATCATAGTGAAAATACTCGCAATCAAATAAAGAAACAGTTCTATAGTTAATAATGTGCAGCGGAGATAAAAGTTCACCCCATGTTATAGTGTATGTAGTGCGAAATATAAAAGCCCGGGGAGTGGAGTACCTTGCGTTTTGGGTCATACGATGTGTAATGATTAATTCTAGATCCCAAAGATCTATACTGTATAAGTAAAATTTTATATATATATATATCTAGCCATAGGTGAGGCTATGACGATATACGGGATAACTCTAGGCCGGTTCACGACCCGAGAAATACACATTCAAGCCAGCGGCAGCAAGACGAACGCTATGATTGTGTTGATTAATTGTGGATTTACGACATTAGATGACCTTTTCCCTGTTATGTGTAGAGCCAGTAGTGTTCTTATGCACAAACACATTTGAAGATAAATGGATTTTTTTTAATTTTTTTTTTTAAAGATTAGTAACTTTTCAGTTGTTTTAAGGTCAAAGTTCAAGGTCATGAATACTATAAAACATGTTCAAATGTTTCTGCTAATATCTCAAGTCAACTTCTACTGAACATATTTTAATGTCCAAAATATTTCTGAATAGCTGATGGAAAGGGCTATCTATGTGTAAAACCTCCCATTAACAGAATGTTACCGTGCCAACTCATGCTTCTATTCACTATGGTCACAATTTTGTAAGTTTAAAATGTACTAATAACTCACTCAGACTTCGCCAAAGATAATCGATATATTTCAATGAGGTCGATTATATTTCTTGAAATATTCGTAACCTTCTCTTCACATTCCTGGCATGTGTTTGTCTTGAGCGTTGAAGCTTTCCTCCCTGAGAACGTCTTCCTTGGCACAATTAACTGCACGATCTGTTCTGCTATAAACGGAAAACGATCATCGGTTGGAATGTTGTGATCCAGGCGATTGTAGTCTGCGATGAAGATCTCTCGACAAATGCAGCAAAGCGACGAGGCCTGATTGGCTTGGGCCAGACAATCCATTCTAACTTGTGTCTTGGACGACCCAGTGAGCATGCATATGGAAAACTACACATTCACGGTAACATTGGTGACGTATTGTAGGAGCATCTTCTGTGCCGTAGCCATAGGATCTGCAAAGATTTGAATCAACAATATTGATCTGATGTTTGAATAAATCAGGGAGGTATGTATATATTTAGAAGGGATCCGTCTTTTTCCACAAGTTTGATTTGTTATTTTGATTGTTTTCTATGTTTGTTGAAATCAACCACCCTGGTGAGGGGAAGGGCCATTGGTGGATCCATACCACCCACAAGAATAAATGTAGATAACTAAGATATAACTTATATATAACAAACTTATATCTTACATTAAAAATAATCTCTCTCCATCTCCCTCGATCCCTCTTTTTAAAATTCAACTATTGTTCATTTAAATATTCCACTAAATATATTTATATTTGCTGTTAAATATGGTATTATTCATCATGGAGTATTATCTTATTTCAATTAAGGCCAGACATTCAAACAATTAACATTGTTACATTAAGTTATACAGTTGTTCTTTATGTGTTGCCTTGATATCAATATTCTAGTATTCAGTATAGAAGTAGGCTAACGTTTTATCTGAACATATTTAAAATTAATCATAGCATTTTATGCAAAATAATATTGCTTGAATACTGACTCACTCAATCCCCACAATGGACGTTAATTTCAATTTCCAATAAGCCATTGTCATGCCAGTACTGATCTTAGTTATAAACTAATCTCATACCTTTCTCCAAGGTAAAACTTTTGTTTCTTTCTCTATATCTTATGCTATCAAACATATTGTTCATGCTCCATGAGACTTAGTATATATTCATATCCTTAGCGTAGATGTCTATATATATATGTTAATTGTATGTTGAGAAAATAGAGAATTGAGAAATTTAGTATCTGGGTCCAAATTAAGATCAAAACATGCCTCCAATTAGGCAGTGTTAATGCTGTACAGTGGTCGTCGTGGGTTTGTTTGTCTGAGGTTGCACCACGTGGAGCCCTGTGAGACAGTGGGCGGAGCATAGCCCTGCTCGTGGAGAGGTCAATTAAGTTCAACTACTCCCCCCAGGAACAAGAAGAAAACCACCATCGTGGAAATCTAGTCCTGTAAATAATGTAAAAGATTTTTTTAAAAACAGAATATGAGTGTAGTCTGCCACAGTAATGCCAGTGTGCCCCACTATCATGATAATGGGTCAGAATATGCTGTCCTCGTCAAATAGTAGGCTCGAGTAGGCTACACTCAGTCTCAGCGGTTCTTCTCAAATGAGTTAATTAACTTAATATTAATAATAACTTGATATGTCTACGACTAGGCTGAGAGGCTCTGACACTTCGCTCCGAATTGGTTTTGCGTTTTTTTGTCAGCTGAACTTTTGGTCGCTCTACTACTCCGTCCTAGTCAGCGAACTTGCCTCTGCTTATGTCCCGATACTAATCTCGGGACGAAAGATACAGAGTCTGAGACAGGTTCGCTGAGACTGAGTACGGTACTACTACTATACTCCTATTCCGAGTTTTAGTAATTTAGACGAACACAAACTCGCCGCGGACGGAGTCGGAGCCTCTATCTAGGACAAAGATAAGCTGTATATATATACCTTACATGCCAATATACCTTCAGAAGACTTGTTTGCAATAAGTAAATCGTTTCACGAGAGCTAGTGGATAAAACGACGGAGAGATGACAAGCTTTAGGCTAGATATAGCCGGAAGTGTCACAGTAGAGAAAATAGTGCAACACAGCTAACATAGAAGGTTACAACGGCGTTGCGATGCTTAGTCTTAGCTTTAGTTTTGTATTTAAAAAAACAACTTTGTATCCTAAATTCTTGCAAAAGCCTTGATTTTAGATGCATAAACGTTTTAATTCTTGGTTGATAATGATAGTATTGTCTTTTTCCCGAGTTTTGGTAGTCGATGCGTTCGCTACCACGGTCCACGCGCGTAGGCTACCACGAGTCGACCACGTGGCTTCGACTTCACTCGTGGCTTCGCATTCAGTGAGTGAGCAAGGCATGGTAAGGTCTTGCATCTTTTTAATTTATCATACGGTATATCATGCTTGTCTTTGGTCGGAGCAAGTTAAGTTTTTCGTTGGCTCAATGATTGTCATTGTTTCCAATAGCTGTGAAGTCCTCTATCCATAGCTATTCATCATTTCATGCCTATTGTGATGGGCATTCGTGAAGAATTAAGCGCCCGGTTTGCAGTTCGAATCTCGGGGTTCACCAGAGAGGGGCCAATTTCCTCTGATCCGAGGACCCGAGATTAGAACCGCAAACCGGGCGCTCAATTATTCATGTCATGTCTTCCTGGCTTCATTTACCTGAAGTGGTGGTCGGTGGTATGGTACTAAGGCCGTACGAGGCAGGGTTGATGTACTTTTAGAGAGTTGATTTGATTTGATAAACTGTTATTGCCGACTAGCTGCCAGGTAGGGATTTCTCCTGCAAACAGTGAGGTCTCCGGCACCCCAATAGCAAACAGATGGAGTCTTTATAATAGTTATCAGACTTCTCAGTCAATGACTGTCAAAGTTCACTACAAAATTGGTTTAATCTTTCTTTTTGTAATCTTAACTAGTAACAATATGGCACATAGGTTATACACACACTAGATGTTTTTATATTTCGCTTGATGTATACAATGCATTATATAAAGTAGTCATCGTTCCAGACATAAATAGGCTTAGCACATGTTGTAAAGTTCTTTAGGTCTAATGTTTTATGGGCCATCGCAGGTAGTCTGTTCCAAGAATAGGGGATTTGATGGTACCGTATACAAATTTTCTTAACTGTTCTGTTTTTGGAGTGTTATGCTTAAGGATTTTCTTTCCTTCGGTGAAATTTCTAGTATTTAAAATTTTTTTAAGGTCTATGTTTCTTGGGTCTTGTGCCTGGCGAAGGCCCATTTGTAACAGGTGGAGGTGACGTTGATATTTGAGCGGTAGCAATTTCTTTTGTATATGTATTTCATCAACATTTACTCTCAATGGCAGTAGGTATATTGTTCTCAGGATGCGATTTTGGAGGATCTGTAGCCTATGCAAAGTAGTATTACTACTTGATTCTAATAATATATCTGCTTGGTCGATGATCGGCAGCACCATGACCTTATAAATCAGCCACATTGTTAGGTCAACTTGTCTCTCAATTTTAAAAATTGCCAACTTTTGTAACTTAGCAAATTGGTTAACTTTGTGATGACCTATTTAAACTTTAGGGCACTGTCTATTTCGACTCCCAAGTATTTGTACACCGCTACATCCTCCAGGTTCGTGTTATCTAGCAGGGTTTAGGGTCTTAAAAAGTCATGAATTCTGAGTTTGGGTTTTTAAGGGCCTTAAAAGTCAGTAATTTTCACTGTGAGTCATTAAAAAGTCATGAAAAACTATCTGAGCTGGACAATATTTAACCCCCAAAAATGCTGAAAATGCAACGGAGAGCAAAGAAAACCCTCTGGCTCGTCCAGACCCCACGCCCAATGGCTGGGATAGTGTCCCGCAAGCCTGACTAAAAAAGTTGGCATCTCTGTCAAAGGAGTCAGATTCAATGAGGAGTGAACTGTTTGTCAATCGTTTTGACAGTATTAAGAAGGGAACCAAAATAAATTGTGTTCTGTGTAAATAAGTTCAACTATATCGTTTGTGTCATTTCATGGTCATAAATTATCGGCTAACATGACTTCATTTGGTCATTAAAAGTCATGAAAAATGATGTGCTCTGGGGCCGCGGGAACCCTGTCTAGAGTTATATGGTATTGGGGGTGAGAAGCCGAATTCTCTGAGGTCCACCTTGATCTGAGCTTGGGCCTGGGAAACAAGGTTTGGACTTTTGATTTGTCTAGGTTCAAGGAAATTTTATTTAGTTTACATCACTGGCTGAGAGAGTTCACAACTATTTGTAGATAGTTTGTTGCTTGCGCTAATTTTGGGTCTGAGGTATAAATAATAGTATTGTCGGCAAACATTTGGATCGTGGAGTTATGTATATAATTTGGTAAGTCGTTAATAGTATTGTCGGCAAACATTTGGATCGTGGAGTTATGTATATAATTTGGTAAGTCGTTAATGTAAAGATTGAATAGGACTGGTCCTAGTGTTGTGCCTTGGGGCACTCCACAGTCTACAGGTTTAGGATCTGAAAGTCGGTCATTGACATATACTTGTTGGCTTCTGTTTGTTAGGTAATTTTGAAACCATTTATACTCCATTCCTGTCACTCCAAATAATGCCAGTTTTTCTAATAACCTTTTATGTTTAACCGTATTGAAGGCCTTTCTTGGATCAAGGTAGACCGACCTCACCACATGATTCTCATACAAGGCACTATACACTCCATTCAAATATGTTATTATTGCATCCTGAGTAGACTTCCCTGTTCTAAACCCAAATTGGTAGTCGTACAACAAATTATAATCATTAAGGTACATTGATAATTGGGTATGCATCACTTATTCTAAAACTTTTGCCGGTAGTTGTATAGTGGAGATGGGTTGATAATTTCCTGGGTCAGTGTCATCGCCTGCTTTAAATAGAGGTGTGACTTGCTTTTTTCCACAGGTATAATTGCCGTTTTTTGCGTCATATCTATTATTTTTTTAAACTGGTCGACGACTGATAATAAAGCATTTTTTAGTAACCAAGTAGGCATATCTTCTATTCCTGATGACTTACTTGATGTCATGTTTTTTATGATTTGATTTTTTAAGATCTTTGGTAGTCACTGGTACATACTTAAAGCTTGGGTGACCAGTCAATGACGGTTGGTTAGTAACTTTATCATTCCTGATTGTATCTTCAGTTTAAGATTCAATAACTTTGACAGCTAATTTATTGCCTATACTTGAGAAAAAAGTATTAAATGTGTTTGGAATGTCCGTTGGTGGCACTGGGATCATATTCTCGTCTAGTTTTATTTCTTTGTTGTCATTTTTTTATTTTTTACTTCCTAGTAGTGGTGCTAGCTTTGCCAATTTTTTTTGGGTTTCGGCTATTTTATTGTATTTCACCCTTAATATAATTCTGTGCCTGATGATTAATTTTGTGTCGTAATTTCTTGGCTTGATCCATTAATTCAGGATTTCTGCTGCGTTTAGCAGCTTTAAATAAGTTATCCCTCGCTTTTATCTGGGCAAATAAATCTCGTCATCCATTCCTTTCTAGATTTGACATCTTTATATGTCTTTATTGGAAACATGTTGTCTACAAGCGATGTTATTTTATTTATCATACGTACCCAGCAGACTGCAGGGTCATTTGAGATCAATATTTCATTCCAATCTGCATTTACCAGCTGCAACCCCAATTTGTCTTGAGTCATATTTTGCGTATGACCTACATCTAAAGGTTACTTTATGGTACTTTTCATTTGCTTTTTAAAAATCACATATGTGGGCAAGTGATCGCTCAGGTTTATATTGAGTACTCCACAGTTGCTAACTATTTTGGAATCGGTATAAACTAAGTCCAGGGTTGTATTAGAAGTACTTGTTACCCTAGTTGGTAGATTGATAAGTTGTTTCAATGAAGCTTTATGCTCTGTAGAGAGGAGACAAGATTTCGTAGTAGATGGACATGAATAATCTACATTTAAGTCCCCCAAGAGGATTTTGTCTTGTTAAGTTTTTATCGCTTCCATTGTTTCAACTTTTGTATCTATTGCAACTTTCAAATTACCTGATGGTGGGCGGTAGACGTTTGTCACTGTAAACTCTTGATACGCATTTACAATTATTTTCAGGATTTGGATTTCAATGTCTTGGTTACTTATTTGCAGGTTGTCACTACCCAGTTCGACCTCATATTTTTTGTTCACATAGATTGCTAGGCCTCCACCTGTTTTACCAGATTGTCTGTCATGTCGATATACATTATATTCAGGGATGTCTATTAATTCATTGTATATCTTATCAGCTGGTCCTGGGTAAGACCTTAAAGGGCCTTTCTGTCTCCTTTCTTTGTCTCTCTCCCTTCTTCTCTATCTCTATTTCCTGGGTATGATCATAAACTGCCTCCCTGTCAGCTCTCCCGCCCTTGATATAACACTTTAAAGTGTTGATAAGGGCGTAAAGCCACCGATCTCACTCACTCACTCTCTGCGGACTTGCTATCCTTTTGAGTTTGAGTAATTCTGAGCTGTTGACACGTGGCCTAATGGCAATTATCAGTGGATATTCGTCACCCCCATCAATCTGATTTATTTGGGTGAGCGGAGTTCAGAACTTCTTAGGAGAATGATGTTATATTTGTTTATCGGTCAATGTCAATATTGTCTTTAGCCTTTCACTCTTGAGTGACATAACATTTCATAAATGGTCTCAAAATTAGAAACAAATAAATAATTAAATTAGTCATAATATAGGCCTACAAAGCATTGAAACAACGTCTGGGTAAACCTTGGGTTAACTTTGGACAGACGTTGAATGAACATTGTGCAGACTTCTGGGCAAAGGTTTGAAGTCTAGTTTGAGAGTTTGGACCAACGTTAAAACTGCGCTTGTAAGTACCTTTTGGGAATGTTAAACAAATGTTGGATACATGTCAGCCTGCCTTTTGGGAAAATGTTTGATTATGTTCTGTAAGTCAAAGTTCACTTGATGTTGTTATGAATGCAGACTGAACGTTTGCTTTAGGTCTCATCGAACATAGAACTTGCGTAGAGATGTTATGAATGCAGACTAAACGTTTGCTTTAGGTCTCATCGAACATAGAACTTGCGTAGAATAATTCAAGAAATACTTTTAAACAATGCATTTAAAATGTCATGTGTAATCAATCGTGTATAGCTAGCTAGATGAGTGGAACAAAAGGCCAAATAGATATGTACACTCCTGTAGGGTGCTACATCAGTGAGATCTGTTTCCCATCTCTGGAGGTCTTCCATTGTTTCAGCTGGGTGTCGAATGACACTGTCATCCTGCGTTCTCCAAGGACAGCCCTTCACCATCTTTGAATATGTCTAGGAATCCCTGCATTTCCAGCAAAATATATTTAACTAATGTTCATCCAAGATTATCACCCACAATCTTCCAAATAGAAAATACTAAGACAAGCTTATTTGTATCATTACATGTTATACCATTAATAAACACAACTAATTACTATTGTGGTGCTATAGAAAATATAGATAGCCATAAATTTCTAGTGCATCTACAATTACAATTGATTTATTTCGATTCATTCTATTCATAATAAAAAATTCATATTTCCTTACCTCTCACAATCCCCAACACTATTGGGTTGCTTTCCTCCAGAGCATGCTTCCCTGATCGCCCCGCCCCTCTTTGGAAACCTGGGACCGGTGTCTGATCCGGTTGAGCGCCATACTCTCCATTTTCTAAAGAAGACAAGGTATGAGAGATATGGGTCTATAGGTGACGGGTCTGGTTGGTTTGGGGATAGGAATGACTGGACTTTTTTGATGAGGGAGTATGAAATTCCATCTTCTCCAGGGACGGTGTCTTTCCACCTGGAGTTGATGGCTTTGTCTAACTCCCTGATCGTGAAGTGGTGAGTCTGGTGGAGAGGCTTCAGTTTTAGCTTTTTCTATTTGTTTTTAGAAGATGGTGTTGTTGATGTAGAAGTCTGATGCTGTTTGGGTGATATTGGAGAGGTATTCTGCTTTTCCTTTAAGCACTAAGGTTTGTGCAATGTTATGGGCATTGCTATTTAGAGAGGGAGTGTTGGTGATCCTTCCCCCTTTGATGGCTCTTAACTCTCGTCCATAGGTTGTGTAGATTTGGGGAATGGTGTTCGCCCAGCCACACATTCCATCATCTTACCTTAGCTCTATGGAGGGCCGTAGTATATGTATCGACCGTCTCCTTCCATGGACTCCTCCTCCGAGGTGCATCCTTGGAATGTGATGCTCGCACACTCAATGGCTTGGTCTCACGTAACCTCTGTAACGTCTACCTCGCTCTCAAAGCGGTATTTGCTTGTCTGGGAGGCCGTGAGGTGTAGGTTAAGATCTTCAGGAGAGGGGGATGAGTAGACCGATTTCTGGGTGGCCGATTCCTGGCTGATGGGCGCTTTCCTCATTGTCCATTTCTCTTTAGGTTCCGGGAAACCCTTTGCTTCTTAGGTGGTGAGAGAAGGGGTTAGTCTCATTTCCTTCATCCTGGCACACTGTTCTGACTCACGTTGTGGCGTATTTCCTTGCTGGGTTTTTTTCCCTTCCCCTGAGCTGGTGGTAGTAGGATCGCCGTTCTCCCTGTGCTCGTGGCCGGGGGAAGATGATTTAATGTGCGTTGGCATGATGGGTGTAGAAAATGAGAGTAGGAGATGGGAAAAGATTTTGAGTGGTGTAGTTATTGAGGTGGTTAAAAAAAAGGAATAAAAATATTTGTTGTTTAGATGTTGAAGTGCATATAATTGTTTTTTGTTTAATTATTGGTAGGGAGGGTGATTAAATTGAGGTGCGGAATAGGGAATAATAAATGTTGTGTTGGGAGTGAAAAAATTGAAGGGAGTTAAAGGTAAGTGAGACTGACCAATTGTTGGATTGGTGTACAGCTATGCTATTAATAATGTTTAGGAAGAGGTAGTAGAGAATTATGGGTGGGTGGAAATAAATAAGTAAATATAGTGCCTGCCGGTTTATGGCGTATAGATCGGTGGCAATTGGTGATATGAAATTTTTTAAAAAGTGTTTTGGGAGCCCTTGAGAAGATGGTACCAGGGCGGTTGTGATCGGCCCGGTAGTTAGTATTATATGATGGAAAGAAAGGGAAGGGAAAAAAATATTAAGTTAATGTAAATGGGTAAATATTAATGAGTGAATATGTCAATATAATGCCTGCGGATTTAAGGTTTGTAGACCGGTGGTAGGCTAGTGTAATTTAATGTAATGTGTAGAAAAGTCTGTTGGGAGTGTACTGTTGCTGTGAAAAAGAGTATGGTCTGTGCAGACCAATCAGAGGCGAGTATTCTAAGCCAATGGGAGCGCTAGATCCGTTCCCAATTGACCAATGGCGTGCCTCGGCTGGAATAGTCTGTTTGTAGTGTACTGTTGTTGTGATCTGTATATCGCCCAGCCCTCAGAGAACGAATTCAGATTTAATGAGAAGAATAGAAGTTAAATAAGGTGAATAGATGAATGTAGAGATGTGAGACAAGATGGAGATTGATGCAGAACAAGAAAGAATGTATATAGAATGAACACAGTTCTCCAAAACCGATGGGATTGATGGTGATGAATGTCGATCTTGGACACCACCAGCAACAACCCTTAACCCTATCTAATTTTGAAATTAATTGAAGCAGCTTAGCAGGATAGAAAATCTGATAGCTGACTGACAATGGTGGGTATAACCTGAAGACGAATTCAGCTAGAATGAACCCATATCCTTTGCAACTAGGGTAGAAAACATGTATAAAATAGAGGTGAGTTGATAAGATTATGAAAGTGAACTCAGTGTTGGGTTTCGAGTGAGTTTTAGTCAAATGAGTGGAATAAAAAATAAAGAGAGTTAGAGATAAATGAAGCTCTGATAGAGCAGAAATATAGGTTGTGATGAGGTATATAATTGAGATGAGAAGTTGATAAATGTACTCCTGTGCTAAAATATATATTAAGGAGAAATATTAGGATGAAGAGGTGGGCTGAAATTATTTAAAAGAAATATATTCCTGTACTGGAGATATATGTGATGGGTAGTGGGGGAGGTGATTAGAGTTATAGGAAGCCTTGTACTAGGCTTTTGAGTGAGATAAAATGGTTTGGTTTTCTCCATTAAGGAGGAGAAAGGAAAGACGTGTCTCCTCCCGTACCCGGGAGGGAACTCTCTGATGATCTGAAGGTCAAGTTCAAGTTGGTGTTTAGCGGCTATGGGGCGGCAAACTCCCATACCGGCAGGGGTTGCTGGCCTTGTCGAAGGTGTTGCCCTAAATTTTGATGCCCGGTCGGTTGCTGCTTGCGGACGTGGACTGTAGACTGTTGAAGGGGAAGAGCTGGTGAAGGAGGGACGTGACCAGGCAGACGGCCCTTTGGGTGAGGGCCAGGGCTGGACCAAGTACGTGGCTCTAAGATGAAATAAGCAAACACACACAGTTGTGGTAGTAGTTAGTTGTGGTGAATGGTAGGGGTAGGGAGGAGAGGATAGAAGTTTATATTGTTTTGAGTTTAGGAGTTTGGAATATAGATGACCAAGCCCCCCCCCCCCCCCCCCCTTTGTAGTTATTTTGAATCCGGGCCCCCGGGGGGCTTGGTCAAACAGAAGAGGCAGTAGTTCCCCCCAAAGAGGCACTCCTCCCCACAAGGCTATCTGGTGATGGGTGACGGATGAGGTATGAGTGGGTGGTTGTTTTAGGAGATGCAGTGATGAAAGTGAGTCCGAGAAGATGATGGGTGCCACACCCTTATGTGATGCATGAGCCAGGGCCATCATTATTGCGTGAAGCTCGCATGCCACTATGGAGCTGTCATCTGGCAGTTTAGCTCTGAAGGCTGAGGCGTTACCCACCATTGCCGACGAGGCTCCGACCCCAGGAATGAGGGAGCCGTCGGTGTAGTAGTGAGGTCGGTCCTGTGGCAATCCGTCTATGAGGGCTAGATAATGGTCCTTGATGACCAGGGGATCCTGGACGGCTTTGTTGGCGAAGGGTTTATCAATTTGCACCTCGATGTTGTATCGAATCCAGGGAGGGATTGTGGGGTGGATGTAACCAGGGAGGACCCGAACGTCTGCTCGGTGGTGAGCCGCTGCCATGCGTGCCCAGGTTTGTTTCGTGAATAGGGAGTGATCCCTGCCGTACTCGGTGGAAACGTGCCAGTGAAGTGGATGAGTTGGGTCTCGCAGTATGTTATCCGCCAGGGTGATGGCTTGAAGCTCCTGACGTGTTGCCAGGGGCATGGTCCCAGACTCCTGAAGCAGGCCATCTGTGATGGTCCAGGGAGGGAGCCTAAAGATCATTTTGGTCGCCTTGTTGTAGACAGATTGTATTTTGTTCTTGGCCATGTAGCAGGCTAGGGGGAGGACGGCACCTCCATAGTCCAGGACTGATAGAATGATAGCCTTGACCAGAATGTTGAGGAGTCTAGGTCCGGGACCTCCGGGCGTTGCTGCAAGAATCCTTAGCGGTTGTATACTGCAACTGGCTGCCCTGGCAACCTTCTTGGCATGTGGTAGCAGTCTTAAAGGATTTGGGAGATTAGGGGATGAGCATCGGGGTGGTTTGGGGCTCTTGATAGCATGGGCCGCGGAGAGGGAGTATGTGACTATGACTGGGGCTAGGGAGAGGGAAAAGTGGGAGAGAGCCATATGAATGGCTTTCAGTTCACAGGCAAATATGGAGGTTGGTGCGGAGATCCTGCAGGAGTCTTCTTGTGAGGCTGCTGTGAAGGCTGCTCCTCCGATGATTCCTCTCTTGAGGGCTCCATCGGTGTATGCTATGGGTCTATCCTCAGTGATGGCTCCAATGTGTTCAACGTAGAGGTTGAGGAGGTCTGCATGAGCGGATGAGGAACGACTCTGTGTCCCTTCTAATGATTCTAATCTTCCTGCGAGAGGCTGCGTGCTTCTCGGTACTTATTGCCTCGGCCTTTGGAGTTTGTATGGCGGTCTGGAGCTTGGTCCTGGCGTCCAGAAAGGCCTGGCAGCTGGGATCTGCTGCTGTGTGGGGGAGTCCGCAGTTTGGACACTCTACTTTGGTGGCCAGGCAAAAATAGGAGTCATGGTCCCCCGCACAGAAGTGGCAAGTGACGGGGTTGGGGCATGAGTCTAAAAAGTGGCCGAATTTGTGACATTGAAGGCATCTGATGGGGGTGCCTGGGGGGATGTTCCAGACACCCTCACCTCCGTTGGGACTAGGTCGATTTTTGCTGGAGACTCCCTCAGCCTTGTTAGGCGTGGATGGTTTTGTGCTAGAGGTGTCCTCGCCCCCGTTTAGCTCAGATGATTTTGCGCTGGCGGCGTCCTTGCCTCCTTTGGGCCTAGGTGGTTCAGAGCAGTTGACGTAGCCTGCGAGCCCGAGGAGTCTATGGTCAATGTCAATTTTGAGGAGTCAGAGGGCTCCCTGAAGATGCGGACGGTGTCTTAGCTGTAGGTCCATGAGGCGAGGAATGCTGTCCATCAGTCGGGGGATGTTAGATGAATTGTTGGACTGCGGTGAATTCTCGGTGTCAGACACAGACTTCTTAGGCAAGGGGGCCTGAGAGGGTTTCCCAGGTGGCACTGGTTCTTGGCTGTTTTACGTAGATCGTCCTGGCTCCCCTTGTGAGTATGGGAGACGGCTTCCTTTTCGGTAGCATTCTCAGTTTTGGCGGGGGGATTCTTGACTGGTTCACTTAGATCGTCCAGGCTCCCCTTACGAGTTCGAGGGACAGCTTCCTTTTCGGTACCGTTTTCGGTCAGTTCAGCGGTTGGGGTGAGGGGGGAAGGGAGGATTTGAGAAGGGGAGAGCGGTTTGAATCCCTCGCGGAGTCCTGGATATCTTATTGCGATCTTGTCCTCATCATTTTTGGCCGCGTTCCAGAGGGGTTCCCGGAAGCTGTGCGGTTGTAGAGGCCAGTTCGGTCCGAGGCCTGTTTTTAGGGAGTTTAGGGGGTCAACAGGGAGGGAGAGGGTCCCCTGGCTGCATCGATCTTAAATCGACCTCTGCACCTGCTGGGAGGGGAAGGTCTAGAACAGGAAGAATGGCGAAATTGAAAAGGGTTGGGGAGATTATGCTCCCTTGGGGGGTGCCTCGGTGGAGTTGTCGGGGAAGGGAGAGGAGGTTGCGGTGTTTGACCGGGGGCCGAGTCCTTTGTCTTGGAGGCAATTCCAACATCAAGTTCAGTCATGGTGAATTATTACATTATTCAATTATTTTTTCTGAATCTTTATACCCTTTGTTTTGTTTATATTAAGTTTAAGCCCTGATCCCTCCCCAAATTCCCTGATAATATTCATCACTCTTTCCATTGAATTCTCATCAGCTGTAAATACAGTGGTGTCATCGGCGTATTGTACAATCTTAAGTTCAATTTCTCCAGTTCTTATACCTTTAATACTCTCATTTTTCCTTATGGAATTTGATAAAAATTCAACAGCTATTGTGAACAAATATGGCGATATAGGGTCACCTTTTTTTACCCCTTTCTGTATATCAAAAAATTCAGACATGGACATTAGCTGTAAAACATGCTCTTGAACCAGATAATAGGGTTTTAACCCAGTCAATTATATAATCAGGAAAATTAAACGCCGTCAAGGCCCTGTATAAAATATCCCAGCTTATCAAATCATAAGCCTTTTGGAAGTCTACAGTAGCTACTCTTCCCTCTCTTCCTTTTATTTTCTGGTAACTTAATATATCATGTGTTCTTCTTACATCGACCCCTATTTATCTGTTGCTCATAAAACCATATTGATCTTCGTAATAATTTCACTAATCACACCTTTAATTCTTTCTGCAATAACTTTGGATATGATCTTATAATCTACGTTAAGCAGAGAGATGGGTCTCCTATTATTCAAGTATCTTATATCCACATCTTTCTTTGGTATGACTGATATGACACCTTGGTACTGATCCCAATATATTTTTTTATTCATCCATGTTTTCTAAGAAAAGCTCTGCTTTTTTGCTATCTTGCTTATATAGCTCGCTGTAAAAATCTTTGCCTTCCCCCATTATTTTTTTAATATCATTGGTCAGCTTGTTTCGAAGGAACATGTTGTCAATAGATTTTTTTTCCCATTCTTCTCCAGTTATAAAGAATATTTGGTAGGTTTTTCACCTGCTCTGGCCCAAGTTGCTTCTGCTCTAAAAAGTGCACCCTCAGCTCTGGCAAATTCACATGCTTCTAGTTTATTTTTTACATCTCATTTCGGTTATCTCACTTTTGTCAAGAATAGGCATTTTATCTAGTTCTGTTAGTTTGTCTTTTAACTCTTTCTCTCTATTTCTCCTTGCTTTCGCATCTTGAACACTTATTTTTACAGCTAGACTCGTTGTAATTAAATGCCTAATTAAATCTAAAGCTGTCGCTGATGTTACTTTTCGATAATTCATACTCCTTTACTATCTCCCTTCCACATACTCCTCCCTACACAAAAGCTTCTTATTAAATTTCCAATATCCCTTCCCCCTTCCCATTTAGAAATTCTGACCATTTTACTCTAACTTTATCTCTTGGGTCACCTTCTATTTCCAAGTTAAAATCGCCCATAACAAGGCTATCATACTCGAGCTCATCAAGAATTTTACCCACCTTTGTCAACATATTAACCTGCTGCTTCGCAAAACACGCATTAGCATGTAGCATGTTTTTTAATAGAATTCCTGTTCTTAGAAACTCCCTTTATCTTCGTCAAGCATTTGGACACCTTAGTATTCATACTGAGCATCAAATCTCTCATGGACAGGGCTTCTTCTTCATTTTCATACCGGTGCTGAGGCTGATGCTCTTTCTCATCCTCTTCTCCCCGGTTGCCGTCCATCACCTCTTGGTTCTCCCCATCATCCTGCGAGTCACTCGACTCAGACAAATCTAGTAAATCTTTTGCTTCTCCAGTCATGTCTTTCTTTTTCCTAGTCTTTGTGTCAGGACTTATTTCACTTGTTTCGTCCGTTCTGTTTCTTTTCTTGGACTTAGGGACTTCTGACATGTGTCTGTTTACCAGATTACCTAATTTCAAGGATGTTTGGGCAAGGTCAAGGTCTTTCTTGTTCGCCTTTCTGGCCTTCGCTAGTTTGGCTATTCTCACACTCCTAGTTTTTGTCTTACTCTTCATTTATAAATTGAACATTCGCTGCAAAAGTCACTTTTGGTCACCAAAGTTGTGAAGTTATATCAATCAACCAACCAGTATGTGCCTTCCTCCAGCATGTTTACCCACCGTTCGACTCGAGGATGAGCGATATTAAAGGTAGATCCTATAGGCTTCGATTATTTTCTATTTTCCTTATAAAACCTTGGCACATTCCTAGAAACACAGCTTCCACTATTTTTTCTATGTCCATATAGTCCCATCTGTGGCTGCCTTCGGGATAGTAGGAGCTTGGGGGTCTGGGAGGCCACTGTCAGGTTCCCCCAGGGCTGTCCCTTCCTGGATTAGATCAGAGGCGGCCTGTTCGGTGCCCTGACGGACTTCCCAAAGGAGTTTGGCGAGATCTCTTTGGAGCTGGACGTCCGCGGGGTGCGCAGACTTGGTTTCCCTATCCAGTGTGGTTCCCTCCGAGTCTGGCGTAGGATGGTTTGAAGAAGGAGATATGCTCTCGTTGACGATAGGTATAGTGGCGTCAGACGCTTCGGGGACGGGGCTGGCAGCAGACGGCTGAGTCGGGGTTACCAGGCCGCCATCCTCGTCTGATCCGGTTGCGGAGTCGCTGGAGGAGAGCAGGAGGCCGTCCGCATCCAGCATGCGGTAGGTCGTGGATGAGGGGGACGGGGTCCCATCGAGGGTTGATAGAGCGGTATCTTCGACCTCAGGGCTAGAGCCGGCCGTAGCCTGTGCCGGGGTCAACAGGCCATCGTCCTCATTTGTGTTGGTTTCCGAGGTGTCGGAAGTGATGGAGGCCCTGGTTGTCCAGGAAGCGGTAGTTTGCTGCGCTTTGTGGAGGACTGGCAGAGGCTTCGGTGGAGGTGCGGTCGGAGCCGAAGTTGGGCGGTAGGTTGCAGCTATCAAGGGGGTCGTTGACTTCATCGCCGGGAGAAAGGCTGCGACTGCCCTTAGCCGTGGTAGGGCTACTGTCTGGGGTTACGGAGTCGTAGTAATATATGTTTTTGCCGTCTCCCTCCACAGACTCCTCCTCCGAGGTGCATCCCTGAAAGGAGATGCTTGCATATTCGGTGCCCAGGTCTCCCTCCGTCTCCGTTACCTCTGTGACATCTATCTCACTCTCAGAGCGGGATTCGCTTGCCGTGAGGTGTAGGTTGAGGTCCGGCTGAGAGGGTGAAGAGTATATTAGTTTCGCTGAGGGGGAGTCAAGCACTGCGAGAAAGGTAGTCTGGGACGGGGGGCTCGGTGTGCCAGTCCCGCGTCCGGTGGTAGGAAGGTCTCTAGAAGTGCATATGCCGCCACTTCTGCGCCGTCTAGGGGAGAAGAGGTCCTCCTCCTCGCTAATCGTGTGGTCGGATCCCTCCATGACCCTTAATCACATTTGTCATTTCCTCTTGGATATCTCGCTGTTTTGATTGCTATTTTGTGGCTTCCTGGGATTTACTGGTTACTATGTGTATTGTAGATTCCTAAATTTTATTTGGGTGTTGGCTCTGTTTTCCAGTCACGAATGTGAGTGAAAGACGAGAGAGTTATGGAGATATGTGGAGTAAATGAGTGTATATGAGTAATTCCACCAATTGGTCGACATATGGCTGAAAATTCCTAATTTTTTTAAATTGCTTCTATTGATTTATTATTTTTCATACATAAACTACACATATTGCTGACAATATAGACGAAATTGGGAAGGTTAATAATGAATTTTGTAGTCAGGGCAGCTTTGTGGAGTCTCGTCAAGGGAACTAGCTCATAAGGGCACAGGAGAACTGCACATATTTCTACATAAATTAGGAATAAATAAAATGATATATGGACGTAATGTTTTTAATTATTGTGTACTTCATAGGTCTTTACATACGGGTCATAATGCTTTTTAGTTTGTGAAAATATTCCAATTAGAAGAAAAGTTACAGCCAAAAAACGATTCAGTAATGGTAATGGTAATGGCAGCGGCACAGGTCACAGGTCACAGGTCATTGACCCTCTGCTACAATTGACATATAATCCATTAAATTTAGAATTTATACACAAATATATCACATTATTCTCTCGTTTTCCTGTTAAGATGACTTGAATACTTGTATTGGTTGTTTATGAAGGTAAATATACATTCTGTTTAAGAATTTAGAGGCAAAATTATAAGGGAAAAGGTTCTCTGTATGTTTACACAATACAGTCATGTCAATTATGTCACATAATTTTAATGTCACATACTTTATGTCACCGTAACGTGCCGGCACGTTACGGTGACATCATGTTTTAGCCCTCTTGAGGTGCAATAATGCAAAGCAGGGGGATAATGTAGCTGTTTATGTTTGAGCTATATGATGACTTACCTTCAGCCATACTTTATTTTTTTCAACTCTAAATATTTAATTTTTTATTAAATAAAATGTCAGGCACGTTATGGTGACATAGGAACTTCCGAAATATATATTATATGCTCAAATTCCGAAGAAAACTAAAAAATTCAAATACATTCATTATTATATGGGAGAATATATTGAAAACTATCTAAAACATAGCCACTTAATTCATCTTGGTGTATAAATCAATTTTTATTCTAGGTTTAAACAGGCACGTTATGGTGACTTCCCCAGACTTCCCCAGACATTTTTTCATTGCAAATCAACCACTGGATTGTTAGAAATACATTTTGTTCTCATTATTCGGTAGCCAGGGTCATGATATGAAGTTTGAATAAACATGTAACACTGATTTGACATCATTTTTTTTATATTTCACACTTTTTCTCATAATTAGTAAGATTTTCTTTAATTTTTAGGCAATAAAACAGTTTTTTTCCTCTAGAATCATAAATATTGGTGCCAGATATGTAAAAGTGGGGTATTTCTGATGTATTTTCCATCGGGGAAATGGACAGAATTCATTAAAATACCTCCAGACCAAGATTTCTCGTTGAAAATGCAAAAATCTATTTTATAGTCATATGTCGACCAATTGGTGGAATTGCTCATATGTATTATGGGGATATGGTCTGTAGGGGGAGGGAATGGAGCTAGGGAAAAATTAATAAAGGGGTATTGAAGCTGTTGTATAGATCTTGAAGATGGGAGAGGGGCGGATAGAATCAGCCCAGGGAGAGAGATTGTGGGGATGGGAAAGTATAAGTGATTTTGCTGTGAAGAAATGAAAGAAAATGAGTGTGGAGGGAGAAAATGGATGGAAAATATGGTGTTGGTTTAAGACCTGGAGAGGCAAGAAATGGAGCTAGGGAAAAATTAAAAAGGATAATGTAGCTCTGTTAATGCTCTACAAGATGATATAAGGGCGGATGGGATCGGCCCAGGGATAGCGGTCGTAGCGGACTTGGAAGAAGAGGGGAATGTGCCCTTGATGGGAGGGCTGGAGGCGGCCGGCCGTGATAACCTCTGCCGCGTACACTGTCCCTGCTCCGGTAGAGGCTCAAGGGCGGCCGGGGGGGTAAAAAGTGTGCGGTATGCGCAAGCCAATCAGCGACGCGCTTTTTGGACCAATGGGAGGGCTAGGATTGTTTGAGATGGACCAATGGGAAGCGGCGGGCGGGGAATTTGTAGAAAAGTGTACGGTCTGTGCAAACCAATGGGAGTGAAGCTTTTTTGACCAATGGGAGAGCTCTATTCTGTCCCGATTGACCAATAGGAAGAGAGATGAAAGGATTGTTATGACCTGAATATCGCCCAAGGCATTGATTATACAGAGATTTGGAATAGGTTTTAATGCGAAGAATAGAGGTTTAAGAAGGTGAATAGATGAGTGTAGAATGTGATAACAAAATGGAGATTGCTGCCGAACAAGAAAGAGGATGAAAAATAAGCACAGTTCTCCAAAACCAGGTGGGATTGATGGGGGAAGTGTGGTAAATGCCGATCGTGGGCACTACCAGCAACAACCCTTAACCCTAGTTAGTAAAATAAAGACAAAGGTGGGTCTGACCTGGAGGCGAACCTAAAATGAACCCATAACCTTTGAAACCAGGGTAGAAAACATGTTTGGTGAGTATGAGAAGAGATAATTATAAAGGTAAATATAGATTTTAAAAGATAAAGAACTCCTAAGAGTTCTAAGTAAAATGTGTAGAGTAGGCAGTGCAGCCTAAATGAGAAGTGATTTTGAGTTGATATTGGCTCAGAAGAGCAAGAGATGTACTCTGTAGAGTATATTGAAGAGATATGTAGTTCTGAATGAAAAATATAAAGGTGATTTTGAGTTGAAATTGGCTCTGAGGGAGCAAGAATATGGGCTAATCTGTAGAGTATATTTAAAGAAAGTATAAAGATAATGAATTAATATGATATTGGCTCTGAAGGAGCAGGGGATATATCCTGTACTGGAGATATATAATAAGGTCCTATACTGGACTTTATTTGAGTTGGAGGAGGGGAGAAAAAATGCGTCTGTCTCCTCCCGTACCCTGGAGGAACTCTCTCTGATGTGATAGCCTCTGTTGGAAAAATCTGATAGATCATAACACTTGACTCATTACTGTTATTTATACTTTCATATCTTAGTTCTCTTTGTTGTTGTAACAAAACAAAACTCAAGATGTCAAGATTCTCAGGCAACCTCTGGAAGAACTGGTTTGGTTTGTAACTGTTCCCAGACATTGTAATACCTGATTTGTACCAAGATCTGCAAATAAAAGAATCTCTGAATTGAATTGAATTGATTGGGGTCTAGGATATTGAATGTGTTAAGGTATGATAGAATTTGGGAATGTGCAATTTTTTCAATAAGTTTACTTGGGGTGAGTAGCAGAGAAATTGGACGGAAGTTGTTGATTTGGGTAGAATCCCCACCCTTAAACCATTGCCATTTTCCAGGCATTTGGAAAAATTTGTTTCACTTTCGCTTAACTGGTTCTAATTTTCAGGATCATTAAAAAGAACAGATTCATCACTATTCGAGGCTCTTTCAGCGTACAGCTGAGAATAAAAATCATGACCTTCTTGTAATATTTTTTCGGTTGTCAACGCTTTTTTTAGTTTGATTTCTTTCAGTGACAACTTAATATTTTCTTTTTCAACTTTTTCTTGAGGAGATAGTACTGCTTTGTTGGTTAACTCATCTAGTTTTACTTGATACATTTTTTCTCTACATCTTCTTGCCTTAGCAAGGTCAGAACTTATGACAATGGCTAACTCTCTCACCTTAAGTTTGAAGAATTCCCATTTTAGCTTATCATCTAAATTAATTTCATTTATATTATCAACAATATTTTCGACACCACTGACAAATCTTTCCTCATTTAAAAGAGTTGTGTTAAATTTCCAGTAGCTTTTGCCACGCTGAGCTAACCCTAGAAAGGCTTTCATGCTTAAACACCTGTGATCAGACTGTACACTGGAGTTTATTTTAACATTATTAACTCTCTGAACCATATTAGAAGATACAAAAATGTAATCTATCGTTGAAAAAAGGTCTCCCTTCTCCCATGTTCGTACGGAGGGTCTTCTTCTGTCATCCGTTGTTCTGGAGTTGATGTCTTCCACGTCTAAGTAACTCATCATTCCTTTTATTATTTTGGCTTGAGGCGATGATGGTTTGTTCACAATGTCCGCATTCATGTCGCCCATTATAACCAGGTTATCGTAGGGTATTTCTTCTATCTTTTCTTGAATTTTCTTCCACATGGCAGATTGTTCTTTGGTAAAGGTGGAGGTTGGAGCGTACACGTTACAAATAACAGTAGTAATATCATTTATACACAAAGAGATTAACATCCATCTCCCTTCATCACATTTATCAATCACTGTAACATACTGAGAAATATCACTGGAAATTAGATACATTATACCCCTTGAGGAGGAGTTGTCATGTGCATACAAAATCTTCCCTCCCCACTGAGAATTCCACACTTCTCAACTGTCGGTGTTGAATGAGATTCTTGTAGGGCTACTATAGTGTTTTTCTTACCAATATATTTCGTGAACACTGCTTTTCTCTTTTTACTTTCGTTGAGGCCATTAACATTATGGGAATAACACATTACAGCTTCTCCATCCTGTTCCATATTAAATTATGGATTCTCTCTATCTGATGCAGCTTATACTTTTGGTTTTGCTGCTTTGGAGGAGCCTTGGCTTGAGCTTGCTTGGGACTATTGAGGGTTGTTCTCACCGCCATCCACATTTTGCCCAAGAAATTTCCGGAGGTTATCCAAGCTTCTTGATCTAAGACCTGGGGGTTGTCAAGGGTCATACCTATACCCCATACCTTGTCTAGGGAAGCTTCTCCTATTTCTTTTTTTTCCGTGAACTTGAGGAAATCCCTCACTACCTCATTGTTTCTCCATTTGGCTTTGAGAGCTCGTTTGATCAACTCCTCTTTGTGTTGATTCCACTGGTCTGATCCCTGTGTCAGAGAGTACATGTTCCTCTTGCACTCCACTGGATCTGGCGTTGCTAGTGCCAAGGTTGGTTTTTCTGGATCATTTGCATACTTGGCCCTGTGGTAGTAAATAAACTTCTACATGGTCAAACATGTTCCCATCGAGGACAAATTGGGACGGATAGTGATTTGAAAGCGGGGAATCGCTTGTAAAGAATACTATGGTTGATTCGTTTTGTCTCATGGAGAGCATAGACGGCATTAACTCCCTAGGTAAGCTTCCTAGTTTATTATGCCTGTATAAAATCCCACCGACAATGACCCCAGCTCTTACCACTTTGACATCTTCATATTGTTGTTCTCTTGCAGCATCTGCTATCATCCGAGCTCTCGCCATTCTTTTTCGAAGAAAAGCAGGGAAATCTTTCCTTATCCTTACTTTGTTTTTGTCGTCACATTGTTGGGCAGAATCCAGTTGTGTTTTGGCTTCAAACACTTTGTTGACGTCTTCCATGGATGTGAATTCTAGTTTGATGGGCGAATCCTCTCTCCATCCCACCCTGTAGAATTTGACCACGGTGATACCCGTAACTCCCATCATTTCTTCTACAACATTTATGACTCTAATCTTGACTTCTTCTGCCGATTCTTCTGACCCAGACTTTACTCCCATGATTAAGAGGTTTTTTTCGAGTTTGGCCACTTCCTTATTCACGAAGTCTTCATCTTCCTGTTGTTCATTTCTGGCCATTTGTAGGTAGTCTGTATCCTTCGGCCTGGCTAACTTTTTTGTAACCATCTTGAAATTGTTTTCTGTAACTTCTACTCTTTTTCTCGAGTGCACAATTCTTTCTCTCTAGCGTCGTTCGATTCTTTTAGCTCATTTACATAGCCTTTTATTACCTCTATTTGACGTACTGCTTCGAAGAGCTTGCGGAATCTGGTTTTATTTGTTTTGTATCTTTGGTCTGCCTCTATCCATTTTCTGCAGCATGTCCAACACATCTCCCTCGATTTTCTCTACCTTGGGGCTTTCCTCATCTTCACCTTCCAAGTCGTCGAAATCCATTGGGGTGTTTGACAGTGATAAGTTAGTACTCGGATTCGGGGCTGTTGACATTTCTTCCGATCTAGTAAGCTTAGCGGATCTGTTATCTAGGACTGGAGAAGCGTAACGCTTTGTACTTGCTCTCTCCGATTGATCAGTTTGCCCGTTTTCTTTGCTGTTAAACACTATGCTAGCACTCTTGTCCGGTCCGTTTGGATTGTTATCCTTACTACCGAAGGTTATGCTTCCGCTTTTTTCTTTATTTTCACCCATACCAGCTTGTAACACACTAGAAAACTGTTCACCACTCGTCTCGGTTTGTTTATATTATTGTTCTGCTTCAAACCAAGATGGCGGACTCAACTTCCGGTTAGAGTATATCGGGGTAGTCGGAAAAGCTTGAAACTTTCACAGTGTTCACACGAAGGTCTTATAATGTATTTCTCATTTGGAACATAGGTAAACTTGGTTTCCTCGTCTTTTCTTAGCGATGAGCACTTGACTAATGGTTTATAGATTTAGTTTTCTTAATCATTGGTTTTGTCGGATTTCAACTTCTTTTCCGCGCGACTCATCTATTTTCACCTTTCCTTGCAGTGAAACGCGCGCTTAGGTTAGACTCTCCTTCCACTGTAAGAAACCAAGATGCCCGTCTCTGCTTCCGGTCACCCGGAATGACACTAGCAAGAAGTCTGAGTTTTCGTACACTACATTAATAAACCAACCTTGGACATTGAATATTGTTTAGAATAACTTTCCTAGGTTTTTAGAATTTGTTATCCTTATTTTCCACTCTTTCTTTTAGTTCAGGATGGTGTTTTTCTCTCACTACTCGTCCGAGTCTTGGATAGATGTTTGGACTAGCGTGATAAACCCGCCTGCTCCTATTCGTGACTGAGGAGAGCGCGCTTTCGTTGAGTTGGCCTTATGCTTTTTGTTTCCGTTGTATTTTCACTGGAAATATGTCCTTTTGGCTGTTTTACTGAGCTAGGAAGAGGTTATGAAATATCCGTATTCAAACTTTATTCTCTCCAAAATAAAGGTTCATTTGTATTGTGTCGTTGGTGAGTTTAGGTTATAGCTCACTGTCTTGTCACTGTCAACCCACGCTATCTTTTCCCGCCACTGTTGCACGTTTGAGGGCAATATTAGGGTAATCCGGGTTGTTTCGCCTTTTAGATAGTTACCATGTCTTTTGATATAGTTTTTAAATTTTGTAATGTCCGCACAGAGATATTATTTCCAAAGGTGGTGTTATTTCACGTTGAGTTTAGGTATTTTGTCCTCTATTCCTCTGATTAAACCGTCGGGAGTGGGAACTGGACGATGTCCAAGATGGCGAAAGATATAATCCTGGAAATTACTTTCAGCGTGTTCCGTCTAGGTTAACGAAACTTTGACACTTTTCTTAGTTTTCCGTGAGACTGTAAACCTGGGTAAAAAAGGTATTTTCCCTCTCTTCGATCCGATTCACGTGTTCACTGTACTTAGTATCAACCGGAAGTCCAGTATTGCTCTTTATAAAAGCTGTTTAAATAGATAGTGGGTTTATACCTGCACAGAAATATATCCGCTATGTCTCTCTGATGGAAAGTTTCGAGAATTTTGAACCATGATCTGTTTCTGCTTAGTACTATTCGCCTCACCCACATTATTCTGTTGGTCTCATATATTTGTCTAATCAGTCTTAAATTTAGCCCTCCATTGTCTGGTTTTTGCGCCAGAAAATCGACACTAATTTTGTGATGAACACTATTGTACACAAATTTAAACATGATCTGTTCTATTTCTTTGAGTAGTGATTCACCGAAGTGCATACATGACAGGGCATGCTGAAATATAGGCAATAAGAAAACATTGCACACCATGATCCTACCTTTCATAGTAAGAAATCTATTTTTCCAAGAATTAATTGTATCTTTCACCTTGGTTAAAAGTTCACTGCTGTTTATTTTATACATTTCAGTTTCATTTCTTGGATTAAGAAGATAGATACCGAGAACTTTCATCTTATTAGTCCAGTCTATTTCGAGTAGGGAACTATTGGTAATAGAAACATTCCCTATATTAAAACCTTTAGAGTTAAGAGTTAAACCCAAGGCTAGAGAAAAATTGTCAATTGTTCTGATTCTGATTGCCTGTAAAAGAGAGAATTTGTCTTTAGTAAATAAAGTCAAATCGTCAGCAAATTGGATTAACTTCATCTCTTGTTCTCCATGTTTTATGCCAGCTATTTCCTGATTTCTTCTTATCTTTTCCTAAAAAAAGATATAAAATGTACTTAAAAAATTGGAGACCGATAACTCCCCTAAATGTTGATTATAAGATCATTTCGGTTATTGCTAATAGATTATTGTTTCATTAATCCAAATCGTCAGCAAATTGGATGTTTGACGCCCTTTTCCACATTAAACCATGTAGAAGCATGGCCATTGTTAGTAAATGAGGCTTTAGAATTTTTCAAAAGCATTCTTACCCAAGTTATAAACATAGGATCTATATTATGAGCCTCTAGGGCCTTCTCTATTAAAATCCAATCCACAGAATCATATGCCTTGGAAAAATCGACAGAAGTTATTAATCCAGTTTCATTATTGCTTTCTAACCAAGAGTGGGTGGCATCGATTTTTCTTACGGCCGAACCGATGAAGCGGCCTTTTATAAATCCAATCTGGTCATTGTTAATAATATTAGGAATACAAAATAATAATCTATTAGCAATAACCTTGGAAATGATCTTATAATCAACATTTAGGAGAGTTATCGGTCTCCAATTTTTTAAGTACATTTTATCTTTTTTAGGAATCACAGTTATTATTCCCCTTCTTTGGTTTTCTGTCATTTCCTCCTCTACCAAACAAGTTTCTAGCATCGCCATATAATGTCTTTATTGACGTACCAAAAAAATTGGTAAAATTCCGCTCCAAAACCATCACACCCAGGTGATTTGTGTTTTTTGAAGTCTTTTAAAACTTTTTCTACTTCAACAGCAGAAATCTCTTGACATAAAAATTTATTATCTACATCGTCCAGCTTAGAAAAATGATCTGGGTTAACAAATTGTTCCATTACACTGAGAATTCGTCTTTAGTAAATAAAGTCAAATCGTCAGCAAATTGAACTGACTTCGTCTCTTGTTCTCCATGTTTTATGCCAGCTATTTCCTGATTTCTTCTTATCTTTTCGGATAATTTTTCCGCTACTATAATGAAGAGGGAAGATGCTGTCTTTGCTATATAATTTAGAGTAAAAACGCTGACCTTCAGAGATGATGTCATCTTTCTTGTTCTTAATTTCACCATTCACGTTTAATAAATTGATGACTCTTTTTTCAGATTTATATTTTTCTAGGGAGCAGAAATATCTTGTTGGCTTTTCCCCCTCTGTCGCCCATTTAGCTTTTGATCTTATTAAAGCATCTTCTGCTTTTTCTAGTTCATATTCTCTTATATCTTGCAAGGTTTTTGTTCTTATATTAATTTCTTCTTTCGTCATTCTCTTTTTAGAATCGAGTGAAGTTAAGATATTTCTATTCTTTTCATTCCGAGCTTTTTTACTTTTGGCTAAATTGCTACTTGTTTTGACTGCCAACTCCCTTGCTTTTAGCTTGAAAAATTCCCATGCTATTTTAGGGTTACTAGCTTCTTTTGGCGCGTTTTCACATAATTTTTCAACTCCGTAGACGAAGTTAGGATTATTTAGAATTTGATTGTTCAATTTCCAATAACCTCTACCCCTCTCTGGCTCATACATGGATATATCTGCGTGTACCTCGAGATGGTCAGAATGAGTGCTATAAATCGTGTCACATTTTAAAACCTTACTAACAATATTATTGGATACAAAAATGTAATCCTGCCTAGAACTTTGTTCTAACCTAAACCAGGTACATTTGGGTTGACTAACATTTTTAGAGTCGACAACATCGTTTAAATCAAGATTACTTATCATATCCTTCAGTTTTACACTGGAGACACTGGTCGGTTTATAAGTAATATCAGTATTGAAATCACCAAGAATTATCAAGTTATCGTAGTCTGTTTCTTCCACTAATTTAGTGATTGTTTTCAGCATCTGGGACTGTTCTTCCGTCTTGTCAGCCGTAGGGGCGTATACATTGAGTATACATTGAGTATACATGTTCGACAGTTCTTTTGTTTCGATATGATGTACTGCCAACGGCCATTTTCATCCGGTGAATGGTGTATCAAGGGTTGAAGAGTGGGAGGTAGCCCTAGCAATGTGCCTGTCTGTGGTTAGGTGGTATTCCTCAGTGCGGTATCTTGTGTCTCCGGACAGGTTGGCGGGGTCTGAGCGAGATTTGTATAAATCTGCAAGGGTGTCGGCGGTGTGAGAGTTGGATGGTGGGGTTACTCTCGGTTTGATACCTTTGAGGACATTGACCCTCTGCCAAAGCTGCCTAGAGTTTATGGAGGTGTGTCTGCCCAGCCACTCCTTCCAGGCCGCAGATTTAGCCCTGGCTATAGCCTCCCGGAGATCCGACTGAGCCTGGCGGAGGATGGCTCTCTTGTTGTTGGTTTTGTGCGAGATTATTGTACCATGGCCTAGGTTTTCTTGGGCCAGGGGTGGATAGGGGGATGGCCTTGTCTGCGGCTGCTAGAATGGTATTGGTGATAAGCTGTGATGCCTCGTTTACATCCGCAGGAAGAGTCGCTGGGCTGACTAGGTGCTTGACAAAGGTTTGCCAGTCTGCGTTTGTGGTTTGGTAGGTGGGGGATCTGATATGGGGTGATTCCCTGCATACCAGCGCCCCCGGGTGGAGAGTGAGGAGAGTTGGAAAGTGATCAGTGGCTGGTGTGGAGAGGACCTCCCACTCAGCCAGGGTAGCAATTTGGGTTGAAGCTATAGTGAGATCAATGGAGGTACCGGATTCATGTGTTGGGGTTCCGTCGTTAAGGATGGCTCCAGGATTTGGGAGGCAATCTCCTTCCCAAGCGCATCCATTTTATTGAAATCCCCCCAATCTAAATGATGGGCGTTAAGATCCCTGAGGATGATAGAGGGGGATGGGTCCTCAAGGGCGGGAGTTAGGTCGAGAAGTGGGTTACCGCAGGGGTTGTATAAGTTATGGAGGGTGATGGAACCATGATTGGTAGGGACCCTGGTAGAGAGGGACTGAACGCTCTGGCCAAAGTGAAATTGGGTAGAGACGTCGTCACCTCTTAGACCATTCCTCATCAGGGTGATGAGCCCTCGGTGGGGGCGGGTGGCCTGATGGTGGATGTGGGTGTATCCTGAGAATCCAACAAAGGTAGGAGAAAGGATGTTAGTTTCCTGGATGCAGGCAATGTCCACCTCCTTGTCGAGCAGCAGCGAGTGTAGGCTGGCTCTGTTGGCTGAGACGTTGAGGGACCTTGCGTTCCAGGATACTATTTTAAGGCCCGAGTTCCCTCTTTCCCTCCTTATTACACCCCTGGGGGCGGCCGCGGGTGAGGAACTGAGTTGCGACTGTAGCGGGGAAAGAGTCCCGTCAGTCGCTTCCGCGAGATCCTGTTCACCCGAGTTCCTCTCTATTGCGGGAGAGGTCCCGTACGAAGCTGATGACGTTACCCCCGTATCCGTCCTTGGCCATTTGCTTTAGGATGGTCCTGGGGTCGGTTATGTCGAATGCTGAGGCAATGTCGATAAATACGGCGATGCACATTTGTTTTTTGCTGTAGATGGCAGATGGTGGCGAGAGCAACATCTGCAGACAACCTGGGGGTGAAACCCATTGCGCATGGGTTGACAGAAGGTGTTTGATGCCTGATGCGGGCTAATACCATGACCTCCAATGTCTTAAGTAGGCAGGTGAGAATGGAGATTGGCCTGTAGGTGACTGGTTGAGTAGGCTTGGGGATAGGTACGATGATGGCGTGTTTCCATGCGGAAGGGACCAGCCCCGAGGCCCATATGTTATTGTAGAGTTGCAAGAGGCTGGTCCGGAACTCCCGCGTGGTGTTGCGCAGCATGGAGTAAGTGATCATGTCGCTCCCGGTGCCGTGTCCCTTCTTTTTGTCTCAATAGCCCTGTCAAGTTCTCCCATTGTGAAGTTGATGTCAAGGTCAGATGTCCTCCCGATCGCTCCGGCGATCTCTACCTCTGTTGTTTGATGGTAGGCTCTTGTAGCTTGAGTTGTAGCTGGCGAGAGGTTGGTCGGGTCAGATCTGGCAGCGTAAAGATCGGCCAGTGCTTCTGCGTCAGGTGTCGATCGGGTGCGGCGTCCTTTTAGAATTCTAATTCGATCCCATAGCTGTTTGGAGGAGAGTTCCCTGTGTTCTGACCAGTCCTTCCATGCCGGGTCCTGGGTAAGACCTTAAAGGGCCTTTCTGTCTCTTTTCTCTGTCTCTCTCTCCCTTCTTCTCTATCTCTATTTCCTGGGTATGATCATAAACTGCCTCCCTCTCAGCTCTCCCGCCCTTGATATAACACTTCAAAGTGTTGATAAGGGCGTAAAGCAACCAAACTCACTCACTCACTCACTCTAGGATTGATAAAGGGTGAACAATTGCTTTCTTTTGCTCAACTTATATTGTAGGAAAGTACATTTGTTCGATAGACTCGGAGCAAGCTAGTTTTAATATCATTTATTAAGGTAACTTTATATTGTGTTACATTTAGCTAGGTCAGTCATGTTTATTTCCATTTATAACTTAATGTTTTAAAAGAATTCTTGATCGTAATTACTCTTACGAAGTGAACTTAGTAGCTTAACAGATTGCTTACATGTGTGGGTTTAATCTTAATTAATTGAAGTCTTTATTTGTTTGTGAGTGAATTATTTACTGAAATATAAATATATATCAAAGCAATATTCATTGTGGAGTTGTTAATAACCATGCATACAAGCGAGAGCAAACTTACTTATAACCCATATTGCGTGAGCATGAGTACACGAAGAATGCAGGGCACGGGTACACAGAAGGGGAAGCTAACAGAATGATTAATGTGTCTAGACAATATTTCGGTAGCATGCATGCATTTGAGAACAAAGAAAAGTTATTATTAATCATGAAGAAACTACTTTCTAAATGCTCGTGAATAATATACTCGCGTAAATTATATCATAGTTACTGAGGCAATAAATGGTAGAGCTAAAGGTAAAGTTATGTAAACTATATTAGAAGTAAACCGTCACCAAGGTTGTATATAAAACTAAATTCACGCGAATAATATACACACGAAATTATATCAAAGGTACTGAGACTATAGATGGTAAAGCTCAAGGGAAAGTTATGAAAACTATACCGTCACCAAGGTTACATTAAATGGTTGTGAGTAATAGACTAATATACATGCGTTACTATCTCTATAGATGGTGGAGATAAAGGGAAAGTTATGAAAACCATATAATCTCCAAGGTTACATATAAAACTAAATGTTTATGATTAATATTCACGCGTAAATAACATAGTTACTGAGACTATAGATAGTAGGGGTAAAGGGAAAGTAATGGAAACTATATTAAGCCCAAATAGTAATATTATAATGATTCATTGTAAAAACGTCAATGAATAACAATATTACAAACATTATGACCATAGGAATAGTGGGCTTCGAAATATTACAAACCTCATATGGATACTACCTTTGCTGTAGTTGACCTTATGTAAAGAATAATGTAGTCAATATTAGAAGAATACAATTAATTTGTCTACATGATTAATGTTCATAGTATTGAACGCAAGAGCAAATTAAGTCAATAAGACAAACTAAGGAAGATTATGGACAAGGTCAAGCCCCTCGCGAGTTTCATGCTGTAGGTAACACAAAGTTAAACCAATAAGGCTAACATTGAGTCGTTCTAAGGTAGATTATTATATAACATTAATAATCATTAATCCGACTACATGATTGATGATCATAGTATTGATCGCAACAGCAAATTAGGTCAATAAGACGAGCTAAGGAAGATTATGGTCAAAGTCAAGCTCCCGGGAGTCAAAGAGTTTCATGCTCAAGGTTATTGTTATTCATTGACTATTATCAACAAAATTAAGGAAATAAGGCTAGCATTGAGTCGAACTAAGGTAGATTATTATATAACTTTAATAACCTTACACTTATTAAGGGGACCTTAGTCTTTCCTCATCCATATATTTCTTTCTTCCTTGAAGATATATTTTGTTCTTGAAGGTTGAATCAGAAAAACTCTCTCGAAGGTATATTCTGAAATAAATTCAAGTATTTATTAAAACGTTCATATAACGTATTATTGCTTAAGAATATTCTAGCAACTTTTACCATGAGATATGGGTTGACTGTTACTCACTAGATACGCCCATTTTCTTAGGAGCAATGGCGCACTACTACTACCTTGTGGCCATTTTACAAACTAAAATATATTGTTCACGCCTACTTTTCCATGTTAGCTGACTCATTACTGTCACTATGTGAGCATTTTAAGAACTAACTCATATGAGAGTAAGTAAAAATGAGTGGAGCTATACAAAATTCCCCAAGACAAAGGGGTTCGTTCTGGGGAATGGTTTGGTTGCGTGGGTATAAGAAACGATGAGCTTCTGAAATTGCCCAACTTAACTAGCTGTTCTCAGAGAGTTAAGTCTTGGCGATTTTGTTCCTAGAACATAAGACCGACATCTTGTACCTACTCCAACCGATTCCAGTTTGTTATCATAGACAAAGGTTAGTAAGCATGTTTATATAAGTTTGAAAGGGTCAATTCATAAGGATCGTTATTGTACTGTAATACAATTCAACTGACAAAGACCTTATTCCATAATTGGGACGACTTGAAGGAATTCATAATGGATAACTCTAATTCTAAACTTCTTAAGCTTAGTCTGTCCAGACTTTGTAGTACAAGATTTATAATGAATAATTTAAAACTTTTAATTCTAAACTTCTCAAGCATAATCGGTTCAGTCTCTGTAGAACTCAATCTTCAACGAGAACCGTTAACCATTAGTTTACCATTAGGACTGAAACCTTTACCGGGTGAATAGTGTAACTCTTAGCTTGTTATAGTTTGAGCTGGTTTTAGTTGAGTTGGAGGTATAAAGGTTGCATTCCCCTGTTATTTCATTTATAATAGATACTTTGACAATGGCTGGAAATATATTTGTGGGTAAAGAACACAATCTCCTCTTGTTTGATGTAAATCAAATTGGTGAAATGATTGACAATGAAACGTATTCTTTTGAAAGATTATTTTTGGACCTAATTAAAAGGATTATCGTTAATACGATCAATTATGAGTTTATAGAAGAAACAATGATTGGAATGTTGCTTAGCCAAATTAACAGAGTTCCTTATAAGGAAATTCGAGGGTTATAAAAAACGTCTAGTTGGAATATTTTTGAATGGTAAGTTAAGTGAATGTCAATGCGACCCAGGTCAGTGTGAGTGTTTATTTGCTGATTATGTTTACCAAGTAAACAATGCTGGGGTTCTATCTTGAATTTTAAATCACTACCCCCTTATGTTCGATAATGTTTTTAAAGATAAATTTTGGATTGAAATTAACCACGTTGGGTTAATTTCCTCCTTAGATTTGGCTTATGCTTCACCCAATGTTAAGTTCGGTCGAGTAAAGCTTATTGATAATATTTATGAAGCTTTAGCCCTTTATAAAAAACATGATTCCTGGAAAAAAAATGCTGATTTAAGGGTAGCCATAGCTAGACTTATGGAAAATGAAAATTCTTCTTCTAGATTCGGACAGTTATTAAAGTATATTGATGACATTGAAATCTATTTACCTATGTTTGTAAATGATCGAACATTTTATACCAATAGACAATTTAGAGAGTCCATTTACAATATAGTATTTGAACAAACGTTTGATAATGCCATGGTTTATTTTGAAACGGCTTCTAGTTGAATCAATTTTATAAACAACAGCTAAAATGCCCCCTGACCCAATAAGAAAACCCCCAAAAAGAACTAAAATAATCACAGCTACCATTTCATTACTAATCGCCATCTTTCCTGTCAAATTAACCATTGAAATATTGCGCCTATAAGTTTCATTGGAAAATTCGAAAGAAATTGAAGTCAACAGTAGTCCCCAAAGAAGAAGAAGAAGAAGAAGAAAAAGAAGGTCTGTTAGATGGAACAAATCCATCTGAAGTCGATAAAGATATACTTTCTGAGGTTAAATCAAATCCATCTGAAGATGATAAAGATAATATTCTTTCTGTGGTTGACTCAAATCCATCTGAAGACGACGATAAAGATATACTTTCTGTTGAAGAAAGGCTGACAGAAGAGTGGGTGGACGAGACTGGACCAATCAAAGGATTGCTTTAAATTCTCAATATAAAATTGCGTTCGAATTCAATGGGTGTTGGTGGCATCAGCATAAATGCATGCCAGTAACAAACGATCCTAAGCTTCTCGCCAGAAGGAGGAAGACTGAAGAAAAGAAAGCTTTCTTAATTAAAATGGGGTACGATGTGGAAGAAATATATGAAGGTGAGTTCAACACCCTCGCTTCTTCCGATATAGACTTGCAGAATTTGATAAACTCGAAGCAGCCTCGGTTCTATCTCCAAAACCCCACTTGTGTCGGGGAAGATGTGATTTTACAAGGAGTAAGGAGTGGGGATTTTTATGGAGTTCTTGAACTCGATATACGTGTCCCTACTGTTTGGGGCAAAGGGTTTGAGAAGGACATATCCCCCTATCAGTATTTTTCAGAATTCTCACCCATTTTCTGCACTTCAGACATCCCGATAGATTGCATAGGCGAACACATGACTAGGTTCCTTTTTTCTAATCAATCAATTCAAAGTGTGGATACACGCAGACTGCTAGTGGGTGGGATGGCAGCAGACAAAATCCTCCTCTCATCTGATCTGCTAAAATGGTATCTAGACCATGGGTTAGAAGTTAGAGTGTATCAAGTAATTGAATTTACGCCAAAAAATGTTTTCGAGCGTTTATGCACCAAGTTACAGATGCTCGACGAACTGGGGATAAAAATCCTGACTCAAGCGCATTAGCAGATGCTTCAAAATTGCTTGGAAACGCTGCATTTGGGAGTCTTATTATAGATCGTACAAAGCATGAGAACATAGTCTATGCACTAGATGAATATTCAGCTAAGACAAAAGTCAATAACCCGCTTTTCAAGAACATGACGGAAATTTCGTCACAGTGTTATGAAATACAAATGGCTAAATCTAAAATTGTTCTCAACTTGCCAATCCAGCTCGCTTTCTGTTAATTACAGACTGCCAAGCTTCACATGCTTTCTTTCTACTATGATTTTTTAATTAAGTATGTGGACAGGTGCATGTTCGAAGTTACTCAGATGGATACTAATTCAATCTATCTAGCTCTCGCTAAAGAAAACCTGGAACAATGCATTAAACCATCCATGAAACAAGACTATTTAGATACATTGGAAGGGAGATGTGGACTATCCCACGAAGCTAACTATCAGAACTGGTTCCCTCGCCGTTGTTGTAGGAAAGATGCAGATTTTGATAAGAGGACCGTTGGGTTGTTTAAATTGGAAGCTCGCGGAGATGAAATGATTTCTTTATGTTCGAAATCCTACTTTTTAAAAGGGGAAACAGATAAAATGAGTGCTAAAGGGGTGAATAAAGCCAGAATCCTCGACCTTTATTCCAATTTCATATCCTGCTTGAAGACCAAGGAAAGTGGGATTGTGGAGAATTGTGGCATTAGTCAACTTCATAACGAGTTGCATACGTACAACCAGTCCAAAAATGGTTTTTCATACTTCTATTGTAAAAGAGAAGTGCAGTCTGATGGAGTAAGCACACTCCCTCTCCAAATAACTTTATCCCCATACCCTTCAAACATATATGTGATAGAAGATCCCAACTGTATCCTTTCCCTTCACTTCTTGTGTGAAATAGAGAAAGATGGGTTTACATTCACTTCTGCAGAGCATATGTTCCAGTATGAAAAGGCTCTTTTCCATAAAAGAACAGATGTAGTGCAAAGACTAGTGTCAGGGTTTGGGAAGGATGACAGAATTAATTCTAAGAACCCATATGCACAATCAATCATGAATGGGTAAGCAAGAGAGACTCGATCATGACAGAAATACTAGAACTTCGACTATGGAAAGAGGGGGAGCGCATGACCTCTTTATTCTCATTTCTCGAGAATAAGAAAATTCTCCACCCTGGTAATGTGAATAGTAGGTATTGGACAACTGGACTCGACTCTTGTGTGAGTAAATGCATCAAACCCCATTTGCAACCGGGTATGAATATGTGTGGGGTGATTTGGCAGCAGATAAGGGATCGAGTGATTAGAAAAAGTGGGTCGGGAAAGTGAGTGATCGTAGTGGAGAAATGAACATTTGAACGAAACTGTACTTAACATAGATATATCGTGTGAGTAGTATAAGGAAATGTGTATCATGTATACTGTGTTGAAATAAAAGACCGATGTCGAGTGGATGTGAATTCATTTGTTTCTTTTTTATCAAGCAGACAGATCCTAATATGGAAGTCGAGGTAGGTCCAATGTTTACAGCCCCCACAAGTTTAGGAATAGTTGGGGTTAGCGGGTCGGGTAAAATGACGCTTCTTTTCAAAATTCTGAAGCAGAGAGATGAACTCTTTTCTAAACATACGATGAAGGTTATGTATTGTTATGGAGTATGGCAGAAAATGTTTGAAGAACAATCAGCCGACTACATTACGTTTGTTAAAGGACTCCCATCGGACGAAGAAGTAAAGGAATTTTCTTTGGGTGAAGATCATGTAATTATCGTGCTAGATGATTTAATGAAGGAGATGATAGATGATCCGGATGTAGAAGTGTTATTTACTAGAACTTCACATCATTATAACTGCACAATCATATACCTTCAACAAAACTTGTTCGAGCAAGGGAGAAAATCCAGATCAATTAGTATAAACACACATTATTTTATACTAACTAAAAACCACAGAGATGTCAAACAGATAAGTGTGCTAGCTTACCAAACAGGGTTAGGAAAAAGATTGATTGTAGCATACGAAGAATCTGTCTTACAAAAAAACTATGGCCACATTTTATTGGATTTAAGTCCACACCAACAAACCCTTAACCCAGATATGCGCATAAAATCTAACATAACCGAAGATGCTGTCGTCGTGTATACTCCTTTGACAAATCAGAGATAAGACCGACAACCGATATGCTTACCTCTCACTTCCAGCAAAGTACAGAAGGGAGATAGGTGTAAGGTGAAGCGCGAACGTACAATATCGATCATAATATAATGTCTGCCAATTTAGCGAAAGAAAAACACTTCCTCCAACTCCTTCTGTCTACAACTAGTAGGAATCAAGCTAAGGGGTTGATATATACTGCCACACCTTCCCAAATAAGAGCTCTGTGTGAAATAGCTTCGAACCTACTTTTACTCCCCCTACCTACGGAAGTACGGAATAAGATAGCGAGACGTAAAACAATTATTAGGAAGCTGGGAGACGAGCGTCAGTGCAAGAAAAAGCTTTTATCCGTCCTCCAGCACAACTTTTCCCCTTTCTTCTACTGTCTTTCTTTGGTTAAAGACAAAATATTATCCCTATTATGAAGCATTCGAAGAAAATGGTGTTGATTTCTTTAGAAAAATACAATAGAATGAACAAAGGATCGAGTGAAGAAAAAGACTATAACTTACTGAAAATAAATAACAACTCGTCACTCCGACTTGAAAGTGTCCAAGGGCGTGCTGCTGGAATTCCCGTAAAGAAGAAGAAGGAGAAAAAGGAATTAGATCCCTATCCTATTAAAATACAGAATCGGAAACCAAAACAGAAAACGATCCGAAAGAAGAAAGAAGGTGTAGGGGTGTTAGATAAAAAAAATTCTTGGAAACATTTATGGAGATCTGTAACGTAAGTGGGAAACAGTCGTACAATGAAGTCAGAAAAAAAGCCTAAACATAGGAAGAAAAGCATTTCTCCCCAAATTATAAATTCCCACCTTTCAAAACTATACTTTGGGGGAACAGGTAACACACCGATATTAGGAGGGTTGACTAGTCTGTATCGAGAAGTTAAAAAAAGGGGTGAATATGGATTAAAAAGATCGGACGTGAGGGAATGGTTACTCAAACAAGACTCCTATACACTTTTTACACCGAGACTGAAATCCTTTAAACGCCCCAGAGTAATAGTGTCGGAGCATGACTATGTGGGATGGAGACACTATTAATTTAAACTATTTCAAAAAGAAAAATAAAGGGTTTTGTTTCATTCTATTAACAGTTGATATTTTTTCTCATAAAATTTGGACAAGGGGTTTAAAAAGTTTGAAAGGTTATGATGCAGCTGTTGCTTTAGAATCGATATTTGAAAACGTGAAACCGAAAAGTTTTTCGTACGGATATGGGGAGCGAATTTGTGAACAGAGACACTCGAAAGGTTTATGAAAAGTATGACATTAAGCATTTTACGACTCGCAATGAAAAAAAAAGCTTATTTTGCAGAAAGGGCTATTAAAACATTCCGCATGAAACTTCAAAGACATATGAAAAATGAAAATACGTTTGAATGGATCGACTCTCTCCAATCTATCACAGAATCTCAAAACAATTCATTCCATAGATCAATAGGGATGACGCCAGAGGAAGGGAGGGTGACGAAGCGCCATATTTTATGGAAAAAGCAATATATTCAAAATGAACTCCCATACGTATGGTCAAAAACTGCTTTTAAATATTCTATCAATGATAAGGTGAGGGTGAGTTACAATGCATCTCCTTTTGATAGGGAATATGATGAAAGCTTTTCACGAGAAATATTCATAATTATGGATAGGAAAGTATACCAACACACACCTGTCTATAATATTAAATCATGGGAAAATGAACCCATTAGTGGAGTATTTTATGAACAGCAGTTACAGCTTGTGTTGGCTGACCAGGAAACATACTTCGAGGTTGAAAAAATTATACGAGAAAGGACAAACGCTCGAGGACAGAAAGAGATTCTTGTGAAATGGCTTGGATATCCGAGTTCGAGCAATAGTTGGACGTTAAAAACGTATTTGAAAAACAATACAGTGAAATCAGGACACAGTTTGAAAGCCATACAGCCATTTTCACCGATGGTTCCAAAGATGGTAGTCGTGTTGGATTTGCCGTGCATACACCATTTGGAAACTTGAAGAAGGCTCTCCACAAGGAAAGCAGCATCTACACTGCTGAAGGAAAAGCACTGCTTAAGGCACTTGAATGGGTACAGGTCTCACGGATGAAGAAATTCATCATATTCTCAGACTCGCACCCATGTCTAGAAGCTGTGACCAACCTTTATCCTAAGAACCCAATCATACAAGCAATTCAAGAGACATACACTGAAAACAAAAGACTGGACAAAGAAGTGGTGTTGTGCTGGGTGCCAAGCCACATTGGAATAGAAGGAAATGAGGCAGCAGACATTGCAGCCAAAAATGCATTGAGGCGCCCTGTTGGGGCTGACCAAATGCCATACACAGACATTGTACCTGTGGCGCAGGCACATGTCAAACGTAGCTGGCAGCGCACATGGAATGGTGTTAACAGTAACAAGCTGCGAGCAATCACACCATCAATCACACCAAAATTCAAAGATGATAACCTGACAAGACCCGAACAGGTGATACTGACCCGTCTTCGTACCGGTCACACCAAACTGACTCACAGGCACCTTCTAAAAGGTGAAGTGGCTCCTGTATGTCAGACATGCAACACTCAACTGAGTGTAGAGCATCTCTTAATACATTGTCAGGCAACCAAGAGAAACAGAATAAAATTCCTGCAAAATCGCAGGACACTGCAGAGTATTTTCCGGGAATCTGGGAACAAAAATATTCTTGATTTCCTACGGGAAACCAAATTGTACGACAAAATTTAGGTAACCTAAATGGCCAAACCCTGTTTCATGAAATAGGGAATTTCACAGAATAAAATAATAAAACCACAGTATATCTGCTAACTTTTAATTACTATTAGCGGAGGTGAAACTAACCAAACCAAACCAAACCAAACCAAACCAATATGTGAAAAGTTTGGGGAAAAAGAAGAAGAGGAAAAAGAAGTGAATAATTGGACGGCGTGAGAAATACTCAACTGAACCCCCCTCACCCATGCATTCTTATAATGGGGGGGAGCGGGTGGGGAATAGTCATTCCTCCAAATCCTGCGAAGGTCTTCGGAAGAAATATGTATATTTTCGCTTCATCAGCAGATAATCTCGATTCTTTCCCTTCTAATTCCGCCTTCGACTTCATGATATGTCTGGAAAAGACTATTTTTGGAAGGACCATGGGAGTGTAGCTTGCTAGATATCAACTTTGAAAATAAGGAAGGGAATGTTTTTTCACTTGAGAAGATTTCTTCTAATGAAACAACAGAAACATTTTCAAAAACTTCAATTGTTCAAGAGGAAGAGGAGGATGGTGATGGAGAGGATGTGAAACGGGAAGGGTTAAGGAAAAAACAACCAGAGAGGCGAGGGGAAACCATCGATGTAGTTAGGAGAGCGCGTTCTCGTACACATGAATCTGTGCAAAAAAGAGGCTTGGGACTTATCGTTCTGTGTGATTTTGTCCAACCGAGTTATGTACATGGTCAGAACCTGCCGGTGTTACGTTATTTTTCTTCAATGCCTCAGCTGAATTATACATCATACTACGTCCCAGTTAGTGGGGATTTTTTACAAACTTTGAGAATCAGTATAAAACAACCTCTCTCCACCACTCGAGAGTTATTCCAAGCAAGAAAAACAAACTGTACACTTCACCTCCGACCTGCAAAGTAGGGAATTGAGTCTTAAGATATGGCGCTGCTCCCCTATAAACCTTCGACCGAAAAGTGGAAAAAACACTATGAAACATTAATAAATGGAGGAGGGAAGAGGAAACATGGAGTTTATTCTCTTGAAGAACCCTATGCAAAATCAGGAAATAAACCATGTCCGAATATAAAATTAGTATCAGAGTTGGCACAGAAAACAGCACAAAATAAATCCCTACTCAAAAAACAAATTGCGGAGGAGTAGGGGGCAGAGAAGCTTGAAAATATTCTCCATTCTGGTAAAGCAAAACCACGGGAGAAAAGAAAGAAGAAAAATACTCGCCCCACGAAAACTACGACAGGGAAAAAAAGGAAGAAGACCGAAGCTTTAAATTTCCTCGATTCCCTAACTTCCACCCATTCATTAAGCAGAGCTGCTTGAGGGAAGACTACTCGCAAGCCCAACAAAACCAAGAAGCTGTTAAAAAAAGGGAAACAGAAGAAGAAGAATAATACATCCTCTAAAACAAAAAGGAAGCAGAAAAAGTGATGGATTATGTTAGAGAAAACTACTCCGAAGCTCATACAGAAGCGTTGTATCTTTTTCCCCCATTAATGTAAACTCAGCAGTTAAGAGTAGGGAAATTAGGCATTATAGACCTCAAACATCAACAACCGGCGCCTCCCCTATTCAGTTCTATATTAGTGGTAATTCGGGTGATTATTTATCATTAAAGGATGGGAGATTATATATTCGACTGATCATCGAAGATGTGGAGACAAATGAAAAAATTACTGGAACAGATGCGAAAATTGGATTATTAAACCTCCCACTATCAACCATTTTCCGCCAGGTGGAGGTTCTGGTAAATGACCAACCAACAACATCCGGGATTGGAATCAGCTATGCTCAGAAAGCTATTCTGGATACATATCTGGAATGCTCTCATGAGGAAAGAGAAACATCGCTAATAACAGAAGGTTATCACATGGACACTGGTGCTTTTGATACATTTGATATTGCTGGCATCAGGAATACAGCTTTTAAAGCACGTGCAAAATTTACAAAACAGGGTAAAGATGCAGAATTTGAAGGGGTGTTGAGGGTGGGGATATGTAACCAACCCAAACCTATACTAAACGGAGTCCCTGTTAAAAAACCACGAAGCCACGGAAGAGTTTAGGTTGTTAAACGGACATGCGACAAAAAAATACAGAATAAAGATAAAGGATGCAATTTATAAAGCTTGTCATTTACAAATAAATCTTGACATCATGCTTGCTCACAACGAAGTTTTGCAGAAAACACCAGCTCTATACCCTTTTATTCGAGAAGATGTGAGAAGATACACGATCCCGCAAGGTTCAACAGAATGGATCGAAAATAACTACTACTAGACACGATTCCGGAATCTGTCTGCATCTGCTTCCAGGAATCATCCAGAGTAACAGGGAATGCTAAGAAAAACCCGTTTAAATTTGATCACTTCTATTTATTAGAACTTGGATTTTTTGTAAATGGAAAGAGTGTCCCCGCCCCACCCATGAAATGTGATTTTGGAAATAATAATTATGTTATACCATATTCATCGATTAGGAATAAGCGTAATGGGGAATCATATACAAGTTATAAATCATATAAAGATGGGCATGTGCTTTTCAACTTTGATTTGACTCAGACCGAATATAATATTGCCCCACTTATCCAAAAGGGACAGACACAAATAAGTGCTCGCTTCGAAGATGCTCTACCTTCAGCTGTCATCGCGATCGTGTACTGCAAATCACAAGCTCAGATGGAAATTGATGCTGTGAGAAATGTTCGAATTATGTAATTAGAACACTAGTTACCTTTCTTTTCTTGATCCGTGCGACTGTTCGGATGCATCACCAGTCTCTGCATATAAAACAAAAAAGAGTCATTATATCAGGCGCTTGTGCACGCGTCTTTATCCACCGGTTAGCAAAAAAGTAGCTGCATGTTAGTTTAAAAATGTGGTATTTTTCCCTTAAATAAAAAATGTCACAACAAAACCCTCCCAGTTTCTTTCTTTATACTTCATTCTTACCATATATTATTGCGATTAAATAATTCCAACTCTTCGCTATTATCCAAAGAGCCGGTCAACGCACCTATGTGTCTAGGCCTTGCGGTTGGCCCCCGATTACATACTTTGCAGGGACACTGCAAATACAAAAAAAAAAAACAATGCTGAATTTATTAAAAAAAAACAAGGATGGAATACGGAGATCACTAGATACATATAACAATTTTCACAAATATTATAGAGAAATTTTCACAAAAATTGACCGAGGCATAAAATAACAATTCTCAGGGAATTGGCTTTCGTGTTTCGAAGTAAGAAACTTTTGCGCCAATTCCCTGAGAATTGTTATTTTATGCCTCGGTCAATTTTTGTGAAAATTTCTCTATAATATTTGTGAAAATTGTTATATGTATCTAGAGATATATGCATATAACCACATTCATAATATCATCTAACCTTTTTTTTTTTTTTTTGACAAATCTTTATTCAGGAGGATAGGTGGCATTTGCCAAAATTTTTAATCAGTTCGGGTAATCCCGGTATTCCACTGGATCCTGAAATTTCGCATTTTTCAAAATTGACAATAGTAGCTATCTTAATTTAGCTGTTTGTTATCATATTGTCTAGATCAATGGAGAGAATGTTTAGATGAATAGAAATGATGAGATAAAATGTAGGTGATACTGTGATATATGAAATGTTGGGTGCATAATATTTATGCAGTATGTCATATAACAATGGATTCTAATAGTAATTAACCGTCTATAATATAGGTATGCGGATGGTTTTAGCTAATATCCCATTTTTAACTTTATACTTGAAACTGCACAGGGATTCGATATTCTTAATTCCGTCTTCTAACTTATTCCACTGTAGTATGCCGGTATAGGCAAGCGACTTTTGATATGAGGTACAGTATGGTCTATTTACCTCGAAATTCAACCTCCAATTCTCCCTGAGGGCATATGCCCTATTTGGTCTCCTCCTTTCTATCCAATCTAGTCTACAATGGTGTAATTGCTTGTGGAAGAATTTTAAGTTATTAAAGTATATACGCTCTCGTATGGTCATGGTGTTAGAGAGTCTATGAAGGTCATCAACATTGTGCCTTCTTGTTTTTTTTAATGCAAACCTGAGTGATTTGTTCTGCACTACTTGCAATTGCGTTAGGAGGGTTTGGCTGCTATTCATATAGCAGGCATTCGCATAGTCCAAATAGCTCAGAACCATTGATTTGACCAAGAGGGTTCTGGTTTTAACATCCAATGCATGTCTATTTATATAAAGATTACTTAGTCTGGCATTTGCCTTACTAATAACCGACTTAATCATGTTATCAAAATTGAGTTTCACATCGAATGTCAGACCCAGGTAGGTGAATGTTTCCACCCACTCCAAATCGACATTATTTATGACTATTTTCCGTACTGGTGGGTCAGTATGTCTAATACTTTCCGGAATTAGCATCGTTTTTGTTTTAGGTAGGCTGATGCAGAGTTTATTTCGCAGGCTCCACTCGGCTATTAATTGTGTGTCATTTTGGCATTGGCCAATTAGATCATTACGGTTGTTAGCACTATTGACTAGAACAATATCATCTGCAAATAGCAGCATATCTCCCTCAATAGGGATTGTACATATGTCATTCACAAATATATTAAATAATATTGGTCCGAGTATGGAGCCCTGCGGTACTCCATGCCTGATAGGAAGGTACCCTGATTGATGTTCCCCCACCTTAACCTTTTGAGATCTTTTACTCAGGTAGTTAGTCAGCCATTTGACAAGCCAGTTCGGGAAGTTATATTTCGATAGTTTGCCTAATAATAAATCGTGATCAATCGAATCAAAGGCCTTCTTATAATCAAAGAAGACCAATGTGCTATCTTTCTTGTCATTTCTGTTGTTAACTAGTTTATACAATAGTAGGTAAATGGTTTCAATGGTGGAAGAGTTCTTTCTAAAACCTCCCTGCTGTGGCAATATAACATCATTATTTTCAATTAATTCCTGTAGTTGGTTATTAATATGTTTCTCCAATACCTTGCCGGCCACATGAGTTAGTGAAATTGGTCTTAAATTAGTAACATGGGTTGCGTTTCCTTTCTTAGGTATAGGTATTACTGTTGCCGATTTCCATTTCGTTGGCATAGTGCCTGTATTAACAGATAGGTTATATAAAAATATAAGTTGTTGTTTCGAACCATTAAAGAGCATCTTGTATATTTTCATTGATATTTCGTCGCACCCAGATGACTTGGATATAACTAAGTCATCCAGGATTTTTGATAATGATACCATGTCAATCGGTTTATAGTTGGCATTGGCCATGTCTATGTTACCCTGGATAGGTTGTACCTGATCGTTGTTGGTAGCTTGCGCCGTCATGTCTGACGCTATTGTTGCACCAATGGTAGCGAAATACTTATTAATAATAGGTGGTATGTCCCCGGCATATGCCATCGATAGTGTGGTTGGATCAAGTACTTTGTTAATCTGGGATTGGTTGTTCTTGAAAGGTAGATATTCATTCAGGATTTTCCAGAATTTTTTGTAGTCGTATTTATAACGCTCTAATTCTTGCTGGAAGTATCTACTCCTGGCCATACGTGTCTCATTATTGGCCTGGTTCCTAAAGAATACTGCTCTAACTCTGAATTCCTCTCGCCGTGTCTTTCTAAATCGTCTGAAATTATAATCTCTATTATAGGCTAAATTTAGGAGTTCATTAGAATACCAGGGGGGTTTATTTTTTTTGGCCTTATATTTTTTCTTCGGACAGAGTTTGTCTGAGACCATTATGTATCTATCAAGTACAAAGTCCCAGGCTTCATCCGCACTTGTCAGGGAGTACAGCGTATTCCAATCTCTAATCCCACCAAGTTCGTGATTAATGGCCTCCTGACTTAGGTTGGAGTATGATCTTGCTTTAAAGTTACTTTTGACATATTTCTCTCTGGCCTTTTTTTTTATTAAGTATATCATATTATGATCACTTAAGTTGTATTGGATCACACCCGAGTCACTAACATACTTAATGTCGGTGAGGATATGATCAATGATTGACGGTTTGTCCTTATTACCGTCCCTTGTAGGTAGATCTATTAATAGTTTTAGATATTTATCTTTGCTCAAGTTAATGAAGTCCTGCCTATTGTTATTGGTATATTGTGGTCTGGGGGTCGTGTCTATATTGACATCACCAAGAACCGTCAGTTCATGGCCCGGATAAGCTTCTCTGGCTTTATCTATATAGTCACTTATTAATGCAATGAAATTTGGAATACTGCCAGCCGGTGGACGGTACAGGCTTAACATTAACATATTTTTAGATTCCGGGTAAATTATGCGTATAGTCTGTAACTCTAAGTCCCGACTCAGATGGGTCAGCTCAGGTTCCATTGAGTATTCTAGTGTTTCATTGATAAACGCACATAATCCCCCTCCCACTGCTCTACTCCTGTCTAGTCTTTCAATTACATAGCCCGGGAGATTGATGTTGGCGTCTAGTATGTTAGGCTGCAACCACGTTTCACCACACATAAGGACATCAAACTTAATTTGTTCTAGGTCCAGTTTAAATTGTGTCCATTTATTTATGATCGATCTTATATTTAGGTATAGAAACTTACGACCTTTAGCTTCCCTTAGAAATAACATGGATTTTCTTAGGGTACTGGTAGTAGACTTAGCCATTATTACATAAGCCTGTTATTCTGGTATAACCTTCAATCAGCGGCTTGTTATCAAAGGGATAGTTTGGCATTTGCCATGTGTTTAAGTATTTCATCTTACAGCTAATACACAACAATGGATTAGTGGTTGAGTCCACCTCCCTTCTTATACCAATATAACATAACATAAGCAACACTGGTGAGTACAGAGTAATCTTTACGCAACTCTAATAGACAATGACTATATATACCCTGTTCGTATAGAACCAACTCCTGTTTACCTAACGTCATATAATGAGTTGTGTAGTGGGGTGGCATTTGCCATAAGTAGCTTGGTCCAGAATACCAATTCAAACGAGGGGGGTGCCTACCTAGTGTTAGGTCAGTTAGCAATTTCATGACCACTGTGGGCGTATCAGCATTTATGGTCAGTTGGATTGGGGGGGGGATGGCAAGCGTCTCCCCTCCATGTGACGTGTTGCACGCCCAAGTAATCTCGTACAGGTACATTGATCTAGTTATGGTCAGAGACATTAGGCTACATCTCAACTTAGTAATTACAATAATAATAATACTATTACTTAGTGTAACAGCTCAAATGCCTATGTTGTGCTGGGCACAAAGGGACAGGCAAGTACAATTATCATGAGAGAACACACGCTTTAGACTATCCTCGCACATATTCATAGATATAGGTACTAGACTGCGTTTCAACGTGGCAATATGTAGGGTCAAACAAATACATTTCCCATTACAGTGGGTTTCGGTATTTCCACTAATAGTACTAGTTACCCACTCATAGAGGTACATCGGTATAAACATGATCAACAGAACACAACATAACATGTCATACTGAAATACAAACATCGGTATAAGTACAGGGACCAGTAAACAAATATGGGAGGGTGGCATTTGCCATATTAATATGTATTTGCGATGTGATTCTTGACGAACTGTCTTCCCCAGTCTTGAAGAACGTGCCATTTAGGATGTATGCCATCTACCAGATAGTGGTAGTTAAACTCTGTAACCCCCTGGCTTCTTCTATGGACCTTCGACGTAAGAGTGGGATGGATAACTCCAGTTTCCAAGTTCTTGGATTTTACGTAATAGTTGACGTTTGTCACCGTTTGATTAAGGTCAATCTGATCTGGGTTGAAACGGACTTCCCCATTATACGCATTTAGACTCATTCCATTGACCCCGCAGAAAATAGGACAGCTGTCCGGAAATTCCCCACGGCAGGCCTCATATACCCATTCAATTTGGTCTATGAAATTGTTCTCAGTCGTCTGAACATCCCCGAAACGCAAGCTTACTCTCCTTGTGACTGGATGTCTAAATGTAAGGTCGCAAATGCCACCGAAAATGTAGATGAGCTGGGGCTGATACTGGGCAATAGTAGGCCTTCCCAGGCAAAACAGGTTTCTGACACCTTTGCCGGGGTAGTATTGGATCCTGATCTCGCTGTGATCCAGGTAGGGAGCTAACAGGCGGCCACGTGAGTCGGCCAAAATGACCGATTTCACTCCCAACGCGTCGTTGCCAAAATTTGCCATGTTGGCGGTCTTAGAGTGGACAGAGAACCTTGACAACCTTGGGATAGGGGTCTCTAGATACATATAACAATTTTCACAAATATTATAGAGAAATTTTCACAAAATTTGACCGAGGCATAAAATAACAATTCTCAGGGAATTGGCGCAAAAGTTTCTTACTTCGAAACACGAAAGCCAATTCCCTGAGAATTGTTATTTTATGCCTCGGTCAATTTTTGTGAAAATTTCTCTATAATATTTGTGAAAATTGATATATGTAGACATATAGAAGCATTCATAATATCACCTCACCTTCCCATATTTACATAGCATGACTATGGAGCAGCATAGCACAGCGAAGAAACACACCCAGAACACAATGACGGAAGAGAATAGGAGAGTTGCCATTTCGTCATCGGATCGCTCCTCAGTCGAGTTCTCCTCGCTTGACACTAGGGGAGTCGTTGTGTTGGCTGGACTCATTTGTCTGTTGCCCTCGCTTGACGCTGGGGGAGCCACCGTGTTGGATGGAGTCATTTGTCTGTTGCCGTCGCTTGACGCTGGGGGAGTCACCGTGGATGGAGTTACGTCCTCGATGAAGACAGGTGTGGTGGCTTTTGTCTTGAGACGAGCGTTGGGCACTGGGGACGGCTCTGCAATGGTCTTTGATTCTTCTGTCATTGCTGCAGGGTAGAAAGGAGGGGAAAGAATTGATTTTCCATTGCATATAAATAAAACTATAATCATGGAAGGTGTGAGGGGAGGGGGGATGACTCGATAAAAAATCACTGGACTTCATTAGAAGGCATTTTGTATGCATTCTTCTACCACATAGCCTATATTTAATGAAATTTTTGTCTAAGTCCCTCCCTATACTTACATAGTGGAGTAGTCGAGTCTGGCGCTGTTGTTGCATGCGTAGTCAAATCTCCCGCGTCACGTTGGTGGAAGGATGCGTCTGTCGGTGAAGCTGGGGATGGGGGGAGGAAGAAATGGAAAAAAGGGAAATCAATGTGTGTAGATATACATTCATCCACCATGTTGAGTGAAACACTCTCCCCAATCTTTTAATTCTCCATAAACGATAGCAAAAGGTGGGTTAGTGTCAAGTTACTGGCCTTATGACACACGTATCTGGTGACCCTCCGGCGAAGGAGGGAACAGTGATTGTCAGACCGGTCGGCCAAGCAATTATGCTCCACACTCGAGGTGTTCGCCGACGCAGCCTAGAAGAACCAGAGTGGCTAACCCTCTCGAGTCCCTTCTAAAACTTCTACTATATCCTACAGCGTGGGCTGATGCAATGTTCCCTGCTCCAGTAACCTGGTTTCTAGGGCTCCAGCCTCTCGCTCACTAAATAAGATGACCTCTTTAGACCCACTCTCCACCCTCTACCGTCTGTAAGGTTCACTCGCTCCATCTCTCATCAAGCTAGACATGATTCATATTACTAATGCGGAATAACTAGATCCCACATGAATTGGCTACCTCGGTGGGCATCGCCCTGCATCTATATAGCGGAGAGTGTGATGGGTGAGGTTAGTGCATTATGGCAGCTGATTATGCACTGTATTTTTTTTCAACCGGGAGCTGGAGTGGGAGACAAAATTCACCAATTCAACCCATATTCTGATCATAACCCAGACTATGTACAGAAAAAGAAAATACTCACTGCTATCGTCTGCTTCCTCCAATCTGAAGTCGTTGAAGTTGCCAGGGATGAATGGGTCCTCACTCGATGACACTGGAAAAAACATATAAATTTTCAAATGTGATTTTGTACTGTATTTTTTTTCAACCGGGAGCTGGAGTGGAAGACAAAGTACACCAATTCAACCCATATACTGATCATAACCCAGACTAAGTAAAGAAAAAGAAAATTCTCACAGCTATCGTCTGTGTCCTCAAATCGGAAGTCGTCAAAGTCACCAGGGGTGAATGAGGGTTCACTCGATGACACTGGATAAAACATATAACTTTTCAAATGATATAAATGGGGAAACAGATGTGAATGTGGGATAAAAATTTTTTTATGATCTGTAGCTTATTTATAGGTAGACAACACCTCTAAACTATTTATGTTGCTCAGGAATAATATGGTAATATGATATAATACAATTCTACTCACAACTCGTCTCTCCGTCCTCGTCACTATCGCTCCAACCGTCTTCTCCATTGCTTTCTTCCTCGCTCGAGATCGAAATGATGTCATCATCTCCCGCGTCATTCTCAGGTGCTAGCCCTCCACCCATCCCTCCATCATCGCCACCGTCATCGCCGCCATCATCCCCCCCCCCTCCGCCATTTTCTTCATTGGCTAGAAAAACCGCAAAACAAAGAGTTAAGGTGTTGATATTATGTAAAAGTACATTCTAACATAACAGCAAGAGAGAGAGGTTTCATTTACACATTCCGTAATGAATGTGATGGGTTAGGCAGAGTGAATATATGGATGCAGACAATGTAGCACTCAAGCTGCTACCGGATTCAGCACAGACGGATAAACAATATTTCAACATGGGAACTTGTTTTGCGAGTTAAATAAAGCATACCTGGTCGTTCAGAAATCGTATTACGCACAACTTTCCCTACTATTATGCAGTTTAGATGTTGATGGCATATTATTTACTAAAGAAATGTTAGAACAAGGAGAGAAAATTACCCACACGATGTTTCTAGAAGCGCTATTTGTTTCCCGCCACATCATGATCCGTTCATGATCGAGTCATAAAACGGTTCATGATCCGGCAATGACCCGTTCACGAGCAAGGGAGTTTATTTTTTTCCCGCCCTGTTATTTATTTGTTGTGGAGAAGTATGACTGTAGGTAAAAGTATGGGAAAGTAATGTTTATAGTATACCTGGTCGTCTTGGCATAGGCAGGGGGATGGGGATGGGGATGAATCTCGACTTTTTTTCTTTCCGATCAATCCGACAGTCACTAATGATCACCAACTCCGTCTCTTTGGGCAATGTCGAGCAGTCGAAATCTGTTTCCTGGCTACTTATGTCTACGAGAACAAGTTTCGGAAACTTGTTGAAGAAGGTGGCGCTCCACCTGGAGATCCAGCATGATCTAAAGCTTATCTTTGTTATGGTGGTGGATTCGGCATACAAAGTTGCAGGGTAGTCTATGTCGGTACATTTGATGGATTCCCGAGTACATATGCACTGCCCGATCTCCTCCCCACAGTCGTATTCCATCAATGATGTGGAAATTGGCAGATGAAGAACGATTAGGATTACAGTTAGAAACAACCCAGCTTGCGCCATGATGGCTGTCTAGTCTGAAGCTGAAGAAGATCTCCCGCGCTTCCATGGTGTAGCATGGGAAAGTTTCCATAAAAAATGTGTAAGGGTATTGAGAAAGGGTTGGATAAAAGTTTGCATAAAAAAAGTTGTATTTATCTCATTAAATACGGGAAAGCTGGTTTAATTAATAAAGGAATGGAAAGTAAAGAATATATCTTGCAACACCGGAAAGGGGATCGAAGGGGATGGATGGAGTTATCAAAACGAATCAAAGCCCTACCTTATTCCCTGCATACACCTCTATAAAATGGGAATGTGAAAAGGATAATAATGTAATCATATGTGAATTCATAATGAAGTGCGCTTTATCTTAAATCCAACACGTAGACTAACCAAAACTTGATAATTAGCCAGGGATGAATAAATAATATCATGCAGACGATGTAATTTTTCGTCTGCTCTCTCCCTTGATGAGCGCTTGGGGGAAACACCGTTAAATGCAGATGGGCAATAAACTGTGTTCGGGTTGCGGTCATGACCCGCGTTGACCGCTAGCGAGGACAGTCAGGGTTCGATGTAATGGAGTAGCATGGAGAATCCAAGTTGGGTAAAATGGGTACAACATTAGAACGAATGACGTAGGGAAGTGGGTGATTATTACCTTCCACAAATAAGAACTTATTATATAGGGTTTAATTTGAACAATGCCCATTTTCCTCAAAAGCAATGTATGACATGACGTGAACACAGTGTTTCTCTATGGGGGGTGTGAGGGATTTGGTTTTTTTTATTGAAAGCTCTTTTATTCATGGAACATGTCACAAATCATTCATGTTTCGTTCCTGCATTCTTTTTTCAATAGAGAAGGTGGTGTCGGGGAGCTGTGAATAGACTGACACAGCATGGGGGGTTTTTTTCTCCCTATTGATAGAGAGCGAAGGGAATGTTACAAATACGCATTATCTGCATTTTATCTCTTATCCCATACAGCATCATTCACATAATAGTGGGTATATGTGGGTGGAAATAGTATGTTGAGAAGGGGGATTATAACCATTTCCATTGAAACATTCTTTGCCTTGTGTCAAATTTTGGATTCATACTGAGACAGCTGGAGTATGATTTGTTGTATGAAGCATAGTTCTCTCTCTCTCACTAGGAAAGGTGCTCATTAAGGGTATGATAACGATGAGGGGAAAGAAGAAAACAAAAAAACAACCTATTTTTAAGGCGGGCGACTCACCTCCCTTCCCCTTTTAATACTTCTGCGCCCTCCCATTGATATTTGGTTAAAAAAATGAACATTTCCACAGCTGCTATTATATCATCATGTTAATTCACTCCCTCCCCCCCCCCCCCCTCATCACTTTATTTGAATACCCAATCAGGAAAGCTCGAGTTTGATCTAAGTTGAGTGTTCGTGCGTATGCTTAGCCATTCTTTGTCCATTCACGTTTGTGTAAGTGGTGGATTTAGTACTGTCTTTTTATCCAGAAAGAAGAAATTGAAAAAAAAAAAAAAAAAACATGTTGGAAGCTGTATGCATTATCCTCCACTGTTTAGAGAAAGCTCTTCATGAAGCTAGGACTACCATACAGACTGAATTATTGGATAAACAGAGGAAAATACAAAATGAAGCTGAGTGCTCAGATCCACCTCTGGTGGACAAAACCGTTCAGAACCCACCGATTGAATACCCATTCCCCACCAATCTCCCTGTCCAAACGAGTGACTATCAAACGGATTACTTTTCAAATGTGCTAACGGATATACCATCTGATCCCCCGCTCCTACTCCTGGATCAATTAATTTCGGATCAAATAATTTCGGATCAATTAATTTCAGACAACACAATCAGCCTCCCTCATGCGACATATGATGATTCTGCAGCAACATCTGAACCTATTCAAGTAGATCCTCCTCTCCCCTCCATTGAACAGGTTATGGATACAAGTCAGAACTCGGGTGAATTAATTAGCGAGAATATGGTGTTATTCAATAACCTACTTAACACGTCTAGTGCTGCACAGGAGGAAAATATTGTTAATAAGGGAGCAGAAAAAAAGAACAAAAAAAAAGAAACTAAAACTGAAAGGAAAAGCGACTGTGACCAATGTAGGCAAAGTAAAAAAACTCGGTCGACCAAAGGGAAGTAGGAATAAGCGAAGTGTGAAGTCTGACGCTGACTTCTTTGACGAGAATATTTTGTATGCTTCAGATTAATCGATTTTGATTCGGTGGCATAGTGTCTCTTATTTGTGTGTGAGTGTACTAATGTAGTTTTTGCTAATATAATCGATCCTAGTAATGAATAAAATATAATATTTGAAAGACGAATATGTCACTTTTTTTATAGTCGGGAAAATGTTCGGGGATGCTTTTTATAAATATCTACATCAAGTAAGGCTAGCAATGGAAGAAAAAACAAGAACAGGGGGAAATTCCAATCTCTCTTTTTATTACAAAAGCGACTTCACAACACAGAAACAATTATATAATCATTGGAAGCGAAAATGGATTACTTTGAGTAGCGTTTCATAGAACAAACAGGTATACTATTTTATAGATGACTCAACGTTCAGAGTATCTTTTTTCCCACATTTGTAAATACATCAATGAAATATCTGGAATATAGACCCATTACTAATATATTCATATAAAAGTTCTATGATGAAGTAAAGATGGTCGTGTATGACGTGTCTGTCGTCTCGATTCAACTTTCCTTCGCCGATGTTGTTCGACGATGCAAGCCACACTTACATTGACAATTATAATCAAAATCAGAATGGTCAGAACTGCGAGCTTTTATAAAGCGATTAAAAAAGCGTTTCATTGTAGCAAAAAACACCCTCAGTCTCACCCACATACAGTCCATCTTATGGCGAAAAATAAAATCTAGTTGTGAAGAGATATATAAAATACGTGGTGGGGATTTCTATCCTGCTAAGAAAGAAATAATGTTGTTCGTCTGGTGAGATGGATTAGAGTGATGTGGAGGCTTGTTCGAACTTGTGTTTAATCCCATTGTATGGGTAACATTCGCTGCATTTCTGCTCTTCTTCGTGGGAGCAGAAAAGCAGACCTTCATGGAACTCATGACTATTCCTGGCTGTTATAGAGTGGAGAACGTTCATAAATCCTGGTATTTCCTTTTCACTCAATCGCTCTCCATATCTTGTAGCCTTTAATTCCCCGCCCGCCTCAAACCAGAAACGTACATCAGCACCTTTCCACCCTGGTTCCGAGGAAAGGTAGACGCCTCCTCCTAGAGAAGAGGCGAAAGGGAGATTTTTTTCAAACACCTCTACATTGTTACGTAACGCCTTGTAGAGCTTGTAGAGGCGTTGTTGTGGGAGTTTAACTCCTCTCGATCTCTCTCCATCTTTCCCCCACCGCTGTAGTTTATATCCTCGAGAAGCGTTTGCACTGTAGTGGACCAATTCCATCCCGGATCCGAATTTGTATGATTCCAAAATTCGGAATTTGCTAGCTTGTGGTGGTGGGGGTGGGTGTAGGGAGAGATGGAGGGGGTGGTGCTGGCTCGACTCCTTCACTTGATTCATTCGCATCCTCAGAATCAAAGTCAGGGAGAAGGGCTCGCTTCACCTTTCTCCTTCCAGGGGATGCTTGAGATGGTGGAGGAAATGGTGTATTCATTTCTGATATCAGAAACTCTACATCCTCTCCTTCTTTCCTTTTCCTACTCAGGCGGGGAGGGGAGGAAGGGGTAGTGCAGGGGTAGAAGTCGTCGCGTTGTTATCCGTTGCAGAATCGGTCGGGGTGTTGGTAGCATCTTCAACTAAACGCCCATTTGATTCTGAGTAGGATAAAACCCCATCATGCTCGGTTACGATATTTCCTGACTGGAAAAACAAAGAAAAACATTTGTGTAAGAACAGGGAGATTGGAGGGGAATGTTTGTCGAGGATTAACGTATTACGTTAAAATAATAATAATATCTATTCTACTCAAAGGTTTCCTAAACATGTTCTATCAACTTTCTCATTTCCTCAATATGCTCTCACTTAATGAAATCCAACCCTTTTAAGGCTTAACTTATCTTGATGCATTGTTATGGCTTAGGTCGTCGCCTCTCGCAGGGTGGAAAGCAAGACCCGACTACGCCCTTATCGATAAGACCTTAGTCAGCAAAAATTAAACAAGGTGCGCGCATTGACACCCTTATGTAGAAGTTGACATATATCCCAAAATAAAACAGATCTTGTAGTTAAATATCAGTAAAAGTTGTGATTTCATTAGCAGTATCGGTGGCTAAAGTGGTAGAACGTGGGACTTTAGCCGTCCAATACTGTTTTAACTCTATATAAAAAAATGAATTAAAAACCAAAGGGTAAACTTTATGATTTTAACTCCTATGAGTTCGAGTCCCTAGCAGTGGTGACGTTTTTCCTTTGCCTGTATGCTTCCATATAAAAGCAGAATAAGAATAACCTTTTGTTAAATTTAGTAATTATTAAAAAGATAACTTACCATTTTCCTTAATTTCCAAATGATTGGGAACGAAGAGATGAGAGCTGGAACTGTTGTATCCTAGACTGCGTTGAGGGAGAATGTTGGTGAAGCATAATCGAGCATGGGTTAACTTATATGCTGTGATCATTTGCATATCCGATGAGCAAAACTATTCGCATGAGTGAGCATGGAGAGGGTGGGAGGGGAGGGAGGGGAGCAATTGAGTCCATTTCGCTCATTTCCCCAAAATAAAATATATATACATACACGCAAAAACTAGCAGGAGAGAGAAAGAATTTATGTGAATAGAAATTATTCTTTATAAAGATCAACTACGTATTTGTAGTTGGAAGATGTAGGTCCCTCGTATGCTTGAGCTGCTAACGAGTAAACCGATCCCTCAAAATCATGAATGTTGGTTATAGTGTATGAATCAACTTCAATTCCTGTTTTATGCTTGTTCCAGCAGCAATTTTTACAACCCGTGCATCCGCCTTCTTGTTCGAAGCAGGGTTTTATAAATGGTTTTATGAGTAGGGTAGTGTAGTATGAAATAATTGACCTGAGTTTATCCAGATCTTTAAAAGAAAGGCGAACCCTGTAATTTGTTTGTTGGATATCCTTGTCAAAATCAGCATCGGATCCGTCTTCGTCATCTAAGAAAGAGACGTGGGGATCAAGTGAGAATTTTTTAAATTGCATAATCTCCGCCTGCTCATCTCTGCACCATTTATGGTGAGAGCTGATATATAGATGGTTACCTAAATGCATCCTGCACTTAAATTTCGAGATATCTCCTCTCTTCCCATCAATAATTCTCATGCATAATTTAGGCACACACTCCCCCAATCTACACCATTGCGCATGAGAAATGTAGACACATGATTGTACTTGTTCAAGAAATCCAGACTCGTGCATGTGGACAATGTAAAATCGATCCTTTTCCTCATGGTGGTATAATACCAAGGCGGAATAACCGTCCCTAATGTAATGGAGTTTCTGCCCTAACCGCCACAAACCCGGTTGGGCTTTATAATTTAGATCCATTGTTGTCAAATAAAATCCGAGATTGTTGGAACAATGTGGAGTTTGAGAGAGGAAAAGAAAAGTTGGGGTAAATCCAAGACTTCGGTGGTTGTGTGGATAAAGAAAGATGCATGTACGTTTATTTATACCATATTCTACTTTGATTCATTTGCATAGTTAAGTGATATATCCCTTTATCCTTAAGAGAAAATAGTGACAGGGGTGCGAGGTTAATGAAGCGAATAGTTATGATGGGAAGGGGGGGGGGCAAGGAGAGCGTAGCATGAGGTACAAAGAAGTAATGGTATGAGGGGATGTGCAGTGGAGCGAATAAAATTGAATAATAAAAGCGTCGCTAATCAGTCAAGCGAATAAAAAAGACTAGTTGGGTGTAGGGGAAAGGGGTTGGGTAAGCGTGGGGTAATACTAGTAGGGTTTCTTTTATCAGGGTTATTCATGCGAATAGTTTCCACTTCTGTATAGTACAAAGGGTAAAATGGGTATGGGAGTAAAACCACGTGTTCTACGTATAGCTAACGTCATCTTCTAGCATAAAACTTACCATATAAATCCGTCCTATTTTATTTTTTTTTCATGTTTGTCTGGGGGAGAGGAGTAAAATATCTTATATTCATCTATATCATGGTTGTCTCCAGTATATATATCAGGAATATCGTCGCTGTCACAAACAATGAGATTCTCTCCAAACTCATTTTCATGATCGATACCATATTCAGCTCTGTGTCTTGCCATACTTTCTTCCCTCTTGTTCGATAGATCCTTCATCTGAATAGTTTGGAACTGGTTAAGTTGCATTCTTAATATTTCGTTTGTTCCCTCTAATTCTACCAGTTTTTGTTTAACCGACTTTAATTCCAACTCGATCCGTTTATTCCCTTTATCTCTATATTGAGATGAAAAATGTTGGATGATGAATACGATCATATCCTTTAACTTCTTATTGTTTTTTTCTAATTTGTTAATATATACAGAATAGTCCATCTTTTCTCCCTATTCTCCAATGATCGTGCTTCAACGCTTTCTTGCAGTCTAATAACCACCTCTCATATTTACACCCCTTTATACCGATGAAGCAATGGGGTTGTACTTGCTAGCTCAGAGGGAGAGCATTTGTTTGATGTTGAGGTGGAGTTGGATCAAAACCAACACAAAGCAATTTGTATAAGCTCCCCTTTTACCACCGGTTAATCTTGATCCGCCACCAGGGCGCCACCTCGTGGATAGCTCGCGTACCAACCCCACCGACCGCCACCGTACTAGCACGCCACTCAGCGGATTGCTCGCGCAACGCCAAATCGCATCAAACTGCTACCAAATCGCACCAAACTGCTAAAGTAGCGGATAATGTGCAAAGACATACTACTCGTCCTCCCTCTTTTCTTCCCTCTTTGGTTCGTCCTCCCTCTTTTCTTCCCTCTTTGGTTCGTCTTCCCTCTTCTTCCCTCTTTGGTTCGTCCTCCCTCTTCTTTGGTTCGTCCTAAAGTAGTAGATTCGTCCAGGGCATTTGTTCATTTCTTCACACTGCTCAATATTCCCCTGCCTAGCCAGCAGACTCGTCCTGGTACCTGAGGGAACAGCTCCTCCCTCTACCTCCAGTACCACTGTGTGTAAGCAATCACACCATCAATCACACCAAAATTCAAAGATGATAACCTGACAAGACCCGAACAGGTGATACTGACCCGTCTTCGTACCGGTCACACCAAACTGACTCACAGGCACCTTCTAAAAGGTGAAGTGGCTCCTGTATGTCAGACATGCAACACTCAACTGAGTGTAGAGCATCTCTTAATACATTGTCAGGCAACCAAGAGGAACAGAATAAAATTCCTGCAAAATCGCAGGACACTGCAGAGTATTTTCCGGGAATCTGGGAACAAAAATATTCTTGATTTCCTACGGGAAACCAAATTGTACGACAAAATTTAGGTAACCTAAATGAAGCCTGACTTCGTCAGGCCAAACCCTGTTTCATGAAATAGGGAATTTCACAGAATAAAATAATAAAACCACAGTATATCTGCTAACTTTTAATTACTATTAGCGGAGGTGAAACTAACCAAACCAAACCAAACCAAAGCCCGATTCCAGCAAGTTGGGTTCCCCAATCACCTCACCCTGGTAATTCACTCTCCAACCCTAGCCTGCTGATTCGTCCAAGTAGGCTCCCTGAGGGGACTATCACCCCCTCCCTACTTCCAGGTAGGTTACCTGAGGGAAATGGCACTCCCTCCCTACCTCCACAGGTCCCACCTGTCCCACACAGTGATCGAGTTTCCTTCGTCCAGCTAGCCCCCATCCAGCCAGCTCGTCCCTGTTCGTCTCCATTCATCTCCATTCGTCCTGTTCGTCCTCACTCACGTCCTCATCCTCATTCTGTCTCTCATTCACTCACATGGGCCAATTCATCACTTGCCCATGTCCAGACAACTTGTCTTCATCCAGATGACTTGTCCTCGTCTGGACGACTCGTCCTCATCTGGAAGACTCGTCCTTGTCTGGCCAATTCGTCCTTGTCCAGACAACTCGTCCTTGTCTGGATAACTTGTCCAGACAACTGTTCAATCTTAAAAATTGTCCAGAGGGCATTCTTCCACATTTCTTTCTGCCTCACAGATTCCCCAGCATGGATTTTCCTAGGTCCTCGACCTCGTCTGAGGTCCTCGTCCTCGTCCAATTCGTCTTCGTCCAATTCGTCCAGTTCCCTTGGTTCTCTCCTACTCCTGACAGCTAGAGAGGGTGGGATTCATCTGAAACGATCCGCTGCCACCATTGTTGTAGCCGTCATTACTTCACTAATACATAAGGAGAAAGCCATTGAGTTCTCTGCTGGAATATCATTCTACTTAGTGCGGACGAATGGACGAGTGGACGTCCTGCATTGTCTAACAATTACAACAATAAGAGATGAATCTTGGTCTCAGCTAGTAGCCCATTTATTGAAGTATCTTGAAAGGTAGATGTGGAATGCTTGATGCCTGGGCTGCAACTGCCCTTACCCTAAAATCTCACCCCTATTTATACCCCCAGAGATCCGTCCTCACTCACAATGTGAGACCCTGCCCCCTGGTGGCGGACGAATGTACCCTATACATCATTCGTCCGTCCCAGTCCATCCCACACTACAACAATATATATGATGAAAGCTTGGGAGATTTTAGAATAAATATGGTCCTTAAACGTTAACCTATTGTCTATATCTAACCCTAGGAATTACACCTACCTAGGGTTAGATATAGACAATAGGTTAACGTTTAAGGACCATATTTATTCTAAAATCTCCCAAGCTTCTAAACGTTTCAAAGCCATCAGAAGGATACAAAGAGATCTCACCCCCCAGAGTATCTTAACCATTTATAAGGTAGCAGTGAGACCATTATTTGATTATGGGGACTGCATCTATTGTGTAGCCCCCCAGGATCTTTTAGGGAAACTGCAAGTTGTGCAAAATTCTTTTATAAGAGTTGCCTTTCGACTTGATAAGAGATCGAATGTCATAGATTTACAAGAAGAACACAATATTGAACTGTTAGAGGCTAGAAGGAAACATCATATGTTAGAATTGGTCTTTAATTTAAGCCAGGATGATACATTAATAGACTCTAGAAATATGAATCTAAGATCGCATAATAAAGGTAAAGTTATGAAGGTACCGATACCCCACTCTGAAATGGTAAAAAAGTCACTGTACTATAAATTACCGGTTTTGTGGAATGAATTACCCAAACAAGGGAAAACATGTACGTCAAAAGAAGCTTTTAAAACATTTATTTCAAGAAGTATACAGTAATGTTACTAAATGTAAATGTTATAATGTCATACTTTCATATATGTTCGCCAGTCTGTTGAAATCTTATAGCAGTATGTAAATCTGTATGTAGCGAGTAAAAGGTGAAATAAGTATAATGCCAATTAATCTCTAGTGGTAAAACTACTGATTGAAGCTGTATAAATGTTGAATTTGTAGTAACGACGCGAGGTGTTATCTACCTTTATAGGAATAGTCTGATGTTTTTCTATTACTATTACTATATTTTTTACAATAAATGATGTATTGTGACGGTCCTGGGTAAGACCTTAAAGTGCCTGGTCCTGGGCGAGACCTTAAAGTGCCTTTCTGTCTCTTTTCTCTGTCTCTCTCTCTCCCTTCTTCTCTATCTCTATTTCCTGGGTATGATCATGAACTGCCTCCCTCTCAGCTCTCCCGCCCTTGATATAACACTTCAAAGTGTTGATAAGGGCGTAAAGCAACCAATCTCACTCACTCACTGTATTGTAATGTCAATGTAAAATATACGTCCCAATCCCACTTGTAGGAGACGGGTCATGAGAAGATTAAAACAAAAAGAGAAATGTACAAATAACGAATGTATAAATCACTCTCCCATCTGTTACAGGGAGACTGGGAACACCTATGCATGCATAGAGAGTTTTTGAATGAGTGTACTCCTTTGTCCCTTTTTCTTGATGATATGTTTATTACCATGTAAATGTACAATCAGAAATAAAGTTATTACATACATACATACATACATTTTTCTATGTATCTACTCACAAGCATTATTCAACTTTGATCAAGAAGGCACTTTCTAACAAACCAATGTAATGCCTTCACCGTATTAGGTGCGGGACCACTATTTCAAAATGGAGTCCTCTGACTAGTGACCAGCAAAAAGTCACATAGCGCAATCTGTTTATCAGTAATTACTCTTCGTTTATGCATCCCAAAGCTTCAACAACAGCTATGGTAAGCAACCTTATGACTTACAAAATGTGTAACAAATTTTATGTTGTTTGTGGTATTAGCTTCTAAGTTATTTGCTCTAGACCGCCGACCCTTTAGTCGCACGCGTACCGAGCCGAGTATGTATCTGTCAACCCTAGCAGGGGAACACCCATTCCTAGTTTTAGTCATGCCGAATCTGTTGGTTACTTTTACACTCCGCCTTATAATAATGCTCGTGAGACTTTTGTCCAGCGTACTTGCGCTCCTTGATAAGGTTAGCCTAGAATATGAATCATTGTCAAAATGTATGCCAAAAAATGGAATCGGTTAGCATAGACTTGGCCAAATCCCGCAAGGGTGTATCGATCGCTTCTCTGAACATAAGATCATTACGAAATAAGGTTTCGGAATTGTATGACACCTTACTGCAGGGATCTGTAAAAATTGCTGCAATTCAGGAAACATGGTTGAATGGGTATGATGTAAACACTCAGCTCACCTTGAATGAAAAATTTAATTTATACAGGTTAGATCGTATGACTACCATTAATGGGCATATTAAGCAAGGTGGTAGCAACTTTTGGTGATTAGAAGTACAACTTTTGGTGATTAAACCAGGGATGCGGCACAGGCTAATCCTGGTAAACTTGTATCGCCCTCCTACGGGAGACAAGCAGGTATTCTTGAACACTTTAGAAGGCATTGTGAGTCAAATTAAAAATAAGTATAAGGACTGTCCAACCGTGATTTGTGGGGACATTAACCTAATCTACTTGATAGAACTAATCGAATAGTAACGGAGTTCTCCCACACTATTGGTGAACTATCTGTCTCAGCTGGTAAAGTCACCCACTAGATTTAGTCCTACAGGTTCAAGTCTGATTGATGTTATGATTACTGACCATCCGCATGTAAAACACTCAGGTGTAATCAACACTAATATGTCTGACCACTGTACGGTCTACGTAAATATAAAAAAAAACACAGGTCCAGTTATTAGAAACACTATCAAAGCCAGACGTTATGCTCGTTTAAACTGGCAGGAGTTTACCCAGCACGTGCTGAGACTAGAAAATTTCTTCTTAGAAGACACCGGTACACCAGAAATCGTTTACACCGTGGGGACCCGGGTCAGAATAGGTCCTCAGTTCCGCATAACTTCTTGTACAAGGCAAGTGAAATGCGGCGATTCGTTTGCCGTGAATCGCGACCTGTGTCGGTGGAGGACGAGGTCCTGGAGTCTGAGGGGAAAGGTTGCTACGGCTTCCTCCTCCCCAATACGGCTCTTTGGCTCTTACTTCACCTAGACAGGAGGTCCAGGTTGGCCCACCTTGGATCTATCGGCTGGTCATGTCAAGCCCTAGGAAGCACCAAATTTCTAAACAACTTTTCCCAAACTCTCTCGACCAATTAATGCCTATACTTGGCCTACAAACTCCCTAGAAGGCGGTGGCTTGGGCTAATTGAGGGATGCCAAAAATTTAATATTTTGACCATCTCAAGAGTATACCACTCATGTATCCCTGTTGCACATCTGCTGGACATCCGCAGCTCTGTGCATCCCCTTGTAGGACTCCTTGGTGGGTGGGGAGCATGGGTGGTGAAAACCAGATACTCACTATGGGTACCCCTAACAAAAATAAACGACCTCATATGACAGACTCGGATGATTCAGACGCGGAACATGCCCATGGAAATGATTATTGGCCTCGATTTATAATAATATCAAGTGCAGATGATAATAATCTGATAACTAAAGTATCTCCTTTTGGTATTCAAAAAGGTATTGAGGGGATTGCAGGCACTGGAGTTGTTGGAATCAAAAGGCAGAAGGATGGCTATTTGGTTGAATGCTCTAAGAGGCAATCAGCCTTAAACCTCCTTGCTTCCACCTCCCTTGCTAATGTCCAGACCAAAGTATCGGCCCACAGATCCCTCAACTCATCCAAAGGAGTTATAAGGTCCCGAGATCTGTCAGAAGTTACGGAACAAGAGATGGTTGACCACCTCAAGGACCAAGGCCTTACTTATGCCAAAAGAATTATAATCAAGAAAGACGGCAATGAAATTAAGACTAACACCTTCATACTCACCTTCAACCGACCTTCCCCACCGAATAAACTGAAGGTTATTTGTCTGTGGATGTGGATTTATTCATCCCAAACCCACTCCGCTGCTTCAAATGCCAGAAATTTGGCCATGGCAAAAACTTTTGTAATAATAAGGATACCTGCTTGCGATGTGGAGAAGAGGGACATGACAGTCATGGCTGTCAGAAACCTGAAAGGTGTGTGAACTGTAAAGGTGCACATACTGCTATGTCAAAGCAGTGTCCAACTTGGCAAACGGAAAAAGAAATACAGAGAGTTAAAGCAGTCCACAACATACCCTATCCTGAGGCTAGAAAGAGAGTTCTCGCTAATAGCCCCTTGCCACTTGGCCAAAGCTATGCTGCTGTTGCATCTGGAAGTATGCCAGCCAAAAAAGTAAGGAGTGTTGAATGCCAAACATCTTTTACCTGGCTCGAGGCTGATAACCCAACTGAAGTTAAAACGAAGAAAGAGGTAATCGCTACACAAACCGAAACAAAGACAAATAAAGCTAATCAAGCAACAACTCCAAAGGTCAGTACAGAAAATCCTAAGAAAGCAGAGGCCCCAAAACCATCTGCTACTCCGAATATTAAACAGCAACAAAGTAAGAAAGTGACTGATGCTCGCCAAGCATCAACTCCACACCCTGCTAAAAAATTAAAGGTGGGGAAAAGGTCCTCAGGACCCTTGAGTGAGTCTATGGACTCACTTAATGATATGGATGTGGACCTCCCCCTGCCCGAAAGGGGGAGAGGTGCCACATCCAAAATAACCATCAACAGGGCTGGGCCACCAAAAGACCCTAAAAAGTCATAGGTATGCCCATCCTCCAATGGAATTGTCGAGGTTTTAGAGCAAACTTTGAAGAATTAAAAATCCTCTCAAGGCTCTACAATCCTGTTGCCTTCTGCCTTCAAGAGACCTTCCTCAGAGAATCTGCTGCCACCTTCAAAGGCTACAACTGTTATCATAGACTTGGCCCTGTTGCAGACCGCGCCTCAGGCGGATCCTCTGTTCTTGTCAGACGTGACCTGTGCCACAGCCAAGTCTTTTATTTAAATACACACCTCCAAGCAATAGCAGTCAGAATTACCCTACATAAATCCCTCACACTCTGTTCACTGTATCTACCACCTAATACAGACCCCACAAAGAAGGAACTTGCTGATTTGGCAAACCAGCTGCCCCCACCCTTCATTATAATGGGTGATTTTAATGCACACAACCCTCTGTGGGGAGATGATAAGCTTGATGGCAGAGGCAAGACTATTGAGAGCTTTATTGAAAATCAGCCCTTATGTCTCTTAAACGATGGCTCCAAGACCTATCTCCACCCTGGGCTTGGTGCCTCCACTGCGATTGACTTGACGCTCACTTCTCCCGATCTGTTGGTAGACCTCTCCTGGCAGGTGCTTGATGACCTCCATGGGAGCGATCACTATCCTATCATTTCCAAGATAGATGCCCCAAATCAAAATCAAAGGGACCCAAAATGGAAACTCACAAAGGCAGATTGGAGTTCTTTTGACTCCCTCTGCAAGGAGAGGCTCCAGATCCCTATTGATGATGAAGCAGCGTCCAAGTTCACAGAAACACTAATATCAATTGCAGAAGAGACTGTACCTAAAACCTCGACAAAACCAAAAAACACATCCACCCCCTGGTTTAATGAAACTTGTAAAGAGGCCATAGCCCAACGGAAGAAGGCACTGAGGAAATTCTTCAGGCAACCAACAGCTGAAAATTTGGAAAGCTTTAGAAATAAAAGAGCGGCTGCTAGAAAGACCATCAAACTAGCCAAAAGAACCTGCTGGAAAGAATATGTATCCCATGTAACATCAAAGACGCCCTCAAAAGAGGTATGGGACATGATTCGAAAAATCAAAGGAAAGGGACCATCTGTGGGAGTGAGCCACCTCAAACAGGGCAATGTCCTACTCGCTGACATGCCAAGCATTGTTGGCGAGCTGGCCAGGGCCTTTGAGGTTGTTTTCTCTTCTGCTAGTTGTTCCCAAGACTTCCTTAAGATCAAAGAGAAACAGGAGAAATGCCAGCTCAATTTCCAAACCGATAATGCAGAAAGCTACAACAAACCTTTAACTCGAGAGGAATTAGACCACTCTCTGAGGAGGTCACACAATTCAGCTGTTGGACCTGACAGAATCCACTATGAATTCCTAAAACACTTGCCAGAGGGGTGTCTCACACTCCTCCTCCAGATCTTTAATCAAATCTGGGATACTGGTAACATTCCACAGCACTGGAAGGAAGCAACCATCATACCAGTCCCAAAACCAGGCAAAGATCATAGTGATCCATCAAATTACAGGCCCATTGCACTGACAAGTTGCCTTTGTAAAACCATGGAGAGGATGATAAATGACAGATCTTTGATCTAGAGAAGGCGTATGACACCACATGGAAGCATGGCATCATGAAAGACCTGCACAATATGGGATTAAGGGGTCGTTTGCCCAACTTCATCAGGAACTTCATGTCCAACAGACACTTCAGGGTCCAAGTGGGAGCAACCTTCTCTGACTACCATCCTCAGGAGATGGGAGTTCCCCAGGGTAGCATACTCTCTGTTACCCTGTTTAACATCAGGATGAACAGCATTGTTTTAATTCCATACCCAGGAACATGACATACAGTTTGTTTGTTGACGACCTGTTAGTGTGCTTTAAAGGCAAGAAAATGAGCGTAATTGAGAGACAACTCCAACTAGCCCTCAATCAGGTACAGAAGTGGGCATCGGCCAATGGTTTCCGGTTTTCTAAATCGAAGACTGTGGCCATGCACTTCTGCCAGCTCAGGAGTGAACACCCTGAACCTGGCCTATACCTGGATGGCAACCCCATCAAGGTAGTCAAGGAAACAAAGTTTCTTGGTCTCATATTAGACAGCAAACTCTCATTTGCACCTCATATCAAGGCACTCAAAAACAAATGCCTAAAGACTATGGACATTATGAAGGTTGTCTCGAGAATGGATTGGGGAATGGACAAAAACACACTCCTACATCTGTATCAAGCCTTAATAAGATCAAAGCTTGATTATGGATGTACCACCTGGCTAAAGCAGCTAGACACAGTCCACCACCAAGGATTGAGGCTGGCTACTGGAGCCTTTAAAACAACACCAGTGAAGAGCCTCTTGGTTGAATGCAGGGAAGCCTGCCTCGAGAATAGGAGACTTAAGCTGGGACTCCAATATGCAACCAAAATACGGAGCAGCAGACGAAACCCTGCACACAGTGCTGTCTTTGGTGAAAACAACAGAGATCTTTTTGATGCCAGACCGACCTACACCAAACCATTTGGTCTGAGATTGAGAACCAGCATTAGAGAACTTGATGCAGATCTCAACATGTTGTCCTTAGTGACTACTTCCAGCATCCCTCCTTGGCTCAGGAAAAAACCTAACATCATTTTTGACCTGACTGCAAGAAAAAAAGGGGATACCTCCCCACTTACATATCTCGAAATGTTTAACAACGTTAGATCCCACTACTTCAACCATGTGGCTTTTTACACTGATGGCTCCAAAGAGGGCAAGAGGGTATCCTCTGCTGTGTTTGGCCGTACAGCCAGACTGAGCAGTCGGCTTCCAGACCATTGCTCCATCTTCACTGCTGAAGCCAAAGCCATCCTAATGGCTCTTGAGTGTATTGCTGATGCAGACCACAAAGCATGCATCATCTTTAGTGATTCCAAATCTGTCCTGCAGTCTCTTGCCCATCTAAAAACTGACCATCCAACAGTCATGTGCATTCATGACAAATTGTACTCCCTGACAGATGCTGACTATGATATCCAGTTCTGCTGGGTTCCTGGTCATGTCAACATTCCAGGGAATGAGTTTGCTGACAGAGCTGCTAAACAAGCCCTCAATCAAGAAATCACTGTATGTGCATTCCCTCCATCTGACTTGAGGCCCCTCATTAAAACACATACCCAGTCCATTTGGCAAAGTGAATGGGACAAATGTATTGACAACAAACTCCATGAAATACAACCAATGCTTGCAGAACCTATTAAGGCTTCTTTTAACACCAGGCGAGAACAAGTTGTGTTCTCTCGTTGTCTGATCGGACACACCAGACTGACCCATGTCCACCTGGTGAAGCGAGAACCACAGCCTGAATGCATTGCTTGTCAAACCCCACTCACTGTCAAGCATATCCTACTGGAATGTGCAGACTTGCATGATGCCCGTATAAAATATTTCAACGCTCCTGATCTCAAAACGCTTTTTAAAACAGTCAATGGTGACAATGTCATCAATTATCTAAGAACTGCTGGTCTGTTCTCTTTGTTATAGTCTCTTTCATACAAAACCAAACTTTCGTTATAGCTATATCCATTTTATTCTTTGTTTTATTTGTTTGTATTATTTACAGCTGGACTGTAAACTAAATCACTTTTCTCATCTCATTCCATCTCACTAACTTTCATTGCCATGAATATGACTCCGCATGGATGTCGTCATGGCATTAAGCAACCATTACTCACTCACTCCAGAAATCGTTTGGGCTAATATGAAGAACTATCTTGAAAATTACCTAGACTTTGTGTGTCCGATGGTGGACCTCAATATGGTATCAAGGGGTAATATGGTAATAAATGCCCAGACACATACTGCTATAAAAGAACGAGACCGACTGTTCAAAAAATCAAAAAAATCAGGGCTGATAACTGACTGGGACTCAGCGAGACAATCTCGCAGGTATGCAGCAGGTCTAGTTAGGCAAGCTCGTAAGAATCTTATTGATGGCTTATTCAGAAATACGACTCAAAATAGTAAAAAATTCTGGAGAGAAATTGATTAACTTATAGGCAACAAAAAGTCTCTTTCACCACCAATCAGCTATATACACGAAGGTAAAACAGTCAAAGGTATTGACGCAAGTAATATTCTCAATGTGATATTTCACGATATGGGTAGGGTCGCTGATAAACCAAATGGTGATTTTGCTGTATATCTGAATGATGACATCCAACCCAATGTTAGTACAAGGATGTGTATTACCGAAAAAGAAGTCATGAAATGTATTGATGAGATAGATGTATCAAAAAACAGCGGTTTTAAATGGGTTGACTCAACTGTGTTAAAATTCTACCTAAAACATTTGTGCAAGCCCTTTACCAACCTGCTTCAAACCTGTGTGCGAGAATCAATCATACCTAAAGAATGGAAAATGTTTAATGTTATAGCCTTACCAAAGGGAGGAAATCCACGCTCCCTATTAAACAAACGACCCATAGCGTTAGTTCCCATCCCTTCAAAAATCCTTGAAAATTTTATCTGCAAAGCATTAAGGGACCATATGAATATGAATAACTTATTTGCACACCAGCAGGGAGGTTTTAGGCAGGGGTTTTCCACAAATAGATCGGTATTCAGAACTGATTGTGAAAGGCATGGACAAAGGTGAGATAACAGTGGCCGCGTATTACGATGTCTCAAAGGCATTCAACTGCATCGACCACAAAACTCTCTTTGAAAAGCTAAGATACTACCAAGTAAATCCAAATGTCATCAACTTAATAGCCGAATATTTATCTGATAGATTCCAGTCAACCTTATTGAACAATGTATTATCTGCTCCCATTGAAATAACAAATGGCGTACCCCAGGGAAGTGTAGTAGGACCCCTCCTGTTTTTGTTATATATTAATGACTTGCCAAAATTTATCGAAAATGTTCCACATAATGGTGTCCTAAAGATGACTATTTATGCTGATGACATGTCAGTCACACTGAGGGGGGGGGGGGGGGGGCTTGGGACATACACGACTGCCTTGTAGGTTCACAGAGAGCTGCTACTGGTATCTCAAAGTGGATGAACTACAACAAGCTAAATATAACTTCCAAGAAAAGCATGCTTCAGGTTCTGGGTACAAAACACAAGCTAAAAAAAATGAATTTCAATGAATTGGGGAAAATTTACATAAATGGGACGGCCATTCCCGACGGGCACTGAGTGCAATTGAGTGTGATAGCACTGTGATCATTTTGTGATTGACCGCAAACTAGTGAAGTGTGATACTTATAGCTTTCAATCACAGCGAGATGGACATGCCATTAGCCACCATTATGTAAAATCCATTGCACCTATTTCCTCCCATGTTGTTAGTGGTCTCAGACTTGTGTTAGATCAAGTTCTCATTCATATTCATTTATGTTTGTATTAAACATGTATTACTCAACCAATTGTATCTGCGAATACATGTTTTCTTCAAAAGAGGCAAGAGGTGGAGGTGTCAGTCTAAAGCGAATCCCCTCCCAGGGTAACCCACACACACCATATAATGTTGACGCACACACTCTTAGCAAAGCTTTAACACTTTAAAGAAGCCCGTCACAATGGAAAGTCAGGTACAGTTGAAACCATTTCATTGTGTATTCATATTCGATAATACAGTGACAGTTTTCTTATTACAATTAGGTATACAATATGTGTGCTTTAGGTTTTAACAAGGATGGTTCACTCAATGATCATCAGTCTTAGTTTTGTTGTTGGGGGTATGGTTTTGGTGTGATCTCAATTGCGCATATAATGCACATTCAAAATCGCCTCTAAATACGATATATATGATGTAAATTAAATTGTCAGCAGGTGGCGCACCTGGTAACTGGGTGTATTTACAATTTCTTTTACAATGAAAGTGCCGCTAATACACTTGTATGGCTATATCACTATAGCTATTCCACATTTTGTACACAGGTATTTCATAAGATGCATACCTCTATAGTTTATTTGTGTGATTTAGTTGTTTGATGTGGAAAAATGTTTTGATAAAAATACCCCCCATCATTGCATACTTCATTAACTGAAGTAGACTGGGCCACTCAGATCTCAAGTAAAACTGGAATAACCCTTCCCAGCAATGCGGCTGTCTAACAGGATGGAAATAATGATTAAATAATTGATGTCTTACAATGAAGACTTAATTAAAAGTAATTCCGAATGATATTATTGCAAATAAAAAGCCATACAATAAGTTGAAAACTGTGCATAAAATATCTGCTTAAAATGCCATAAGAATTTGCTGATGTTTGCACCAATATTGCGTTATACCCTTAGCGTGACCATCACGCAATCATAGCGCAATAATTATTGCGCAAAAAGCGTCCACTCTCATCACAGAACTATGGCGAGATGATTGCGCATTAAAAATCGCGTAGAATCGCGCTCATTTGCCCGTCGGGTTATGCAGTCCAAGTTTGTAAAATATCTGGGATATACCATTGACCCTTCCCTGAGCTTCTGTGAACATTTCATCAGGATGAGACGCCTAGTACAATCAAAGGTTAACCAATTCGCTCGAATTCGACATTATATTGATGACAATATTGCCAGGTTAATTGTGAAGTTGCATGTCGTCCCTCAGACAGAGTATGGTCTAATCATGCACAATATGGCCAACGTTTCCATCATCAAAAAAGTTCAGTCATCCTTAAATAGAGCTGTTGGCCTGGTCTAAACCAAGCCCTCTCCCTAGCAGATATGAAAGTGCGTTTAAGGATTGACAACATACAAAAGAGAGGCGACATAGCTATCTTGGGCCTAATGACAACTAGAACCAATAACCCAGAACTGATCCAGATCATGCCGAGACACACCAGGCAAGCAGATGGTATCAATTTAAAAGTTATCCAACCCTCTAGTGAAAAATTAAGAAGATCCCCACACGTTCAGGGGCCAATTTTATGGAACAAGCTGCCTGCTTGCGAAAAATAACCTGAGAATTTATCTTAAAAATACACTAGGTTGATCGTCTGCACAATCTGGGTCGGCTTGGAATAAATTGTAAAAGAGTCCGTGAAGAGGTGAATAAACCTCAAACACTTGTTGATTATTGAAAAGGAATTTTGTCTGCACCCTTGGTGTAACTGGATATTTGAACCTCATTGTTTTAAAATATTGTGGAAACTATTGTCTTACTATGTATTTTAGTCGGCAAAAAAAATTTACGAAAATCTCTTCCTCTTCTTGCTTAGATACTTTGAACTTTGTGTAATAAAAAATTAGTTAGTATGAAGTATGCTATGAATGACCTATAAAAGCGTCAAAAACATTGAACTCATAACTAAACTGAACTTTATTGTAATTTCTTGACAACGTCTATATCTCCAGTAACTATTTCGTACAATGAAATGTATCACATAGTGAAATGTGTAACAAAATAAAACTGTATTAAAAAAAAAAAAGGGTCTACTCTGAGTTGACCGGTAGGCTCGTTCTAGGTCCACTTTCCAAGCATGGGCATTTGTGCCCATGTTTTTTGCTATTTGGGCGAGATCTAAAGCTGATGGGAGAGTGAAGTTAGTATGTCTGCCTTCAAAGTTATTTTTCTCTATACCATCAATAACCCCATGTCCCTCTGGGTGAGATAAATCTATGATGACTTGGCGTTTATCCAAATCCTTCTTGGGCCAAGTTAGAATGGGGCTGATTTTTGTCCAGGGGTCAAATGGGTTACTGTGGAATGATCCCAGAAGGGCCTTGTGCTCAATTTCTTTTTGAATGAAACTGGAAACGTGTTTCGCGTAGTCTGTGGCAGATTTGTAATTTTCGTCTGATGTAATGGGGACGTTATTACCTGTATAGGATATGGGCCAGCCAAAGTTCATATATTCTACAATCTCAGCATCTTTGTATCCTACCAATTGGGCCTTCTATTCGTCTATGTTTAGTTTAGAAGGTATGGGGATGCCTGCGCCCAAATAGTTGGGCAGATTATTAAGCTTTTACTGCATTATATATGGGGATGTGCGTTGGAGCTATTATCGCCGCGTCTTGGGTGCCCACTGGCCATTTTTCGCGTATATTTGCCATGTAGCCCCATGGGCCCATGTAGTGGGCCTGGTCGGTGGTTGCTTCGCACATTCGCGTGAGGAGGCCCTCCTCTTGTTTCAAGTCGGTATTTTCGGTCACATCAGAGGTTACTTGTTTCATTTCAGAGATTTTTTCAGAGATTGTTGCGTGGTCAGCGATTTCGTCAGAGTTCAGAGCATATTCAGAGAGTTGGTATATGACAATCATTATCAGCTATTTGTGCTGGTGGTCAAGCCATTACTATATCTGAGTCTAGTCATGGCCCGACCCCTGATCGTTTCCCTGCTTTTTCTTGTCTGTTTTAAACTTCTTACTTCTGCAATCTTTTTCAGGGTGCTTTAGGTTTGCGCATTTGTTATACACACAGTGAGAGCATATGTGGAGTTGGCGAAAACCGTTGGTTATGTGGTCTGCGCTTAGTGAACATGTACCCTGGTTATATTTGTAGCAGGGTGGGCCCAGTTTGGCCGCTGCCACTTCGCCGGTCATTACGTACTCTTTCTTTTCGCTCATTTTACCACTTTCAGTGTGCTTTGAAGTCGGTTCTGTGCTATTCTCGTTCTTTAGTTTTGTTTAGGAAAGTTTTAGTCGTAATAGTTCGATTTTTGAAGCTTGGTGCCATTCTAGGCGCCCCTCGGCTATTCTTACACATATTTCTTCTGACCAGTTTCTGACACACGGAAATTCATATAAAGTTGCATCTTCTAGAACTTGCTCGATATGCTCTATTATGTAACCTCTGATTTTTCCTGCATGTAATTTGGCCATTTGGAATAAACCCCATGTGTATTCAGCCAAATTTAATTCACCTTACGCAGTTTTAATTCGTTTCGGGCCCCTCACGACATGAGAATGTGCAAAGTATTTCTTACCACGGCTGGCTTGTGAGAGTGGGTTGAGTGACATGGATATGGCCTTGAGACTTTCGTCTGTATGTCTTCGTCATCTTCCACTTCTCCGTAGGCTAATGGCGGCTCCCAGTCGGCCCACGGTGTTGCTGGTTGGGGTTCCCTGAACCGGCGGTCTAGACTTCCCGTCCGCAGGTATTCTTTTTGGAGGTTCCATGCCTCGCATCTTGGGGGCTGCGTGGCCTGTTTCTTCGTGTTTTGAGGAATAGGTGACTTTTCCACCGGCCTGGACTTCCTTGGGGACTGGTGCTCGGATTCCCAATCATTATCGTCTGAATGACCGGTTTCCTTGCTTATGTCCTTTGGCTGGTCTGCTTTTTTCTCTACCAACTGTAGTATGAGGGCCTTCATTTCGGTGATATCGCCTCGGAGCTGCCCTATGTCCTTTGCGATTTCAGCAACCATTTTCTTTTTTATCTTCCTTAAGATCAAAGAGAAACAGGAGAAATGCCAGCTCAATTTCCAAACTGATAATGCAGAAAGCTACAACAAACCTTTAACTCGAGAGGAATTAGACCACTCTCTGAGGAGGTCGCACAATTCAGCTGTTGGACCTGACAGAATCCACTATGAATTCCTAAAACACTTGCCAGAGGGGGGTCTCACACTCCTCCTTCAGATCTTCAATCAAATCTGGGATACTGGTAACATTCCACAGCACTGGAAGGAAGCAACCATCATACCAGTCCCAAAACCAGGCAAAGATCATAGTGATCCATCAAATTACAGGCCCATTGCACTGACAAGTTGCCTTTGTAAAACCATGGACAGGATGATAAATGACCGTCTTGTCTGGCTACTGGAGTCTGAAAACCTCATTTCAGACTTCCAATGTGGCTTCAGACATGGTAGGAGCACCCTTGACCACCTCACCAAACTCGAAGAAATGGTGAGACGCTCCTTCATCAAGAAGGAACATGTGGTTGCCGTCTTCTTTGATCTGGAGAAGGCTTATGACACCACATGGAAGCATGGCATCATGAAAGACCTGCACAATATGGGATTAAGGGGTCGTTTACCCAACTTCATCAGGAACTTCATGTCCAACAGACACTTCAGGGTCCAAGTCGGAGCAACCTTCTCTGACTACCATCCTCAGGAGATGGGAGTTCCCCAGGGTAGCATACTCTCTGTTACCCTGTTTAACATCAGGATGAACAGCATTGTCAATTCCATACCCAGGAACATGACATACAGTTTGTTTGTTGACAACCTGTTAGTGTGCTTTAAAGGCAAGAAAATGAGCGTAATTGAGAGACAACTCCAACTAGCCCTCAATCAGGTACAGAAGTGGGCATCGGCCAATGGTTTCCGGTTTTCTAAATCGAAGACTGTGGCCATGCACTTCTGCCAGCTCAGGAGTGAACACCCTGAACCTGGCCTATACCTGGATGGCAACCCCATCAAGGTAGTCAAGGAAACAAAGTTTCTTGGTCTCACATTAGACAGCAAACTCTCATTTGCACCTCATATCAAGGCACTCAAAAACAAATGCCTAAAGACTATGGACATTATGAAGGTTGTCTCGAGTATGGATTGGGGAATGGACAAAAACACACTCCTACATCTGTATCAAGCCTTAATAAGATCAAAGCTTGATTATGGATGTACCATTTATGGCTCAGCCAGGGAGTCCTGGCTAAAGCAGCTAGACACAGTCCACCACCAAGGATTGAGGCTGGCTACTGGAGCCTTTAAAACAACACCAGTGAAGAGCCTCTTGGTTGAATGCAGGGAAGCCTGCCTCGAGAATAGGAGACTTAAGCTGGGACTCCAATATGCAACCAAAATATGGAGCAGCAGACGAAACCCTGCACACAGTGCTGTCTTTGGTGAAAACAACAGAGATCTTTTTGATGCCAGACCGACCTACACCAAACCATTTGGTCTGAGATTGAGAACCAGCATTAGAGAACTTGATGCAGATCTCAACATGTTGTCCTTAGTGACTACTCCCAGCATCCCTCCTTGGCTCAGGAAAAAACCTAACATCATTTTTGACCTGACTGCAAGAAAAAAAGGGGATACCTCCCCACTTACATATCTCGAAATGTTTAACAACGTTAGATCCCACTACTTCAACCATGTGGCTTTTTACACTGATGGCTCCAAAGAGGGCAAGAGGGTATCTTCTACTGTGTTTGGCCGTACAGCCAGACTGAGCAGTCGGCTTCCAGACCATTGCTCCATCTTCACTGCTGAAGCCAAAGCCATCCTGATGGCTCTTGAGTGTATTGCTGATGCAGACCACAAAGCATGCATCATCTTTAGTGATTCCAAATCTGTCCTGCAGTCTCTTGCCCATCTAAAAACTGACCATCCAACAGTCATGTGCATTCATGACAAATTGAACTCCCTGACAGATGCTGACTATGATATCCAGTTCTGCTGGGTTCCTGGTCATGTCAACATTCCAGGGAATGAGTTTGCTGACAGAGCTGCTAAACAAGCCCTCAATCAAGAAATCACTGTATGTCCATTCCCTCCATCTGACTTGAGGCCCCTCATTAAAACACATACCCAGTCCATTTGGCAAAGTGAATGGGACGAATGTATTGACAACAAACTCCATGAAATACAACCAATGCTTGCAGAACCTATTAAGGCTTCCTTTAACACCAGGCGAGAACAAGTTGTGTTCTCTCGTTGTCTTATCGGACACACCAGACTGACCCATGTCCACCTGGTGAAGCGAGAACCACAGCCTGAATGTATTGCTTGTCAAACCCCACTCACTGTCAAGCATATCCTACTGGAATGTGCAGACTTGCATGATGCCCGTATAAAATATTTCAACGCTCCTGACCTCAAAACACTTTTTAAAACGGTCAATGGTGACAATGTCATCAATTATCTAAGAACTGCTGGTCTGTTCTCTTTGTTATAGTCTCTTTCATACAAAACCAAACTTTCGTTATTGCTATATCCATTTTATTCTTTGTTTTATTTGTTTGTATTATTTACAGCTGGACTGTAAACTAAATCACTTTTCTCATCTCATTCCATCTCACTAACTTTCATTGCCATGAATATGACTCCACATGGATGTCGTCATGGCATTAAACAACCATTACTCACTCACTCACTCTGCAGTCATTGGGCCGCTTTCCATGATTGGGAGCAGGTTTATAGATCTGTATGCGTGTGGCTTTACCCTTCCAGAGCACCAGGATGTGTGTGTGACAGTTTCTTGACACCCTATGAGAAGGAGTGTCTCTCATTGAGTTTGGTACTCTTTGAGCCTGTTTGTCACGATAGCTGTGACACATGAGTTAACGGAAACTCATGTCCGAAAGGACACTTCAGAACTTTCCCTTGGTTCGTGCCTTTTAGGGCAGCCGGGATAGGCTATCTGGACAGAGTGAGACGGAGACCCGTAGTGTAACCGCTATGTAGTGTGAAAAGATACACACATGTGGGCACTAGCGCGGAATACAAAGTCTTGGTCAGTAATGTCAGAGCGCCAAACAATGTGTTGGCGAGGCTGAGTGTGATACTGTTAAGGTCATTATGCTTGTAGCAGGCCAGCTGCGGGTGAATGGCTATGTGTCACAGATCTGACTTGTCTAAGATGCCGATCTTCGGCTGCTTTTCCCATTTGACGTGGTAGCAACTGCGGATGATGGCACGTTCTGGTTACTATATGTGCTATGAGCGGAGAATTTTGTTTGACAGGTGTAACTACCTCACTTGTCTTAAAAATTCAAGGATTCTCTCGCTCGCAAACCCACTTGCGAGTGTCACCCTTGTAACAAAAGGGATGCGATCTTTGACTTTGTGGTCGCCAGGCGTTTGTACCCAAGCAGATGCCTGCCTGGTAGTCTAGAGGGCTGGACTCCATTTGGCGCTATAATGATAGTGAGATTGGGCCATCGACTCTGCTCCTCAATGGCGGCAAGAACATGAAAGGTTCATTGACCGCAGGCGAGAGTGGGTGTCGACAGCATTTCCACAGGAGGATTTGCGATTGGCTACATTCGGAGGCTCGGATCAGGCGATGTAAGGCTCACATCAGTGGGTGTGAAGCTACTTCCGAATAGGGTCAGCTACATTATGGAGCTAGATGTTGGGCTTGTGGCGGAAGGTCTTATATCAGGGTTTGCAATATATATTTATCGTTTACTCAATGATACAGTATAAGCTGCCCGTATTGAGCTCTACCAGGGTTTCAATAGTCATGCTGTGGGAACTTCCCATGGCTTCCGTGTATATGGTCGTGGACAGATTTTGTGTTGAGACTGCTCACGCTGGGGGCATCCCAACACAAACCATGCATGACAGTTCCCCTCTGGGGGCAGTCATGGTGAGAAATGATGGCAATAAGGTAGCTATTGTTTTTGGTGACTCTTTGGACCCTCCTGGCAGGGGGCTCCATTGGTCATACCTGCATCATGAATGCAGCTGCTTAAGGCAACCAGATTCTGTGGGCATGGATGATGGCAGCCTGACGTGTGGACCCTCTGTTGGTCTCTGTTTCCTGCTAGGCTGAGTGGAGATGTTGTCCCAGGCATGGGTAAACACTCCGAGGAGGCTGGTGCCGTAGGAGGCATAAAGTGGGAAGACAGGAGATACAGGAGGTCTGGGGGCTATCGCAACCTCCTTCCTTACCCATAGCAGTATGGGTATAGCCACCCATGGCTCTCCACACTGAGAGTGTGGATTTGGTTTTCAGTGGATTTGGCCACGGGAGCCAGACAAAAAATACACAACGAGAAGTACGCAGGGCTGAGTGAGGGAAGCGACTCACAACGCTATACGATGGTTGCAATAGATCAAATTGCGAGAAGGTGGAGTGGGGATACAAGTGTGGTTCCATGAATTTGGACAGTCCTACGATTAGACTGAAGAGCTGCCACATTCGCTTGTACGATCACTCCTGCTGGAACGCATTCCGTGTTTGCCAAGTAGAACCATCTTAGAAAAAACAAATAAAATAGAGACAAAGACTTCCGTTCTTGCGGGCAAGAGAGGGAGCAAACAATTTCGGATCAACAATTCATCTTAACCGTCTTGTATCGTTACTAGTGTTTGGTCTCTGACTAGAGCACTTAGCTAGCTGAGCTTCAGCTGTGCTACTGTCTAACAAAATCTCTTGTGAGGTTTGTTAGGACATGTATCCGCGATGTGGGTTTACCATTCATGTGGAAACTCCCGTCCGTGATGTGTGTAGCTTATAGTTTGCATTTGTGAATTATAACTTCAATACAAATATGCTATATTATTGTATTGTCTCAGGTTACATTTGTAAGCTTGCAGGAACACTCCAAAGCTGTCTCCAACTAGGTTGTCATCACCTTTGGAGGGGGGCAGGTGACTCCGCAAGCACAAATGTGTGACCAGAGAGCTGTTGCCATGAGAGCGCTACCATGTGTCCGTGACTCGTGTCCGTGAGATTGTGTCTGTGGCCCTTGTCCGTGACCCTTGTCCGTGACTCGTGTCCATGACCCTTGTCCATGACTCGTGTCCTTGACTTGTGTCCGTGACTCGTGTCCGTGAGATTGTGTCCGTGACTCGTGTCCATGACCCTTGTCCGTGACTCGTGTCTGTGACCCTTGTCCGTGACTTGCGTCCGTGACCTGAGTGTGTGACCATAGTCCAGGACTTGTGTCTGGGACTTGTGTCTATGACTCATGCATGCTTGCATGATGTCGACTTGTGATTGGGAGAGAGAGCGAGCTGTCATGGAGTAGACGTGTGTCCCGCAGTCTCCCGCATGCCACTGGAATTACGCCTTCCTATTCATTTCACCCTTCATTATATTCACCCCACCTTCGTCATGATTCACCCCAGGGATGGGCTGACATTGAAAATGAACTTGGATTTGTTTGTGAACTCTGTTTTTGTGCAATTCTGAGGAATTATGATACAGTGGTAGCCTAGTGTGTACCGGTGCTTATACGCTATATACATATACACACAGTCGGAAATACACCTGCACCTGTACCTTTACCTATACTAGCACTTACCTGTGCATACCGGGACCAGTATACACTCAATGCGACAACAATAGCTGTCAGCTCTGTCAGGCGAGTGGTTTCATTCTGTTTATCTGTGATTGTGCCGAGACTTGTAAGTTATACATCCATATTATTGTGCTAAATCCTATAAGACTCAAAATGGATGAAAACGAACCAGTGGAGAATTTACCATTACAAGATAGAGTTATTCGTTTGGAGGAACAAATGAGAGACTACCGTGTAACACAAACTAGAGTTGACAATGTGAAAGCCAATGCCGTTAGACTCAACTCGCGGGTTAAACAACTTGAGCTGGAATCTCATTATATGCATGCAGTTACTAATCACCTGGAGAATTATTGTATGGAGCTCGACAGAGGAGCAAGAGAAAACATGTAATTCTGTCAGGACTCCCGGAAACTGACGATGAAAACGAGATGAATGGTCAAACAACGTGGGGTAAAGTCGCAGACCTTTGTCTGAAAATACACCTTACGTTAGAAGCCAGAGATTTGGAATATGCCGCGAGGATCGGTCAGAAAAGTGGTAGGAGAGACTTTCATCGCAACATAATAGTGAAATTCAGGGACGAGGAGATGCGCAACATTATATTCCGGAACAAGACTCGCATGAAACACATTGCTGGGCTGGAGAAGTGTTACCTAAACCCGATCTCCCGGAAAAAATGGCTCGCAATTACTCAGATATGAGGAATATCCTAGCAAACTCCAAAAAGGCCGCACCTGGAGTAAATGTAGCATTAACAAAAGGAAAAATCAGGGTGGGTGACAATGTATATTCACACAATCAGCTGGATACCCTTCCGGACGGCCTACAAATAGGCCAGTTCAAAACCAAGAAGATTACTGGAGCTATCGGGTATCAGGGGGAACACTCCCCCCTGTCCAACTTCAGAAAATCTCTTTTTCGTTATGATGGTTCACGTTACTTTTCCGCAGAACAAGCTTATCAACATCTAAGAGCTAAACATACCAATAACCCAGTGATAGCTAGAGCTCTGACCAAGGTCATCTGCCCCAGAGAGGCCAAAAGGCTAGGAGAGAGGTGTGGCCCAACACTAACTGGGACTTGGTCAAATATACATACATGCGAGATATCCTCTCTAGTAAATTCACGCAAGACAAGGAAGCAAGAAAAGCCCTTCTGAACACAGGCGAAAATGTCTTGGCCGAATGTTCTTTTGATAGATGGTGGGGAATTGGGATCCCCATACATTCTAAATCGCTTCTGGAGAAAGATACTAAATGGCCTGGCCTCAACCAACACGGTAGTATACTGATGGGAATTAGAGAACAAATACGGAGGGAAGAAACCATCCCCACCAATCAGATGGATAGTGAGGACGATGATGAAAATAATGAAGAGCCCGCCGCCATTGATTTCGCTTTAGCACTTGCTAACGCCAATGATGAAATGCCTGCCCTTGAAGACAGTGATGAAGATGAATTTAGGGAGGAAGAGGCCGACCCAATAGAGAGAGAGGGAAGAGGTGACGAAGGGGCGAGACACCAAGAAAATAGGGAAAGAGAGGAGGGAGTGATGAGAAGAGAAGGGGAGGTTATAGACGCGGTAGACCAAGTTACCCCTGAACCAAAGGAGGACACAATCGCCCAGAATGAAAGGAATATACTACCCCCCAAGCCAGTGATAAGACCCCTGGTAATAGAAGTCACTCAGGAGGATGCTTCACCTACACATAGTCACCACGAAGAGGAAGATAATGTTTCTACCACCTCTATACACTCTATGCATTCGACCCACTCAAGAGTAAATGATCAAGAATTAGTGATTGTTGACCAAATAACCCATTCACCCAACAACAACATCGCGAGTAATCAACCTACCACAGTTCTGTCCACACAACTGCAAATACAAGTCCCACAGCCTGTACCAGCTGGTTTAGTTACTTTACCGGATAACAATGAGTCAGCTGAGCGCGAAACGAGTGCAGAACAGCCAACTCCCCCCTCCTACGCCACTGTTACTACTGGCGCAACAGCCAAATCTCCACCTCCCTCCGCTGCTGCCACTTCTGCGACGAAAGTAAATAAGGGAAGCATGGTGCGCCAAAGTTTAAAACTTGAGTCGGCCAAACCTCAGCGCTTGGAGCACCAACATAAGATAGAATCTCCTCCACCTAAAGCGACTAGGAGCAAAACTCTACGTAGGTACAAATCTAAATAACTTGCTGTTTATTATATCCACCAGCTCTGAGCTTATACCTGTTGAAATGGCCCCACCGGTTGATGATCCCACGGGAGTGTACACGATAGTGGCCGCCGACTCACCTGGCAGTAACTTAGCCCCTTACATAGACTCAGATGAAATTCGCTTGATTTCACATAAAGGCAAAGGCCTGGTGGAACTCTACACGGCAGTAAAACCCGTTCTCGATTACTACTCGCCTAGATTTTGCATTCTAATCAAGGTTAGACTATGGATCTATGGTGTATGCCTCTGCTCCAAGGTCTTACCTGGACAGACTTAAGCCCATTCAGAACCAGGGACTGAGACTTTGTCTTGGAGCCTTACGTACATCTCCTGCACCAAGCCTTCATATTGAAGCTGGTATACCACCTCTGGAGTTTCGCCGGGAAAAGCTCACACTGCAATACACTATACGTGTCAGAGCTAACCCCAAAAATCCAGCCCACAAACTCATATTTGACAACAAGAACACTGTGTATCGGGAGAAGCCAAATGCCATCAAGCCAATGGCAGTGACAGCTAGGTCTTTATTCCGAGAAGCTGGTGTACCAATGAAAAGAGTAATGACTGAAAAACCACCAGAGACTCCACCATGGGAACAAAAATTACCCCTGGTTATCCTGGACCTTGACACAAACAAGAAAACTGAGACTCCTGTGCATGTATTTGAAAAACAATACAGTGAAATCAGGACACAGTTTGACAGCCATACAGCCATATTCACCGATGGTTCCAAAGATGGTAGTCGTGTTGGATTTGCCGTGCATACACCATTTGGGAACTTGAAGAAGGCTCTCCACAAGGAAAGCAGCATCTACACTGCTGAAGGAAAAGCACTGCTTAAGGCACTTGAATGGGTACAGGTCTCATGGATGAAGAAATTCATCATATTCTCAGACTCGCACCCATGTCTAGAAGCTGTGACCAACCTTTATCCTAAGAACCCAATCATACAAGCAATTCAAGAGACATACACTGAAAACAAAAGACTGGACAAAGAAGTGGTGTTGTGCTGGGTGCCAAGCCACATTGGAATAGAAGGAAATGAGGCAGCAGACATTGCAGCCAAAAATGCATTGAGGCGCCCTGTTGGGGCTGACCAAATGCCATACACAGACATTGTACCTGTGGCGCAGGCACATGTCAAACGTAGCTGGCAGCGCACATGGAATGGTGTTAACAGTAACAAGCTGCAAGCAATCACACCATCAATCACACCAAAATTCAAAGATGATAACCTGACAAGACCCGAACAGGTGATACTGACCCGTCTTCGTACCGGTCACACCAAACTGACTCACAGGCACCTTCTAAAAGGTGAAGTGGCTCCTGTATGTCAGACATGCAACACTCAACTGAGTGTAGAGCATCTCTTAATACATTGTCAGGCAACCAAGAGACACAGAATAAAATTCCTGCAAAATCGCAGGACACTGCAGAGTATTTTCCGGGAATCTGGGAACAAAAATATTCTTGATTTCCTACGGGAAACCAAATTGTACGACAAAATTTAGGTAACCTAAATGAAGCCTGACTTCGTCAGGCCAAACCCTGTTTCATGAAATAGGGAATTTCACAGAATAAAATAATAAAACCACAGTATATCTGCTAACTTTTAATTACTATTAGCGGAGGTGAAACTAACCAAACCAAACCAAACCAAAGCCGGACATGACCTATAAACAGCAGGGCATATGCAATCTTCGCTACGAAGACCGCTATGCAGTGGAAAATCATGTGGTGCAACGTTTGGAGCTAGTCGCCGACCAGTTCAGCGTTGACTACCCTAATATTTCTCCGGTGTTCTGCCCCATTCCCGGGATGGACATCAACCGCTATAATGGTCTGAGCGGACGCCACCCTTGTCAATCTACCCTGGATACCGTCCTGTTAGATGTAAACTACTATATCAGGACCAAGAATGAAGGAAATGGCCTACATACTTCAACCATGCTCAGCAAAATACACCGTAGAAGGTATGGGGCCACTCAACATAATTACCACTACCTAGCTGACGGGTTACACCCAAGGGAGTTCATACTCGCGGACTGGGGAAAGCAACTTGTGTGCTGCCACGCTACACTAAATGCTTAAACGAATCATTTTCACGGACATTTACCTACAAGTATTATTAGCAACATTGGTTTATGTTTTGTTTTGTTGTGTTACTTTGAAGCTATATATTACTCAGGTCATTCCAAGGTATTCATGTCCAGCACCTACATGTATACAGAGCTGGCTGGTTTATCTGCCGACATGTTGTCCAGTGCTAGCTATTTTTATAGAAGATGATCTTGTATTTTTTCACCTGATGACTTTTGTTTCCAGGTTTATCTTGCGAAGTCCAGACGGCCATAGCCGTCCTAATCTAATTGTATTCATAACTATACCCAAGATGGATGTGTTTAACCTCTATCTGTTGTCTTATGTAATTGCTGAATGTTTATTTGGGCTGCTGCCCCTTAATGGCTGAATTCATAAAACCGTGTAACCAGCTGAGTAACCTAGCTGAGTTAGATAAGCTAAAAGGGTTTAAGTATATATGTTTGAACATACGATCCATCATACCGAAATGGAACCAACTGAAGATAGTTCTGTCCTCAGTATCAGCTGATGTAATACTATTTAGTGAACTTGGCTTCACCCAAAGATTTCTGATAATAACTTAATACTTAATGGCTACAACCTGGAGAGGCTTGATAGGACGAGATCCATGGGTGGAGGTGTCTGTGCTTATGTTAGGGATGAAATTGATTATATTATAGATCAAGAGTTATCATTGTCCAGCACAATAATGGAGGTACAGATTATTTTTGTCAAGTACCCGAGATGTAAGAACCTTGTGTTATTCAATTTGTATAGACCGCCATCATCGAGTGTTAGGGATTTCCTAGATAATTTTGGCCCGCTGTATGATGCAGCTAAAGAAAAATATCCACACACAGAATTTACCATCATGGGAGACATTAATATTAACACTGCGCAGGATGCAAATTGTATTGATAACTCCAGAAAAGATTTATTGTCACTGATGAATGATAGATATTTATGCTCCCTTATAAGTAAACCTACTAGATTGGGTTTAAATGGACAGTATACCACCATTGATAATATTTTTACAGATGTAACTCATGTTAGCTCTAGCGGTGTAATAGAGTACAATTTGAGCGATCACTATATTATCTTCTATGTTAAAAAAAAGGCTAGAGAGAAATATGAGAAGTGTAATTTCTATACACGTTCAATGACTGGCCTAAGCCAGGATAACATTGATTTAGAAATAGGTAAATTTGATGATTGGAACCAATTTAATAACTCTGCTAACATTAATGAATCATGGCAAATCTTGTATGAACGTATGTTGAGTGTTACCAATAAGTTGTGTCCAAAGAAATTATATAAGTCAAAAAAGGTAAAACCACCCTGGTTTAATAATGAAATATTGCAATTAGCTCATAACCGAGACAAGTTCTTCAGGAAATATAGACGCACCCATCGTATGGAATATAGACAACGAGCCATATATTTTAGAAACCTAGTCAACATCCAGGTTAATTCAGCCAAGAGTAATTATGTTAAAGAACAACTCGCCAGATATAAATATGATTACAAGAAATTTTGGCAATTATTGAATGATTATCTACCTTTTAAAGACCGACAAAGTAAATTAGTTAAGCTACAGAACCCGGATACCCAAACCATGGCCGAAGCCAGAGCAATCCCTATGATAATCAACAAATACTTCGCGAATATAGGTACTAAAATATCTAACTCTCTCCCACAGGCAACAGCTACTATGTATAGATTTACTAAACAAGGTAATGCTAATACACCATATGTTCCACTCACAGAAGACCAGTTCTTAAAGTTACTACAAGATGTAGACCAGTCAAAATCGTCAGGTTGTGACGAAATTCCGATGACAATTTATGTGTGTCTATTTAAAGCATTGAGGGGTCAAATGGTTTATTTATTGAACAAATCGGTTACTACAGGTATAATTCCTAACACATGGAAAAAGGCCACTGTGGTCCCCATTCCTAAGAAAGGCAACTCTACTTTAGTTAATAATTTAAGGCCAATTTCCTTAACTCATATTGCTATAAAATTATTGGAGAAACATGTCAATACACAGGTCCAGTTATTCTTAGATACTTATAATATACTAACTCCGGCACAAGGAGGGTTCAGGAAAAATTCCTCGACTATAGAAACGATAAACTTATTATTGTACAAATTACTACACAATATGAACCAAGGTAAAATTAGCACCTTAATATTTTTTGATTACCAGAAAGCCTTCGACTCTATAGACCATAGTCTGCTGCTCAAAAAGTTAAAGGCTTACTGCTTCCCAAATTGGCTTCTGATCTGGATCGAAAATTATTAAAAAGTTAAGGTCAATAATATTTGTTCAAAATATTTGCCAATCAAACATGGGGTGCCTCAAGGCTCCATCTTAGGGCTGGTTTTATTTAATATCTTCGTCAATGATATTGCTGATTTAAACTTACAAGGTAATATGCTTTTGTTCGCCGATGACGTTGTCCTCATAAATGAGGCCCACATTGAAGGGTTGTTACTAACTAAAAGCCAGAGTGATACAGATCTAATTGTGAGCTGGAGTTCCAGTAACAAATTAGCACTTAGTCTGCCCAAGACAAAAACAATGTGTATCAGACCAAGCACAAGAGGTGTACAACCACCACCGAATATACATATTGAAATAGCAGGTACTGCCTTGGACTGGGTGGACTCATTTACCTATCTTGGTGTCAAATTGGACTCTAAGCTGAAATTTCAGGACATGGCGTCCGATATAATTAATAAAGCCAACGTCCGTCTCTATAATATTTATATTAATAGAAATGCTCTTGATGTTCAAACAAGACTACTTCTTATTAAGACCATGGTACTGAGCCATCTCGACTACGGCAATATCTGTTATATGAACGCAGGTCAAAAATTTTTAGTAAAGCTACAAACGTTCCAAAATAAAGCTTTACGTTTTGCCTTGAAAAAGCCACATTGGTATAACACCTATACTTTACATGTTGATTCAAATACAATGTCAATTGGTTCAAGAATTTTCTTTAACGTAATGAAATTCCTTCATAAACAGCTTCACTTCTGCAGGATCCCATGGGTTGAATTAAGACACCTATAATAGATGAGAATTATGACTTTAGAGAAAATCGACGACTAAATTTCGAATTGGCTAGACCTGTGTCTTCCATTTATCAAAAATCCTTTTATTATGACGGTATACTATGGTGGAACAGCTTACATCAGCGTTACAAAACACTCCAAACTACCTTAGCTTTTAAGACCAGATTAAAATTAGACCTTATGTCTAATACTTACGGTTACCTAACTCACTGAGACCCTTGCAAGGATAAGTTCTCAATTCTAATTTTTTCTGCACAAGACCTTAGTCTGACCATCCCAACCCCTCTCTCCTCAATCTGACCCCCCTCCATCTCATCCCATTACCCATACCCCCCTATCACCCATGCCCCCGTCTGTCCCCCTCCTATTATATGTAAGACCAAAATGTACTTGACCTCACTCTCACTTTTCTGCAAATTGTAAGTAATTAGATTTCAGGTGTGGTGGAATATCGGATCTGATCCGAGCCACATTAAGTTGCATGGCCACTGCCAGAATATAAAACCTGAATAAAATGAGTCCAAAAAAAAAAAAAAAATTTACTTAAAATCAGAGAGACTAGGACATACTTGATATGTACCTATGATGTTTATCATGTTAACCAGAACCACTAAGGCGAGGTGAAATGATTTGGCAGTGCCGCACTCAGTAAGGGCACTGCCATGAAATCTTGATCTTGCTCCTGGGCTACATGGTCCAAGTGCCGCACTTAGTAAGGGCACTGCCATGAAACCTTGATCATGCTTCCAGGCTACATGGTTAACATGCCGCACTCAGTAAGGGCACTACCATAGACCTTGGACCTTATACCAGACCACCTCTGATATGGGGACTACCCTTGAGATGCCAGTGAGCTGCTGGACCACTTCTGGTTCGAAGAAGCTCCAACTCAGCGCTCTCCGGCTCAGTTGTCGCCACTCCAAAGGGGGCAATGTAGTGAACCAGCAGCTTCCCTGGTTGATGTACCACCAATTGCCACCACTACCCCATAGAGGGAGCCACCACAGCAAGCAGAGGGACTGCCACAGCAAGCAGAGGGATGCTTCACCCAAGTTCCACTAGGGCGGCACCACCATTCAACACAAACCTATATTCCAGTCAGCTGTCATAGAACCCAGGGTTAACAGTACTAGTAGAGACACCGTTTTACACAGACCTGCAGATATGTACACTACCCAGTACAGGGCCAACTTCCACCTGTTCTTATACTTGAGCATACTAGTTTACTCTAGGTTCTCTTGTTGGGCCACTTTGTAACTCAGGCTATGAGTAATAAAGCTTTGCAGCCCCTGCTAGTGCAGCTCTGACTTGGTTATTTGTTCCGACTGCGCAGAACTATCACGGGTTCATTACATATATGTTGGACCAAAACTCTTCAATATTTCTACATTGGGTGAAAAATTGTAAAATATTGTTGTGGCGACCACAGTAATCACAATCAGTGTTCACTTTTATTCTGATTTTTTGTAGATAATAATTACAGCATATGTTTCTGTGCAACACCTTGTATTGAAAGGCTTGTAACCTTACATCGTTTGTTATTCTGATAGGGAGGGTGAAAATCTACTTCCAGGCCTCTTCATTGCCTAGGTTATTCTCAAAGTTTAAAATTGTAGACCATTTGGCTAATTTGTCAATATCTATCGCGATATTCTCAATAAATATTACATACAGGGATTTGGCGTTTGTTTTTAATACATTGGTTTAGTCATTTCCTATTTTAATTATGATCTCGACACTAAATTTGTTACAAATTTCATGAGGGTTAATTGTTCTAATCCATCTTCTAGGTATGGCTTGCTGTACTTGCAGCCTTTCGAGGTAGTTAATTTTTAGACCATATTTGCGATCAAGTTGCTGGAGTGAGAGGAATTGACAGTTATTGTCCAACACGTCTCTTACAAAGAATATTCCAGCATTTTTCCATTTTTTCAGATATTTGGAATTTTTGTTACAAGTGATAAATTGATTGTTCCATATTCTTTCCTTTATAACCTTTGCGGAACTTTCTGGCTGGTGGTTGTTATATACCTCCGACCAGGCTTTGAACATTTCTATGTAAAATTCATTGTGTTTCTTGTTTCATTGTTTTTTCCCGAGCTAAGAAAATATCATTGATGTTTCTTTTTTCAATGGTTTTTAACACGTTTAGCCATTTTTCATTAGGCATAAGAAGAGCTTTTTGTGCCCAGCGTACTCTGTTCATCTTTGTTTGTAAGTGATCTTAAGCCTAAGCCTCCCCTTGCTACCTTCTGACATAACCATTTTGTACCGATCGCGATCGCTCGTTCCATATGAACTCAAGGATATCATTTTCAAATTTTTTCACATTTTCTTCGTTTATACCTATAGGTATAGATTTTTGACATCAGTAAGGCATTACAGATTACAATGTTGCCTTTGATGGAGAGGTTGTGATTTCCCAACGCGCCGGCTGTTTTCTTGATGCTTTCTCTTACTATATCACAATTTTTGCTGACCATTTGGTCATATTTTCTGGGGTAAATTAATATAATACCTAGAATCTTCATTTCGTTCACCCATTGGATGTCCTCTAAATGTTCATTGCTATGACTTAAACCTCCTATATTAAAACCTTTGGTTTTTTGAATATTCAAAATTAGTCCTGAGAACCTGGAGAATTTTCGAATTGTATCCAGGGCTTTAACTAGAGATGTTTCATTCTTGACGGTTAAAGATATATCGTCTGCAAAATCTTATTTTGCTGGTCGCCTATGGCGATCCCTTGCACCTCTGTGACAGATCTTATTTCATCAGCAAGTTTTTCTACAACTAATAAAAATAATGTTGATGAGAGAGTGTTCATGCTTCTGTTGATGCTGAACCAAGGGGAGGCCAAACCATTGTTGCTGAAGCAAGCTTTAGAGTTTTTAAGGAGGGTACGCACCCATTTGATAATATTTTCGCCCATATTGTATGGCTCCAGGCATCTAAATAAAAAGTTCCAATCTATCGAATCAGATGCCTTGGAGACGTCTAATGACAAAACAAAACCTTTTTTTTCTTGTAGCCACCATATGGTGTCATCTAACCTTAATACTGCTTTGCTTATTTGTCTGCCTTTGACGAAACCATGTTGGTCTTGGTCGATCAGGTTATTTAAAAGAGGGTTTATTCTATTTGCTATTGTTTTAGAAATTAACTCTGTCCCTTCCCATACATCCTCTGCCTCCCCTCCTCTTTTCCCTGCCCCTCTTCTTCCCCCGTCCCCCTCTTCTATTTCCCCACCCTCTCCCTTTGCTTTACTCTTCCCTCCTACAAAGGGTTTTATAGGTAATTTGAAAGACGTATGGGAAATTAATATACACAATTTGGTAATGAGGAGATTGAAGGAAATCCGTCAACAAAGGACATCCCTGCAGTAATGAGGTAGTATCTCACAGGGGCTTTCCCAGATATCTTCACAAACCACATAAAACGACCTCCGGAGAGGATGGACGGACCTCTACAGATTAAAAAAATGGTTTGTAAAACAACAAATTCCAAGAACATGCGACATCAAAAACCCCCTCTTTTCTACCTCTTTTTGTAGAAATCGCTCTAGCTTTATGTTATATGGATGTGAGTCTGGGTGATCCTGGTCTCTTTCAGCATATAGTTCCCTATAGAAGTGACTACCTACGTCCAGAATTTCTCTGGGTTCAGTTACAACTCTATCAATATGGATTAATTGCTTAATGATTTTCTTTTCTGCATTCCATTTCTCAAGATTTAAAAAAATGGTTGGGCGTTCGCCCTGTACTAACCAGTTGGCCCTGGACCTAACCAAAGCCCCCCTGGCTTTATGTCTTTCTATATTTTCCATCTTGGCTTTTCAGTATTTGAATTTTTCTAGCTCAATGTTGCTGAGATCAATACTGAGAACTTTATGATCTGAGAGGATAAGGAACTCTACTTGAGTGTTCTTTACTCTGTTTCTCATACCGTTATCAATGAAAATATAGTCTAACCTGGATGTGGAATTACCCCTTCTCCAGGTATGTAACAAATTGTTTTCTTGCCTTATTTTAAAGATATCAGCTAAGTCAAGGCTTTCTACCATATCCTGCAATACTTCTCTGTTTTTGAATTCTTCACCTTGATCTAAGTCAATGATAAAGTCTCCAATGACGACCAGTAGATCAAAGCATGAGGAGCTGATTATTTTTTCTATGCTACTGAGGACCTTAACTTGTTCCTCTGGTGCCCCCCTGGTTGGCATATACACATTGATAATCAGGAACATTTCATCATCGATTTTAGTTTTAACATAGATTATACAACCGTTCAGGTCTCTTCCTTCTACACAATTGGAGTGTGACATTTTTTGTGAAGAGAATTGCTAGATTGCCCGTGGCTTACATACATGTCATACTTCCACTGGGATTTCCATATTTCAAAATTATTTTCAACACTGTGGGTCTCTTGCAGCCCTATAATACCTCTATTTTTTTCCCTTAGCTCTGAGAAAATAGATTTTCTTTTTTCTATATTATTAAGACTGTTTACATTCAGAGTGGTGAAGGTAATACCGTCGTTTTTATCCATTGTAAACCCGCTACACACCTGAACGTCCGCCGATTTAACTGCTCCCGATCCGATTTAACTGCTCCCGATCAAGAATTCTAAGGAATAAAGATTTAAATCTATCCATTTTCGGAGACCCACACCAGGCTGAAATCACTCCCGATTTAAATCGGGATGGTTGACCCACACCTAATTAGTATCCCGATGTCGGCCCGATTGAATCACTCCGGATGAGTTACTCATAAGTGACGGTAGGTGGGGTTGCGAGCAGCTCGTTAATTTTTGGCGGTAAATCGAACCGCTGTTTACTTCCTGTCACTCCTGTGATGAAAATGGCTGAACTGCTGGTACATCCCGGCCCGGTATTCGCCATTTTGGGCGCCACACTGGCTTTTCTTGAAGATGCGATGGATGAACAACCGACGCGAATCTGGATGAAACCCTGGTTGCGCCGTCTTGACGATCCCGACAATCCCCCCCCCCCACAATGTACACTCTTTACATGGAACTGCTGGACGTAAGTACATTGACTCAGAAAACATTACCGACGCCATATACATGTGATAAACCTCAAATAAACCATAAAAATATTGTATACTGTATCGTGTCCATTTAAGTCAATTTACTTATTGCAGTTATACTTGCTTATTAAAAATTGCTTTTTAGTCCAATATTTAGTATTAAATCAAAAATAAATTATTAATTAATTTATTAATTATAACTAATTAGTACCTAAGATGTATACCATATATTTCCATGTCGCGTACACTGCGAAATATGACTGAGATTATAGTTTTATTTAAGAACTTTTTGATATTATTATTAACAAAATTTTTGAATTATTATTTTTAGGACGGAGAAACACTACTTAATGAGGACCCTACGCATGCCTCCTCAGGTGTTCGAGGACTTGCTTGAGTTAATGCACCCGCATATTACCAAGCAAGACACGAAGTACCGCAAGGCGATCCCACCAGAAATCCGACTGTGCATAACTCTTCGCTTTCTGTGCTTGGGTAAGTTCATATAAAATCAATGTTCCTTATAAAATAACTGATCTATACTTTGATATCAATTATGATTATAGTATAAATCGCGTGGAGTTATACAGTGGGTCAAGCATTCGCGTGGAGCAAAGCCAAGTAAATAACGTGTGCTGGTTCCTTAATATGTTATTATAAATCCCAGCGAAAATGTGTCAGCGGAAATTATAATTTATATATTATCAATTAAATGTTTGATTGACTCAATGTGTATATTTTCTATGATTATTATCCTTGCTAAGTTCTGCAAGTACATCATACACATTAAAAAAGACATAACACCAGAATTTCTACTTCACTGTTAATAAACATTATATTCTTTATTATTATTATTGTTGAACACTTTTCTTTTTGCACAACACGTTCCACGTCCTATTGTGGCACAAATGTATATGTAAGTAATTTAATATAAAAGAACAACACCCTCATTGGTTCAGTTAAAGTCGTATATGAGCAATTCTACCAATTGGTCGTCATTTGGCCATTCACAGCTGAAAATTCTTAATTTTTTAAAATTGCTTCTTTTGATTTATTTCTTTTCGTACATAAACTAGACATATTGCTAATATTATAGACGAAATTGGGAAAGTTAACAATGGATATTGTGGTCAGGGCAGCTTGGCAGAGACTGTGCCTGGAACTCAGCTGATAAGGGCGCTGGAGAATTTACATATTACTACATAAATGAGGATTTAAATTAGAAATAAATAAATAAAATATGCACATAATGTTTTGAATTATTGTGTACTTCATAGGTCTCGAAATGGGGGTCATAAAGCTTTTTGATTTGTAAAAATATTCCTACTAGAAGAAAAGTTATTGCCAAATAATCATTCAGGAATGCTAATGATAATGGCCACGGCAAGAATGACAGGTCATTGCCCCTCTGCCCATATATAACCCATTATGTTTGGAATATATTATATACAAAAATATACAATATCTAGAACCCTTCGTTTTCTTTTTAAGTTGACTTGAATTAATATCCATATTGGTTATCCATGAAGGTATTATATGAGTTATATTTAAGTATTTTGAGGCAAACCTTTTAGGGCTTTGGATAAATTCTCTGTAGGCATACGTCCCAACAACACATGTCAGTGTCAGTGCCAGTGTCAGTGTCAGCGTCACGTGTGGAATACTCACGTGACGCTGACACATTTCTCGTCCTACCTTCCTATTAAAGAGAACCTGGGTGGATTTTTGGTATTTGAAATGAAGAATGTGCATCGTCTCATGCATATGGATATTATTAATAATTAATTCCTAATATTTATTAAATGCGGTAGAATAAAAATACACACGTGACGCTGACAGAAGAGCTGCCCAATTCCTATCTTAGTACCTATTATTCCAAAGTATGAACAGATATCCGAACAAATTTATTCTTAAAATTTCAAGCCCATGTAGAATTAACAAAATAAATATATATTGTCCATCCCTGGGCCTCACATTTTTCAAGGCCTGGATTTTATTTTCCACACGTGACGCTGACATTTAGACTTCCCAGCATATTTTTACATTCTTATTATACCAAACAGCCATTGGAAACGAATAAAAAATTGATCATATAGTAGCTAAGGCCAAGGCACAATGGTAAAATAAGTTTAAACTCTGTTCAACTAAATATATTTATTTATTTTCAGCTTTTCATTGGGTCTCCCCTAATTTGTCTTAATTTTTATGGCTCTAAAATCCAGTTTTTCGACCCCCATGCCTAAATTCTTAGGAATATCTATGTAAATAGGGGGTATTTCTGATGTATTTCGGGCGGGTGGATACGACAAAACTTTTGAAAAATGTCTCAAATCGTTTTTTTCCATTCAAATACGCAAAATACGATTTTAGGGTCAAATGACGACCAAATGGTGGATTTGCTCATATGTACATCTTATATCTAAGCTTAAAGCACGGCACAGCAAGTGAAAGATAGTGAAAGATAGCACCCAGGGAAGCATGTAGCCTCCAGGAAAAGAATCGCATTTTAAAGCTTTGCGTTACAAGCTGAATAAATATACTGTAAAGAATTGGAATCTTTAGGTCCAAGATCCGACCTATTTAGCCCTGATCATGGTCGGGGCATGCACGCCACACATGGCCTGGCCAGGAGGGAGGGGGAGATGAGCCACTCAGGGCTCACCCCACCTCCCCCAGCCCGACCTAATTACTTATACACTGCTCTGGGTTTATCAAGAGGGGGGAAGGGCTGAGAGGGAGGGGGGGGGGCTGGCACGAGCCATGGGATCTATGAGTAAGGGGTGGGAGGGGGAAGGCTGAGGAGAGGGATCCAACTTGCATGCACTCCATTTATGGTCTCTGCCTGGGGAGCAGAGGTCGGCGTGTGGGCAAGGAAGATTCTCTCTCCCTCAACCAATTAGAGGGAAGGGGAAGAGCCAGTGGAATATTTCCTGGGTTTGATTGTATGAATTATTCATGATTTTGGAGTATAAAATAAAGTGACTACTCGGACCTAGGCACTTACTCGCTGAGTCACCACCACCAGGTCCTGTTACAAGGTCAAGGGCAAAAAGAGGGAGGATAGAGACCCCAACCAAGTGCCCTAAACCCAAGGCTTTGACCACCACCTCTGAAAGCACTGAAAAGAGGATCAAAGTGTTCCACCCTCTAGGCTCTACTAAGAGGGAAAGGCCTGACTCCTCACCAAACCCAGCCACGCCCACTTCACCCGTGCAGAGGCCGAGGAAGCTGCCCTGTATACCCCCACCATCGCCACCACCATCACCACCACCTACACCCCCACCCCCACCGTCACCCCCACCACAGCCCCAACCATGGGAGTTCGACCCAGGGGCACCACCAGTGACGGACTTCTCTCAACCTGCACCTTCCAGTCCCTCCTCATAATCACCCTGGCTATGATGGCTAATGGCGATTTGTTTGAGGAGGAAGGGGTGTTGGTGTATGAGGAAGGGGAGGTCAGAGCCCTGACCGCGACTTGGACAACAGTGATCGTTCTACACCCCCCCACGCCCCCTCCTGTCAGTGCTTGGGTCTCCGTCCTAAGGAGGCGAATTGGAGAACTCAGACAGGCGGAGGTTGTGGGAGACGGAGATGTCAGTGCCTGGGAGGAGCACATGGGTTTCCTCCAGGCAGAGATTCCAACACCAGTCCAACAAGACACCCGAAGGAAGAGAGGCCTATTCAATTTTGTGGGCTCGCTAAGCCGTGCCTTGTTTGGCACCGCTACTGTAGGACAGGTGAACGAATTAAGGTCTGCAGTACAAGAAGCTCAGGCTAGCGAGAGCGCATTGGCCCATTGTCAGGAAGAGATGGTGTCGGTGTTGAATCAGACAAGGCTCTACATGACAGAGAACCGCTTGGACATCGCGCAGCTCCAAGCTGCAGCAAGTAACATCTCCCGCCAAGTGGCAGACATTCTAACACAGTTAAATGGTTTCAGTAAAGATATTCACAGAATTCATATGAAAAGGGAAGTGGATATTCTATTGCAGCGAGTGAGTAGGGCGGTGGAAAATTACCACCGTCAAAACGAATTATTTTATCGCCAGCGCATTCAGCTGGAAAGGGGATTCTTAACAGACCAGATTTTACCACTGGCCTACTTATCAGAAATATTGTCTAAATTACAAGAAGGGAAACATTACACCCCACAAGATAACCACTGGTATTATAGACACCTGAACGTTCGACTATTATTAGACGGCGAACAGGAGCTAATATACCAGACAGTAATTCCGGCAGTTTCAGGCACTCAATTTTTACACTATAGATTAAAGTATTTTCCGGTCCCATATGGTGCTGACCACCTGAGAAAGTTGGTAGGAGAAGAGGAGGTGGCCCTAGATAGCATATCCAGCGCGTCATTTCTTCCTCAGCATTGTATCGGGTTTGAACCCCAGATTTGCTCAGCTGCAATAGAGCATCTAACCCCGACCTGCGAAACAAATATTATTTTAGGTAAAAAGCCAGACCTTTGTAAGGCGCAGATTGTGAAAAGAAATAACTTAACAAACCAAGTGTTTAGAGAGGGAGAGTCCATTTCTTCTGTAATTCTGGCTATTTATGAACCTCTGGAAACAATCTTGAGGTGCCCTGGGCAAAAACCAGTGATACAAACGTATCATCGGCATGCCAGGGTGATTTTAGAAGGCGGTTGTCTCCTGGTTGGAAAGGATTGGCGTGTGAGTAGCATCCAACGCCATGAGTCCCATATAACCCTCCCCATCCCCAAGATTATGCCCCTCCCTGGGTTTAATCTGACTTATGGCAAATTATCCCTTTACCCCCATTTAGATCAGCAACTGACTTTCCTGCCAAGAGCTGAAATACCCTTACTAGCCCTGACAGATTTTCCTAAACCCGTTTCCCCCCTGATTTCCTCCACCCCTTGGTCTGAAAGTTCTATCTGGGGTATAGCCACTCTCATCCCCACTCTCCTAGGAGTCATGACCCTGGGAATAATCTACCCCCGCCGAAAGGGGCTCGCCCCAAGAGGCAAAGTCAGCCTTTTGTGTTGTCTGAGAAACCTTAAGCCCCGAGAGAATATCCCAATAGGACCCCCAACCCACCACCCGGTAGCCCTAGCCCTCCAAGACCTAGATCGAGAGGAGGGAGAGGCCACTCCAGGCGCTAGGACTGGCTCTCGTTCCCTCGAGCATATCCCTGCCCCCTCCCCCGCCTCACCATATTACGCTGCCAATTTCGGACTGACCAGGATGAAATAATTAGTCTACCAATGTTTATTTGGTTTCTCTGGGGTAACAAACACTTTTTGAACTTGTCTGTAACTTACTCTTGTTTAATATTTACTATTAATATTTGTTCTGTCCTCTTCTCGGGTGCGAGGGAGATCACAGAACACAGAGTAGTATACCTGGGTGAAATCCATTTTCTCTCTTGGGAGGAAATGGTGGAATCCGTGGACAAGGATCCAGCCCAAAAAGGTATTTTTATTTCAACTCTCATTGTGAGAAGTTGTTTTTACACAAACAGAATCGGTCGAGACAGAGGAGCCTGAGAGGAAGCACCATGGAATCAAAGCCCTCACCTTGTCTCCGACCATTCTGCTTTGAAGAGGTATTTTTCCAAGTAATAAGAGTTTATACGTGATGCTACAGTAAAGTCGACATGTGTTCTGTAGCGTTTGAGGTTAAAAATGGAAATATTGTAGTGTTGACTACCCAACCGCTCTCACTCTCCATGGCCAAAGGAGGAGAGAGAAAGAGGCGGGCGTCCTGTCGGTCAGCGACGAGGTCCAGCGGGGGCCTCGGCTGACCGGCCGGGCAGAGGAGACGGCGGTGACGACCGTATTGGAGAACTTTGTGAGTACTAGCTCAGTACAAAGGAAGACATTTAACAGTGTTCAGAAGCGCACTTAAAAACACAGAGACTTCTCTTACATAATATTCGACTAAAAGACTTTTTAGTGCAGGGTGATGGCCTCTGATATAAATGAACACTCCTTTTTGATAGAGCCACTCCCTTTGGAAACTTTCTATCTTGACCCGTTAGGTCTACAGATATAATAATTTATAATACTTTTACTTTACCCTTTTTATGACTTTGTGTGTGTAAATTATGTAACCTTATTTCTATTTCTCTTGTTTGGTTGGACTGGGTTGATCAGTGGCTAAATATTTTGTTCGAAAGAAAGCTTTCAACAAAAATAAAATATGGGACGAATGTAAAGAATTGGAATCTTTAGGTCCAAGATCCGACCTATTTAGCCCTGATCATGGTCGGGGCATGCACGCCACACATGGCCTGGCCAGGAGGGAGGGGGAGATGAGCCACTCAGGGCTCACCCCACCTCCCCCAGCCCGACCTAATTACTTATACACTGCTCTGGGTTTATCAAGAGGGGGGAAGGGCTGAGAGGGAGGGGGGGGGCTGGCACGAGCCATGGGATCTATGAGTAAGGGGTGGGAGGGGGAAGGCTGAGGAGAGGGATCCAACTTGCATGCACTCCATTTATGGTCTCTGCCTGGGGAGCAGAGGTCGGCGTGTGGGCAAGGAAGATTCTCTCTCCCTCAACCAATTAGAGGGAAGGGGAAGAGCCAGTGGAATATTTCCTGGGTTTGATTGTATGAATTATTCATGATTTTGGAGTATAAAATAAAGTGACTACTCGGACCTAGGCACTTACTCGCTGAGTCACCACCGCCTAGGCCGAATCCAGACGAACTACCACCTCGGACTTCTTGTCTCACTTCCTCATCTTACTGAACCTATGGGCTAAAAACCCTTAGTCTTCTTTACAATACTTTCGGCATAAATAACAATCAATACCAATAACAATGAATACCAATAACAATAATGGATATATATGCAATGTCAGGCAATCAATCGACAGCATCAACGTCTTTACATGTTATACGGATAAGTCTAGCGATAAGTTTTGGAGATGGACAAAGGTTTCTGAACAAGTCCAAAGAACGGTGGTTTATACCAAGTCTCTGGCATCACGAGGCTTTCAATTTGATGCTTGTTTAAATAAGATGTATGGGCGGACAGTGTGTGGCTATAACCAAGTCCCACGCACAAATATGGACTAATGTTTATACATATATCAGTATACAGATATAGGAGGAATAAAATGCACTTGAACTGTGTTGCAGGAATTTGGGTCTTGACTGACGTTCTCCAATGCAGTTTATATAAGTTGCAGAAATCCAATATGATACAAGTCCAGTTGCTATAGATTAACTTCCTGTCTTCTGTAAACTGCTACACTGCAAATTGTAGATGAGAAAAAACCATTTTTATCGCACCCAACCATTCGATTGCTATTTTAAAATTCCATTTTTGAAAATTGATTTGCTATTTTAAAATTATATAGTTAAAATCAACAATCAATGTAATATTACAATGTCACCGCATACTTATATGCATCTCTATTAATATTAAGGCTAGTTAATCAATAATTATAAAAACAAATATTTAATCCATAATTGTATGGCAACTTACACTGAGGCGCTAGTATCAGGTCGGTGGTAGTGACATTTCCCTCCACTATGGTAGTCATTTCCAGGTCTAGTTGCAGAAACGCAAACCGGAATGTGGGCTCTCCTGTAATAGGTGATCTTAGAATCGTTACCCAGTCGGGGCATGGTGCCATCACCGTCTCTTGTATAAGGACCTCGTCGTACCAGGCCTTGATCTGAACAAGTAGAGTTTCCTCAGGCATTCGGTACAGGACCTTTATCCGCCAGCCTTCAACAGTGGCATGATCCATTCCATTTTACATTATTTCTATATTTAATGTTCCGCCACACTTGTGCCAAAGCAAGCAATGCCTCGGTTAACTATTTTTATTTCTGTTCATTCTGTTCACTGATGGGCAGCCAGAACCCAGGTACACATGTTCACCCCACGGCCGCACGCTCTGTGAAGTTGGCATCACTATATATTGATCCAAATAAACCCTTAATACACCGATTTTACATCAACACAGAACAATACAACAGTTGACAGGTAGCCCACTGTGTGCTATACATGTTGCAGCATCATAATATCAACAATTGAAAGTATTTCATCCAGTACTTACTCTTTATATTGTGATTTTGGTTGTCTGAAAAGCGTAAGTCTCTGTTGTTTCCTTGAAATCGTTTTCAAAATGGCGGAATCAACAAGATGCTTGGGAAAATTGTCAAAATAAGTATTCTAGCGAGAAAACGAAACAACCCCAGTTAATCAAAAGTCGCCAAGGAATGACCTTTGACCCCGTGGCGACGCTCTTTTCGCCGATCTGACCGCGCGCGGGGGCGCGGTTCGCCTCTGTGACAAGCGCCCACACCTGCTATGGACATATATGTAAGAACCGAAACGAAACACCTCTACTCAAACACTGTTATATGTAGGTATAAAAAGCAAAGACAATCGTGAGCTATTATGTATCTAAAGATTATTTAAATAAATAAAACATAAATGATGTCAACAAATGCTGTAATTGATACACCATCTACCATTGAATATGAGCCGAATTTATATTAGTTCATCGCTATGGAACAGGGAACCCTGTATCACTTGGTATCGCACATAATGCTCTTTTCACCTAAACACGATCGTAGTTGCTGTGACTTCAATAATAAAATAATATATATTTACAAAATGTAAAATTTAGCTGCACGTTTTTGATTAACAACAAGGACAGACATTAGCTGCCCACACTAAGTTAGTAGCATGTTGACATTATCACATTTATAAGCGACATAGGTTACTTTGTTGTTTTTTTATTTTAATGACCAAAATGTGCTTCATATTCAATTTAATAGGTGACGGATTCTGGTCCATACACCAGCAATTCCGTGTTGGGTTGAGCACGGTTGGTGCGATCGTATACGAGACCTGCCGCAAGTTGTACGAGGTGCTGCAACCCTTGTATCTCCAGGTACTTGCCTTTCATTCAATTAGTGTCATAGTCCTCAACTGGCTATTGACATCATTTATTTATTTTAAATTCCATATCTATTTCCATACTTCCATAAGTATTGATTAATATTACCATTTATTCACTACTGTCATTAATACTTACAACAACCAATTAGTTATATAGGCGAACAATTTGATATCCATTGGCAATATTCGCATCATAAATAAGTCCATCTTATTACTCATCAAACTGAATATTTTCATACATTAGGTCCCACGTACGGAAGTAGGGTGGAAGGCGGTGTCAAAAGGATTCAACGAACGTTGGAATCTCCCAAACGTGCTTGGTGCCGTCGACCGGAAACATGTGAGGATTAGGAAACCCCATAACACCAGCAGCGTATTCCACAACTATAAAGGGTACTTTTCTTTGGTCCTTATGGCGGTGGTCGACTACGACTACAAATTCCTGTTCATTGACGTAGGCTCCGAGGGATCTGCAAGTGATGGGGGAATTTGGAAGGATTGCGATTTCAAAAAAATGATGTTTTCAAGGCAGAACCCTCTTCACATCCCCAAACCCACACAGGTGCATGGAATGGACGGAGAACTCTCCTTCTACCTGGTCGGGGACGATGCCTTCCCTCTCTCGACTTCACTGATAAAGCCCTATCCTGGACAGGGCTTATCAGTGAAGCAGAGAATTTTCAACTATCGGCTGTCGAGATGCCGAAGAATTGTCGAAAATGTATTCGGCATTTTGGCAGCAAAATTGGCAATATATAGGCAAGACATGCGTATGCGGATCGATAGGGTGGAAGACATCGTCAAGGCCACATGTGTCCTTCATAATTTTATGAGGGACACATGTGGCAAGCAGTACATAGCTGCCGACCAGAAGTAAATCGGCAAGGTGGTGTACCGTGTAACTGTTTGGCTGGTTGATATAGTAAGAAAGGATCTATAGCGTCCCCTCCCCCCACCCACCCTCTCGCACAAAGCTGTTGATTGTTTGTTGACAAGGGTTGTTCAGGCTCTGATGAGCCTGATCAACTACACAAGTAGTTATTCGGTACCATTCGGAATACACCATGAGAAGGTACTGGTAAACACCTTTTTGGTTCTTTTTTAAATAAGGCCATATGAAACATTTCATTCTGTCCAAGTTGTAGAGCGATATCGTTTATGTAGATAGACAGTGATAATAGTGTAGTTTTACAGGGAAAATACATCGGAAAACACATATCCCCTTGATGGGCCCTAGTATTGTACGAGAGACCCGATTTACGGGCATCGTTCGAAATTTTCTATGTAATAGCTACGCTATGTAAACATAGGCGATTCGATGCCGGCCGTCCAGGTAGATAATGAGGACGATGGCCACAAAACACGCCCAGGAACCTGGAGGCAGGTTGCCAATGTTGATCGCCTACAGGCCCTAGCGCCGCGCAACAGCTATCAAGGTGCCAAGGTCATGCGCGACGAGCTGGCCAATTACTGCATTAATGAAGGAAGTGTTGACTGGCAGTATAATTTGATTGACTTGCTCTGATTAATTTGTTCATTTTGACTATGTTGTTACTTGATTTGTAGGCTATTCTGCAACTACTAACCTCCTACTGGTAATTGGAGAGTGTACAAATGTAAATATAATGACATTGTCATGGTGAATTTTATTGGTTTTCAACGATACTGCAACATTTGGCGAATTATTCTAATAAAGGAGTAATGTATGTAGATAAAATCGCCTTATTCGTTGTACCAACTATTCACGCTCACTAACTTGACCACCAATAAGGAATATCCAACCCACAGTCCCACCTCCAACATACAATTCGTCTCAAAGCCGTAATAATTTTAATGTAGGTATCCCTGAGTTTTTAGTTATTACACACCATCAGCCCTAACGCAAGCAAACCCATTAATTTAACAACAATTTATATATCGTGGCACCAATGCTAATATTTATTATGATAATTTGTATATTATGAAAAATGGTTCAAATCATGGTCGTTAGACGAACCAAAAGACTGAACATCGCTGAATAAACTAACAATGTGTGTCATCAATCGTTCATAAATGTCCTAACCTTATGTGAGGACTCAGATCAAAGTCTCTGCTACAAATTATACAAATAATACTGTTCCAAATTATCATAGATACAAGCATTAATGTTATAATACTTCTGAGCCATGTATTCAGTACGGTTAAATTCATGGTTGTTAGTCGAACCAAAAAACTGGACATCGATGAAGAAACTAACAAAGTGGGTCATGAATCCTTCTGTGTAATAGCCTACATGTCCTAACCTTAGGACTCAGATAAAAGTCACTGATACAATTTAAAAAAAAAATACTGATACAACTTGTCATAGACACAAGCGTTAATGTTCTACTACTAATGAACCATGTATTCATTAAGGTTAAAATCATGGTCGTTAGCCGAACCACAAGACTGAACATGGAAACGTAAAAGTAGAAACGACTGAACCTCGATGACGAAACTAACAATGTGTGTCAAGATCGCCTTCAAGACTAACATTAGAGTTTATAACAGCCAGTACAGGTTAGCCGGACCAAAAAACTGGACATCGATGAAGAAACTAACAAAGTGGGTCATGAATCCTTCTGTGTAATAGCCTACATGTCCTAACCTTAGGACTCAGATAAAAGTCACTGATACAAAAGAACTGAACTGCGAGTACAGGTTATAAAAACACATAAATCAACATTATTTCATATAATGTAAAATCAGTGAACAAAAAGTATTCGGTAAATATTGGCAACAATCAGGCATTGGCAGTGCATGCTATGTAGAAGAAAAGAATAACTGACATTTGCCACTTGTCCCGTCTAGAGACAATAGAGAATTTTGTTTTTTTTACACCAACAACATCAGTCCAGCCAATAACATCTTGCCAGCAGCACCGGTACAACCGTAGGTCATGTTAAAAATAAAACAGAGAGATAAAAATACTGTAAATGTAATAAAACCGATCAAAATGTGTCTGGAATGGACCACTTGAGAGAAAAATAAAGATCTTACTCTAACACCCTGCCCACACATAGCCGATTGGCTCCTGGATTGCCTCCCTATTTGGGCCTCCTTATGAATCCTATGATTTCATTTCTAATCCTGATTTGTGTTTTTGAAATAACATAAACCAGGAACGAAAATAAAATCCTAGAATTCATTGGAAAATCCAAATCGAGAGGCAATCTGGAGGCAAACAGGCTATGTGTGGGCAGGGTTTTAATCAACATTTGGTGTCGACAAAAAGTTTAAAGTGTTCCGCCATAGTGGAGTCCATCTTGTCATGTTAAAACTATTACAAAGAGATAAAAACAGGACGGTACCTTAAATGTAATAAAACAGATCAAAATTTGTCTGGAAGGGACTAGTTGAGAGACAAATAAAGATGTTACTCTTAATCAACTAGCGCTCCCACGTGCCAGTCATGGCATCCAATGCTTTTGTGTCGACAAAAAGTTTGAAGTGTTCCGCCGTAATAGGGTCCATCTTGTCAATTTTGATGGCCAACAATTCGGCCCACTGATCGTTAACTCCCTTAGGTGGTTTTGCGGTTTGAGAAACGACCAACTGTTTGTATTCGTTGGTGAAAGACTTAATAGAGTCAGCAAGAGAGCTAAGTTGAGAATTCTTAGCTGAAACAGTGCGGGAAACACCGGAGGCAACTGGTGTACTTTTCGCCTGGCTGTTGGGAATGTTTTTAGAGGCGACTTTCGCTGGCTGCTGGCTAGATGTTGTTGGCTGGACTGATGTTGGAGTCTTCGATGTTGTTGGCTGGACTGATGTTGGAGTCTTCTTGTGACCCGTGGCGTTCTTCTTGGGTGCTTTATCCACACTACTTGCTCCCACGTCCGTACTGGTGCTGTTCTTGCGTTTAAGGGATGGTTTTCCACTGTCAGGTGGCGTAAGTAGGTCGTTGATGAGATGCAGAGATGGCCTGCGTGTTGGCCTGGCGATCCTGAACTCTTCTGTTTCCATAGCTGGATCGTAGTTGGGGTCATTTAACAGCGAGTAATCTTCGACTTGCTCAGCCCGCCGGGCCTTCTTATTGGCCTGCATCAATGCAAAAGCCTCCGAGGGAGCTGAGCCGCGCCGCTTTACAGGCTCTGGAGTAGCAATCGATAGTGGCTCTTCGTCTTCTTCATGGTCAGGCGCCTGGTGTGATGTTCCGGAAGTCGAGGCTGACGGCTCTGGCATTGTGCGCGACTGTGTCAGTACCTGTGATTGATCCACCCGCGATAACTCTATGTCTGAATCGCCGACCTGCAAACAGAAATTGTCTGTTATTCAAATGGAACGTACCGACTACCAGATATACGCAATAGCTTGAAAGCTTGAAGGAATATATTACCTCGAGCGACAATATAGACCCAAAAATCATCTTTACGTGCTTGCTAGTAATAAATATAATCAAGAAATGAATAATTTGTTCTTTTACTGTCAATTAATAGTCGAACAGGCAGTAAGTAATGTCAATAAAAACAAGGCCAGTACGTACCACGCTGCTTAAGTTTGATGTGGTTTTACGATGGTTGACGTGGGTCTCAAGGAACTTACACAGCTCCATGACATGTTGTTGTCTGTCAGTGAGGGGCTTGTCCGCACTAGGACTAGCACCTGACCCCGATTTATTGGACTGGTTGTGAGACTTGGAATATGTGGATCTTAACGTCGCGATGTGCGTCGTTATTTGCTGAACTGAAATAAGTAAATGAATCACTAAGTAATTAGTCAAGGTATTTAGATGAATTTGTTAATGCAGCACAGCGGCTTATGCAGTAATATTTAATATAAACAGTAACTCACACACACACGATCAATATTTACTCACACCAGTGTACTTTATAATTTGCTCCTCTAATAAGTATGTACAAATAAAATGTTACAAAATCAACGATGGATCCTAATGGAATATGTCATTGTAAATACCTGTTTTGGATAATTGCGCGGCTATGTACACTATAGCCCTATCTTTCATGTTGCGGTTCTTGTAATGGGGATATTTTTTGTCGTACAGACACGGGGCTTGGCGCCAGAGGTCGACCAACATCTCCTCCTCGTGGTCACTCCACAACTTTAAACGGGGACTCGCAGCGGCACATCCATCCTTTTTTTTGCCTTTTCCAGAAGGGGTCGATGTGCGGGCCATGCCATTACTTTTGGACAACTGTAAACTGGTATTGAACTCGGTTGACCTGTTGAGGTCGCTGTAATTCGGCGGGTCTGGGCTATTGTCGTCAACAGTAGTATCATTCTCGGTCTGGGACGGCTCTGAGGGAAGGTCACCACCAGTGCTTGTTACTCTGTCTTGGGGCTATAGGGAGAAACAGAAAATAACAAGTTAACACTAGAAGTTGTCTTGTTTACTTGTTATACATGGAAAAGGAAGCCAATGCAATAATTGCTTGCTTAATTTATTTTTTACTGAATTAGACTAGCTGTAAAACTATATTTATGTACAACAAACTCAATTAGTTAACAGCGTTAACTAAAATTTACAACATGAAAACAAACTGTTGTATTAAGTACTTAATTTGCAATAATATATATATTTATGTGGCCAATATGTATTTCACCGTAGCAAACATAGTTTCTAACTCAAAGACTGAGTGCTTTAGTAACTGGATTAGTTCCCTGTTACACATGGAAACCGAGACCATAGAATTAATTGCTTGATGAATTAATTTTTGTACAACAAACTACATTAATTCACCGCGTCAACTACAATTAATAACATAAACCCAAATGGTTGTATTACCTTAGGTACTTTAAGAACGATTTGGTCTTCCTTTTCTGCCTCCACTTGAACGATTTTGTCTTCCTTTTGGGCATCCACTGCCACGATTTGGTTTTCCTTTTCGACCTCCACTGCCACGATTTGGTATTCCTTTTCGACCTCCACTGCCACGATTTGGTCTTCCTTTTCCACCTCCACTTCCACGATTTTGTCTTCCTTTTCGACCTGCACTTCCACGGTTTGTTCTTCCTTTTCGGCCTCAGCTTCCACCATACGTAGGAGGTTATGGTCAATCGGCCGCCCGTATACAATGTCCTCTGACACAACCTAATTATAGCAATACATTGTACCTTTAAGTTTATATCGGTGCTTATACAGATGAGTTCCCAATACTGGACTGCACAATACCAAATGATTAGGTAGGAAAAAATATATTTTTTTTCCGTATTGGTATTAATATTATGGGATTTATAGTCGCGTGAGAAAGACATAGTTTATGTAGGCTTTGTTTGATTATTAAAGTGGTATAACTTGTATGCTTTACCATTTCTAGATCCACTAGATCTGTAGTACTACCAGCGTCAATGACCTGCAAGCCATTCACATAGCACAATGTAAGGGCCTAAGACAGACAACTAATCCGCCGGAATGATGTTGGAATTGCAATTATAGGATTATTGGTTACTTAGTCAGTTACACATGACCGCACAAATATGTACAAACAATGAAGTCATACCTCAGTAGCGTTGCTTTCCTTTTCAGGATTGATTTTGGCCTCACTAGTCACGCGTACAATTGGGTCCACATTCTCAATGGTTGGTTTCGTAGCGTCCTTCTCTGGTACTGCTACTGCCTGAAAAACAATATTAAAAAAGCATGAATAATCAGAAATAGTTGTTGAACAATTAGCGTTCTTTATCTTACTCTTTATCTTGATAGTATTTTGGGGGGGCGTGGTGGGGGTGTAAATAATACCTTGTTTGTGAAAACTGGTGTGGCTGGTGTTTGATGCTCTCCTAAGTGGGTAATACCCGTGATACCAGTTAGATCCACCGCCTCGCCCACACTCATTTGTGACGCAGCAACCTGTTGCAAAATAAGTGTGACAATAGGTATAACCCACCGAAAGAGCACAGTCTGTGTGATACATTCAGTGGCTTCATACAGAATACAAAAGAAAAATGCCTAGGGGTATTAAATTTAGCCTGGAACAATTTGGTAAGAAGTACATTTTGCCGTGTAGTGTACCTAGGAAGGATTTACGTACCTCTTGATTTTCTTTATGCACTTTATGCACTCTACCACATGATGAACCATTGCCCAAACCATTACCCAAGACACCTCGTTTGGGGACATTTTGTGGGTGTTCCTGGGAAAAAAATCATTTCAACAATAAACAAATTGAATGTAAATCGAGGAACGACCTCCCATCTCAGAAAACGAATACTTATTATTCTGATCATAGTAGTAATAACCTCGTAATCGGAATTATAATAGGCACAGTTAGTAAAATACTATAGATGTCGGTACCTGTAGTGGGGTGCTTGCTTTGCTCACGTCAGGCACACGTCCACAAGCACGTCCACGGCCACGTCCAGACTATGGAGAAAATAATAAATAACTGTCAAGTAGGCCTATGTACTAGAATTAATAATATAATATATTATTGTGGGAAACGAAACAGTTACAAACAAATTAATGTGTCAATTTTATACTAGTTAGCGTCGGCATTTACAGAGATAACACACATAGAAATAATGTTGAACTGGACGGTGTGGGGCACTACATAAATACTTAATGAGAGGTACCTTGGCGATGCCCAAAGTTTTTGAAGTTTTTGCGTCCGGACTCCAACCTTTTCATGAGTCTCGTCCGACTCGGTCACTATTACCTGAAATAAGTTGTCAAACACTTAGGAAAGTCAAGCACGGAACTGACACCAACCAATTTGGCCAACCTACGTGGTTGTGTATAGCAAAATTGTATCAGGAAACACGAGATAAACTACACATTGACAGTATGGCCGATAGTGACAGTGACAGATAGTGACAGGCCAGAATCACTTACGGCTCCGTATCACACAAATGGAGCCAAGGCAACCCTAATCAGTGAAACTATTTGTAACACACAAGTCATGGATTAACCAGAACAACTATAGAATAAATAATCATTATTAAATAGGCAGCAAACTCACTTTTTTGGTTGCGGCACCAAGATTCTTTTTGCCTCGCCCCTTTTCAAGGTGAAGGTCGAAAGTTGACTGTAGTGCCATCTGCGGTGAGCGGAATTCCCATTTAGCGATGCTAGCGTAGCGTAGTGGAAGCTAGCGGTACTATGATCGGGGCGCCGCCCAACGCATCGGGAGTGTGCTCCCGAGTGTGCTCCCGATTTTCCATTATTTGGATAATCGGGAGGGCCGTCCCGATTGCTCGGGAAGGCCTCCCGATGCATTGAGACTGTTCCCGACGCTCGGGGCCAGACCCAAACCAAGAACCGATTTTAAAAAAAACAGTAGAAAATCGGGACAAAAGTATATTCGGCTAAAAATTAGGATTTAACTCTTCCCGATTTATGAAAAACATCGCCGATTGGAGTAATTTAGCAATCGGGGGGACTCCCGATTGAAAAAATTACTCCCGATTGAACTCCCGATTATTCGGGACGGAAAGTTAAATCCTAAAGTGGATCGGGAGCAGTTAAATCGGATCGGGAGAAGTTAAATCGGCGCAATTCGGCTCAGGTGTGTAGCGGGTTGTAGGTGTGAAGATTGTTCAATGGAGAATTATTCTGTTTTTCAACCTAGTTGGTTGTATCCTTTTTCTGGAAGAGCTTCTCAATCTGTTCTTTTTTGACCAGTGTGCTTCTTATTGCCTCCCAGATTCTGCCTAGGAGATTGCCTGTCTTGCTCCATTTGTCCTCTTTTAATACGTCTGGGTGGTTCAGCGTCATGCCTATTCCCCAGACCTCATTCTTTGAGGCTTCTCCAAGTCATCTTTCACCTGTGTCGATGAGGTACTGCCTCACGGTGTTGTTCTGTAGGGTCTTTGCTCTTAGAGCCTTTGTGAGGATCTCAGCCCTCTTTTCTTCCCAAGTGTCATCCACCTCCCCCCTTTTGAATTTGTTAAGAATCCTCTTGGAGGCGGCAGGGTCTCCTTGCTTCATCTCATATTCTGCCTTGATGGAGTCTTTCGCCACTCTGGCCCTCCAGTACGCCAGATGCTGCTCTACATGGAGATACCTTTTCTTCTCAATAGTGAATGGTGAGAGGAACTGGTTGGTCAGCGGATTTCCTTTAGTAAAAAAAAACAAAAGTGTACATGGAAAACTTCCTCGAAAGGTGGCTTAATGTGAGAGCTGTGGATAAGGTTTCAAGTTGATCATGGGGGTAAATGGTGTTTCCTATCTTTACATCACCATTGTTACTGTAGGCTTTTTTGCCTGCCTTTCTCGCCGCTTTTACAATAATATTTGCTCTCTGGATCCTCGCTCTTACCTCGAAGGGAAGGTCCTGTTTGAGGTAGAGGGGTTTTTTCCCTTCCACTGAGTCCTGTTTCTTTAGGTTAACCCTATTTTCCCATACTTCTATGGCGTTTTCTTTGCTGTCGAAGGTTACTTTAAGAGGGGCAGAGTCATCAGGTCCCATTCTGAAGACGCTGACAATTCCTTCTCCTTTAGCCTCCATTATGCCCTGGAATACACTTTTTACTTTGTCTTTGAGGATGTTTTTGTCCTCATCTTCTTGTTTTTTAATGCCTTCAAGAATTAATTCGTTGGCGTTTGCCTCTACCTCAGCATGGATTTTTTCCTCCAGATTTACTTCAGCGCTCTGAAGCAAGGTCTGGAAGTCTTTATCCGTTCTTCAGCCTGCTTCGTCTCTCATAATTTTTACCTCTGCTTCCTGCTTGTTTACCTTTCTTCTTATTACGGTTGTGTCTTTGTCTTGCTTCATGTTATCAGTTACAAGATCGTCCACTCTTATTGTTAGGGCTTGGTGTTTTTTCTTTAGCTTGCTAACTTTTTTGTTCCCCTTACCTATCTGGGCCGACAGGCTGGCAAAAAGATTTCTCATATATTGGGGGGCTTTTTGCAGGTCCAGCTCGTCTTCCTCGAAAGAAGGTTTGGATTCTGACACCTCCTTGTTTATTCCTTTGGCTGCGTCCATGGTATCAACCGTCTTCATTTCCACTTCCTCAGGGACGTAATCTTGGGCATCTTTGCCTGCTTTGATTGTCTTTGTGCACTTAGTCACCGGGCTTCCAGGTTGGTGCCTCCCTCTGCCTTTTGACCAGACATTAGGCTAACCCTTGCCTTGCTTTGATTGCTATGAGTGTCGTAAAAGTTGTAGCTTCTCTTTTACCTTTTTTTTGGCGAATCAATATGCCGGCTTCTGGCCGGGATTTGGGTTTTCGAGCTAACCCTGATCGTTTGATATCTGTTTTTACACTAGTTGCTCGACTTTTGGTCAAGGGTATGGGTAGTTTATGGGTAAAATATGTGTTTGTAGCTTGTTTCAGATTTTTTCCCCCTCTTGTTTCCTCTGTATTGCCTGTGGCAAGCTTTCTGGGCGGAATTCAATGACTGCATGTCTGCGGATCATGGGCTTCCATCCGGCTGTTGCCGCTCGATTCAAATTACAAATGTATGGGGATATTATAGATGGTAGTTCATTTCCTCCAAACCTTTTTCACAGTAATTCCTTTTTCCTTGTTTGATAGTTCATTAGTTGTGATGATAGCTTCGGATGGGTTCACCGATCATTGGTGGCGGACCTTCTGTCCCGCTATCGTTGATGTGATTAGTTAAGTCCTTGTAACTTTTTGACAGCTGCTTGGAGCTTCTCCGAGCAGTTGTTTTACAATTTTCCTCAATAAATGTCTCTCTGCGCTATAGTCTAGATTTATTTCCTTGGGAACGTCTAGCAAATCCTGTTTGCTTCCCCCTCTCGAACTGTCCACCTGGAGGAAGAACCAAGATGGCGGTTACACGTGGGAGTGTTGGAATCGAAGAGGAAAATCCGCTTGTATTCCTTGGAAATCTTTAGTTGGCTATTCATCCGAGGTTGTGAGTGTTCTTTATGCCTTCACTGACTTACCTGCCTTTTCTTCCGAAAATTCAAGATAAGTTTCATTAACTAATCCTGAAAAAAAAACCCGGAGACTTCTTTTGGTGGTCTGAAATGACTGCCGGAACCCTCCTTTTAACATGTTTGTATATCAGAGATACGGATATGTTTACGTATAGGTTAGACTTGCTGAACCTCACTAATATCAAGTGCGAGCGTACTTACCAAGGCATATTTGGCAATATATGGGTCAGAATTTCAGAAAATGTACAATTGGCAGATCTACACATTTAATAAAGTCTGCTAAATTAGACTGAAAAGTCGTCAACACTAGGTATATCTGAGTATATTTAGTATTGCCTTGACTCTAGCAATCTGTTAGGTTATGTTGATCTGAATTTTGAACCTGATTTTTGTCTTAAATGTGGGTTATTTGAGAGGATTGGTGAAGGTGAATTGTACATTTTCTGGCGGTTTCACCCATATATGACAACCCGGCGGGCACTGAGTGCAATTGAGTGTGATAGCACTGCGATCATTTTGTGATTGACTGCAAACTAGTGAAGTGTGATACTTATGGCTATGAATCACAGTGAAATGGACATGCCATTAGCAACCATCATGTGAAATCCATTGCGTTTATTTCCTCCTATGTTGTTGGTTGCCTCACATTTGTCTTGGATCAAGTTCTCATTCATATTCACTTATGTTTTTATTAAACATGTGTTACTCAACCAATTTCATCTACAAATACATGTTTTCTTCAGAAGTCAATAATATCGGTGTGATCTCAATCGCACATATAATGTGCATTCAAAACCGGGTCTGAATACTCATTATAATGCAGCCACAACAGGACACAATACCTGGCACTGCTTACTCACCTAGCATTCACACTTACTGTCGCACATCTGACACTCGATTCTCTGACACTTATACTCAGTCTCTGACACTGAGTCATAGAAACCCCTACACACAACTAAACAATGTAATGGTACCTCCATATTAGCTAAATCATTATTACTTCTCAACTTCTCCCACGGATTTAATTCACCCTTTTATAATTGCTTAAAAATTATTTATTATTTCATGACTAAATATGTGTTACAGTTTAAATATGGTTAAATTCCTTATTTCCTCAGCTATTTGTAGGTATAAAGTTTGTGCATGTTAAATGATATTTAATATGATAGAGCAGTGACCAAAGATATGGTAATAATTTATTTCTGACACCAAGTCAAAGAAATTGGTAAATTGAAAATAATTCTATTATATATGTTTGAAATATTGAGAATATCCCATTACCCTTAGCCCTTACCATTATGCCACTTGTCCTCACCAGGTGGTGGTACAGTTTTCACCAGGTGGCGCAACTGGGAACTGGGGTGCATTTACAATTACTTTTACAATAAAAGTGACGTTAACACATTTATGTGGCATTTATAGCACTATAGATGTTCCACATTATGTACATAGGAATGGTATAAGTAATATACTTCTATAGTTTATGTGTCTTATATACCTGTTTGATATCGAAAAATGCTGTGATCAAAACACTCTTATGATTGTACATATAGATTGTCCCTAGTGGCTTTGGGGAGACAGAGCCATTCAACCACTGGATCACATCAGATAGGAGACTTATATGCTTCAGGCTCACTAAGAGGATGGTAGAATTGATGAAAACTAAATGATGTCTATAAAGAGAGGGCAACACAAGCTATGCCCTAAACCCTCTTTGAAATCTTTAGGGAATAATGGTACCCTTCATACCTTTCTGTGAGAAGAAATATACTACTGCTGCCAGGGCAGGAAAATGAAACTGCATGAAAAGTCTGTCATTTATTTCTGATGCTTTTGATATAAGGAATCTGTGGTATACAAATATCCCGTTCAAAATGCCATAAGAATTTGCTGATTATTGCACCAATATTGCGTTACACCCTTAGCGTGACTATCTCGCAATCATAGTGCAATAATTATTGCGCAAAAAGCGTCCACTCTCATCACAGAACTATGGCAAGATGAGTGCGCATTAAAAATCGCGTAGAATCGCGCTCATTTGCCCGTCGGGAATTGCGGTACATATCACTAACTCTACGTTAATTCACTTATAAACTTTCCTGTTCATACCATCAAGAATAGGCACACGTGTCATCTAGGCTCAATGATGGGCTGAAAAACAATTCATGTCATAAAACCGCAGTACTCACTTTGATTCTGGGACTTAATCTGATTTTCCACCCTCACATAAAGCTGCTTTTTCTCTGATGTTGAGTCATTAGGCACACACACCCTGGTATCACTTCATATATGTGGGTGAACTCTCCTGAAAATGTACAATTCACCTTCACCAGTACTCCCAAATAATCCAAATTAAAGACAAGAATCGGGTCCAGAAATCAGTTCAACATAAACAAACAGATGTTTTGAATCACCAAAATTCCAAATATACTCAGATATATCTAGTATTTATAATTTTTTAGCCTAATTTAGCAGATTTTACTAAATGTGCAGAGCTGCCGATTGTAACCTGTATAGTCTGAATAATAAATCAAAGCTGTGCCTTGGTCACACATTCCCATGAGTGCATGATTAACTAAGTGCTTCCTTAAGCTTCAGGTACGTTTTCCCTCTTATCCCCGACCTGACGTCACTTACACGATCAATTGTGTGATCAGAGTAAGAGGAGCGGGGTGTGTCTCATAATGTGATGTGTTATAGGAAAATGAGTCACAACTAGCAAAATGTATATTTTTCAATGTCTTTTAATCACAAGATCTCTTTGTAGGAATGTTCTCATCTGGGATATATGTATCGTTTAAAGGCGTATGAATGTATTTACCAAATTTCAAGACTGTATTAAATATATCTGTGCATTTCTAAGATCATCCTATAGAGTATATTTAGCTTCTTTACTAGTAATTATCCACCCAGAAATATTGCAAACTATTTTTTCAAAAGTAAGAATCTCTAACTTAAAATATAGAAATACGTATTATATGTCCTTATGGTTACCATCATTTGAATCGGCTTGATCTAATCTTTTTAAAACATGATGATATCACAAACTCCACTTTTAGCGACATGTGACTCATTTTCCTGTGACAGTTCACACATATAGAGCGTGTGAAATAGATATGCTATGCTATGGGAGGTAGAGATGGAGGGGAGCAATGGGAGTAGAGAGGGTAATGAGACATGGGAGGTAGAGATGGAGGGGAGCAATGTGAGTAGAGCGGGTAATGAGACCCTCAGCCTTGTACTCACTCAACACCAGGTCCTCATTGTACACATCTCTGGTATCGTGGCCTCCTCCACAAGCCTCATAGTAAGTGGAAAGTATATTATACGTTAAGTAGAAAGTACACTATTCCAAATATCATATCTCAACGTTTCTTAATGGAATATGTCCACAAACATTTGTAACGTCTCTTATAGGACTTTATTATACACGCATTGCTCTGAACACAACGTGTCTAGCGTGACTTACGCATAGTGCGTATTTGACTAGTGATTTACGTGGGGTTGTCATGGTAACCAATCTGGGTTTTTTTTTACTAAGATTACTGGTAAAATTCAAATTTATGACTCGATTCTTTTTCTATTTTTATGATTGAAAGCATGTATAATGTATGACTCGTTGGTCTCAGTTGCTTAGAATATTGCACTCGTTGCTACGTAACTCGTGCAATATTCACGCTCTTTCAACCAACTCGTTAGTTAACCACAAGTTAATTAACAGATTTATTATACATGCTTTCAATCATGAAAATAGAAACAAATAGAATAAAAAATTTGAATTCTACCGGTAATCTTAGTAAAAAAAACCCAGATTGGTTGCCATGACAACCCCACGTAAATCACTAGTGAAATACGCACTATGCGTAAATCACTCTAGATACGTTGTTTTCAGAGCAATGCGTGTATAATAAATCATATTATTCCAGAAGCATGTCTACCTATTTGTCAGTCCTCCGTATATGTAATAAATTGGCAAATAACATTTTTTCAAATCTGATCAAGCCACTTTATTTGTGATGTGTTATATATAAATGAGTCACAAGTTGCAAAATGGATATTCATTTTTTCAAAGTGATTCTTTTACAAGAACACTTGGTGATGGTTTGATGTCGTTAGTAGTATGGATGTATGTACTAGATTTGACGACTGTGGGTTGAATATATCCATGCATATCCTATCGTAAGGAGTATATTTAACTATTTTACTATTGTGATTGGCCATCAAGAATGAATGTCAACTTTCTTTCCAAGAATAATATTCTTGATATTATAGATAATATAGAAGAACTTATTAGATATATTAGTGTTTACCATCGTTGGAATCGGCTTAATAACATCTAATCTGTTCAAATATTGTATCTTAAAATCCATTTTTTGCGACTTAGGACGTATTTTTCTGTAACACATCACATATAAGCCCCACCCTGTACAACACTATAGTGTTTTACTTTTGACATGCTAACACTAACAAAGTAAATGATATATGGGTCAGATTTTCAGAAAATGTACAATTGGCAGCTGTACACATTTAGTAAATTATGCAAAGTTAGGTCGCAATTTGGTCAATACTAGGTCAATTCGAGTATATTTGGCATTGCATTGATTCTAGCAATCTGTTTGGTTAGGTTGAACTTTGTTTTCGTCTGAAATTTGGGTTATTTGAGAAGATTGGTGAAGGTGAATTGTACATTTTCTGAAAATCTGACACATATAATCCTGCAACAATCGGACTTGGAGAATGAGGCAGATTGCATTGTTTCCCTCTGCGTTTTGCCGGGGTGGGTATGGTCCCGAGGGCTGCAGCGGCTGCCGGGGGCATCATGCCTGCTGGACCCTAGTACCCCCTCGGGCAAAATGTCTATTAGAAATCGGTTAGAATTCTCCAGTGTTATATTGCAGTCCTCAAAATGCACAAAGAAAGGATTTTTCGATTTTTAAGATGCTGGATCATTTGATGGCGCATATCAGTCTTATATTCTACATTCCTATCTTAGATATTATCGTTCTATCTTTTAGATTTTACAATTCACACATGGAATTGCAGTTTAGTGCTTGATCTTACAGTTTAGTTATAGAGTTTTCAGTTCAATTATGGTATACTTCTCACACTTCAGTTATAAATTTTACAGTTCAGTTATACATTTTACAGCTCAGTTATACATTTCACAGCTAATACTTTATAACTGTATACTAAGAATATTTACAGGTCAGTGGTCTCGTGCTGGTCACATTTTGGATGAACAGAAAGAAGTTCTGGCTGCAGCCACTAGGAGAACGCCTGGCGCTCTATTTGACAATTAGTGACGTTATCTATGGTGTGTGTATCATCCTCAACTATTGGTTGATGCTTAGTTACCATGGCGACCCACCAGCCAATCTGTGTGCTATCAGTGGATACGTCACCTACTCTACTGTCCTCTACCCTGTAAGTCCCAACAGTAATAGTTTAACAGTTTTCTACTGGCAAACCCCTGCACTACCAGAAGTGAAATGCAAAATAAATGCAAGATTATGTCTATTAGAAATCGGTTAGAATTCCTATTATTAAAAATCGGTAAGACAATTTAGCGGGCCTCAGGTTTTTTTGCGCAATAACTTCCTTTGGCCAAACACTGTAGGGAGATTAATGCTTCAATATTGAGGGCCTGCTGGTGCACTGTTCTGTGTATCATTCCAAGGCAAAACTGAGGGATATTATACACCAACAGTGCACCAGCCGGCCCTCAATGGAGGTTATTAATCATTTTAGTCTCTGCCTAATGTGTTGATAGCCCCTTGAACATGCAGGGCTGAGACTGCCTCTGTATACCCACAGCTGTGTTTCCTCGTCTACTATGCCATCAACGCCTGTCTGACGGTGGTTGTGGAAGTCAAACTGCACCTCGGCAAGTACGACTGCAAGCTCTTACTACCAGTTTTCTTCCTCCCTCCGGCTACAAACTCCATCTTCTTATTCATTGACTTGTATGGTAATTCAGGCACGTGGTGAGTATAGAATAGTACTCTGGTGGTACTATGGTCCCGAGGGTTGCAGCAGGTGCCGAGAGGCACATGCCTGCTGGACACGCTGGACCCTAGTACCTGCTCGGGCAAAATGTCTATTAGAAATCGGTTAGAATTCCAATGTGTAACGTCCTACAATGTGTAACGTCCTACAATGTTATACTGTGTTCAGATTTACCCTTTTTGTGTCAATGAAACCTTGGGGGTTTTGCAGACACAGGTGGTTATTGTGAATCAAAGCCCCCACAAAACAGGAACAACATTGTTTTCAAAGTGTGAGTAATTATTATAATGAGTCATTATTATGTTCCACTATTCAGGTGTGGACATGACATGGAGAAGCCTTATGCTGACATCACATCCACATTACTCGGGGCTGCGATGACTCTTGTGTTCTTCATCAACCTCACCTGCTACCTCAGCGTGGCTTGTAAAATAGTCTCCACCATGCAGAAGATGAAGAGCCAGACCGTTGGGAACCCTTCAGTTAAGACGAGTGAGACAAACCCAATCAACAAATACCGGAGAACACTGAGGACAATGGTGGTGTACATGGTGGTGTATTTCATCCAGTATGGCATGGTGCATGTGTACTACATAGAGAACCTCTTCAACAAGCAATCATTCATAGTGGTGCTGGGGGTGGTGGTGTTTGGTAATATGGGTGGGGTGCTCAATTATGTGGCTTATACAGCCATAAAGAGAACATCTACCAGTGTTGGACCAGAGTCTGTTACAGGGTAGGCAATGTGGCAGGGTACCATTAGAGTGGGGTTGGGCTCTCCACCAGTGTTAAGATGTGTTTCTGTTATTTTTTTTAGAAATAAATTTCATTTGCACTCATCGTCGATAGATCAATATTTTCAAGAGATAAAAAAAAATGGGGGTCCTGGGTATGACCATAAAGTGCCTTTCTCTCTCTTTTTCTGTCTCTCTCCCTTCTCTATCTGTCTCTTTTTTCTGTCTCTCTCTCCCTACTTCTCTATCTCTATTCCTGGGTATGATCATAAACTGTCTCCCTCTCAGCTCTCCCGCCTTGATATAACCATATTTACTGTGTTGATAAAGGCGTAAAGCAACCAATCTCACTCACTCACTCACAAAACAAATGATATATAATGTTAAATGTTTCTACAAACTTCAACCATTAAATTTCTCCTCAACATCTTTTACTTCTATATTATCATAATCAATTGACATTCAACTTATTTTGGGGTTTTTGCCTTCTCATACGCGCCCTTTATAATACAACATACAAACAATAGTCCACACAGTTTGTGGTAAGATTAACATCGCTAATTTCATTTCCATTTAGTTTTACTAATCAATTTGTATTCCTCATTTATTTTACTGTAATCTATAAAGGTGTTATGATGGAAGAAACTGGGAGACACGTCTGATCTGCTTGAGATCCAACTGTTTAATGATCATAGCAACAGACAAATGCTCACTAAGGTGTGTGAGGAATAGAAAGGGGCGTTGCCCTTTTACTGTAAACATATTTATTTATGCTCAGATACATTGCCGCGCAATAAGTACTTTGACACATTTACATGCAGATTTGAATTCGCGGAGCAAGGAAGTCTTACACTGTATATATAGTATATATAGTGAAAATAAATACTGCACAAACATTGATACGTTTACAGTATGTCATATCCCGATATAGCCTGACTAAATAGACTTGCACAGTACTAGGTAGTTAAGCATAATTAGCGATTTTAGTAATATGATGATAATAATGAATGAGTTATAATTAATAATTAATATAAATATAATGAGGTTACACAATATTACGTAATGTCTCATATCACGGTTAGCTCTGTGGTAAGCCTTGCAATGGTGTTGTGCTGGTTCTGTAGTTGGAGAAGGTGTTACACCTACCTCTGTAACTGGAGTTACAGAGGTCCATATGGCGACAGGTGAGCTTCAGTCAGGATAGAATTTTTTTTCTTTCGACTGTTAAAGGGCATTATTTTTTACTGTTGTTGTAAACACCCATGTAACTCACTTTGTTTACATCCGTAACTCTGATGTCTTGTGTCTATTTGTATGCTCAAACATTACTTTCCCCCTTATATAAAGGGGTTGTATGGCTGTGAACTGTAAGATTGACCATGTATAATGGGTAGTTTGGCTATATTCTGCCTGTTTTTGCAGTACGCCTGTCTATATTTCTAATACACGTACTACCAACCATTGCTGCACAGGTGACAGGGACCTCTGTAATTCTACCTCACCACTGTGACTCCTATATGACTAACCCACACCTGCCAAGTTATTGGATTTGAAATGCGGGAGGGTTTTAAGTGTTGGTGTCAAAACCATATTATACTGGCTATAACTGTTATATCTAGCATCCTAATAATAAATATGTAGTAAGGCGGGGATGTGGAGACATCGGTGACTTACGCCACCCTTTATTAATGATTTGAAAAAAAGAAAAAATTCTTTGACGTGCTAGCTGCATGAGCTTGGCTTTGAACATGGCGCTGATCTAGTAGTTGTGGGAAACCAAGGTAACGCGACCTATGACGACTTCCGGTCTAGATATAATCCTATAACCACTTCTTTCTTATAGACATCATATATCCCTAAATAAAGAGATCTGCCAATTCAGATTTTTTTAGAATGAGTCTTGTAATGGAAGAATTCAAAGAAATACAAAGGTGTGAAAAACACCTGTTGCCATCTTGTAAATCCGTAAGTCCAGTTACGGAGGTAGGTGTAACACATGTGACTACAGAACCAGCACAACAACATCGCAAGGCTTACCATAGAGCTTACCACAGCCAGTGGAGACCTCGTTTAACATTCCATCAACTAAATCTGAGTGGCAAAGTGTGTCCTTAGTCTACACACAAAATTCATACAATCGCACTGTCATACTGGGGCGGGGGGAAAACACCTAAAGGGGACCTTGCTACCCAGCATAAATACAATATTTTAAACAAGGGGGTCGGTAGCATGTCATTTCTAAGCAAAATCTCAGTTTTGTGATCTTCTAAGATGGGGTCATAGTTGCCATGTACAATAACACTTGACAAATATATTGAGTTGGACATATTCTGACTACTGTTGGAAATGATTTGGAATTTTCCACCCTCGGTCATGAATTCAAACACTATCACATTTACAGTGCAGAAGCATTTGATTTGATTTGAAGAATTCTTTTATTTGCAAGGATGGTACAATACAGAAGGTAGTTACGCCAATCATGATACAATCATATCATTTCCTCCGGCGAATGCCTTATACGAATTCCAGTTTGCTTAGTTAACAGTTAACAACAGACATATTTATGTCCAAGTTATGGACAAGTGACATGCAAGTAAGCATTGACTCAAAAGTCGAACATTAATGTTGAAAATGTACATGTTCACGTATGTCATGTCCATGTCAGGCGCTGCATGAAAACATTCCTGGGGGACACTGCGTTTTTTCTATAAATTTCTTAAAATGAAATAATAATAAAAATAAGATAGAACAATAAAAGAAGTCAGTCGGATCCTGGGATCTCAAGCCCCTGTCTCTATTTATTTCTCCATCTACAATAGCTCTACAATATTCTAAATACGGCTACAAAGTTATAATCAACTTATAATGATCAATCTTTATGTTTGTCAAGGGAGGGAATGTTTAATTACATTTTTGAAAGGTCAAAGGATTTCTTGCACTACCCTTCATGGCCTGATGGCTCAACCTACTTTGGGGCGCATTTCAACCTACATAGCTCTAGTTCATCGTTTCCATCCAGACACCAGACATGAAAGGTAGGATTTCTTCATACCCCAAACTCCAAATCGAAAACTTGCTTTGATTACTTATCCCTCTCAAACAGCTTAATCAAAATAATGTATTGCTCTGAATTTAGGTGTTGATTGCCAAGTTATTGAAGCAGAACGTTGAACGTTATTCAGCGGAGATTTCATTGCAGATGTTGTGTCTTAAGTCGTAATGCATCAAAAAACACAGCATGATTTCTATAGATTTTATACTATACCATTAGTTCCATAATTCAATGCGAATCAAGATTCAAAATGGTGGCTATGCAACTCCCCTATTAAGTGTGACACAATAAATGAGTAAATAAATGTTTTTCAGGAGGCAGTGCGCTCATACTGGTCATCATCTGCTGGTGTACCGTCGTCACTGTGACAGGACAGAGTGACGACAGAATATGGAGTATCAAAGTAGGCGATGATTGGGGATCTCATGAGTACAGGTGGGTATTATAACTAGGTCCAGAGTAAAGCATGGTGAGATTAGTTGAAACAATAGGCCCTGCATATTATTGGGCTTTAGTCATACTAGCAGCAACCTTACACCTCAATGGGTGCTGCCAGGAAAAGGGCTATGTGATCGTCAGAAAATGTACAATTAGCAGCTCTACACATTTAGGAAATTCTGCTAAATAAGGCTGAGAAATGATGAACACCGGATATATCTGAGTATATTTGGTATCACATTGATTTAAAGTATCTGTTTTGTTATGTTAAACTGCATTTTGAAGTTCGTTTCTGTCTTCAATGTGGGTTATCTGAAAGGAATGGTGAAGGCGAATTGTGCATTTTCTGACAATCTAACCCATGTCTACATAACAGTATCATAATAGTGGATGGGAAGAATACAACTAATAATTAAGGCCATTGGGTATTTTGCACCATATCACCTATAAAGCTACTCATTACGTTCTGTGGTGATGCTACCTTGGTAACTGATCTGAAACTGGCTACAATTGTGACAGGGATCCTGCAGGTTATGTGAAGGGCTTCCTTGTGGATTTCCTCGAGATGGGTGAGTCAAATGTTCAATAATCATCAATACAACATAATTATATTGATTCTATCCCTTGTCCATATCCTAGCCATATCAATACAAGATTATTATATTGGTTAACATTGAATACTATTCAGAAGAACTGAGAAAAAGTGTTTTGCCTATACTCTGTCCAATAAGTAGATCAAACGGACTAAACAGAAGAGAGAAATGTGTGGGACTTTGGCTGTTTGTGATCGGCCATGGCAAACATACAGCAGCATTATACAGCGGTGTCTATGTTCCATGTGCAGCAGCTGTCTCTCCCCTTCCATGGAAGGAAGGGATGGTTATATTGGCCCTGTTTTGCCTTGGTTGATTGCAAAGAGCGGCTGACAGGGCAAAGGGTTGAGAGTAACTTGTCATAAATAGAAGTAAAAAATCCACCACTTTTCCCCCTTCTTAAAGAAGTCTATTTTAGCCTGTGCCAACCACTTATTGAACAGTATATAATTATGTTGCTGTTCATATTGAATATAGTTTGTCTGGAAGGAAAGCTTGACTGTCGCTTAGTGTTGATGTCAAACACGCTCTGCTGGGATGCTACCGGAGATGTCCATCCAAGAGCTGGGCGAGGTACAGTGTCTCTATAGTTATACCCTTCAGTTTCAGTAGAGCCCCAACAACTCCTTTTATTACATGTTCTTAATAATTACAGTATCCAGTTGCACAATTGGGAGGCTACATCTAAATGAAAATCGCTGTTTAAAATGACCAATTACTCCACTATTTTTTATCATGAAAGTTATAAACGGTAAACTAAACAAGAACTAAAAGAACAGAAATCATTACCATAAATGTTAAACAACAACAGTTCTCAACGATTACACTATAATCTTTAAATCAAATTTCAAACTAACTTAACTTTTAAAACTACGCAAGTGATATAGGGATAAAACAAGTACAAGACGTATTTTGGTCTCTTGAAAATGAAACAAGAAAAGTTTTTCCATTTTTCTTCCCCTACATGGGCATACAACAGTAATTAACAAACCTGTTTAATTAAACCTATGTACCATTAGCTAGATAGATGTGAAGGCTGTTTGGAAGGCTGTATCAAAGTGACTTGGGATTCACTGATAGTGAATATAGAGTATAGTTGTAAAATTAGGGTAAGTCGGAAATGTGTGTTAAAAGATCTGTTGTATGCATTCATCCTACTATATTTGCTATCCCTTTAGAACGGAAAATGTTCGATGAATGAAATGTATCACTTATGTGAAAATTTGAATAAAATAAAATCTGTTTAAAAATAAATACTGCACCAATGTGATAATTTATATATCAGTATCGTAATAACTATTGTTTATGATGGGATCGAGCTAGACCAATAGTGTAGACATCTAGAAAAATAACCCTCAATTCCATTGTTGGCATAATAATGTAACTCAAAATTCATTCTATTGGTCCCAACTAGTTAGGAACCCGCTGAAAGACTGGAAATTAACTTTATTTAAATTACTTATTGTAAAACATTGTATGAATACAAAATACATTGAATGTAATTGTGCTGCAGCTATGTATGACCGTTGGGTGGATGGATGTGCCGGCTTCTTTGTCACCATAGAGCGAGTCCACGCCACCACCTTCACCAAGTCCTGGATGGCCAACCAAGCAAGCAAACTCTATATCAAGAAGGGAGTAGCAAAGTTTGACGCTAAGGATCTTCAGAACAAGAAAATTGGTAATTGGCAGAATATTTATAATAAAAATACAAAATTCAACCTTTGAAATTCAAATCTAAAATCTAAAAATATATATGATAGTATTGCAAATTATCATCAGTTCTAGTCAGTGTAGAAAGTTGGGGTTATTTGGTTATCTGGGTCATTTCTACGTACCAGAGATGTGTACTGCTCAGTGCAATACTCGCAGTATATATAATAGGGAGGTTCCGCAATTATGTGACCATGTCCGTATAGTTTTGTGTGAATTACGTCACATTTTTATGTATAAAAATAAATTGTGAGATGAGACATTTTATTTGATATATGTACATGTATTATGTTGCGTCTTTCCCACTATATTTTGCTAAACCTCTTTCTTCCTTTTAACATATGATTGTATATCAGATATATGGTTACATTTAGGTTTAAGTATTTCTACAACTTTTCCATATCCAAGATAGACAAATCTTCATATAACAATTAGACTTGCTGAAACACTCTAATTAATGCTTATTTCCGTATCTATGGAGATGATTAATGGACTATTTGCAGGGTTTGGGCAAGGCTGGGCTTCCAGTATGCAGTGTATTGCCCGCAGTACGTTTATCCTGGACCCAGCACAGACAACGCATTATGACACAGCAGAGCGGATGTTCCAAGGTCTTATAGCTGGTGAAGTGAGTAGACAGTAAAGCCTCGCATAACCCTGTTCAGATTGATAATCTACCTGACAAGACCCTAGAAAATACATATATGGGTGAAGTCGCCAGAAAATGTACTATTCACCTTCACCAATCCTCTCAAATAACCCACATTTCAAGGTTCAAGGTACAGTTTAACCAAACCCAAAAGATTGCTAGAATCGATGCAATGTTGAATATACTCGAATTTACCTAGTATTGACCAAATTGCAACCTAATTTAGCAGAATTTACTAAAAGTGAACAGCTGCCAATTGTTCATATTCTGAAAATCTGACCCATATAAAGAATAGCAATTGAACTGCTCAAACAAACTAATACTTTTGACATGAGGGCATCCACATTCCAAAGACTGAAGACAAAATTTGCGATAAAAACAGCAACAAACCCTGAAACTCACTAAGCTACACAGGAACATGTTTACCACTGAGAATTACATTAGGGAGAGTCTGGCTTCACCTTCTTGACCTATATAGCTGGCTTATCCATTTTGTTTAGCTACATTTTATTAGGGACCCTCTGGAAGAGATCATGTTTTCATTATGTAGGCCTACAGTTCGCCTTCGCCAATCATATTCTGGTGTATAATTACGGGATCATTATCTATGTATACATTTCCGAAATAAACATTATACACATATATATAGGGGTGAAATTGCCAGATAATGTACAATTCACCTTCACCTATCCTCTCAAATAATCCAGATTTAAGACAAAAAATAGGTTCAAAATACAGTTCAACATAACTAAACAGATTGTTTGAATCAAGGCAATACTAAATATACTCAGATATACCTAATACGTGTTGACGATTTTTCAGTCTAATTTAGCAGAATTTACTAAATGAGTTGATCTGCCAATTGTACATTTTCAGAAACTGACCCATATATACAACCCATAATCACCACTTCAGTCCCAATAAGGAGATAAGGCACCTTAAGAGACCGAATTCTCGAGGAGCCATATGAACCTTGCCCATGGGCTCATCATGCAATCTGCAAATGGGTCAGATTTTCAGAAAATGTACAATTCACCTTCACCAATCCTCTCAAATAACCCACATTTAAGACAAAACTGAGCTTCAAAATGCAGTTTAAGATAACATAACTGATATTTTAAATCAATGTGATACTGTAACACAGCATGACAGCATGAGTGAAGCATGATGTATATAATATGTGAGTGAGCGTACGCCGCAGCGCGTGATCAACGCGTGACAAATGTCACGTACACTGCAACTATAAATAAAGAGATTATCATCCGCCTGTTAGGGGGAACTTGGCATACTTCATCTCTGTGTCGCTCTGTACAGAGCTGCTCCGGTCACTATCGTAGAGAACCTATTACCCCAGTGGTAATAGAAGGTAGACTCGTAGTGTACTGGGGGAGCTCCAACAACTCCAACATCTTTGCCTTGTCCTCCACTTCCACTGATGCCCAGCCCCAGCCCCAACCCGAGGTCTACCCCCCGTGTCCCCAGTACTCGGCACTGGGTGACATATTTGGTGCCGTGACCAGGATCTGGTTACGGCAGGGCATCAACTGGACATCAAAAGAAACAGGGCAACAAAGAAAGGTAGGCTGTCATCTATGATTCTGAACTGAATTGTGCAATTGCAAAATGGCTGAGGCGCTCCGGGAACAGTTGCAGTTATTAGGGCTGGGGACCCATGTACAAAACTGTCACTCTCTGATTGGGAAATTTGACGGGAAACCACACAAATTCAGAGAGTGGATTAAACAGATAGATAAATATGCTATGTTAATGCATGCGGCCGATGAGGAAAAACGTTTTGTAGCTTTCGAAACGTCAGAAGGTACTGTTTCTGACTGCATTCAAAGATTCTTGGCCCGGGATCCCCAACCAGACTGGCCACAATTGAGGGAACAACTTAGACAAAGATCCGGGGACGCTGGGGATGCAAATCAAGCACTAGCCAGGCTTAGAAGATTGAAGCAATTAAAGAATGAGACAGTTCAGGTATGGGCAGAACGAATATTAGATCTAGCTGTAGTAGCCTTTCCGGGAGATAACTTGCAGGAGCCCTTAATTGAGCGTCAGCTCATTGATTGTTTTATAGATGGGTTGATTCAAAACCAGATAGCTAGAAAGTTAATTAGAGAAGGACCACAAACTTACATAGCTGCAGTCAACAGGGCATCTGAAGAGCAAGGGGTCCTTACAAAATTGAAAACCCGGGGAAGGGAAGAAACTCCAATGGACATTTCCTTAGTTAATACCACAAGAAAGAATGTAGTTTGTCATCATTGTGGGAAGGAAGGTCACTATAAGAGTAGTTGTTTTCAGCTGAGGAAAAAAGGTGCCAAGGTAACTAAGGAGGGCAAACAGCCCTCACCCAAGAAGGTATGTTGGGGTTGTAATGGGTTGGGTCACATTAAGAGCAATTGCCCCCTCGCAAAGAAAGGATCCACTAGCCCAGGTAAAGGAGGTCCCCCTAGAAGGGCCCAGGGTAAAATGACCTTTAGAAATGCTGCTGTGACAGCTGAAGATACCCAAAAGGAAGAGACCTCTAACCCCCAACTTGAAAATTTGGAAAACTTTTAACTCCACCCTTGAAAGAGGACAAGGGGAGGAGGAAAGTTGTGATTTCCTCTGCCCATGGTAAAGATAGGTGCTCGTGCCAGGTCAAAGTAGGCACTAGAAAATTTAGGGCACTAGTGGATAGCGGAGCTGACTTGTCGCTAGTTAAGGCTTCCACTTTTCGGATAATGGGTGGGGATTTTGATGAACTGCAATCCTCAGAATATGATCTAGTTGATGTTAGTGGAGGGGAAATAAAATGTTATGGAATTGCTCCAGTGGACTTTGTAATTGGGAAAACAAAGTTGAGACAAATTGTGCATGTGGTTGAAGATATATCATCTGGCATTATACTGGGGTATGATTTTCTAAGAGTCCACTCCATTAAGTGTGATTATGGTGCAAGATTGATGTTCATAAATGATGAATGTGTTAAACTAGACGAGGATAAGTACATCAGGTCGTTGTTGCGACTAGGGGAGGATGTTTACATTCCTCCACAATCCAGTGTAATCGCTCGGGTTAAAGCGAGAAAGCCGCTAGTCTTTCCTAGATAAAGGCAATGTAATTGCCCAAGGGTTTGAAACTGATGAAGTAGATGTGGAGATGGAAAACCAAATCTGGAGTAATGAACCTCAGGAGGGTCAATTAAAAGTGGATGAAGAGTTTAGGAGTCACATTGAAAACCTACTTGATCAAAATTCAGATTTATTTGCTAGTAGCGATGCTGATTTAGGCCAGACTAACATGTTGAAATTAAATATAGATACGGGAGAAAGTGTGCCATTCAAACAAAAGCCATATCGTGTGCCACTGGCAAAAAGAGAGGTGATAGATAAACAAGTTTCAGAAATGCTTGAAGCGGAGGTGATTAAACCATCACACAGTCCATGGTGTTCGCCGGTTGTACTGGTTAAGAAAAAATGCGGCGAATTCAGGTTCTGTGTCGACTTTCGCAAGCTGAACGATCTAACTATCAAATATAACTGGCCTTTGCCTGTAATTGATGATATTCTAGCCTCTCTAGGCCAAGCAAAGTATTTCTCATGTTTAGATCTAAAATCTGGATATTGGCAGGTGGCTATTGAAGAGAAAGATAAGGATAAGACAGCATTTGGTTGTCATAGGGGTATTTTTAGGTTTGAAGTAATGCCTTTTGGTCTTACTAACGCCCCTTCTGTTTTTACAGAACTCATGAATAATGTGTTGCAAGATCTTGAAGATTTCTGTAGGCCTTATCTTGATGATGTAATTGTCTTCAGCAAAACTCCTGAAGAACATTTGAGCCATCTCCAAGTAGTGTTTGATAGATTGAGAAAAGCAAATCTTAGGCTAAAGATGACAAAATGTGATTTCTTCAAACAGGAAATTAAATATTTAGGCCATGTAGTGACTCGTGAAGGTATTATTCCTGATCCTGAGAAAGTGAGCGTTATTGAAAAGCTCAGCAGTCCGAGGAATGTGAAGGAGGTGAGAGGGTTTATAGGCATGGTAAGCTATTACAGGAGGTTTATTCCTAACATGTCAGAGATAGCTCTACCCCTCACTAGACTAACTGGAAAGCGAGCTCTCTTCAATTGGGATCAGAAATGTGAGGAGGCATTTATAGATTTAAAAGAAAAGCTCAAATCACCACCTATTCTAGCCTTCCCTGATATGAGCAAAGAATTCCTCTTGTATACCTCTGAAACTTGTATAGGATCGGTGCTGGCACAGATGTTTCCAGAGGGAGAAAAGGTAATTCAATATCTGTCACATAAATTATCTGATACACAGAGAAGGTGGGCCACTGTAGAAAAGGAAGCGTATGCCATTGTTTATTCTATCCAAAAACTGAAACACTATCTATTTGGAGCAGAATTTACTATAAAATCTGATCATGCACCTTTAAGATTCTTAATGAAATCCGATCTAAAAAAACAGAAAGTCCAAAGATGGGCTATGATGATCAGTGAATACAATTGCAAAATAGAGTATTTACCAGGCAAAATAAATACTAGAGCTGACTTCCTAAATAGGCCACCCAGTGGAAATGTGGCTAGTGTAATAAACACAGATAGATATGACCCAATGGAACATTGGAATCAAAAGCAGAAACGTAAACTAAAACCCCCAATTTTAGGTAAGAAGGTTTTAGAAGTGCCTGAGGGAGAAATTGAGAATATTGTGGTTGAGCAGACTAAGGATCCGGTCTTAGAAGAAATTAAGAAGCAACTCTTGCTAGTGGGTCCTAAGAAACAAGAAATTTATAAGTATTGCCTTATTGAGAATATTCTGTATTACATTTCCGAACAGGAGAGCAGGTTGAAAATGGTTATTCCATCTCACTTACAAAAAATGGTGTTATCTCAAGTACACGATACGTGCCATCAGGGAATGGATAGGACATATGATTTAGTCCAGGAACGATATCATTGGAAGGGAATTTATAGTTCTGTGGTAAACTATGTTTCCAATTGTGTACATTGCAGATCCAGGAATCTAGTGAAAGAGTCTAGAGAAATAGAACCTATGGAAGAAACAAATTTTCCTTTTGAAAAAGTAGCAGTAGATATTGCTGGGCCTTATGAAGAGAGCCATATGGGTAATAGGTATTTGTTGACTTTTGTGGATATATATTCAGGATGGCCAGAGTTTTATTCTATTCCCAATAAAAGAGCAGAAACAGTACCTAAAATCTTTGTTGAGGATTTCATTCCAAAGCACTCCTGTCCACTGGTATTATTATCAGACAATGGTTTAGAGTTTGTCAATGAAGTAATGAATCATGTATGCACTGAGATGAAAATATATAGAGTTACAACTAGTAAATACCATCCATCCAGTAATGGTCAGTGCGAGAGAGTGCATAAAGTGTGGAATGATATGGTTTCCAAAACATTAGCTGGGGATGTGAAGAATTGGGACACTCTGATACCATCGGTGTTATTTGCCTTACGCGTGAGTAAGAGCGAGAGCAGTGGGTTTTCACCATTCTATTTAGTTCATAATAGAGACCCAATTTTGCCCTTAGATACCTTGTTAAAACCCAGGAGAAAATATGTTGGGGAAGATTTCCATAAGGTTGCCCTGGAAAGACAGCATAAGAGCTTTGTAGAACTCTTAAAGAATAAGAGAAAAGCTAGAGATAAACAGAAAAAGTACCATGATAAGAAAGCCAAACCAGTAGAATTTAAGGTTGGTGATTCAGTTTACCTGTATAATATGCACAGAAGCAGTAAGTTGGACCTCAGATTACCGTATCATTGAGAAGATAGGTAATGTTAATTTTAGAGTCAGAAATGAGCTGACTGGTGCAATGGAAAATGTCCATGCAGAACATTTGAGACATGCTCCAAGCAAATGGGAGGTGTCAGGGACTAAGGAACAGGTAGATGACTTAAGACCTGTGAGGAAAGCAAGATATGCTGTTAGTCCATTAAGTTCAGATGCTAATTCCAGTGATGATGCAGCGCTCGGAGAGAGTGATAGCGAGGGAGATGTCCACCGCGGAGAGCGAGTGCCCCGCCTGCCTTCATCATGGAATGGAGTGTATAGCGAATCTGAATCAGAAGAGGAAGGCCTGCCTCTGTCTGAATTACGGAGAAGGTTGCATAGGGAAAGAAACCCTGAGAGTGCAATGTCTTCTGGGGAAGGTGAGATAAATCCTTCTGAATTACAGAGAAGGGTGCATTGGGAAAAGGTGCAAGATGCAGCTAAAAGCCCTGATATTGCAGTGTCTTCTGGAGAAGGTGTAATGAATCCTTCTGTTAATTTAGGTGTAGAGAATGCTGCACCTGAGATGGAAGTTGAGGTTAAGACTCCATCTGAAGGGAAAAGAAACCCTGAAATGTCCAAGAGGACAAGAGAAGCACAAGGTCAGGCTATGATTTCTGATGAGGACTTGGAAAACCCAGATAGTAAAAGGAGAAGGATCCTAAGGGTTGAGAATCAGAAAGTTAGAGATCTATTAAAATATATAGCTGACTTGTTATAATCATTGTAATAGGTTGTTGTTACTAATGTTCTTTCCCCATCAATGGTATAATTATCCGAGGTCAAAGTCCAGAGCTGGAGAAGTTCTGACTCCCTTGTTTATTATTGTTATGTTTTGGTAGCAGGCCGGGACAGCCATTGAGATAAGGGAAGGGTGCTATTACATTGATAGTTAAACTTTGTCAAATAATGTATTATGCTTGTTTTAGCATTGGAAAATGACTGATTCCATTTTAATTGTATTTTAATTCTCTCCACAGAGAGGCAGTCATAAAGAACTTTGTAGCACTGGTGATTTTCTGTGCATTTACACTCACAATGAGTTTAGAAGAACATGTGTTCTTTAGAAAGGTTCATGAAACCTATTCTGTGAGGTCAGAATGGAAGGTTGGTTTTATTGTAGATTTTGAACCTTTGCAAAGTTATTTCAGAGAGGTTGAAATACAACTGACTAAAGTAGGATCCCTTATTGACAGTTTAAGAAAATTGCGCTGGAAGGAACCAGCATATGTCAATTTAATAAATATTCAAATCAATGAATTGGAAGTAGCCAGATCCCGTTTTGCTAAAAGTAAACAGACCCTATGGACCTTAAGTGGTCTGAGGAATAGGAATAAAAGAGCAATTCTAAATTTAGGAGGGATTCTGAGTTATACATTTGGGGTGGCTAGTCAGGATGAGGTTGATAGACTTGTTAGGCAAATAAAATATATGAAACTACAACAAGTGAGACATCAACATATTGTCGGGAGGGCATTATCTTTGATTAATGTGATGCACATTCAAGTTTCTAAGAATAGAAAAGCAATTAATACATTGTTGAATGTGACGCGGGAGTTGAAACTGGGTCTTGAAAATGTTACTCGTGTAACTGAATCCATTTTGTTTCCACTTCGTAACTTCGTAATTGTTTATGCGCAGTTGGAAAGTTCTGTAATGGCAGTAATATCCATGATTGAAATGGGAGAAAAATATATAGGTGACCTTGAACTCCAACTTGCTAGTGTAGCCATGGGACATGTTACACCCATGTTATTGCCTCCTGATGAAATGAAACTTTTGTTATCCAATATCAGCCAGTACATTGCTGATAATATCCGGTTGCCATATGATCCTCGGCACGTTTGGGAATACTATCAGTTGTTGAAATGTACTTCCACCAAAACAAGTCATGGTGTAATGGTGATAATGACCATTCCATTGATAGAGCGGCAGAATAAATGGGAATTATTTAGAATTATTAATTTACCCATAGTTCTTAGAAATTCTAGTTACTGTACGTATTACAAACTAGACATGGCAGAGTTTGCCATTAACATTGAAAGGACAAAGTATATAAAATTAGACCAGAGAGATTTTGATTCTTGTGTTTGGGAGGGATTGCCCCACTGTCAATTCTATAACCCAATTCTTCCAACTAGAGATGTACACAGCTGTGCTCTCAGATTATTTTTAGATCAAAGAATTGGTAACTTCTGTCCGATAGTGATTTCAAAAACTATCCAGCTTCCAATTGGAAGGTACATAGGAGAAAATAAATGGGCCATTGTTAGTAATGAGCCACAGGATCTTATGGTTATTTGTGAAAGAGAAAGAGAAAGCATTAGAGTTAATGTACCAATTTCTGTTATTAAACTGAAACCAAATTGTATGGCCATAAGCAATAGAATGCAATTTCATACAGGAGCAAGACTGGAAAGCCAGTATGAGTTAAGATCTAAGATTGGACCCATGCTAAAAGCAACAGGGATAAATCTAACTCTCCTAAATAAATTAGACTTATTTGAAGAGGGGAATATTAAGATTCCAAAGAATCTGGAAAAGATTCCAGAAATAGATATAGAGACATTGAAGAGTGCTCTGATTGAGGAGCAAGAAAATATTCCAAATTGGACTAATGATTTTCCTATCACTTGGACTAGTGTAGCTGGGGTTTTGATTATTGCAATTGTTCTCACGGTAATTGTTAGACGCAAAGCCATGCATTGCTATCAGTGTCACTATCGTCATGACAGGCCTGAATCTATGCGGCCTGAAGAGACCATGCAGACGCAACATGATGCGGAGGTTGAGCCAACTCCACCGGAAGTGCCAGAGGTTGTTCCAACGTGCCCACCAGAGGGACCGTGTTTTCTACCAGGGCCACCCAAGCGCTACACAACGATGATGAATGGAAAACTGTGGAAAACCACCCATTCTCTAACCTACCGGGATCATCAACAGCATCAAAAGACTTGGAGTAACTCAATACATATAGTTCAGTAGCGGTGTAATCTCAATGTGCTACCGAATGAGATAAGTGAAGTAAACATGCTACAAATATATAGTGTGACTATTCAAGACGAGATGAGATGCAGCGCAGCAACATCAAGCAGTGATTCCAAGTGAAATAAAATTAAATAAATTAAATAAAATTAAAAAGTAAAGTTCACAATTCAAGGCATTGGACATTGACATCTAATGAGATGATATTTAATTAATTGAAACGCAGAATGCAGAGACATTGGACATTGATACTTGAAGTATATTACAATAATGCATGATACAAGTTATGAGTATAGACTTTACTTATACTATATATAGTTTACAATTCAAGACATTGGACATTGACATCTAATGAGATGACATTTTAATGAATTGAAACGCGGAATGCAGAGACATTGACATTGATACTTGAAGTATATTACAATAATGCATGATGCATGATACAAGTTATGAGTATAGACTTTACTTATACTATATATATACTATATATATAAAGTTAAGAAGCCGAGACAACAAAACACAACGAGAAGGAAAGAGAATTATGAACATTCGAACATTACGATCACAGTCATTCTGACAGGCGATGAAGAAAAGATACCAAAATATCTCCACAATTCAGTTCAGTAGAATTACACATGAACTTGGGAATTTAATATTTTCAATATAAATGGGGGAGGTATTATGTAACACAGCATGACAGCATGAATGAAGCATGAGTGTATATAATATGTGAGTGAGCAACGCGTGACAAATGTCACGTACACTGCAACTATAAATAAAGAGATTATCATCCGCCTGTTAGGGGGAACTTGGCATACTTCATCTCTGTGTCGCTCTGTACGGAGCTGCTCCGGTCACTATCGTAGAGAACCTATTACCCCAGTGGTAATAGAAGGTAGACTCGTAGTGTACTGGGGGAGCTCCAACAACTCCAACATCTTTGCCTTGTCCTCCACTTCTACTGATGCCCAGCCCCAGCACCTAGGGCAACTTAGGTCAACCCGAGGTCTACCCCCCGTGTCCCCAGTACTCGGCACTGGGTGACAATACCAAATATACTCAGATATACCTAGTATTCATCATTTTTCAGCCAAATTTAGCAGAATTTACTAAATGTGTAGAGCCGCCAATTGTACATTTTCTGAAAATCTAAACATGAATAATAAGAATAAATATTGTATTTAGGTACATGCAATATTTGCATCTGACTCAACCTGGGGTGACGAGAAGCTGAAGCTGGTGGACACACTGGACCACACATTCTACTGTGCCCTCTCCGGTACGGCCATGATGACCAGGAAGGATAGTGAGTTGACCGAAGTCTTCAATGTTGCCTTCAACAAAATTCTCAACACTACCAGGTTTGCCCAGTTCTGCAAGGAGACTAACGACAAACACTGTGAGTCTGATTGTAAGCTAAGGGACAAACAGATCATATCTCAATCGCGATCTATAGTAGGGGCTTATGCTAAGGGCTTATGCTAGAGGCTTATGCTGAGGGCTCATGCTAGGGGCTTATGCTAGGGGCTCATGCTAGGGGCTTATGCTAGGGGCTTATGCTAGGGGATTATGCTAAGGGCTTATGCTAGGGGCTTATGCTAGGGGATTATGCTAAGGGCTTATGCTAGGGGTTTATGCTAAGGGCTTATGCTAGGGGCTTATGCTAGGGGTTTATGCTAGAGGCTTATGCTAAGGGCTTATGCTAAGGGCTTATGCTAGGGGCTTATGCTAGGGGTTTATGCTAAGGGCTTATGCTAAGGGCTTATGCTAAGGGCTTATGCTAGGGGTTTATGCTAAGGGCTTATGCTAGGGGCTTATGCTAGGGGTTTATGCTAGAGGCTTATGCTAAGGGCTTATGCTAAGGGCTTATGCTAGGGGTTTATGCTAAGGGCTTATGCTAAGGGCTTATGCTAGGGGCTTATGCTAGGGGTTTATGCTAAGGGCTTATGCTAGAGGCTTTTGCTAAGGGCTTATGCTAAGGGCTTATGCTAGGGGCTTATGCTAGGGGATTATGCTAAGGGCTTATGCTAGGGGCTTATGCTAGGGGTTTATGCTAAGGGCTTATGCTAGAGGCTTATGCTAGAGGCTTATGCTAAGGGCTTATGCTAAGGGCTTAAGCTAGGGGTTTATGCTAGGGGCTTATGCTAGGGGCTTATGCTTGGGGCATATGGTGGGGCATAAGTGAGGCTAATGCTAAGGGTTTATGCTAGAGGCTTATGCTAATGGCTTATGCTAGGGGTTTATGCTAGGGGCTTATGCTAAGGGCTTATGCTAAGGGCTTATGCTAGGGGCTTATGCTAGGGGCTTATGCTAGGGGCTTATGCTAGGGGCTTATGCTAATGGCTTATGCTAGGGGCTTATGCTAAGGGTTTATGCTATGGGCTTATGCTAAGGGCTCATGCTAGGGGGTTGTGCTGGAGGCTTATGCTATAGACTCTAAATAACCTGTGCTTTAAAGTAATTTGATTAATACCAAGTATAAAGCTACTAGTATACTAAACCGTCCTGATGCACCAGGACAAATACATAGATGGAACCTAGCAAGGGGGAAGTCTGTACACTTGTTATTGACGGAGGGAGTGCGGGAAGATAGAGGGCGTTAGCCCGAGATCTTCTGCGCTCCTGAGGTCACTAACAAGTGTACAGACTTCACCCGAGCTTTGTTCCATATTTACTACACCCCAGTAATAAATAAACAATATAAATAATTAAAAATAAAAGAAGTAATTTAAGTTTTTGGCGGACCTACTTGTTGTATGCGCCAAGGGTGACATAACTCACATGTTATGCACCACTTTGACCAAGTGTGACATACAATGCTAAAGGTATAGGAAGCAACAGCACAGGGGTGTAATAAATATACTTCTAATATACGATAATCAGATACACATTGCTCTGAGAACAAAGTATCACATTGCGTATTTCAATGGTGAGTTAGTTACTTTATGACTAAAGTAAGTATTCTATCTATATCATCAAAAGCATATATATAAAAAATTAGTTAACATGTATTCAGTGTACACCACTCATTTCTTAGACAATATTGACATCTTATTCTATTGTACAAACCGCCATCAATGCCACCTTGATGGTTAACAACTATGAGTCAACTTCAAAGGGGTAAAATCTATTGACACCTAGTGAGTTTGTTTTAAATTGTTTTCTTTTCAGCGGACAAAGGAAGTCTGATCAAATGTGTTTAGTAAGGAACAACAAGGGGTTGACGACACAATGATGTAATTCTCAATGCTCATGAAAGGCCATTTTCCGTAATATTAATAGGACACATTTTACATTGCATTTTACCAACCCCTATTTTCGATGTCCAAAAGGGGCTAAACCATGTTCACTAAATAAATGTTGAAGAAGTATTCATTTTGTACTGTGAATAGTTTGTTTCTTGATGAAATATAAATCTTTGCCTAGATGAGGCATAGTAATGCATAGAACATTAGTAAGTGACTGGGAAAGAATGATATAACCTGTTACATCGTAAACTTAGATTGGTATTCTTTCTAATGATTATGGTTATACTTTAAGGCAACGCAGTAATACGTTAACATTGTTGATATGCGTTTGTGTATCTCTTGTAAATGTGGGGCCTGAATGTAATAAAACATGTTTACTGATGCAGCTAACAGGCTCAGTGGAGACGTTCATTCCACTCTCTAAGAATATGTAATGCCATATAGTCTACTCTTCATATACTGCTTACACCTGTTATATACGTGTACATGCACACGTACGCGCACTTTGCGCACGCGTGTTCTGCGCATTTATATGCGCAAATATTGTTTCTACATATTGTCCACAAGGTGGCGCATTAATCCAGTAGACTGTATCTTATTTCCATTACTTTCTTATTAGCTTTATTCTTATGTACGCAGCCTTTTCACCATGTAACCTGCTGTCATAAACATTGAACAGAGTAGATCCATGTGTTGTGTTAAAGATATCAGCATATATATATATATATATATATATATAGTTAAAAAGATGAGATCCGGCGGATTTGTATGATGGTAAAAATTAGGATGTCCTCTCAAATAACCAAAATCGGGTCAACAAGTTTTAAATCTAAAGAGTTTTTAAATTTAAAGAGTTTTAAAATCCACTCAATAGCAAATAAACGCAGATATTCGCATGAAAAATACACACACGAAGCCTTCACATAGTATATGAGATTAAAAGGGAGTGGTAAGCAAGGCAGCCTCGATAGCTCAGTTGGGAGAGCGTTAGACTGAAGATCTAAAGGTCCCCGGTTCAATCCCGGGTCTGAGCAGTAGCTTTTGCCAAGAGCTTAATCAACTACCGACAGTCTCACATCGCAAGATTTTTCCGATTTCATGGTTCTTTCTCCCCGACAGGGGTGTTTAACAAGACTATTTATTGCCCGTCAATTGAACCATTTCCCATACTTTGCCAGTCTGTTATGCTACTGAGGTAACGTTACGCTATCATTTCACACTGTTCTTTGTTGACATCTTTGTTGAACCTTTGTTGTGCGTGACCCACATATGTAGGCCTATGTTATGGGTATTTAACCCTGTGTGCAAATAATGAAGTATTATACACACGTGTACATCAAACTACAGGAAAAGAAGTAATACAAAGCACTCCAACCCACACGAAAAAAATAGGTATATTTATTTTATTTTACTTTCTACCTTTTATTCCGTTCGTTGCCTACACATCTGTAAGTAAGTGCCCCAAAGTGTTGGAGGATTTCACCCTACATCCCTACACCCTTCAAGCTTAATTATAACGATAACGACGGACTGGCAGGAATATATGTATCTTTATCCTCCATAATTAGATATACATTCTCATGAAATTCAATATCTGCTCCGACAAAGTGCTCTGCACAGTGGCTTGTGATTGAATGAGGTCCCGCGATGAGTCGCTTGTATACAAGGCCCACAATGCTGTCTGGGTAACTCCAACTCCCGCTACTTCCAGCTCTTCCGGTGGTCGGCTGTACTTGATGAATACTGGGGTTTCACCTTGTTGTTGCTGGACGGCATCATTACATACAGATGTTACGATTCTATGTATTCTGTGTTAATGTCCGGAATATGTCCGGATAATCTCCGGAACATGTCCGGATAAGAGTCCAGGAGGCAGGAGAATATCCCCGGATCCCACTAGGGCTCTTAGGAACAAGAGGAATGATTTCATCTTCTTATATTATCATTTCATGTTATATTCATTTGGGAGTTATTATCCCATTGTTTCAATGTCTATCAGTGTTTATGTGATATGATTCTCTACTTCATGTTGAATATTATATTTGTCATATCTTTATAATTATTCACATGTTCCTCATTTTATGTTGAAACACCTTCATTTACTTGTTCAAATAATTATGTCTTCCACAAGGAATTGTTGTATCATCAGGTTGGGACCACGGACCTCAACCTCACTTCTAGGATGGATTCTGAATAAAACTGAACTCACAAAAGTACTCTCTCTTCATATTATTATATCCGGATGAGCGATTAACACTTAGAATATTATTTCCCATTGGCCCTAGACACGGACATGGATTCTTTCCTCCATTCTCCCTGCTAGAGATATAACTGATACTTATGCGCGGAAAAGTACTTTATACGATCACGATTATATTAATAGTAAATATCCCTAGTACTTAAGCCTGGAAGAGATCCAGAGTCGAAACCACGCGGGCAGAACATCTCACTGGAAAGATCTTAGGCAAGATTCATAACACTGGTGCCGTGAGAGTGAAGGGGTTTTACTTCGGTAATATCTCCTAGATCTCTGGGTAGTCTCTGCCGATTTTGGAAGTGTCACGGACCATTTGGATTTGTCCTTGGATTTATTTGGGAAACACGGATTTGGTGATTTTCCGGATCGCTGGCTCCGGACATTTTCGTGCCCGGACAATTTGTGGACCGGACATTTTTGGGCCGGACATCTGGACACGAGGTTTTCTTATATGTGTCTTGGGATCACCTGTTCTGGATATTTCACCGGATCTGGACTTTCTCTTGGTAATTCCATGGGATTTATCCTTCAATAATTTTTTTTTTTTTTATAAACTTCAGTAAATACTGGATACTGGCCGGCCGTGTCCTTCATTGAGGATTACTTCTGTGTTAGTTCTATTTTTTTTCCCGTTCGTTGGATGGTGGATCCCTATTCACGTGGGATCTGGGGAAACTTGTTCTCCATTTAATTACTGGGGACTTTGGTATTTTTAGCCGGATTCTCTCCTGTTATTGCGTACTCTGCGATACTCTTTCTTTTCTATACACGGATTCGGTACACGTCAACTTATACATTTCGCCATGGCTACAAATCTGGATGATGGGGTAGTTGTCGGCATTCAGTTGGACACCTTGAATACCGCTTTGCAGGATTACATTAGAGAATGTGCAAGGGAGAAGGATACAGTGGATCATCAATTGGTCGTGCTAGATGCTAAGTTGGGAGAAGCTGTACAGGACAGGGACATTCAGTTGACTAGAACGGATCAGCTGGAGAACACTGTAAAACTGAGAGATGATGCGTTGGTAAAAATTCAGAAGGAGTTTGACGATGCTATTGTTCAGTTAGACCTGTCCAAAAGGAATGTAGACGACGCTGCTCTTAACGTGGACTTCTGGAAATCTGAAGCCCGTACAGCGAAGCAAGAAGCACGAGATCTGTCCGTTCAATTTATTATGCCAGACGGAACTGATGTCCGGGATTCGGATATTTGGAAATCCCTGGATTCCCACGATCTTTACACTTCTGGTTCTCATGTACATTCTAGGAGAGGCACTAAATCGATCATGTCTAAAAAGAAGACAAGGGCATCGTTGCCTTTATTTGATTCTGATGGAGAAGATGATCGGGTGGACATCTGCCCTGTGCGCATTCGTGAATCTCTGAGTACCTCCACACTTCCTTGGTCTGACAAGCCGAAGTGTTCCATGCCCCCATCTTTTGAGGGGAAGGATTGGTACCAGTACTTAGTACAATTTGAGAATATTAGTACTGCGAACAACTGGACCATGGAGACTAGGAAAAGAGTGTTATTTTCCAAATGTAAGGGGGAGGCAGCTAGTGTCGTCAATGATTTTGACATTGCTGATGGAGCTTATCAGGATCTGATTACCATTCTGTGCAGGATCTATGGGGGTGGTACACCTGAAGATCGTGAGAATACATTCTATAACCGAAAGCAGTTGCCAGGAGAAGACCTGAATGCTTTTGCTGTACAACTAAGATCCCGGATGATCTGGGCCTTTCCTGGAGAAAGGTATAGCTTCCACACGCGCCTATTAATTCAACAGTTTATCAAGGGCATGTTGGATAAAAAAATTGCCCTAGAGGTGCATGCAAAACAGCCAAAATCCCTATTTGATGCTTTAGATGTGGCTAATCGGTACAAGAGCGGTATCAAAACCCTATTTGGTGTTAATGCCAGCTCTGATATTCTTAGTGCCGCTACTTGTGTTGTGGAATATGCTGACGGAGACGCGGACACTGGTGAGGGGGAAGAGTTGGAGCTGAGTGCCTTGGGAGAGAGAAGGAAATTCTTTAACAATAGGAAGGGGGGAAATTGGAAGAACACGGGCTCCCAGACCCCTTACTGTAAATGGTGTGATAACACCGGACACTCAACTTTTACATGCCATCGCTTCCTTGCGGCCAAAGCTAGTTATGCATCAGACCATGCAGTGAATGGTTGCTCGGAACTGGGTAAGAGTGAGGGAAACGAGTAGTGGTTGGACTGGATAGGGCCAGCAGTCCGGCCACCAAAGCCCAAAATGGCTCCTCCCAACATACAATGTCGGATGGAAATGATTCCTCAGGACCCTCTTTATTAGGGGAGAGGCCAACCCCTGAAGCACTTGATTCATTACTGGTGAAAGGAAATGAGGAGGGAAATATTTATCATCTGCCAAGTCCGAAGGGAGCTAGATGGTACGCCCCGGCTTCCTTTGGAGGAGATTGTCATCGCCTTTTGGTAGATACGGGTGCATCCATAAGCATTATCAGTGATGAGATTTATTCTTCAATGAGAATGCCACCACCACTGTATCCCACCAATGATAGAGTATTTGCTGCAAATGGAAGCAAAGTTAATCTCTCAGGCATGGCTAATTTCCATTTTGGGCTAGGAAAAACATCGCACGTCTGGAGATTCTACGTTGGAGACATATACAGAGAGTCCGGAATCCTAGGCTTGGATTTTCAAATGGCGATGGACATGATTTTTAGAAGTAGAACTGGGGAAATTTGTATTAGGGGACATAAAACTTTTTGTGAATTTTTGTCCAATGTTGGAGCTCTGAGAGTGAATGTTGATACAAAAATTAAAAGCGGCATGGTGGCGTTAGTCAGCGCGACATGGAAAGATCCCTCAGAGGGGGATATTGAGGGAGATTTCCTCATGGAACCTATTACGTACCTGGATAAGGATAGAGATATTCTGAGTTTTCCGACCCTGATTAGGAAAACACAGGAAAGAAATTTGTTTAGACTACCGGTTATGAACCTTGGTAGCGATTCAGTTGTTATTGAGGAAGGAGAAATTCTAGGAATTGCAGAATCCGTATCAATGATTGAGTCAGCGAGTGGAATTGGAATCCCTTTGGAGGTTATGGACGTCTCCATCACGGAAGCAGGATTGCAATGTGACCCTGTCTCTTCTGATTCTTCTGGTGATATCTTAGGAAATGATACACCAGATATATATATTCTGCCACCTTATCTTGAGGACCTGATTCAAAATAGTGATATGTCCTCGGAGGAAGATAAAGCTCTGGTGCGAGCCGACTTATTAAAGTATGCCAGCATCTTTCAGAAACCAGGCGGAGATTTAGGGAGGACGGATTATGTAAAACATGGAATCAATACAGGTACATCTGAACCCATAAAACAGAGTTATCGGCGGCTGCCCATTGGAAGGAGACTTATTGTGGAGCAAGAGTTGGAGAAAATGTTGGAGAAAGGTGTGATCTCTCCGAGCGATTCTCCTTGGTCTTCCCCGATTGTCTTGGTAAAGAAAAAAGATAACTCTATCCGCTTTTGTGTAGACTATAGAAAGCTGAACGACATCACTAAAAAGGATGCATTTCCTTTACCTAGGATAGATGAGAGTCTGGATGCCTTGGGTAAAAATATATTTTATTCCACTCTAGATTTGGAGTCGGGGTATTGGCAAGTGGAACTTGACGATGATGCAAAGGAGAAATCTGCTTTTGTTACTCATATGGGTCTATTTAGATTCAACGTCATGGCATTCGGATTATGCAAAGCCCCTGCCACATTTGAGAGGATGGTGGAGAATATGCTCCAGGGTCTCCGCTGGAACCAATGTGTTGTATATCTGGATGATATCATCACCTATGGTAAAACTTTGGAGGAGGCAAGACAGAATCTCATGACAGTTCTCGAGAGGATCAAGAATTTTGGACTTATTCTAAAGCCTAAGAAATGCGTTTTATTCAAGTCATCTGTCAAATTTCTAGGAAGAGTAGTGAATGCAAGGGGGTGCAAAGCAGATCCGGAGAAAATTGAGGCAATTACACACTGGCCTACTCCAGCAAGTATCAAGGATATTCGATCATTCCTTGGATTGGTGGGGTACTATAGGGATTTTATACCGGATTTTGCAGAGATTGCCGAACCTATGTTCATGGTGTTGCGCGACCATAGAAAGTTTGAGTGGAACGAGGAACAGGAGAAGGCTTTTTGTACCTTGAAGAACGCTCTAGTGTCTGATCCTATTCTTGGGTACCCCACTGAGGATGATCTATTCATTTTGGACACTGATGCAAGTAATTTCAGCTATGGGGCGGTCTTGTCGCAGGTTCAAGGTGGGGTTGAAAAGGTCCTCTGTTACTTTTCTAGATCTCTCAAACCCACTCAGCGCAATTATTGTACTACACATCGTGAGTTATTAGCGGTGATCAAAGCCCTGGGGAAGTTCAAACATTTTATTTGGGGCACAAATTTCATAATCCGCACGGATCATTCCTCATTGAAATGGGTTTTGAACTTCAAGGACGCAGACGGAATACTAGTACGCTGGTTGTCTATTCTAGCTTACTTTGATGTTGACCAGGGAAAGATTGTTCACCGTGCAGGCCGGCTACATGGGAATGCCGATGCGTTGTCAAGGTTGGAAAAATTGAGAAAATGCAAGAATCTAAATTGTAGTACCTGCAATGGCAGAACAAGAGAAAACCTATCCGGTATTTGCAGGGAGTTTGTAGGCTCTGATGAAGATCATTCATCTGTCGCAAATGCAGATGAGTATCAATTGGGTTCCCTGAAAGATGGGACTCAGCTCAAGGGAGTTATATATCAGGATATTCTTCCATGCTCTAGTGAGGAAATGATTAAATTCCAGGAAGAGGATCCTGTTGTGTCAAAGCTAAGGTCACTAGTGATAGCCGGAACTAAGTTGTCGCAAACAGAGTTGCAGATGGAAACACGAAATTTCAAGATATTATATACAATGCTTCCCAGTATGTTTCTACATCATGGGATTCTCTGTGTAAGGTTAAGGAAGGATCTTCGCGATATAGACGTGATAGTGGCACCTAACTGGGTCAGGTCATCACTATTTCACATGCTTCATAGTTCTCCTCAGGGTGGACATTTCGGTATAAAGAAAACATTGTCTAGGATCAAACAAGTTTTTCACTGGCCGTATATGAAAGTTGATCTTACACGATGGATTGCGGATTGCAAGACTTGCAAATTGACTAAGGATTCTCCGGCGAAAGGGAAAACCCCGCTACACAATGAGATTACGGGGGCAAGGTTCAAACGAATAGCCCTGGACATAGCTGTGGGCCTGCCAGAAACTTTGAGGGGAAATTGCTGTATTATGGTCATTCAGGACTACTACACAAAGTATGTGGAGGCTTTCCCGATGCCTAACTGGCAGGCGGATACTTGTGCCATGTTTCTCATGGAAGGGTGGATTCTAAAGTTTGGCGCTCCAATGAGGATACATTCTGATAGAGGGGCCAATTTCACCTCCACTCTTTGGAGAGAACTCTGTAAACTAATGTCAATAAGAAAGACATTCACTAATTCTTACAGGGCGGTTTCCGATGGCATGGTGGAGCGTTTTAATCGTACGATGAAAATAGCTTTGTCAGGCTTGGCCTCTGAGAATGAGAGAAATTGGGACCATATTCTACCCTACATCACCTATGCGTATAGGTGCAGTAAGCATGAGTCCACTGGATGCTCCCCTAACCTGCTCACCTTTGGAGAGGAAATAGGCATGGTCCCTGCAGTGGTCTACAGGGATTACAACGAAGATTTTAAATACAAATGTGCCCCTAATCTAGTGGAGTATATTAGGGAGAATCTCTTGAAAGCACATGAGTTCGTGATGAACAATTTGAAGAAGTCTGTAGCAGCGCAGAAAAAAGTGTATGATAAAGGATTATTGGCCAGATCCTTCACTCCTGGACAAAAGGTATACAAGTTTATTACCGTGAAAAAGCCACTTTGTGGACGATGGGAAGGGCCTTACACCATAGTTGAAAAACTAAATGAATGGACCTATCTCGTTAGTACAGGCATGCATCGAATGGCGAAAGTGCATGTGGATTATCTAAAGCCGCATCTTTGTCCTGGGCAGCAAGAGGTATCGAATTCTTGTCCTGCAAAAAGTGAAACCAAAGAGGTAGATACTGAATCGCCAGTAAATGTCAGGAGAACTAAGACCCGGGTGATTAAGGCTCCCTCAAGATATGGCTTTTCTGGATTGAAAGTTATTCCCTAGACAATAATCTCCTCAGGAAAGTAGGGAGTAGTCCTTTCACATTTTCATTGTCGCCAGAAAAATTCATAGACACGTAAAGAAGCCTTTGGTGAAACACATAGAGAATTTGCTTGAGGATGGTGGATTTACGGCCAATTTTGAAACCATTCCGTTATTTTATAGTGTTCGTTATAACAAGTGTCTGGGGTGATATTGATCACTCCATTTGGAAATGTCATGTAAATAAATTTGTGGGGATAGAGACCCCTGATTCGGCCAGCCGGGACTCCGTGCTCCCTCTCCCGTCAACAGGCTGGAGCGGGAGACGGTCTCAGTGCGTAAATCAATGCTGGGAAGTGATTACTTTGGACCCTATATAGTAAATAACTATTATAGACCTATTCAAGTGGAAAACCTACACCTGGAAAGTATGACTTTGGATTATCATTTATTTACGTTTGATGTCATGCTATACGGACGGGGATTTGCTATGTTTTCTCCCTCGTTACTCGGAGATGCAACCGCTGACGCGTTGCTAGCCTCTCGGAGACTATATAAGGCGGGATCTTCAGACCTGTCACTTATCTCTTTGGCACCGTCTTGGAATCCCCGAAGAACCTCGTGCACGGTCCATTTCCCACACGCTCTACCCGGAAAACTTCCCGGAAACTTCTTGCCAAAATGAATAGTTCATCTAGTGAAGATGAAGGGGTCGAGAGGCAAACAAAGTTCATAAATGAACGACCAGTTACCATGGACCACAAGGATGGTAAAAACAAGGCAGGGAAAGAGAGTTCTCTACCGAATCGTGTCACCACGGAGAGCCGACATCGTGTCTCCATGACACCTGAAGAGCCGTCCTCGACAGACTCCCGGAAAGTTCCAGAGGAATTTGCTGAGATTGTCCGGCCTAATGGGACTTATCTAAAGAAGCCGGAAACCTTCAGGACTGGACGGTGTGTACCCTTGGCTAAAGAAGAGTGTGATAGTGAGACTGAGGAGGTTCTTTATTATAAAGAGAATGATTCTACTCTTACTGCCAAGTACGAGGGTTGGATTCGCGAGATTTTGGCTGAGTGCCAAGATTTGCCGTCTGATGTACATAGGGATTTGGAGAGGCTAGCTTTCTCCGGAGCAGAGGCCGGGCGCACTTGCCCCCTTCTTCGTTGTGAGGGAAAGATGTTGTTTAGCAGATGCTCCTGGCTTAGACACATGGAGGAGTGTCATTTACCCAAAAGGTATGAATACTGTTGCGGAATCAGAGGAAAAGAAGGCCCGTGTAACAATCATCAGTTGAGAGTTGTGTCCCTGGTGCGCCACATGATGTGGAAACACAACATCTCACAAGTGAATTCGGCCATTCGTTGCTATAATAACGAGCAAAGATATAGGAAGCTAGTGGTGAATCCCGACTATAGGCGTTATGATGAATCTGGCGTTTCTAACAAGAAACGTATCGCTTCTGCCCCTTTGGTGTCCGGAAAAGACAAACGGATGAACATGCCTCTTAGTCTGGATAGCCTAGTGGCCGGAAAATCTTATATTAAAGAGGAATTGGCCCGGCTACATGATTCGGACATTAAATCTGTGAGCCTGCTCTCTGCATTGGAAGCCTCTTTCGTGAACACTCACACATTGTTCAGTGACTGTGTGAAATCGCTGCACTCAGACTTCTCCAGAATTGTGGTTGCTGGTGAGAAGTTTGAAAAGTGCGACAGGGAGAAAAGAGAGATTCTTGATGATCTGACGGATAAGAATCTGCAACTGGAGCTAGCCGGACATACGCAAGAGTTGTTGGAAAACGAACTAAAGGTGGCTCGTGAGAAGCTGGACGAGCAACAGGAGCGTATTGACAACTACGAGAAACAGGTGGCTCGCTACAAGGAGCGCTTGGATAACCGAAAATCCTCCTCCAGTACGTCGTCCTCCTCTAGTCGTAGCCAGACCAGTACATCAAAGTCCTCTAGCGCCTGTCTATCAGAGGAACAGATTGCTGCCATCCAAGCGATGATTCAGAAGAATTAAAGAAGAGAAAGAGACTTTTTATTTGGCAACTTTTGTTGCTCGCCACTGTGCGATATTGACATATACATACCAGGTTGGACTTTCTGTTCATATCATGTTGCAACTGTTTTTGTTGAAGAAACTTACATGTTGAGATTGGTTACCTCGAAGGGTGCTGAATTTTTTTTTTTTATTATTATTGTTGAATCGTTATACAATTTGTTACATGTTCCTCATTTTATGGGTTTCAGTCTCATAAAATTTCATCCTCGTTGAATATGTTCTTCCTCGTTCTAAAATTTTATTTTCCTTAGTTGGGGGGGAGTGTTACGATTCTATGTATTCTGTGTTAATGTCCGGAATATGTCCGGATAATCTCCGGAACATGTCCGGATAAGAGTCCAGGAGGCAGGAGAATATCCCCGGATCCCACTAGGGCTCTTAGGAACAAGAGGAATGATTTCATCTTCTTATATTATCATTTCATGTTATATTCATTTGGGAGTTATTATCCCATTGTTTCAATGTCTATCAGTGTTTATGTGATATGATTCTCTACTTCATGTTGAATATTATATTTGTCATATCTTTATAATTATTCACATGTTCCTCATTTTATGTTGAAACACCTTCATTTACTTGTTCAAATAATTATGTCTTCCACAAGGAATTGTTGTATCATCAGGTTGGGACCACGGACCTCAACCTCACTTCTAGGATGGATTCTGAATAAAACTGAACTCACAAAAGTACTCTCTCTTCATATTATTATATCCGGATGAGCGATTAACACTTAGAATATTATTTCCCATTGGCCCTAGACACGGACATGGATTCTTTCCTCCATTCTCCCTGCTAGAGATATAACTGATACTTATGCGCGGAAAAGTACTTTATACGATCACGATTATACTAATAGTAAATATCCCTAGTACTTAAGCCTGGAAGAGATCCAGAGTCGAAACCACGCGGGCAGAACATCTCACTGGAAAGATCTTAGGCAAGATTCATAACACAGACAACATCTATATTTAGCCATTGTACACGCTTCAATGGAAGTTGTTCGTGTAGCACCCATAGCAGTTCGAGTGTTCCTCGAATCTCACCTTCAGCGATTTCGCTCGGTGGTTTTCCCGTCTTGTCATAAGAACAAAGCACAGTAGTCAGATGGTCCATCATGATTTTCACATCATCTTGCTGCCCAGGCTGGACTGCAGTTTCCGCGACTGTCTTAACGGCTTCCGGCGGCTTATTGTTGGAACCATCCGATTCATCTGCCTCGCCTATTTCGACGTTGTAGCCCACCTATTCTATGAGCTTGCGAAGATCGTCCTCGTTGTAACACAGGCGCAATCCTAACACCACAGCTACTAGTTTCTTAACTAAGCTTTGTGTTTCCGGATTGACGACCAATCCATTGGCACGCATATCGTCTATGTGTGCAACTACTTGCTCTAGTTGAGCAAATGAGTCGTTCGCAAAAGTTTGCGCATCGCCCTGACGTTTCGTCAACATCTGAGCGAGAGCCTCGCATGCCTGCTGCTCGGCCTCAGCCTTGGCTTTCGCCTTGGCTGCTTCCTCATCATCAAGAGTCATCGCCTGACTCTTAACATCGGGGATCCTTTCGGGAACTTCCCTACTCGGCCCTAGGCTCACAGCACCAATGTAGTGAACCGCAGATGTGTGGGCACGAGTTTACGAAATTCCGGAAAGAATCACGAATACGAGGAGATTCGTTTGAACCTGGTTTATTTCCCAAAGGTATACAGTTACAAAGGTATTGTTACTGAAGCAAGGGTGCTTAATTTGAACAACAGAAGTATCTCGGTCCGCGGCGCGGCTTGAGTCCGTAGTGTTAAGCGAAGCCTGGATCCCCTTGCGGACGTAGTAGTATCCTCCGCCTACCGTCCGTTGGAGGGTGTCTGCAGTGTCGTCTGCACAGTGGTGAATGTCGCCCCCTGACGGAAGTGGCCGGAACTGGTGGTCGTTGTCTCCGGCTCCGGTAGAAGTGCCCCCGCTGTCGTAGCCTGGTTGGTGTTTGGCGATGGTCGACAGCCTCGATGTATTCCGGGTGGCGGACCCACTACCCATGTATAATGGGTAGTTTGGCTATATTCTGCCTGTTTTTTGCAGTACGCCTGTCTATATTTCTAATACTACCAACCATTGCTGCACAGGTGACAGGGACCTCTGTAATTCCACCTCACCACTGTGACTCCTATATGACTAACCCACACCTGCCAAGTTATTGGATTTGAAATGCGGGAGGGTTTTAAGTGTTGGTGTCAAAACCGTATTATACTCGCTATAACTGTTATATCTAGCATCCTAATAATAAATATGTAGTAAGGCGGGGATGTGGAGACATCGGTGACTTACGCCACCCTTTATTAATGATTTGAAAAAAAAAAAAAATTCTTTGACGTGCTAGCTGCATGAGCTTGACTTTGAACATGGCACTGATCTAGTAGTTGTGGGAAACCAAGGTAACACGACCTATGACGACTTCCGGTCTAGATATAATCCTATAACCACTTCTTTCTTATAGACATCATATATCCTTAGCATGTCATTTCTAAGCAAAATCTAAGTTTTATGATCTCCTAAGATGGGGTCATAGTTGGCATGTAAAATAACACTTGACAAATATATTGAGTTGGAAATATTCTGACTACTGTTGTAAATGATTTGGAATTTTCTACCCTCAGTCATGAATTCAAACACTATCGCATTTACAGTGCAGAAGCATTGACTCAAAAGCCAATGTTGAAAATGTAAATGTTCACGTATGTCATGTCAGGCGCCGCATAAAAACATTCCTGAGGGACAGTGCGTATTTTCTATATGAATTATTAAATGTTGTATTGGCCTTAAAATGAAATAAAAATAAAAACAAAATAAAAAAATAAAAGAAGTCAGTCGGATCCTGGGATCTCAAGCCCCTGTCTCTATTTATTTCTCCATCTACAATAGCTCAACAATATTCTAAATACGGCTACAAAGTTATAATCAACTTATAATGATCAATCTTTATGTTTGTCAAGGGAGGGAATGTTTGATTACATTTTTGAAAGATCAAAGGATTCCTTGCACTATAGCTGGGAGGGAATTCGAAAAAATTGTGCACTTGGTGACAAGTTTTTGAAATTTGGCGTGGTGTTAGGTATCGGTATTAGGTTTTCAAAACTCTGTGCAAACAGAATGTGGTGGCCCCCTGGTGGCCGTTATGCGCAAAAAACAAAATGGCTGCCACTGGGACATAACAATGTCATATCTCAGCCCCATTTAGCACTAAATCCATGTGTAATACCACTTTGACCATGTTTTAAGGTATGGGGAATCTATTTCCAACATTATTTTTTTGTTTCAAGGTCAATTTCAAGGTCAAAATCCAAAATGGCTGCCCCTGGAAAGAGTAAATATCATATCTCAACTCCTTTTTGTACTAGATCTATGTATAATACCACTTTTAGTATGTTTTTAGATATGAGGAATTTATTTCTGAGGTCACATTTCTGTTTCAAGGGCAATATCAAGGTCAAAATCCAACATGGCCGCCTCAGGTAAAAGTAAATATCATATCTCAGCTCCTGTTTGCACTAGGTCTATGTATAATACCTATTTCAGTATGTTTTAAAGTATCAGGATTTCATTCCTGAGGTCAGTTCTGAGTTCTAAGGTCATTTCTAGGTCAAAATCCAAGATGGCTGCCCCTAGAAAGAGTAAATATCATATCTCAGCTCCTCTTTGTACTAGATCTATGTATAATACCACTTTTATTATGTTTTAAGGTATGAGGAATTCATTTCTGAGGTCACCTTTCTGGTTAAAGGTCAATATCAAGGTCAAAATCCAAAATGGGTGCCTCAGGGAAACATATATATATATATCATATTTTAGCCCCTGTTTGCACTACATCTATGTATAATACCAATTTCAGTATGTTTTAAGGTATGAGGAATTCATTTCTGAGGTCACTTTTCTGTTTCAAGGTCATTATCAAGGTCAGAATCATTGAATCAAAATCCAAAATGGCCACCAGCTAGTAATGTTAATATCCTATTTCAGCTCCCATTACCAGATCCATTTACCATCCCATTACAAGATCCATTTATTATAATGTCCCTTTATGTGAGTTTTCAGAAATTAGGAATCCCTTTTTGAAGTTACAAGGTCATTTTCAAGGTCATTTCCAAAGTCAAAGGCTAACGGTAATGTTCTGTTTAAAGACAAAAGCTATTTTTGATGGTCCATTTGATACAGCCACCCATTGAGATAGTAGAAAGATCAGGTTTCATATCATTAACTACTTCCACACATTATTAGTGCAGCCCCCTTCACACTTGCATATGTGCTACAGTGCAGTCCAGTTCGATGGCACTTACGTGCTCCCTTACAGGCAACCACACATCCACAGTGGAGGAGCAGTGAGCATGCCTGGCAAATCAGTCCAATATGACACCCACTGTTTGGTTCTAGCATTCCATTCCCAGCCCCATTTGCTAGGGTCTGGAATCTCAGGGGGTTTAGAGAGGGCCTGCTTCCAGACAAAGCCTGCAGTGAGGAGGGCATGCTTAGCATGCTGGAATAAAGCATTTTGGGTTGGGGGAATCGTTTCCAGGCACTTGAGGCCATGGGTGAACATCAGCTTTCTTGTTTCATTCACTCTGTCTGCACTGCAATTTTGACTGTACATGAGCACAGTTGAGCTCGAGACGTTGCATATGTAAAGAATCCAGAGTCAGGCTGGTTGGGCCTTGGGTGATAGCAATGAATGTGTCAGTGACTTCAGGAAAGGCACCCCATGCTTTCCATGCAGTCTTTTTACCAATTCTAAACATTCCTGATACAACATCACGCCCTGTGAATGCATGAAAGAATGGAAGTGCCTTACAATATTCAGGTCCCAATATTTGTGAAATGTGGTGGATTGGTATATCTTTATATGATTTTCCTGTTCCAAATCTAACCCACATTTCTATCAGGCCAATCTCATGGAATAGATTGATAGCCAGCACAACCACATCAGTATCCACTGTCCTGAGGTAGGCTTTAGTGTGACCCTCCTAGGCAGCATGTTGTAAGTGGAGCATCATTCATGTGTCAGCTTCTTCTCGCTGGCATGGGGACAAGCCTGCTAGGTCAGTTGGCTTGTTGCTGAGTAGAAGGTCAGTCTGTGTTGTGAGAAGGTGGTAAGATGAATCTGCTGTGCTCCTCTGAAGTTCCTGACTAATGAACTGAAATAGGTTGTGTTTATTATGACAATCATTTAGGAACTTCTGCCATTGGACTCCCTTTGGCAGAGGAATCTTTCCTGAAACTCTTCTTTGACAGCCAAATGTCTGACCACACTTGGCACAAGTTTGGGATTTGAGACTTGTCTCTATATATGTGTCCCAGACAGCATTGACTCTTGTTGTGCTGCCTCTCATCTGACTCTGCAAGTATGGCAGCACATGCATCTGTGTGTACTCCCAAACACACTGGGACGCTTAGGTGCATAGATGGGTATTACTGCTGGTGTTTCAAAGATCAGCCTTTTTGGCTGATTGAGATCAACCAGGATTAGGCATGCCTGGTAGACAGGTAGCCAGGAATATTTTATTTGGTTCCAGATAGCAGGTTGCCACAATTAGATAAGGATGGAGGTTCATGCTGATTCTCATGCTTGAAAAATTCATCTATGTCTGATTCAGGGCGTGCTTGAAGGGACAAAAAGAGCTTGGCAACAAGAGATGTATTTTCTTTAGCAGAACCCAGCTTATCATTTCCCTTCCCTAGATCAACAGGGGGTCTTTTGGAGAATGTATACAGCTTTGCTCTTGGAATGACATCCGACATAGGCTTTGAAGCTTTTTCAATTCTGTCCCTCATGAATTCCCTGAACTTGGCTTTGCCAATCTGTGGAGCTCTGTGAGGGAGTTGCTGATCTCATGGTCCATTATCTCACCATTAATGATCTGAAGTACTTAAGGTTTTGAAAGCTCAATCCCCTCTTTTTCTTCCTGTTGACTATACAGGCCATTTGCCCAACTATCTTCCTTCAGAAATTTGTGTTCCTGGCTCTGATCCAATCCCATCATTGAGTACTTTGTGTCCCCATGTTGCACTCCAAACTTCCCCTCCATGAATGCTTCATAGATTGAAGGATGGGTTTCTTGAAGTTGCACCATGTCTTTCAAGAATACTGGCATCCAGCAGGCATAATTTGTGTGCCCAAAGGCAAAAAACCATGGACACATATCATAGCAGGCATTTAGAGTTAATGGCCAATCACCAACCTGCTAACCCCAAACAAAATGGCAGTTAATGAGCAGGTAATCTCTCACTGTTGTCCAGTAGCAAATTGTTGGAGCATTGTTAATGAGACACTTTCCCATGTCTCCATGGGTTTATGAAGTCCATATCCCTCAGAGCAGTAATCATTGTATGCCTGAACTTTGAGTATATGGAGCCAGATAATAGTGAGCTGGTATGCATACATGTACACTTGACATGCTTGTCACCTAGCAGAGAAGCTGCAACACCAGTATCAAAAATCTTTGCAAGGGAAAACATGCGTTCCCAGCCTGATCCAGCCAATTCTTTAGCCATTCTTGAGATGTCATTTCAACGTGGAGGAATCCCATAAAACACACCATCTTTGACTCACCCACCTCATTTGGGTATTGCCATTGCCATTTTTTCATTTTTGTCACAATCTCAATTGCCTTCTTCACAACAAGCATTGCATGTTTCTGCATAGCCATTGATGAGGCCTCCTCATAGAATACAGGAAAAACTACAACTGTGGCCCTTGGCCTGACATCTTCTGGGTGTTGGCCATGGGAGAAGAACCCAGAGTATGTCAATGGTGTTTCTTGAAGCTTTCCATTTTTTTCTATGAGAACCTTGTGAAGATGGTTGAGCCATGCCTCCTCAGGCACACCTGCTCTTGGATTATTTGTAAAAGCTGGTCTGACTGATCCATTTAGACATTTTGAGAGAGTGATTTCTCCAGCATATTCATCAATGTATGGGACAGTGATGAAGTCATCAGGAAGCTGGATAGTTGATACTAAAAGTGGTATTATACATAGATGTAGTGCAAACAGGAGCTAAAATATGATATATATATGTTTCCCTGAGGCAGCCATTTTGGATTTTGACCTTGATATTGACCTTTAACCAGAAAGGTGACCTCAGAAATGAATTCCTCATACCTTAAAACATACTAAAAGTGGTATTATACATAGATCTAGTACAAAGAGGAGCTGAGATATGATATTTACTCTTTCTAGGGGCAGCCATCTTGGATTTTGACCTAGAAATGACCTTGAAACTCAGAAGTGACCTCAGGAATGAATTCCTAATACTTTAAAACATACTGAAATAGGTATTATACATAGATCTAGTGCAAACAGGAGCTGAGATATGACATCTACTTTTACCTGAGGTGGCCATGCTGGATTTTGACCTTGATATTGCCCTTGAAACAGAAATGTGACCTCAGAAATAAATTCCTCATATCTTAAACATACTAAAAGTGGTATTATACATAGATTTAATACAAAAAGGAGCTGAGATATGATATTTACTCTTTCCAGGGGCAGCCATTTTGGATTTTGACCTTGAAATTGACCTTGAAACAAAAAAATAATGTTGGAAATAGATTCCCCATACCTTAAAACATGGTCAAAGTGGTATTACACATGGATTTAGTGCTAAATGGGGCTGAGATATGACATTGTTATGTCCCAGTGGCAGCCATTTTGTTTTTTGCGCATAACGGCCACCAGGGGGCCACCAGATTCTGTTTGCACGGAGTTTTGAAAACCTAATACCGATACCTAACACCACGCCAAATTTAAAAAACTTGTCACCAAGTGCACGATTCGTGCAAATTTTGGCGAATTCCCTCCAAGCTACTACCCTTCATGGCCTGATGGCTCGACCTACTCTGGGGTGCATTTCAACCTACATAGCTCTAGTTCATCATTTCCATCCAGACACCAGACATGAAAGGTAGGATTTCTTCATACCCTAAACTCCAAATCAAAAACTTGGTTTGATTACTTATCCCTTTAAAACAGCTTAATCAAAATAATGTATTGCACTGAATTTAGGTGTTGATTGCCAAGTTATTGAAGCAGAACGTTGAACGTTATTCAGCGGAGATTTCATTGCAGATGTTGTGTCTTAAGTCGTACTGCATCAACGCAATATTGCATCAACATCACAGGCTTAAAGCTGTACTCAGTAAACGTTGGTCAAAAAAATGATTTTCTACTTTTTGTTTCATTCATTTCAAACCCATCTAAGAGCCATTTGACCAAAGTTTGGAGGCTTGTGTCTGTTTATTTTTGCTATAGGGTTTATAAAGCGTCTTGGTCCTGTTTTCTCTCGGAGGATTTACCTTCAAAATCTTCTAATAACAGCGCGCATAATATTGATGGATTCAGTTGTATATAAGTCATGATGTGAGTAAATTTGGAAAGTGTTGTCGTGATATCTGAGAATGCAAGGTTTGTGGGGCTGGAGAACAAGGGGCGGTGTCTTGGAGGCTGCATATAGTGAAAGAGAAGGGGGAAGCGAGATATAAGAGATGAAAGAAAGAGGGTGGAGAAGAGAATAAGAGAGAAAGAGTGGGTGAAAAGAGAAAGACGGGGAGGGAAGAGAATGAGAGAGAAAAGGGGGAGGGAAGAGAAAGAGGGGGAGGGAAGAGAATGAGAGAAAGGGAGGGGGAAGGGAAGGTAATGAGAGAAAGGGAGGGGAAGGGAAGGTAGTAGGTAGGTAAGTGTTTGAAATTAAGTAATTAAAACCGCCACGGCCGTGCGTGAATATAAATTTAATATGATTGGTATTACGCATGGCAACCGCGCAAAGAAACGCCGCTAAAGGCCCTTGTCCACTAAGCCGATTTTCATGCGATTCTCTCAGAATTTAGTGGGAAAAGGTCCTCTGTGGCGCAAAACCGAGTTAAGGCCGAGTCCACTAAGCAGATTCTCATATGTGATTTTGCGCCACAGAACACTATTTAATACTTAATAAGGCCATTTTCATGCGATTTTGTGCTGCAGAAATCTCCACATAAATATTAATGACATTGCAGGCATTTCTGGCCTGCTAGAGCATGAATCGGGCATAATCCTGAAGCGAAGTCAAATAATAGATGATGTGAATTTTAAATTATTTAATACCGGTAACTTTCCTTTTTTATTGGGCTTCTTGGAGTTATTATTTCCCGCATCTAATGAGTTACTGCTTTCATAAAACATCAGAACGTAATCTGATGTTTGGACTATATGGGTCAGATCGTCAGAAATATATTGGCAGCTCTACACATTTAGTAAATTCTGCTAAATACTCGGTGTATCTGAGTATATTTTGTATCGATTTAAAGTTTCTGTTTTGCTATGTTAAACTGTATTTTGATGCTCATTTTTGTCTTAAATGGGGGTTATTTGAGAGGATTGGTGAAGGCGAATTGTACATTTTCTTAAGATCTGACCTATATATATGTGTTTAACATATCTTGTATATAGATCATACTTTGCGACTATATTACAGCATAACTGAAATAAACATAGCGCTTGGTGTATTTGACATTTGTTGACAGGTTCTGCGAAGCAGAGCAATTGGAGTGAGACCGCACCTATTTTAGCCAGTATATAATGACTTTAAAATAACTTTTTCTTATACCTGTCTCCATGCATATGGGATCTCCTTACTTATGGTTAAATGTTCAAGGTGAAAAATAATTGCCACTCTGAATCCAAACGATATAAAAGCTGTTTATGTGTACAATCACGAGTATGTACCTGACGTATTTCAGACATACTGCTTTAATTATTCAATTCAATTTGATTAAAAATTGTTTATTTGTAGCAAAGTGTCATACAGATATGAGCCATGCATCTTAATATATAAATCCAGGTCTTCCAGTATGTTTCTTTAACTAGAGGGTTTGGGTCAGAATACAAATTATTTTTAAATTTATCATTAAGTCTGGGAAAGACATTCTTGGCTATTGTTCTACAAAGGTATATTACTCTAAGGTGGTGGTTACACGGGAGTATAAAATGCGTTATCCACTTGTAAGACAAAATGACCACCGACAAAATGGCCACAGGTGACCGATTGTCAGTCACTAGTACCCACTTGCACGATTAAGCATGAAAATATATATTCTCCTCTATATAATTCTAAAAAATTGACATAGGGTTAGCGAAATGTCTGGATAATTCCAAATTCTACATGATGCTGCAGCTGACAGTTTCTGAATCCAAATAGATAAACAGTAGATATAATGGATCAGTGACATCCAAACGAAAGGGATGGAGGGGACAGAATAATATTAATAAATGAAAGAATAATTTGGATAGTATCAATGATGATGTACAAGTATTCAAGGGTCTTAAGGGTCTGAAAGCTGTCTCATGGAACGTACGGAGCCTGATAGCAAAGCTGGATCAGATACAGTAGTTTATAACAGAATGTAATCCCCAAGTCGTATTATTATAGGAAACGTGGTTAAATAGTAACGTAAAGAAAGCAAATATTGCGATACAAAGTTATTAAGTCATTAGACACGATAGGTTATTAAAAGAGGGGGAGGATTGTTGGAATATGTCCACTCGTCACTTGAAATAGAAGAAGACAAATAATATTATGCAGATTTTTGTAAATCAACTAGAGATATCTCTAAGAAATTTATGTTAAGGAAAATAGTCCTCAATGTTTATAAATAGAACACCACAAGGAAGTTTAAAGGAGGCGCTAGAATTGACATGACATGACATTAAATGAAAAAGACATTACTAAGGAAGTGATTATAATGGGGACTTCAACTACGAGGCAGCAGACATTGAAGAGGGGGGGGGGAGTCTATTGGGGCAGAGAGGTTCAAAGTATTGTTGCCTAAATTTAATCTCCAGCAGATTATAAATGTTAAGACGAGGATCAGCAGATCTTCTGCCACATCTATTGACCATGTCTATACAAACAGAAATTATGTAAATAAGAGTGGTACACTTGATATTAACGTGAGTGAGCACCTACCGATATTCATATACAAAAAAGAAAGTACGTAATAAATTTTGCACTGAGTCATTCATGGCCAGAATACAAAAGGCTTAGACATTAAAATACTTTAAGAAATTCTACAGAACGTAGACTGGACAGAATATTATAGAATAGAGGATGTGGAGGTGGCGTGGGATATGCTGATGTCGTCCATCATTAAATATGTTGATAGGATGTGTCTGGGGAAATCTTTTAAGAGAGTCCAGAATGGTACGATAAGCAAATCATACAACACTCTAAAGATAGGGATAAAGCGTTTGCAAGGGCCAAGCATACACAAAAGGAGGAGGATTGGGTTAGACGAGGAACCTTTGATATCAAATTAATAAGGGAATTAAAAATGCAAAAAACACAGCATCATTTCTATAGATTTTATATTATACCATTAGTCCCATAATTCAATGTGAATCAAGATTCAAAATGGTGGCTATGCAACTCCCCTATTAAGTGTGACACAATAAATAAGTAAATAAATGTTTTTCAGGAGGCAGTGCACTCATACTGGCCATCATCTGCTGGTGTACGATCATCACTGTGACAGGACAGAGTGACGAGAGAATATGGAGTATCAAAGTAGGCGATGATTGGGGATCCCATGAGTACAGGTGGGTATTATAACTCGGTCCAGTGTAAAGCATGGTGAGTTTGGTTGAAACAATAGGCCCTGCATATTATTGGGCTTTAGTCATACTAGCAGCAACCTTACACCTCAATGGGTGCTGCCAGGAAAAGGGCTATGTGGGACAGATCGTCAGAAAATGTACAATTAGCAGCTCTACACATTTAGGAAATTCTGCTAAATAAGGCTGAGAAATGATGAACACCGGGTATAACTGGGTATATTTGGTATCACATTGATTTAAAGTATCTGTTTTGTTATGTTAAACTGCATTTTGAAGCTCATTTCTGTCTTAAATGTGGGTTATCTGAAAGGATTGGTGAAGGCGAGTTGTGCATTTTCTGACAATCTAACCCATGTATACATAACAGTATCATAATAGTGGATGGGAAGAATACAACTAATAATTAATAATTATAAGGCCATTGGGTATGTTGCACCATATCACCTATAAAGCTACTCATTATGTTCTGTCATTATGCTACCATGGTAACTGATCTGAAACTGGCTACAATTGTGACAGGGATCCTGCAGGTTATGTGAAGGGCTTCCTTGTGGATTTCCTCGAGATGGGTGAGTCAAATGTTCAATAATCATCAATACAACATAATTATATTGATTCTATCCTTTGTACAGATCCAAGCCATACCAATACAAGGTAATTGTATTGGTTAACATTGAATACTATTCAGAAGAACTGAGAAAAAGTGTTTTGCCTATACTCTGTCCAATAAGTAGATCAAACGGGCTAAACAGAAGAGAGAAAATTGTGGGACTTTGACTTGAAAGCTGTTTGTGATCAGCCATGGCAAACATACAGCTGCATTATATAGCGGTGTCTATGTTCCATGTGCAGCAGCTGTCTCTCCCCTTCCATGGAAGGAAGGGATGGTTATACTGGCCCTGTTTTGCCTTGGTTGATTGCAATTAAAGAGCGGCTCACAGGGCAAAGGGTTGACAATAACTTGTCATAAATAGAAGTAAAAAATCCACCACTTTTCCCCCTTCTTAAAGAAGTCCATTTAGCCTGTGCCAACCACTTATTGAACAGTATATAAATATGTTGCTGTTCATATTGAATATAGTTTGTCTGGAAGGAAAGCTTGACTGTCGCTTAGTGTTTATGCCAAACACGTTCTGCTGGAATGCTACCGGAGATGTCCATCCAAGAGCTGGGCGAGGTACAGTGTCTCTATAGTTATACCCTTCAGTTTCAGTAGAGCCCCAACAACTCCTTTTATTACATGTTCTTAATAATTACAGTATCCAGTTGCACAATTGGGAGGCTACACCTAAATGAGAATCGCTGTTTAAAATGACCAATTACTCCACTTTTTTTTATCATGAAAGTTATAAACGGTAAACTAAACAAGAATTAAAAGAACAGAAATCATTATCATTAATGTTAAACAAGTTCTCAACAATTACATTATAATCTTTAAATCAAATTTCAAACTAACTAAACATTTAAAACTACGCAAGTAATATAGGGATAAAACAAGTACAAGATGTATTTTGGTCTCTTGAAAATGAAACAAGAAAAGTTTTTCTGTTTTTCTTCCCCTACATGGGCATGAACAGTAATTAACAAACCTGTTTAATTAAACCTATGCACCATTAGGTAGATAGATGTGAAGGCTGTTTGGAAGGCTGTATCAAAGTGACTCGGGATTCACTGATAGTGAATATAGAGTATAGTTGTAAAATTAGGGTAATTCGGAAATGTGTGTTAAAAGATCTGTTGTATGCTATCACTTTAGAACGGAAAATGTTCGATGCATGAAATGTATCACTTATGTGAAAATGTGAATAAAATATAATCTGTTTAAAAATAAATACTGCATCAATAACTATTGATTATGATGGGATCGAGCTAGACCAATAGTGTAGACATCTAGAAAAATAACCCTCAATTCCATTGTTGGCATAATAATGTAACTCAAAATTCATTCTATTGGTCCCAACTAGTTAGGAACCCGCTGAAAGACTGGAAATTAACTTTATTTAAATTACTTATTGTAAAACATTATTTTTTTTTTTTTTTTGCGACATCGTTTTATTTCTTACACATAATCAGCTGGCGCATGCTACATCTAGGATAAACTTTAACGAAAAGAATCTTCTCTCCCCAATAGGAGATTATACCTGGGTAACCTTGGCTACAAGCTTCATTATGGGAGCTTTTTATTACTCTAATTTGACAAGCCAGATTTTACCTTTTCAGTTTGTCTATACACTCTGCGATATCGTCCAGGAGACGTATCCATGTTTTTCTTTCCTCTCTTTTTTTCTCACTTTCACCTATGTTTATTCTTACCAGCGTGGCTCTCATTCTCAATTCGTACATAACCATTAACATGCTCATGTCACCGTTGTGGAACAGTTTCTGTCTGTGTATGTATGCCTTGATCTGGAGGAAGATCCAGTTAATTATTTTCGACTGTGGGTTTATTTCTTCTATTCCCAAAAGGATTTCTCTAGGGTCTAGAATAACTCTATTCCTCCTTCTACATACAATTTTTTCGCCGCTTGTTTTTTTTATTAATATATTCAAGCTCTGTTATCCATTTGAGGATTGATATCCAGATTCTTTTTGTTTTAATGCAGTTTACAAAAAGGTGAGTGATAGTGTCAACCTTAGGACATTGATTACAGTGCGGTTCATCTTTAACGTCGATATCTGTTAGAAGCTTGTTTGTTGTTATCGCTCCATGTAGAATTTTATACTGCAGAACTTGCAATCTTGTCTCTGTAGTACATTTTTTTTTTGTTTTTACATCATCTTCTTTATTCAATCTGTCAACAAAGCTATCTTCCATCTGAGCATATAAACATCGATATCTACATATGCCCTTTCTCTTCCGATGTAACGTATAATATTTGTTTTACCTGTTTTCGAACCATACATGTGACATTTAAGTGAGAAAACCCTATTAGGACATTTTGGGTTTCGCCTAGGCGACAGAAACACATCTAGCCATTATTTTCTCTAAGAGTATCTGTTATGTCGGCAAAGAACTTCTTCCAGGAGGTGTTTTCCTCCTTACTTATTGTGCTTAACTTATTTTGGTACAGTATAATCGATAGTTTTGATCTTAACTCGTGAATATAGAACATCCACTCCATTTCTCCTTGGTGAAACAGCTTCTGTCGATGAATAAATGCCTTTGTGTTAAGGATTACCCAGTTAATTATTTTCACATTTGGGCCTTTCTTATTAACGCCGAACATAATGTTTATTTTCTGTATGTTCCATTCACCATTTGTGTTTCTTTCAACTATTCTCCTACCTCCTATGTCTTCGTTGAGGTAACCCACCGAATCTATTAGGTTGAAAATCTTTTTCCAAAGCCTTTCAGTATTTGGACAGGAAATAAAAAAATGTATTATATCATCTCTCTCGTCGCAAAAAGAGCACCCTGGGTTATCTCTGAATGAGGCATTTTTTAAATATAAGTTACACGTTACCGTTCTATGGAGGATCCTATACTGGAGAACCTGTAACCTTGTTTCACACGTTGTTCTGTATGGGTTACTAAATACATCATTCCAAGAAAGGTTAGAAAACTCTACCTCACTTAAACCCAAATACTCTCTCCATTTGTATAGTTTCTCCCTCTTTACTTTCATACCTTCAACAAGCGCGTTATATATAGCTTTACTAGAACATGATCGAATATCTAATATTTTACTGTTAACTAGTATGTCTATATTCCCTTTGTCCTCGCAGGGTGGGGAATTTTTGATCACGTGCAACCATTCTTTGGGTATAGCATGCTGTAAATCCTTTTTCAGATAAAAGTCTGGGTATATACCGTATTGCTTATTTAATTCTACAATAGACATAACTCTTCCTTGCTGGTCAACAATGTCTCCTACACATAGGAGCCCATTTTTTTCCCAGCTCTGATAATAAAACATTTGTCTCTTTTTACTTTTAATCAGCCTATTCGCCCACAATCTTTCTTTAAGAATTTCATTTCTAGTTTCTGGTGACTTGCTGTAGTAGTATTTGTCCCATACTTTGAAAACTTCTTGATAGAAACCATTTAGAATTTTCTTAGGCTTGGACCTGCTTAACATAATTTCCCGTGCTTTTCTACCAGGGGCAGAAAATTCCGCCATACTTCTAAAGTCACTTTCGTTATTAGAGGCCAGAATTCTCTGTACCCATTTGAGCCTATTTGTTATTATAACCTCTTTGATGGTTCTGAGACCTAGGCCCCCGTTTTCCGCTTTTTGGGCTAAAAAAGCAGTGCTGATTTTGTGTCCCTTATTAGACCACACAAAGTTCATCATTTCTTTGTGGATTTCTTGTTGTATTTTATCCGTGAGGGTTATTGTTGCTAAGACATGCTGAAAGATAGGCAGAAGAAAAATATTACACACAAGTACTTTGCCCTTTATAGTCAGGCTTCTCTTTTTCCATTGGTTAATTGTTTCTTTCACTCTTTCTAACAACTTCTCACTGTTTATTGTGGCCATTTTCGACTCATTTCTTGGAGAGAGGAGAGTCACCCCCAGCACCCGCATCTTGTCCGTCCAGTCAATTTTTAATATTTCTCTATTTGTTAGCTTTATTCCTCCTATATTAAAACCTTTCGATTTCTTTGTGTTCAACTTAAGCCCTGAGGCTTCAGCGAATCTATCTAACATTTGGATAGTTTTATGCAAAGAAAATTCATTTTTTACTGTGACCGTCAGATCATCTGCAAACTGTACCAGCTTTGACTCTCCCCCCTCCAGCACAATACCCTCGATATCCAAGCTTCCTCTCATCTGCTCAGCGAGTCTCTCTACACATAGGATGAACAGGGAAGAGGATATAGGGTCCCCCTGCTTCATTCCCTTTTCAACCTGAAACCAGTTCGATGTAAAACCATTGTTACAGAAGGCTGCGACTGAATTTGTAAGTAAGGCTCTTATCCATGACACATAAATAAAATCGATACCATACGCCAATAGTGTATTTTGCAGAAATTCCCAACAGATAGAATCGTATGCCTTGGAAAAATCGAGGGCTACTACCAGGCCTTGCTGTTTTCTTTTTTCTAATAGAGAAATCACATCATCGACCCTCCTGATGGCAGAGCCGATATACCTGCCTCTAACAAAACCATACTGATCCTCTCCTATTAGTTTAGGAAGAACACTATTTAGCCTTTCAGCTAGAACTTTTGAAACAATCTTGTAGTCCACATTAAGCAGAGTTATTGGACGCCAATTTGCCAAATAGGCACTATCCGACTCTTTCTTTGGAATTACATTGATTAAACCTCTTTTTTGTTCGCTTGTCATCTCACCTTCTTCTAAACAACATAATAACATTTTCATAAACATTTCACTTATCAAGGGCCAGAAAGCCATATAAAACTCAATAGTAAATCCGTCGCAGCCAGGTGCTTTATTTTTTTTAAACGACTTCATAACCTTTTCGACCTCTTGTTTAGATATGGGACGTATCAGCATATTATTTTCACTCTTACCCAGGTGAACCGATATGTTGGGATCTACAAATTCCTCCGCAATATCTTGATTTAATATTTCTTTAGAATATAATTTGGTATAAAACTTTTCACCTTCGAATAGTATATTTTTTTGGTCCGAAATCATGGTACCTTCTACATTAAGCTGAGTTATCCTCTTCTTACTGGCCTTATACTTTTCTAGGTTACAGAAATATCTGGTGGGTTTTTCGCCCTCGACTGCCCATTTTGCTCTAGACCGAACTAGGGCTCCTTCTGCTTTCTTTAACTCTTGGTTTCTTATTTCTAATAGCAACCTTTCTTTTTCTCTTTTCTGCTCAATGCTTAATCTGTTAATTTTGTCCAACTCCTCCACCCTTTTGGAGCACTCGTTATTTTTTCTCCTTCTCTCGATCGCCTGGTTCTTACCTATTGACATGGCCAGTTCTCTGATTTGTAATTTGAAAAACTCCCATCTAGTTTTGTCCGACAGGTTGTTTTCCTTTACTGATAAAGAGATCTCCTCCACCCTTGCTTTAAATAAATCATTTTCTAGCAGGGATGAATTAAATTTCCAGAATCCTTTACCTCTCCTGACCTCCTTCTGTAACACGGATGCTGAGATTACCTTATGATCCGAGTGGGCGGAGGAAGATACCTCCGTCTCTATGATTAGATTCGACATGTTATTTGACACTAAAATATAATCTAACCTTGACTCTTGACCAGTTCCTGTCCTTTCCCAAGTATTTACCGGGATACCATTACTTTTTGCGGCTATAATGTCGCCTAAATCGTACTCTTGGGCGAAGTCTAAAAGCAATTTGCTCGATGGAGAGGTAGCTCTATTAGTTAAATCAGTATTAAAATCGCCAACAACTACCAGCTCATCAAAGGACTGCTGGTCGAGCTCTAACCTGATAGCATTCAGACATGCTTCTTGCTCTTTTATGAAATTTGCTGTGGGAGTACATTTATATGGTATCGTGAAAATTTTGTTCCACCTAATTTCTTCGAACTGATCTTCATTTAAATTTAATAGACCCTTCCATTTGAGGAACTTCTCCCATTTGGGCTTCCTTTTTTCGATTAACAGTTGATATATGACTTTCGACGGTTTATTGTATGAATACAAAATACATTGAATGTAATTGTGCTGCAGCTATCCATGACCGTTGGGTGGATGGATGTGCCGGCTTCTTTGTCACCATAGAGCGAGTACACGCCACCACCTTCACCAAGTCCTGGATGGCCAACCAAGCAAGCAAACTCTGGATCAAGAAAGGAGTAGCAAAGTTTGACGCTAAGGATCTTCAGAACAAGAAAATTGGTAATCGGCAGAATATCTTTAATACAAATGCAAAATTCAACATTTGAAATTGAAATCTAAAATAGACAAATATATATGATAGTACTGCAAATTATCATCAGTTGAAGTCAGTGTAGAAAGTTGGGGTTAATTTTTTTTTATATAAAAATTTCATTTGCGTACATTGTCGGGCTGACCCAATAATCTCATGATACACAATTGGAAAAAAAGGACATTTGAATAAGTTAACAAGCATGATATAGCAGAAATCTCTTACCATTTATATAGTAGACAAATTTAGTACCATATGTTAGAGAAGGATCTGATAGTTCGCATAATTGGTACATCCATTTCATCGTAAAAACTTAATCAGGCCTTAACCAGTTGGGTTTGGCGAAAATTGGTTATTTGGGTCATTTCTACCAGAGATGCGTACTACTTAGTGCAATACTCGCAGTATATAATAGGGAGATTTCGCAATTATGTGACCATATCTGTATATTTTTGTGTGAATTACATCGCATTTTTATGAATAAAAATAAATTGTGAGATGAAACATTTTACTTGATATATACATGTATTATGTTGCGTCTTTCCCACTATGTTTTGCTAAAACTCTTTCTTCCTTTTAACATATGATTGTATATCAGATATATGGTTACGTTTAGGTTTAAGTATTTCTACAACTTTTCCATATTCAAAATAGACAAATCTTCATATAACAAGTAGACTTGCTGAAACACCCTAATGCTTATATAAATTTCCGTATCTATGGAGATGATAAATGGACAATTTGCAGGGTTTGTGCAAGGTTGGGCTTCCAGTATGCAGTGCATTGCCCGCAGTACGTTTATCCTGGACCCAGCACAGACAACGCATTATGACACATCAGAGCTCATGTTCCAAGGTCTTATAGCGGGTGAAGTGAGTAGACAGTAAAGCCTCGCATAACCCTGTTCAGATTGATAATCTACCCGACAAGACCCTAGAAAATACATATGGATCAGATTTTCAGAAAATGTACAATTGGCAGATCAACACATTCAGTAAATTCTGCTAAATTTGGCTCCAGGCCCAATAAGGAGATAAGGCACCTTAAGATGATATCATTCGTCCAATCTTGTCCACCGAATTCCAGAGCCATATCAACCTTGCCCATGAGTTCATCAACACAGATCTTGCAATCTGCAAATATTGTTTAGATTATAGATTCAATAAACATGAATAATAAGAATAAATATTGTATTTAGGTACATGCAATATTTGCGTCTGACTCAACCTGGGATGACGAGAAGCTGAAGCTGGTGGACACACTGGACCACACATTCTACTGTGCCCTCTCCGGTACGGCCATGATGACCAGGAAGGATAGTGAGTTGACCGAAGTCTTCAATGTTGCCTTCAACAAAATTCTCAATGCTCCCAGGTTTGCCCAGTTCTGCAAGGAGACTAACGACAAACACTGTGAGTCTGATTGTAAGCTAAGGGACAAACAGATCATATCTCAATCTCAATCTATAGTAGGGGCTTATGCTAAGGGCTTATGCTAGAGGCTTATGCTGAGGGCTCATGCTAGGGGCTTATGCTAGAGGCTTATGCTGAGGGCTCATGCTAGGGGCTTATGCTAGGGGCTTATGCTAGGGGCTTATGCTAAGGGTTTATGCTAAGGGCTCATGCTAGAGGCTTATGCTAGGGGCTCATGCTAGAGGCTTATGCTAGGGGCTCATGCTAGAGGCTTATGCTAAGGGCTTATGCTAGGGGCTTATGCTAAGGGCTCATGCTAGGGGTTTATGCTAGGGGCTTATGCTAAGGGCTTATGCTAGAGGCTTATGCTAAGGGCTCATGCTAGAGGCTTATGCTAGGGGCTTATGCTAGGGGCTTATGCTAGAGGCTTATGCTAGGGGCTTATGCTAGGGGCTTATGCTAGGGGCTTATGCTAGGGGCTTATGCTAGGGGCTTATGCTAATGGCTTATGCTAGGGGCTAATGCTAAGGGTTTATGCTAGAGGCTTATGCTAAGGGCTTATGCTAGAGGCTTATGCTAAGGGCTTATGCTAATGGCTTATGCTAAGGGCTTATGCTAGGGGCTTATGCTAGAGGCTTATGCTAAGGGCTTATGCTAGGGGCTTATGCTAGGGGCTTATGCTAGGGGCTTATGCTAAGGGTTTATGCTAAGGGCTTATGCTAAGGGCTTATGCTAGGGGATTATGCTAAGGGCTCATGCTAGGGGCTTATGCTAAGGGCTTATGCTAGGGGATTATGCTAAGGGCTTATGCTAAGGGTTTATGCTATGGGCTTATGCTAAGGGCTTATGCTAAGGGCTTATGCTAGGGGATTATGCTAGGGGCTTATGCTAGGGGCTTATGCTAAGGGCTTATGCTAGGGGCTTATGCTAGGGGCTTATGCTAAGGGCTCATGCTAGGGGTTTATGCTAAGGGCTCATGCTAATGGCTTATGCTAGGGGATTATGCTAAGGGCTTATGCTAGGGGATTATGCTAGGGGCTTATGCTAGGGGCTTATGCTAAGGGCTTATGCTAGGGGCTTATGCTAGGGGCTTATGCTAATGGCTTATGCTAGGGGCTAATGCTAAGGGTTTATGCTAGAGGCTTATGCTAAGGGCTTATGCTAATGGCTTATGCTAAGGGCTTATGCTAGGGGATTATGCTAAGGGTTTATGCTAGGGGCTTATGCTAGGGGCTTATGCTAGGGGCTTATGCTAAGGGTTTATGCTAGGGGCTTATGCTAGGGGCTTATGCTAGGGGCTTATGCTAAGGGCTTATGCTAAGGGTTTATGCTAGGGGCTTATGCTAGGGGCTTATGCTAGGGGCTTATGCTAGGGGCTTATGCTAAGGGCTTATGCTAATGGCTTATGCTAGGGGTTTATGCTAGGGGCTTATGCTAGGGGCTTATGCTAGGGGCTTATGCTAAGGGCTTATGCTAGGGGATTATGCTAGGGGTTTATGCTAGGGGCTTATGCTAGGGGCTTATGCTAGGGGCTTATGCTAAGGGCTTATGCTAGGGGATTATGCTAATGGCTTATGCTAGGGGCTTATGCTAGGGGCTTATGCTAAGGGCTTATGCTAGAGGCTTATGCTAAGGGCTTACGCTAGGGGCTTATGCTAAGGGTTTAGGCTAGAGGCTTATGCTAGAGGCTTATGCTATAGACTCTGAATAACCTGTGCTTTAAAGTAATGGTATACGCAATCAATTTGATTAATACCAAGTATAAAGCCACTAGTACACTAAACCATCCTGATGCACCAGGACAAATACATATACTTCTAATATACGATAATCAGATACACATTGCTCTGAGAACAAAGTATCACAGTGTGTATTTCAATGGTGAGTTACTTCATGACTAAAGTAATTATTCTATCTATATTATCAAAAGCATAAATATAACAAATTAGTTAACCGGAATTTAATGTACACCACTCATTTCTTAGACAATATTGACATCTTATTCTATTGTACAAACCGCCATCAATGCCACCTTGATGGTTAGCAAATATGAGTCAACTCCAAAGGGGTAAAATCTATTGACACATAGTGAGTTTGTTTTTAATTGTTTTCTTTTCAGCGGACAAAGGAAGTCTGATCAAATGTGTTTAGTAAGGAACAACAATGAATCGACGACACAAAGATGTAATTCTCAATGCTAATGAAAGGCCATTTTCCGTAATATTAATAGGACAAATTTTACATTGCATTTTACCGACCGCTATTTTCGATGTCCAAAAGGGGCTAAACCATGTTCACTAAATAAATGTAATTCGTTTTGTACTGTGAATAGTTTGTTTCTTGATGAAATGTAAATCTTTGCCTAGATGAGGCCTAGTAATGCATAGAACATTAGTAAGTTACTGGGAAAGAATGATATAACCTGTTACATCGTAAACTTAGATTGGTATTCTTTCTAATGATTATGGTTCAACTTTGAAGGCAACGCAGTTGCCATGGGTTTTTGTATCTCTTGTAAATGTGGGGCCTGAATGTAATAAAACATGTTTACTGATGCAGATAACAGGCTCAGTGGAGACCTTCATTCCACTCTCTAAGAATATGTAATGCCATATGTTTAGTCTACTCTTCATATACTGCTTACACCTGTTATATACATGCACACGTACGTGCACTTTGCGCACGCGTGTTCTGCGCATTTATATGCGCAAATATTGTTTCCACATATTGTCCACAAGGTGGCGCATTAATCCAGTAGACTGTATCTTATTTCCATCACTTTCTTATTAGCTTTATTCTTATGTACACACCCTTTGGGTTGTGCGATTGTTTTCACCATGTAACCTGCTGTCATAAACATTGAACAGAGTAAATATAATCTAGACTGGTTCTGGTTGTCTTTGCCTCTCCTCCCCAACGGTTCTTACGGTCATTACAAATATCCACAGTCTAGTAAACCTCACAGCTGGGCTTCTTGGTTTACTATTTATAGATCCATGTGTTGTGTTAAAGATATCAGCATATATATTTAAAAAGATGAGATCAGGCGGATTCGAATGGTAAACGTTAGGATGTCTAATAATATAATAAGTGCTTCTTTATTTGTTTATAATAAATGCATGAAAGAAGGTTAGGACGTGATGGTCAATCACTCTAGTAAAGTAACTAAATATATCCCTAAGGATAACCTCAGATATGCATAGTTATATTTAATAGACAGTCTTCATATTTGATACATGTATTCATGTTACCAGTGCTATGATGTGATGTAGCTCGGTATAGTCCACAATAGAGGGCTATAGTGTAAGACTAATGTCTAAATTTGAATTACTGTATTGTATTTGTAAAAGCTTAATTTATTTTTGTATTCCTCCGGTGTGCACTGGGATAAAAGCACCTTTTTTGTACAACTCATTGACAAATAATTGATATCATAATTATGATATTTTAATCATATAAGATTGCTGAATAATATAACTGTAATCAACGTCTCTCTAATGGTGAACCGTTGCCTAAAAATGTAGGCCTACAATTCGCCTTCGCTAATCCTCTCAAATAACCAAAATCGGGTCAACAAGTTTTAAATCTAAAGAGTTTTTAAATTTAGAGAGTTTTAAAATCCACTCAATAGCAAATAAACGCAGATATTCGCATGAAAAATAAACACACAAAGCCTTCACCTAATATATATGTCAGATTAAAAGGGAGCGGAAAGCAAGGCAGCCTCGATAGCTCAGTTGGGAGAGCGTTAGACTGAAGATCTAAAGGTCCCCGGTTCAATCCCGGGTCTGGGCAGTAGCTTTTGCCAAGAGCTTAATCAACTATTCACTGACAGTCTCACATCGCAAGATTTTTTCGATTTCATGGTTCTTTATTCCACAGGGGTGTTTATCAACACAAGACTGTTGCTCGCCAATTGAACCATTTCCCATACTTTGCCAGACTGTTATGCTACTGATGTTCTGTAAATCTGTAACGTTACGCTATCATTTCACACTGTTCTTTGTTGACGTCTTTGTTGAACCTTTGTTGTGCGTGACCCACATGTAGTGATGTAGGCCTATGTTATGGGTATTTAACCCTCTGTGCAAATAATGAAGTATTATACACATGTGTACATCAAACTACAGGAAAAGAAGTAATACAAAGCACTCCAACCCACACGAAAAAAATTATTTTATTTTACTTTCATTTTCTACATTTTATTCCGTTCTTTGCCTACACATCTGTAAGTAAATGCCCCAAAGTGTTGGAGGATTTCACCCTACATCCCTACACCCCGGCCCTACACCCTTCAAGCATAACGATAGATCTATACGTTTACCTTTTATATTTCGACTGTCGTACGGGTTCAGGTGAATACTGCCACGTCTACCTACGATATACGGTTACCTGTTAACACTTAATTATGTACTTAATTAATGTGGATTATTAACCTTAATCGTACCAAATATTGATGTCTCTTATACGCAATCTTGCCCCTTAGTTACCTTTAGTTCATCTTCCAAAAACCTTGGTAACGACTGGAAGAACTGGGACTATCCCGAAAGTCTGTAGACCAATTTGTCATTTTCTTCTTAATGTACCTGTTACTATGTTATCAACAAATAAACGATTTTTCAATTCAATTCAATTCAATAACGACGGACTGGCAGGAATATATGTATCTTTATCCTCCATAATTATATATACATTCTCATGAAATTCAATATCTGCTCCGACAAAGTGCTCTGCACAGTGGCTCGTGATTGAATGAGGTCCCGCGATGAGTCGCTTGTATACAAGGCCCACAATGCTGTCTGGATAACTCCAACTCCCGCTACTTCCGGCTCTTCCGGTGGTTGGCTGTACTCGATGAATACTGGGGTTTCACCTTGTTGTTGCTGGAGGGCGTCATTACATACAGACAACATCTATATTTCGTCGACCTGCTGCAAGCCTTTGTTATTCGCATTATAAACATAATCATAAGAGTAGTAGAATATTGATGAATTCAGTCATATAATTATACGTCAAACAATGAGTAGACCTATTTGGTAAGATATTAGCCTATAGGAATCATATGATCTCAAATTTGGAAACCGGCACTGAAATCGGCCCCAAAATCGTTGGTGCCCACGATTTGTGCACCACTGAAATGACGAAATTTAGTGTACGACGAATCGTAGGTGCCAAATCTGCCTTGAAATCGTGAATATAAACCCCAAACACAATGCCTTTTTAAAGTCACGATCTTATCGTGTATAGTGCAATGCACCCTAAGACAGGATAGCTTGGAAGACCAGTGTTATCTCTCTGAAGGTGGTTTCATTTCAAATATTCTTTTAGTATCCTTTTTCCTGTAACTGATTGCAAATCTGGATATCAATATATTAAGTAGACTATGCATGTATGTTCAGAAAGAAGAGAAAGTTTAAAATCGAACAACTATCAACTAATCTCAATACTTAACGGTGGCAACAATGATGACGGATGCTGAAAGATAAACTTAACAGTTGTTATTAAACATAAACAATTGAATAAAGATTTGTAAAAAAGAAATTAAAGCGAAGAAAATTAAGTGTTATTTGTATCATGAACATTCATCCACTCATTCTCACACATCAATATCAATAGAACATTATTATGTGTACCATATAGATCTAGGCCTAGAGAATATATTCTTGATCGCTTTAACACACCGCATTATGTGGTGCGTTACAGTTAAAATGAGTCACAAGTCGCAAAATATGGATTTTGAGATATTATCATGTTTGAAAATATGAAATCAAAAAGGTTTGCAATATTTTTGGGTGGATAATTACTAGTAAAGTAGGTAAATGTACTTCATAGGATGACCCTAACAATGCATGTTTATATTTAATACATTGTCTTGAAATTTGGTTCATGTGTTCATACCACCTGGAGGACTAGCTACCCCAACGATTAATACATTCCATCAGATCTTGTAAGTAAATGACTTTGAAAAGTACTTATTTTGCGACTTAATTGTGACTTGTTTTCTTAAATATATCACATATATATATATGCAGTGGTGATCATGAAGGCTGAACAAGTTATGGCTTTGAGGAGGAGGAAGGCCTGTTGCATAAGAAATCCTTGAATAATATACTTCTTGCTGAGCTAGTTATCCTTGCTTAGGTATAGGTAACAAGTCCCTACTGTAAGAATAAGAAAGTATTGTTTCTAACAGTATAGAACATTGCAACATTAACAGTTCCTTATCAGCTGCTTAACAAGGAAAAGTACGTAGCTAAGTAAGGACAATCTTAACTAAGGATTCTCTCATGCAACCATTATATCTTAAACTAAGGAGATCTTGTTGAAATTCATATTGAACTTACTTATTAACATGTAATAAAGGTGAAGTTTGCATTCTCAGCCGAATCGACTGAAGATTTTACCAAAATGTTCATTACTTTCATAATATTGCACATCATTTCTGGTTTGGTTGAAAGGAATGCCAATTGAGTTTAGAAGATTCTTGATCCTAGAGTTATAGATTTTCTAAGATTTTGCCCAGGTTGAGTGGAGGAAACACGAGTGTGGAAACCATTGGGATTAGTCTCATATAGCAGTTATAACTTACTGGAAAAGGCCCAATACTTGCCCAATAACTCCACAGGATGAACCCAGCAAAATCCTCAAAAACCCTAGAATCTATGTAAGAAGTGTAGCTACACAATGGGCCGAAAAGCAGTATACATAGTGTATGATTCTTTTTGCGGGAAATAATCTGAGAATTCAACTTCAAATACCAACTAACTAGGCTAAAAGTAGACTCTAGACTCTTCATTTTTAACCACTCGGGGTGGGAGCGAGGAGAACTTTCAGGGGGGCACCTTTTTTTGCACAGACTCTGAAGTGTGGGGGAGGGGGGCATCTTTGTTGCACAGACTCAGAACTACTATGATGCAGGGGAAGGGGGGGGGGGGGTGTCATGAAATTTGCTAAAAAGTCTTTAAGTGGGGTCATACAATTTTGCACAATAATTTTTCGCAAATTCTCCTTCCCCCTTCCCCCGGGGTTAATTATGAACAGTCCCTAAGTTATGCCACAAGTGGTGGGTACCGGTGGTGGTAGTGGTGGTGGTGGTGGTGGTGGTAAGAAGGACCTCTTCCAGCGCCTCACAAATGAAGGGCCTCAGCTGACTGTCGTCATAGATATGCCACTCGCCACTGTCGTCTATAGCCAGTGCTGACGTCAGGTCGGGGATGACGTCAGAGGAGTACCACTTGGTGAAAGGGAGCGTCTCATTGTTGTATACGTCATCCACCAGCCGCCATCGACTGCCGACTGCGCGGATACCTATCCAGTCATTTATCTCGTCATTCTGCTTTCTGGAGAAGACAGAAACAAGTTTAGTCCAGTAAAAACAGGGCCTAATAAGGCGACTCCACTATAGGTAAAAAACGGCGCCGACAGGCAAAATTCGTCGCCGACATTTCTAAAAATTCGGAAAATTCGACATGACTAAAAATTCTAGTGGATGAGGGGGTAAAATAGGTTGTTGGCAACACATTTATTTGTTGCCAACAATTGCAAAATATCTAACTTGATTAGATATTTCGTCGCAAAAAATTCGTCGCAGCAGTTTTTGCCTGTTGGCGCCGTTTTTTACCTATAGTGGAGTTCCGCTAGAAGAGGGGTAAAATAGGTTGTCGGCAACACATTTATTTGTTGCCAACAATTGCAAAAATATCTAAAAAAAAATTCGTCGCAGGCGTTTTTGGCCGTTTTTCCCATAGTGGAGTCCCTGCATAACATAGGACAAATTGCAACTGAAGGTTTCTCAACGTTTATGGGTGGTATTCGTACCCCTTATGCAGGGACTCCACTATGGGAAAAACGGCAAAAAACGGCTGCGACAAATTCTTTGCGACGAAATATCTAATCAAGTTAGATATTCTGCAATTGTTGGCAACAAATAAATGTGTTGCCGACAACCTATTTTACCCCCTCTTCCACTAGAATTTTTAGTCATGTCGAATTTTCCGAATTTTTAGTCATGTCGGCGACGAATTTTGCCTGTCGGTGCCGCTTTTTACCTATAGTGGAGTCGCCCTATTATCAACATACTAATAGTCTACACAAATCTAGGTGAGGGAATTACATGCCCAAAATCGGAAAAAATGGCCGCCAGTACTTTATATAATTATGTCCCATTGGATCCCTTATGCCTCATAACATTAAGAGTGTATTCAGACTTGAATATAAGTTGATTTTAACCCAAGTTACAATATTTCAAAGGTTTACTGGTGGTCATTATTCACTGTTATATTTACTTACCCCATGTCCCTAACTACATCGTTTTCGCTGTTATATCTGGGTGAGGCGAGGTCACCCTGGAGTACCTGGCACTGGAGCCGGGCTGCAGCAAAGGTGGCCGGGGTGGTCTCCAGCCGGTAACAGGACCCGTCTTTATTACCCGGCCAGTCGGATGGACACGAACCTGTGCAATACAACACATTGATATGCATATGGGTCAGATTTTCAGAAAATGTACACTTGGCTCCTGTACACATTTAGTAAATTCTGCAAAATTAGTCTGCAATTTGCTCAATACTAGGTAAATACGAGTATATTTGACATTGCATTGATCCTAGCAATCTGTTTGGCTAGGTTGAACTGTATTTTGATCTTTATTTTCGTCTGAAATTTGGGTTATTTGAGAAGATTGGCGAAGTTGAATTGTACATTTTCTGAAAATCTGACCCATATAATAGTATCAACATAGTTAATAGTTAATAGTTAATAGTTAATTCTGCGACATCATTATGCCACAAGGATATTATTCTCAGTTAAACAGTTGACGTACAAAGAACATTATCATATGTGATGTGTTTCAGGAAAATGAGTCATAAGTCGCAAAAAATAGATTTTGAGATACCATTATATTTGAAAAGATGAGATCAAGCCTATCCCAATGATAGTAAACAGTCTAATAATCTAATAAGATCTAATAAGTATTTCTAGATTTTATGTTTGATATTTTCGTTTTTGAAAAAAAAGCTTCCAATATTTCTAAACAGTAAAGTACCATAACTAAATGTAGTCCATATGAGGACCTTTAAAACGAAAGGATATATTACATAGATTTTCCTGAAATTTGATACACCGATTGATATAGGCATAAGTGATCAACCCACCAACAATTAAAACATTCGAATAAAGTGATCTTGTGAAAAAGACACTTTGAAAAATCTCAATTTTGCGACTTATGACTCATTTTCCTGAAACACATCACATATAAACAAAAAAATACACAAATTAGTAGGTTATATTTCATAGTGAAATCTGCTATTACGAAGGTCTAGCTATTTATTTTCTAGCACACATAGATAGTGATATCATTATACGGTAATTACTGCAAAAGACTTAACTATTAATGGGATAATAATTATTTTATCTAGGTAAGGAAATAGGGTAAAATACATGAATTACAAGGAATAAAAGGTCAGGTTGCAAGTTCTTGACTAGTTTTACAATACAGAATTGTAATTTATTTGAAAATTAAAAGAATACCCATTACCTAGCGCAAGAAGGCTAGACCAAGTATTATCTCCATCATACATAATTCCAATTATCGATCGAAACATGGTTTGAGACATTTGGCAGAACTATCTTTTTTTTTAGACAATATGATAAATTAGATTTCTGTTAAGACTCTTAGATAAATAAACACTAGGAGGCGCCAAGCATCATCCAACAACATGGATACATGTAATTATAAGTACTTTATTGTAACTTGTATATGGTATATTTGTAAAACTAACTGAAAATGTCACAAATTTGCATTGCGGACAAAATAGCTGTTACTCTTCTAAAAAGATCCTGACATGTTAACGATTACAATAAAAGTTGTATTCCCGAAATAGTGTAATTTCTCTTGACAGGTGGATGTAATTCTAAGAAGGAGACAACACATATGTATTCTACTGTAGGAGCTTCGTCATCAAAGTCTTCCTATAGCAGAGGAGGAGTTTGCCTCCCCATTTCTGTATCGTTGCATGAAATACAAGGGATACTAATAACCATTTGGTTGAACGTGGCAGGGCTAGAAAAAAACTACCAAATTCACTTGCCCATTGGGCAAGTGGCAGCCAAGATTTACTTGCCCGACATCCTTTTTCACTTGCCCAAATTTGTTTGCAGAATTATAAACGAAATCACATTGATCTGTATTATCTTGTTTCATTGTAAGTAGACATCACAACAGGGGTTTGAAATCGGGGCCGTAGAGATTTCCACTTGCCAACTCGGGCAAGTAACATTAAATTTTACTTGCCCAGAGCCATTTTTTACTTCCCCCGGGCAAGTATACATAGGTTTTTTCGAGCCCTGCGTGGGTGCGAAAATTACCGGAAAAATGCGTTATTCAACTGTAATATGTTAAGATAAGGTTTACATTAAAGGTCTCTCTTAGCGCTTACTAAGTATTCTTATTAAACCGTGTTCTTACTTATATCAATTATTTCTACATTAAAGTTGTTTTCCCGTTGTTCAGGTAATACTGTTTATACTCATTAATAGAAGTTAGTGTCAATCACTAGTAAATAAGCTAAATCTACTCCTTAGGATATAACCTCAGATATGCATAGATACATGTATCACACAGTCTTGGAATTTGATACATGTATTGCTACTACTCAGAACTTTAAACTGTCAAAAAATGAAAACATTCCTACAAAGAGTTATCGTGATGGAGACATTTGAAAAAAAATAATTTGTGACTTGTAAGACATTTGCCTGTAAGACATAAGATTATGTTAAACGTCTTACCCTGGGTTAGGCTGAGGAGTAGGCTGTAGACCAGCAGGGCCGCCATGAAGAGGCGTTTGTCCCCGCCAAGCACCAGTCTAGTGAGCAGCTCAATCATACTGAGAGCAACTCAGTGTAGCCGAGCACTGGAGCAGCTCCACACCAAGACTTATATACAGGAGGAGGGGGAGGAGGATGAGTGGGAGGAGGAGGGGGAGGAGGGGGGGGGGGGGAGGGGGAGGAGGAGGGGGAGGAGGGGGAGGAGTGGGAGGAGGGGGAGGAGGGGGAGGATGAGTGGGTAGGTACCGCATCATTACTGGTTCATAGTCATCAATAGTTGGGGACTGTTCATAATTAACCATTGGGGGGGGGGGACCATCTCCCTTAAACTCTTGTGCAATATTTCTGGATGACGTTTCACTCCCCCCCCCCCCCCCTTGAAACTTTGTGCAAGATTGCAGTTAACCTCCCCCCTACATCATTGTAATTCTGAGTCTGTGAAAAAAGGTGCCCCCTCCCCCCCCCCCCCCCACACACACACGGACAGGCTTGATCTAATCTCTTCATATTAGTGTGTTAGGATCCTCTGGAATGGTTGCTTGGAGGTACTGGGCTCAAATTCAAATTCAAACATTCTTTATTGTCTTTTCTCTTACAAAACAATTTTTGGTGATCCAATTCTGGCGTGCCAGATCTTCCTATGGCTGAAGGCGAGGGGCCTCTAAGTCAGCTCTGCGCCTCCAAGCAACCATTGCAGAGGATCACTAACTACTTTAGTACGAGATTTCGCTCATTTCATACCATCGCATTTGGTTCCTTAAATCATAGCTAATTATGGCTTTTTCTTAATGTGGAGTCCCCCAATTCTACAACATTCCTGGGGGTGTTTTCCCTCCTTTTTGGCCTCTTCCCGTCACAACAGATGGAATCTCCTTGGAATTTCCTTGTTATTAATTGCATTCAAACAGGTGTCCCATCTCATGGAGATTTGTATTCCCATATCAAATATACAACAAGTGTTATACAATGTAAAATGAAAGAGAAAGTTATAAAAAGAGGAGCAACCTCTATGATTATCACAGGTCTTCCGAGAGTCCATTAAATTTGGCTGAAATTGGCTTTGAATTGAAATCTCGTCTTTACATGTATACGTTTCTAAGTACCTAACCTATTCATAGACAACACCGATATTGGGTCTGTTTAGATCACATGGACAGTAAAATGGTTTGAACAAGTATAATTAAGTGTAAAACTAAATCTGTTGTTCCCGGAACCTTAGCTTCACAGGCTGGATAGGTGTCATAACAGTTATACACCAACTTAACGATAACAACAATATGTGATGTGTTTCAGGAAAATGAGTCATAAGTCGCTAAAAAAGGATTTTGAGATTTTATTTCAAAATATGAGATCAAGCCGATTCCAATGATAGTAAACAGTCTAATAATCTAATAAGTATTTCTAGATTTTTAAGTTTGATATTTTCGTTTTTGAAAAAAAAAGTTTCCAATATTTCTGGGGGTCAATAAATAAGTTTAATTAACAGTAGTAGTAAATATAAATGTGAGGGGGTGGGGGAGGAGGAGGGGGGGGGGGACGTCAGCTAGGGGTATTGTTTACAACGTTTTAAAGATGGTCAGATAGTGAAAAATACAAATATTATTACATGACGAAGAAGAAGCACTAAAAGGTGTTATAGATAAGATACAGAATCAAGAAAGATAGGAAAAACTCATCTGACTGCCAACAATATTGATGGCATTTAATAATGCTTATTGAAGCATTAAATAATGCAAATTGAAGCATTAAATAATGCTTATTGAAGCATTAAATAATGCTTATTGAAGCATTTACAAGGACACATCTAAGTAACTAAAAAAACGCAAAAAGAAAAGAAGAAAAACAATGAGAGAAATTAAAAAAAGCCTTCGCCCAGCGCACGCTAGCTGTTAACAGGGATACCAACTGTATATGGCCGATCATTGATCTGCCATGCCTTCCTGGATGAGATAGTTGTAATTATAAGTCAAACTCTATGTCTCCGTGCCAGGGACATAGATCTACCGCAGCAATCAGGTTAGCGCCAATAGGATATCAGTCCATCATTATGATGCATGCATAATTTAGCGCCATCAGTACTCTATGGTTAGACACGGGGAGTCGGATGCAGAGTTGTTTGTAAACATGCAGTCAGCCCACACACACTCTCACCTCAACTTTAGGCTTTACATTTTAAATACAAAGGCTTCAAAGTTGGAGATATTAGGGACATAGTTGTTCATTTTGTGATACAAGCAACAAACTTTACATGAATGTACCCTTGCGGGGTCTGATTAAAAAGTCACTCAAAGTTGCATAATGGCACTTTTCTGAGTATGTATATATATTCATAATACAGCTTTAGTGTCATGTCATGACTCCATAGACAAGGACAACACCGTATGTCCACCCTCAGAGCCTGGCGGGAGATAGGGGTCACCCTAACCACGAATACAAGATATTATTGTCTTACCTGAATAAAGAAATGTAAAAAATATATATATATATTAAACCGATTTAATGTAAAAAAAAACACCTTACCAATGATTATCATAGATGCAATACGTCAATATAATAATTTTCTATGATTTAAAAAAAAATGTTTCCCAAATCCTGTTTTTCTCTCATAACCGCACAAACGACCATCTGTAACTCTGGGCTTTATTAAATCAGAACCCCCGAGGACACATTAATTAGCGCTATGTTTGTTGCTAGTATCACAAAATGAACAATGCAACCCTTTTTTGGACTTAATATCTCCTTAGTGCTAATATTCCTCTTTCTCTAGGGTATCTCCTACTATCAAAGGCCTTCCCTCTCTTATATGGGTCGGATTTTCAGAAAATGTACAATTGCTAGCTGTACACATTACACTGTGGCGAGTAATAACTCGGTAGACGCGTTTATTTACCTGTTTTTGGCATGTCAACTTTTATGCCGAGACTATCCAGGTATAAGTACACGATTTTTTTTCTTGTCGCGTTTATTTTCAAGCTAAAACAATAGGGTGTGAAGTAACAAACGCCAGCATGGCGGCGGGCGGTGGACCATGAAAAAGCTAAAGCTAGCATGGGGGGTGGGGGTGTGGTGGGGGGAGGGGGGGTTAATTCCTATCATTGCAAGCCTGTATTGGCCCATGAAATACTGCTTAATATTTTATTTATTCATTCATTGACTTCAGGGAGGGTGAAGTAATTATTCTCTTAGAAAATCATCATTTTGGTGCATCATTTCCTTGTTGAGGTGTTTCTTCCTCATGTCAGCTTCTGTAACAAGAAAATATAAGTCAGTCAGCCATTTCAATGGCAGTATATTTATAAATGAGATGAGGTATAGTTTTAGTCGTTCAACTAAGGATACATAGCTATAAATATACTTACATCTCACAAACCTTGGCTTCCTCATAACCGTTTCTCTCTCTTGTTCTATGAAATGAAACTAAAATGGAATTGAACAAGAATTATTGATGATTAATAATGGAGAAGATGCCCCAGTCCTGTCCACAACAAGTAGACAATATAAAAAGTTACAGAATGGGGACGTTAATTTCCCTGCATCAGTTATCCACTCCATTCTGTCTAGTATTTGTCTTAAACCTTTTCTATGAGTTTATCCTCAGACGTTGACATGTATTATGTTGATAAATAAACTGTTGTAATGTCGTAAAATTGCAAAAAAAAACTGCCTTGAATACAATGAAGTATAGCCTCCCGTGTCTGTAAACTGAACAAAAGAACCATCTCGCATGAACTGCTGCGGCCGATTGAGCCTCCCGCGAAAGCTTGTGCGTGGCTGTGACCTATATAGCCTACCTGTAGAGACCAAGCCTACCTGCCGCCCCCATGTTGCCTAATCCCCACCCCATATAATTCCATATAGAATACAGGTCTTATGGGACCATATGTGCGAACGTTCCCCAGGCGTGAACGCTACTGTTGGCGAAGACGGGGGAGGAGGAGTAAGGGGAAGCTAGCTGACACCTTCGTCACCCCCATTTGCGCTAAATGAAGAATAATATTTATGAATATGAAATATGGTCATATGACAGACATTGGTTTGATAGCATTTGATTTACCTTCTAAGGTAAATTGTCATGACGAGGCCGTCATTACAAACTGTACGATGGAATAAAAGATACATTCACTCAATAGTTAACTAGTATATAGCTAATAGATCCCAAATTGTGTTGTGTTAGTACTTCCTACTATAAGTGCGCTCTATACATCCAGGAGAATATACACCATTGGCTTTACACAAATATCAACAAATATCAACCTAAAGGCTATAAGATCAAGCTTGTTAGGTCCGAGCTTGCTGCAATGTGAGCGGCAAGGAGGTGTCAGCGCGAAAGTTTTTTAGTAACAAGCATAAGAAGTCAGACTTTATTTCGGAAATATTTTGGTGAATAGGACAGTTAAATAGACATGTTGGAATATATAAAAACAATTCTGCATATATGATATCAGAATGAGTCCTTACAGGTGAACAGCAGTATGTTCTGTTGTTTCCCCCATAAATTCATATAAATTCCATTTTCTAGAATATCTTAAAACAACGAAATGGACAATGTAGGAGACATTAAAAGCTAACTTATTAAACACAGTGATTTTTGAGTTAGGCCTTGATTGATTTATGAAAAAACATCGAACAAATAATCACATATTTAAGCAATTGCGAACTATGTACATGTATTGGTCTAAAACTGGGATACCTACTAGTATACCTAGAACTACTTCCAATTACTTTTGCTGTGTGCTGCCCAGTGGTAGAAGCCTATGGTTAATCCTATAGTTAATCACTCTCCCTGCCCCAAGCCTAGGTGGTGGCTGACTGAACCCTCTTGTGTTACTGGTGTATATAATATGTATGCATTGACCCAGATACTATTACCTGGTATCAAAACAATAGCCCCGGTCATCATGCTTGGTCGCACACAGGTATAGGCTATTTCTACAGGCGCCACCATGAATGTTTACCGCGACAAGCACACAGAACGCGACAAATCGCCAACATACCCACGACAATCCTAGTCTATGTACGCGGAGTTTTAACAGTGTAAGTGAATTCTGCCAAATTAGGCTGCACTTGGTAAATTCGAGTATATTTGGCATGACATTCATTCTAGCAATCTGTTTGGTTAGGTTGAACTGTATTTTGGACTTAATTTTCGTCTGAAATTTGGGTTATTTGATAGGATTGGCGAAATTGAATTGTACATTTTCTGAAAACCTGACCCATATCATAATGTGTGTCAGTACGGGAGCGGGTGGTACCGAGCTACCTTGCATTAAGGCGTCAAATCACGAGGAAAACGTGGGCGGATTTCCACATCATACATGTATACTCATCACTACGTGTACCTTAACAATTTAACTATAATTCCAGGAGTGATATCAGACATAGGGCACAATGCCCCCGTTGCATAACAATCTGCGAGGTCGTGGATTGATTCTACGACATCGTAGACAGCCATCTGCGATGAGTGTATTGCATAACTTTCTACGACATCCTCTACGACATCGTACATCTCTTGGCATCCATGATCGATTTTCTACGCTGCGTCAATACTGACATGATAAATGTTTTGGATTATTTCTTACTCTAAAAATGGCCATAATGAGATCAAAAATCATGAATACTTATGGTAATGGTTATTTATTTCATGGAAAAAATATTGACATCCATCATTTTGGTTAAAAAATAAACGATGCTATGTTCACTGCATGAATATTCTGCCTTGCATAACAAACATGCTCTGCGATGCACTGATATCACATTTACCCATTTTAAAATATATTAATAGTGAGAAGATGTCAAATTTAGCTATCCAAATATGCCAATATTCAATGTTAAATGATATTTTATGAATTTAATACATTGCACATTTATTTATTTTTTGTACTTCAAAATAGGTTTCGTAATTTTCTACCACATTTTTACTTAATTTTAGATGAAAGTAATAAAAGGCAGATTTTCTAAATTATAATAAATTACAATTATGGATGATGTTCTTCCATGCACCATTTCGGCGTTTTAATGCCTCTATACCTTAAAATTATCATTTAATGTCATTTTTGAAGCCACGAGGAATCCTCTATTTTACGATTCATTATTATGCAATGCACCTGTTGTATATTTTTACGATTCGCAAATAGACATCGTAGTCGTAGAAAAAAATGTCTACGATATCGCAGATGGTCATTTGTTATGCAACGACCCCTATGTGTGCTCTCCTGCATAGTGGGTATTATATGCTACTCCTGGAGTCAGGTCATGACAAATAGAAAGGCATTGAGTGCATAATATACTGAAGTAATATCAAATACGGTATAATACCCCAGTATAGACATCCTATACATCAATTCTGTGCCACCTGCAACACTTTCATCAAGAATATTTAGTATAAATATATTGTTATCATTCAAGAGCGTCAGGCGGTGACAAATACAGAGGCATCCATTTTGCGTGCATGATATATTGTATACTGAAGAAATGTCAAATACTGTTTGATTTGATTTGATTTTGAAAATAGTTTATTCAGGAAACAGATACATTTCGTCATAAAAACATGATATTCTTAGTATAATACATCAGTAGACATCCTATAGTACATCAAATCCGTACTACCTACAACACTTTCATTAAGAATATTTTGTACAAATACATAGTTATCATCCAAGGAACACTGCCTACTGGGGATTTACCGCGCGGCAAATTACAAAAATCCTTCTTTACCGCGCGGCAACCTGCCGCGGGGCAACCTGCCGCGGGGCAAGCCGCGCTTAAATGGAAAGCTAGGGTTCAATGTGAACGATTGATTTGTCTAGTTTTATTACCTCGCACCTCTCTGTAAACCATTTATAAGTTGTTAAAACCATTTCAGGGCACAATGAAAACCACCTACGGATGAGCGTGCTGTAGCTTGTGAACGAACTGAATAAATGATTTGATTTTTAAATATATATATATATGTTTATTCAGGACAACAAAAATACATTTCAGCGACATTCTCAGTGTTGCCTGATTGCTTAAGGCAAAAGACATTAAATTACTAAATATATGCAGATCTATGTCATAGCATGAAGGTTTTATATAATATAATTATATGCAAATAGTAGTATAACCCCCATGGGTACATCTATAGATCTTTTTATCATAGTGGTCGATAGCATTTCTGCTTTAGGTTAGGCCTAATCATATTATTAAAAAAACTAATACATTTAAAAACATGTCCAAAAAATTATAAACAGGATAATTCGCGTCGTGCTCTTACATACAGACCGTTGGATATTACATTTTAGTTTCAACAAGGATAATAAATAATCGTTAATGCAAATCATACTCTATAATCATCATAAGCCAGGCCGCAAGAAAGGTAATACAACACAATACAATACAGATAAGCTCTCTCTAGAGCGCAAATAAGAAGGACAAAATATATTATTACAAATATCAAAGAAAAATACAGAGAAAGACTAAATTTCCGGGCACCAGCAGTAAATACCGGTATGATTGCCCTCTTCTGTTATAAGTGTCCGCCCTCCGCTAATTCGACGGAAGTATAGGAGGGAGAGAGACAGAGAAATGCGGCGCCCAGCAGAAGTAGGTCAGAAAAGTATGATGTCTGCCGAGGTTGGTGCGAGCGCCTGCTAAGCGATAACTGAAAAATATGATGTCGGGAGTCCTTATAGAGTGGGCTTGGGTATGTATAGGAATTAGCTCAGCAAAGTACACTCCCTTTTACAGGGTAATCTCTCCTTCCTTAGCAGCTGTTAAGAAGGGTTTTAGGGGAATAAAACAGGTTATCACATTGCTATCATCTACAATATGATTATTTGTGTTATTTTATCATGGACGAGTGGCCGGCCGGCAGCTCTATACAATGTTGACGGGACAACATGCGGTACAGACGGCGGGAGAGGACACCCGGAAGCCGGGCGGCTGGTTGATATTATACAGATACTAGTATATCAGGGGATATTATATTATTATTATGTTACACCTATACCACCTCATGTTATTTCTCATTGGTGAATAATGCTGTTATCATACTTATATTGTCATATGCTTTAATGCTGTACTCGCAGTAAAAGTCGGTCAAAAACTGATTTTTTATTCTTGTTCCGTTCTTTTCCAACCCATCTGAGAGACATTTGACCAAAATTTGGCAGGATTTTGTTTGGACGTTTTTGCTATACGGCTACTAAAGCGTCCTCATAAGTATTTGGAGGACCCGCCGGAAGCCATTACAATGATGGCTTCACTCATTATTGGGCGGCGGTTCTCTGTCGGCGGATTTACCTTCAAATTCTTGTGTAACAGAAGCAAACTATTGATAAACCCAGTCCTATACGTCATAATATGAGTAACTAGATCTTGTATAAATATATAACCGCAGGAGAATATTGATAAACCCAGTCCTATACGTCATAATATGAGTAACTAGATCTTGTATAAATATATACCCACAGGAGAATATTGATAAACCCAGTTATATACGTCATAATATGAGTAAATTTGGTAAGAATTGTTTGGTCCTAATAGCTGAGAATGGAGTTTTAGGAGCATATGGATCGGATCGTCAGAAAATGTACAATTGGCAGCTCTACACATTCAGTAAATTCAGCTAAATTAGGCTGAAAATGATGAATACAGTCTATATGTTTGTCTATATATGTCGAAGAGGATATGGACATATATCTCGAACCGGAAATAACCTGTGGTCAGTGACCTTGGCGGGAGTCACCTAGACGACGACTGGTCACCTTCACAATATTGTTCTGGACACTGTAAGCGGGCACACACTTCCAGGATAATATGACTTTATTTCTTTTTACTGTTTTTGTTTAATAAAGGGCGGTTTTTGGCAGCCACTCTGTCACACCCACCTTGTTTGAGTCATCTTTGAAGGAAGGGGATATATCTGAGTATATTTGGTGTCGCGTCGATTTAAAGTATCTGTTTCGCTTTGTTAAACTGCATTTTGAAGCTCCAATCTGTCTTAAATTGGGGTTAATTGAGAGGATTGGTGAAGGCAAATTGTACATTTTCTGAAGATCTGGTTCATATGCGACGAGGTCTTTATATAGAACCCAGTTCATTACAACGAGCTCTTAATCATGTGTATGAGTGTGTAGCATTATACCGCCGTCATATGATCTCTAGCTATCAATAACCAATTTGATTTATTCAACATGTTTTATCTGTATATTGTTAATTCAACCAACAGATATTGAACATTTCACGTGCCAAATAACATGGACTTTTTGGGAGATAAGAATGGTGTGTCAAAAAGTACGACAAGACAGCAAGTTTCATTGTGATGGTGTTGCACTTTATTTATAACATAATTGTACATTGCAGGGCAATGCACATAAAACAGTAGAGAAGAACAGCAGTGGCAAGCAGCAGGTTTAACTAGAGAACATTTTCATCGAAGCTGGGATCCAAAGGTTGAAACGTGTTGAAGGTATGGTAGGATTAATTTTATGGCTGACATTTGCAGAAATCAACTTCCATCACTGGTTAGGGGAATGCAATTTTCTGTCGCTTCATCAGAATAGCATTCCATAATTGTGCCCTTCATTAGGCTAAAATAAACATAAACAATTGGTTTATTATGCTGCACATATTACCTTAAAAATATTCAACTGACATGGTGCTTTTTTCTGATTGAATAAGTGTATGAATTAATGAATAATATTATGTAATTTCCGCAAGTTTGTATGAGTGTCACTCTCAAACTTTGATTTTGTTGAGAAGGTAAAATGTTTGGTAACAAATTGATTAACAATTAGTCAATCATATAATGATATAAATCAGCTAATATATGATACACATGATAATTAAATTCAAATTATCGATTTAACAATAGAAACCGTAAAACAGATTAACAGTCATTGAATAATCATTGCTATAACAAAGAACTGATAGCATATTTATAAATCAAGTCAAACTAATTAACATTTGGTAAATTCTTGAATGGTATGATTAAATAATATCGGTACAAATGATAAAAGAAATTCACTCTATTCAGAAAAGGCAAAACCTGTTTTGGTGCGGCGCTCAGCACGTGCTTTGTCGATGGTTTTCCACCATGACGCGGACCAGGAGGACCAGGACGACCAGGACGACCAGGACGAGTAGGACGACCAGTACGGCCAGTTCGGGTAGGACGGCCAGGACGGGTAGGACGGCCAGGACGGGTAGGACTGCCAGGACGGGTAGGATGGCCAGGACGGGTAGGACGGCCAGGACGGGGAGGATGGCCAGGACGGGTAGGACTGCCAGGACGGGTAGGACGGCCAGGACGGGTAGGACGGCCAGGACGGGGAGGATGGCCAGGACGGGTAGGACGGCCAGAACGGGTAGGACGGCCAGGACGGGTAGGATGGCCAGGACGGGTAGGACGGCCAGGACGGGGAGGATGGCCAGGACGGGTAGGACGGCCAGGACGGGGAGGATGGCCAGGACGGGTAGGACGGCCAGAACGGGTAGGACGGCCAGGACGGGTAGGACGGCCAGGACGGCCAGGACGAGTAGGACCAGGACGAGTAGGACCAGGACGAGGAGGACGACCAAGAATAGCTGGATCCATATGAATGGCCTGAATAAATGACAATGATGTAGAACAGATTGGGATGTAGCCTGATAGTCTTTGAATCAAAAAACAAGTTGTTTTCACTCAGGTCACAACATAATACAAAGATTCAATACAACAGACCGCACAACGTATCATGAACTATTATTAAAACACACACACATATGTATAATGGAATAGTCCCTGTAATTATGATTGAATAGGCTGCCCCACATATAATACAAACCACTCAAGCACAGTTGCTCGACTCCAACCGTGATCAATACCAATACAAATAAACGAGGCTTACTGGAATAGTCAGAGGAAGGCCACGATGATGGCCACCAAGGCCACGATGAAGAGTCATACCACGATGGCCAAGATCCACTATACGAAGAGTCATACCAAGATGATGGCCAAGATCCACTATACGAAGAGTCATACCATGATGGCCAAGATCCACTATACGAAGAGTCATACCAAGATGATGGCCAATATCCACTATACCAAGACCACGATGAATCATACCAAGATGGCCAAGATGAATAGTCATATGATGGCCAGGATATCGAATGAAACTTCTCATCACGGACCACGCCTCCTGTAGTAGCAATTTGAATAAGAGAACATGAGTCATTCTGACATCTGCAGTCTTATTATTTAAACAGTTACGAGAAGTCACCCAACACAATGCTGGAACATGAAAGCGAAGCTATTGGAGGATTTTCTCCCAAGTGTTTAGCTTGACTTACCCATGGCGAGAGGCATGGCACCGAGTCCTAGGACAAGGATGACTTGCAGCAAACCCATCTTCAGCAGTGCTTGTAGATGTATACCTTGACCAGGTTGCAATCCCCTATATATACAGCCCCACACTTGGTCACATATGTTTGCCGGATTGACTGAAGAATCCAGAATCCATTCACAAAGTTTAATCTAAATGAGATCAACAGCTTGTCCGCACTGCTAAATTCAACAAGCCTCTATTTTCCGATAGATTTGATCATTCAACTCTGATAAATTCTGTTAAAATACTGATATGAATCATATAAATAATACCATGCCGATTCTAATCTCTTGACACTATGATTTTTGTATCAAATTGATATTTCGTACAGCACATTAGCATCTGTTTCGTTGCTCTACGCCTCGAGACAGTGTTTTGTAGACTTATCAGATGGTCACAATTCAGAACGCAGTGATATTTTCATCCCTTCAACCAAATGCGGAGAAACAAGGCTGATGACGTTCTCTATCAGATGTTTGAAACTACTGCATACTAAAGTGTTGACTCATTCATTAATAGATAGAGAAGCCTTAATTTCGTTTACTGTGGAGTTATAGGAGATGTTTAACGACAGAATAGATAGATAGTTCCTGGGTTATTCCAGTATATCAGGGAACTCCCCGGGGAACTCCCGATGGTGGCCCACCGAACTATAGATGAAAACAAATTTAAGAGCCGAGCCAGTTCAGTATATATTTAGCAAGATAATTATTTCATTTAAATTTATTATCTATTAGAAGTGAGTTGAAGCGAGAGAAAAGTATGTATTAAGACAACTCAAAGCCATATTGTATTCATTATATGTGTTAAGTATATGAAAAGGGAGTAGATTGCAAGAACTCGACTTCAGTCTATGATTGCCAATTTTGCCACGCCAAGGAGTTATGAAGGTAGATTTAGATTTTTAGATTTAAAAATATTTTATTCAGGTCTATGAACATTTCCATACATGATGCACGAATATTCTTAGGACAGCCTGAATTATTACAAAAATGTTTACATAAGTCTGAATAGTTTACATACAACTGTTGTTATCATTACTGCTATATAAAATTATTAACTCCAAATCTTAGAAAGATTAATGATTTCATATTTTTAAAAAGTTATACGTGGCCCAATTTTACAACGAAACAATATAATATAAAAACAATGATACTCATTCATATTAACCATTAATAGTCATAGGAATTCCATATATTTGTACATTACTTCAAAGCTGTCTATATGCATTAACATTACACAATTATAAAACTCATTCATTGTAACAATGTATACTAACGGTTATGTAATTGCTCAACTTTGGATTGAAAATGATCTTTGTAATTATATACATAAAGACAGAAAAAGGTACCATCATATAATACTTTCAGGGCAACGCATGAAATATAACAACGCTGTTTGTTATGCGTATTTATAGTGAAGATTGAATTAAAGTTTATGTAATGTAATGTGGCCAATAAAAATATTTTAAAAAAAATGTCACTTGAGAACATTTTTTTCTCCTTCGGTGGAACTGGGTTGACCGTAGGCAACCGACCACTACACGTCGGACGCCCAGGTGCGTCATACGCCCGAACCTCGGATGACGTCAGGGCTAGTCTCCAGGGACTCTGGTCTCCTAGATATATGGGTCAGATTTTCAGAAAATGTACAATTCAACTTCGTCAAACTTCTCAAATAACCCAAATTTCACACCAAAATAAAGTTCAAAATACAGTTCAACCTAACCAAACAGATTGCTAGAATCAATGCAATGCTGAATATACTCCAATTTACCTAGCAGTGACCAAATTGCATTCTTATTTAGCAGAATTTACTAAAATTGTACAGCTGCCAATTGTACATTTTCTGAAAATCTGACCCATATATATCTAGCGATTCTCTCCGAGGTCGCTGGCACATTTTACTCCCAGTAGTCAAGGACCATATATGAAGACCAGAAATTCCTTTCTGATTTACAGCTCCTACCTAGTTTGTACATCACCCTTATGCTGGGCCCACACATTCAAGAACTCACAATTCGTACAAATTGGGGTCTTACGACAATTCGTGGACGAATTCTTAACAAAATTGGCCAATTCGTACGAATTTTTGTTAGTTTTTCGTGGCCCCCACATTCCCGTGGACTCATTTTCCTGTGACAGATCACATGTAAAAAAAAAATATCGGGGGAAATGGACATTATAAAAGTGAAAAAAAAATTGTTGATATTCCAAAATTTAGTGATTTTACAGACTTCCAAAGTTACCTGCCCCTCAAAATTACTGACATTAGTGGTCAAATCGCAGAATCTCTTAAAACTTTCGGATATATTCGATTGTTTTAAAGGCCTTAGGTACAAATAAAGAATACTTGAGCTGAATGGAATTGAATGATCTTTGATTGATTAAAACGTTTTTTAATTCAATTCAATTCAACATATTCGTACTAAATATTATCCCGATAACTGATAATGATATTTCAATGGTCAATAAACATATGGCCACAGACGTGTACGTATTTACAGGTATAACCACTAGTTTATGTTTGACAATATTACAGAGTCACTACGATGGTAAGCCGCCAGACTAACATGATTTGCCAAATTCAAAGCTGATTTGTGAGTACATGAACCTTTGTTACTCAATCACTGGGATTTATAATTATATGATGAATAATGCATAATAGCGTTGTATAGTTTTTCAGGCAAATAAATAAATCTGATTTTCAGTGACTCAGGAGGGCTGGATATGTACAGTGGGCAGGTTTACCTAATCTAATCAGGGCCATTACACCTGCATGGCTGTCCTCCAACAAATGGTAAAATATACTCTCATTATTTGGGAAATTGAGAGTATGTCGCTGAGATTGTCTCTAATATACTAGTGCATGTTGGAATTTAATCAGTTGAATTCTGACTTAGAAATATCAAGAAACAAGAGAGAAGGAGGGAGAGAGAGCCACAGGGAGAGGGAGGGAGAGAGAGGGGGAGGGAGAGAGAGAGGCATGCAGAGAGAGAGAGAGGGGAACATATAGGAGGGAGAGGGAAAAGAGATGCAGAGAGGAAGAGAGAGGGAGAGAGAGATGAAGATAGTAGCGAGTGATAGAAAAAAGTGAGAGGGGAAAGAGTGGAAGCGATATACGCGGTGAGAAGAAGAACGAGAGAGAGAGAGGAAGAAAAAGAGGTACATACAGGGAGCCAAAACCTACATGTTGACCCGAAAACAGTTTTGAATCACCAGCTTGCATTTAGACCTTGGAATAGGCTTTGCAACAGTCTTTCCCAATAGGCCTGGCTATTGCAGAGGCCTATCGGGAAGGCCTCTTGCAAACGCCACCACACTTCTGCAATAGAACTTTGCAATTGATCGCAATAGCATGGTGACGTCCGCGGTGCAATGCTTATCGCCAACACATATTAAACATGTCTAATTTTTGTTAGTCCATTTTGGGTAAGATTTCGCATGCACTTATTATACTACAGACCGCGTTGGTCTAGTGGCGCCACCACGGTGTTCCATCACGGACTAAAATCAATATACAACTCGGATTTAGCGTTTGAACTGTCTGTACTCCCATAGACGTCCCTCGGCCTTCGGCCTTGGGACGTCTATGGGAGTACAGACAGTTCTCACGCTAAAATCCTCGTTGTCTATTGCTATAATAGACGGCGACGCTTTTGTTATCGTGAAGCCTGCTGCAGAGTCTGTCGCAAAGAGGCCCACATGTCTGCGATACCCGGCTCCCCAAGATCGAATATAGATTTTTTTCTTATGCACTTATAGGGCCAATATAATATTCATAGTTACATCAAAACTGAGAAATACGCCATATCCACCATTATGTCGAACTGTGTTTTTAACCTAATTTCTGTCTCTATTTAGAGTTATTTAAGAGAATTTTTGAAGGAGAATTGAACATTTTCTGCCGATTTGACCCATTTGTGGTCTGAATCAACACATCTTTCAAAAACCAAATTTGATGATGCTCTATGTTTCTAATATTGCCATATATATCCTGTATGATTAAAGTGAATAAGTTCCATGATTCCATGACCACTACACTGAAAAACCCGCGGCCGTTTTATCAGTCAGATATAAATATTTCTCCAGCAATGACTGATTATTTTCAGCCGCAAATAGGCGCAACTGATAATTATCAGTCACCTCGGTAAAAAACAGCCATCACTGGTTTTTCTCAGTGCCTTCATGGAAATCTCAGTCAGTGGCTGATTTTCCGTAGCGCCGATGGGAATATCAGTCAGTGACTGTTTTTTTCTGTCCCGTCGCTTCATGCATCGCTGACCATGCCAGAGCGTCAATAGTTTGAAGCACTTATGTATCAACGTCACAAGGCTAGGACAAGGCCGTGGGAAAAAGGATTAATGACCAACCTTTATATATTTGATGTAGATCGATAATAGCCCCATAACTTTCTGCAGCTTTATATATTAGTTCTATAGTTCGTTTAAATATATTTATCAAGCTGAACCATGGCAGTATTTAGGCCTATATATCCCGCATTTCTTCCGCTGTAAACGTTTATGCAATATATATTTGTTCATGCAGTATTTATTTTGTTATTCTAACGCACCCACCTTGGTGCGTGAAAGTAAATCCTGCACAAGGTACAATCAGTGCATACACAACGTGTGAAACTTCCTTAGCGGCTGGTTCGCGCATTGCCATTTTGACACTTGTTAAGCTTTACTATGATATAGAATTGCAGCCAATATTACGCATGAATGCACGACCAGGTAGGCAGAATGATAGTGGGTTTACAGGGTGCACAATTGCCTGTTTCTAAAGCATGTTTCTACGATTCAGCTGCAGTCCTTAAAGTTTGAATGGTAGGTTTCTTTATAGGCAACATCCGATCAAGAATATTAGCTTCTCAACAGCCTATTGTTTGGGTGGGGATTTCATAAGTTTAATTCATTCTTGCCATGTATGTCCACTGCTGCTTGCCTGCCCAAAAACCAGGTGGCATGTATAAGGGTGCCTTGGATTGACAGTTTTAGAATAGGTTTCTGTATTCTAATAGTCATTTTCAGCAATCACTTGGTAAGGAATAAATGAGGAGTAAAGACATTCTCTTGCTTTCAATGTAGTTGTATTCAGCCACGATGTTGGTACAATAGTAGAGCAAGGCAAGAGTCCCCCTCTATCCACATTCACATGAGGTTTTATAGCCTAACCAATATTAATCTTCAACAAGCTAACTTACTGGGCGACCATTCTCTAGCTTTCTCTGGGCCATTCTCTGTCGCCCAAGGAGTCGCCACATACATTACTTGTTATAACACATAGGCCTATCAACCTAATACTGGCATTTACTATAGCATCTGTTAACACACCTCTAATTAAAGCTTGCTTAATCATGATGAAAGCGATTTTTCTTTTAATTAAACACAAATGTTTCAAAATATATTCTAAGATAGTTTTATCACTAGCACCAGTCAATCCACCTCACACTTTCATATAGGGGTATTTCAATATTGAAGTGTTGCGAATATCAAAGATGAAAAAACACAATTGAACTGTAGGGGCCTACATAAATTCAATTGTGACTGAAATCACCTGAACTTTCATTTAGGGGTAGTTTGTGGGCGGGTACATTTCTGTGTGGGGGTGTAAATCTCTGATTTCACACCCCAAGTTGACTGGTGAAGAAAAAAGTCCAATTGTATATTGGCACCCTTACACGTCCTTACAACATTCTTGGATATATTTCAGCAATATTTGCTTCGAGGTGGAAGTGAGGGGGAGTGGTGCAGGGGATGAAAAATGCATGGAATACAATTTAAAATTCAGAAGGCCTAAGCCAATGAAAAGTAAATCTAGGCTATTAATGCATGTTAAATATTGGAAACAAAATTCTGTTTCTAATTATGTCTTAAAAAATTAAAAGATAGGAAATAAATATAGTGGAACCTTTCCAATGTGACCACCCTTAGGACTCAACAATTGTTGGTCTCAAACCTTGAAAAAAGAATTAGGCCTATTTATTTCCTCACACACTCGATTGGCCCGCTCAAAATTGACCCAGAGCTACCCAGCAATGACTAGCCTCCCGACCTACAAACCTAGAAAATGTTAGCCCTGAATCTTAATGATTCGTATTTATATTTCATTATAAAGTGTTGAGTTTATATAGGATATTTCTTCCTGTTCGTGAAAATGGTAGCCTATTAATATTATCTTATACAAGACTCAATGACAATGGAATAACCAACTGATAAAACAAATTTAAAAAGTACTGATTAATACAATAATTGTATACACAATTTTGCCTTTCATACACATTTCCTGGTCGTTGACATGACTTCCACTCACCATAATAATCTACGTTAATGATGCAAAGCTAGCTAAACCTATGCTGGCGCCACCGCGTGGCAAGTTTTGAATTAGTTGTACAAGCTGGGCTGTGAAAGCGGCCGCCATCTTGCCTGTTTACCGTACACAGACGTTGCCGTTGGAATACACCAAATTAATCATGAAACTGACCAAATCCAGCACGTTTCCAACATCATAATTCAACATCCATCCATCAAAGGACACCGGGGAATATTGTGTAAGTACTTTTGTTCATTGATACTGAAGAAAGCCATTAGAGATCTAACAACAGACGGAGGCCGGGACGGGGGTGCACCATTGAATTTGAAATGGCCTGCATTTATGATATGCCTATGATAGGCGAACCAAACATTTTTAGTCCAGCGGGATGGCAGAAAAACGAGTTTCACAAGTGTGCAAGTCTCACGCATTCTGTGTGAGACATGGATGTTTTCTACCTACTTATGTATCTCCATGTTGTGTATTTGAATTCATATCTACAGAGATGCCAAGGCTTGCGGGACACTATCCCAGCCCCTAAGGCATGGGGTCTGGGGCCCGCGTAGGGCCCCAGAAGCCAGAGGGTTTTCTTTGCTCTCTGGTGCATTTTAACCATTTTTGGGGGTTAAATATTGTCCAAATGATAATATTAACTTCTTACTTTGATTCGCATAAAAAAATAAAAACTTGACTGGTATTTTGAGAGGTTTGTTAGAAAAGCTTTTGAAAATGTTTGAAACATAATTGATAATTGTATTTTGTAATTTGATTAAAAGATAATAATCTCATCTAGGGAAATATCCCCCCGTCTCATCTTCATCATCAAATACCGGAAAATCGCCGATATTCAGACGATTCAGATATACATTTGGGTGTATTTTTTCCTTACAAAACCAATCGTAAGGAAAATACAGAAGACTTATTCCTGAAGAACATGACGTCCAGAGTAGTTTAATTTTATGTAGAATAAAAACTATTTGATCAATTTAGTAGCGAATTTAGATTTGAAAGGTCCCAATACTCTTTAAGTTCCCTAACTATGGAAAACATTAAAAAGATTTTTTGAGCACAAAGGTTTTAGGCTACTGGGCCCATTTCGTAGGAATGGACCATGTATATATGTATTTTCTATTTAACCATTATTTCTTAAACATTCAAAACTAATTTGGGAATAGCAAATGTCGGCCTAATGATTGATGCAAATGTGTACAAGTTTACTATACTTACTGTAAAGTAGTAAGGTAAATATCTCTTTAAGATTTTAATGTATTCCAAATGATAAGTATGCTATTTTTTCTTCTATTTCAAATTATTTCATTGTGTAATGACACTGCGCTTGAGGTAAAATGATATCTCAAAAACATTGTTAGTAGGAAAATAAACTTAATCATGTAAACTATGAGTTGAAATTTTAATGATTAAAGGGTTGAACTGATGATCCTTAAAATCAGCAGAACGCACTAAAACAGTATCATTTTGCTAAAAATTTTCCTGTTGGGCGGGGGGCATACCCCCTAGATGGAGTGTGGTCCCCGCTACACTGTCAAATATTTCTGGGGAGAACCCTGGATCATTGAATAAAATATTGAATCGAATGTAATCATGTAAGTGTGCATAAGGAGGAGGGGTCACAGAGAAAGAGGAGGGAGTAAGGAGAGAGAAAATAGAGAGAGTGGGAAAGAGATATGAGAAACAGAAAGAAAGAGCTAAGAGGGGGGGGGGGGGGGTGAGAGGTGTAGGAGTAGGCAGATGGGGAAGGCGGCAGGGGGAGGAGAGAGGGAGGGTGAGAGTGAGAGGGAAAGAAGGAAAGAAAGTGAAATGAGACAAAAAAAACCCATGGAATTCATTTGCCCTTAATGCCTCTTTTCGATTTTATTTTCAATGAAACCTTGTGTGAGAATTTACAATCTTTTAATTTGCCCTGTGTTGGTACTCTTAAGTGTGGACGAGTGCACCAGCAAGGGGGTCTGGGGCCCGCCTAGGGCCCCAGAAGCTAAGAGATTTTGCTTGCTCTCTGGTGCATTTTAAGTATTTTAAGGGGTTAAATATTATCTGGTCAAAATTCCATTTTTCCGGGACAAAGTTGTCTGCGGGCGGGACGCGGGACACAGGGCTGATTTCCGGGACTGTCCCGGACAAATCGGGACACTTGGCATCTCTGTATCTAGCTTGTATTGGTTACATTCTGTATTCGCTGTGACTTGTGTGTGTGAGAGACAGGAGGAGAGAAAGAGAAATGAGAGACAGGTGGACGGAGACAGCGATCAGACAGTCAGTGTGTGACATAACCCATAGAACGATGGACAGGTCTATGAAAAATTGTAGTGGGGCCATGAAGTTTTCAAAAGCACTGGCCATGAGAAATTTGGGAGGTCTAATTTCATCATCAGTTCCTTATAATTCACCCTGGTTCTGTATCAGTGTCCATCCAGTCACTGATAATGGTTTTAGATAAACACTCGGCATTTATTTATTTCATTTGCTTTTGTCATGCAACTGCTCATTTCCTTCACCAAGTGCATCACATGCATTGTTCTACACTTTGGCCCTATACATATATGGTTGATTCCAGAAATTTTAAGGCGATTTGGATGTTTTTGTCACGTTTTTTTATTCAATAATTTTGGTCGTTGATGAGTATGGATTCCTTAGTATATACCACATAATACTAGATATTGCTCCATTTGTTCAACAGATTTTCATTTTCGTCTTGACATTTCCATATGAATACACACAAGTGAGAAAAAATAAAATACTCAATTACTTTTGAATGGACTTTGATATTCCATATTAAAGAACTTATCTGCCGGCCCCTATCAATACAATATTTAAATTTTTAGATTGGCTTACATTATCGTCCTTATGATGAGAAATGTAATTTGTCTAAATAAAACCTTAGGACGAGTACATCTTCTAACTGCTATTAAAAAGAAAACCTTTCATATTTGATCAACTCTTTGTTTGTTGTTTGATAGAGCAAAACGGCCTTATTATACTTCCTGCCAGTAGGGACCCTTGTGCGTGAAAATTATCACAAAATTGACCAAAAAGTACAATATTTTGCAAGAAAAATCGATTTAATGTATAATAATTAATATGTATCTGCATGGCCAAAGCCAACAATTCATTCAAAACAAACATATAATGTAGTTTGATTGTGAACAAATTTCGAAATAGGGACGTTGCACGTGAGAATTACCACTTTTCTGCAAATTAAAACCCAAAATTTTATGTTTACACTAGTGGAATTGATCCAATATACATATAGTGGTCTATGTTTCAGAAATCCGTTTAAAACAACAGTAAAATGTAGTTTGATAGAACAAAACAGTCGTATTATACTCTCTGCCAGTACTAGGGACTGTGCACATGAGAATGAAAAAACTTGTCATAGTAGTATGCATGATTTGAGAACCTATTTAAACATTGAAAATATTCATAGCTGTAAGGCATAAAATCACAAATGTTACATGAGTTATTGATATGGTCCATTATTTCTGTATGTAAAATTGATGTATACCATTTATATTTCAGACTAACATGCAAGACTCAGACAAATGGACACATGTAACATGCTTTCCCCCATGAAGACTGGCTATATAACTGAACCATTCAATTAGAAGGTAAACATATGGAGTGCGATTGATGTAAATTTTGTGGTCATATTCTTTGTTTACAAATCTATATTATAGATTAGTGATTATTATGATTATAAGCTTCTTATACTTGGAACATAACTATAACTTAAGTAATTGACAATGTTCGTATATTTATGTATTTATTTTGTTTACACAAAATGTTGATCTCAAAACATGGTAACGAAGATATAATTATAAGACATGTCAGCTCGATAATTCAGTAACATAATCTAGTATTTAATTTAAAGAAATCTAAAATGATATAGGACTGCTCTTGTTGGATATTCAAAATTTAAAGTAAAATAAGTTAGTTTGTAATTTTAACCAAAGGATGGGCTCGATTTGACTCAACCCCAAAGTTATAATGAAGTTAATTTGGATGCAAACAAGGATTTATGTATTCTGATGACATGGTATATTACTTTACTGTGATGGAAGAAAATTAACAATTCTAACTGTTTGCAGGTTCAAATGCATAGGACTAGCTGTGACTGTTCAAGGTAACCATGGTTTCACCGCCAGGAGCCCGTATATATGATGAGCAATTGACTGGTATGTTTATTGGTGACTATTGTCCTGTGGGACTAAAAACATCATATTAAAGTATGATTTTATCCCTGCTACTTAACATAATGACATGTTAACTTGTAACCCCTTCTATCTTTAGCATTTCCCCAGTACTTCTTTTCGTCCACATATACATAGAGGATCGAGTTCCATAAATGTAACATATAGGAGACAAGAAAAAGAGCAACAACTAAACAAAGAATATTTGTTTGATTGTATGTATAACTTGTCTGGTATTTTGTAACTTAACTAAGTGTGGATGAGTGTACCAGCAAAATATACGGTACTAGTTATTTATGAGTACAAAGCCCTTATTACGATCCCTGACTGTCCTATCTGTTACCTTTATGGAACTCGATTTTAATTTCAAACACAAATCAATGCTTTTTCAATTTATTCCGCACTAGGAATAGAGCAGATTAGTCCTGTAATTATCTGTTTCCCCCCTCTCCTCTTCACTCTCCCCTCCGCCTCTTTCTCTGGGTATATCGTGAGAAAGAAATGGAACGATACCTTCATTACTTTAAATGTTAGACTTGCTGAATTCAAAACTGAAAACCTATTTGAAAACAGAAACATTTGCTAAAATACATAGAGCCCAACACATAATGCCAAACCGTATTTCCTCAAGTCGACTTAAATTAGGTTGACAAAACACATGCATGGGGCACATAGTCGGCTTCCATTTATATCATTTATTCAAATATTATCTCATGCTTAAGTGGATATTCTTTATTTCAGTTCTACATTGTTGGCGGTAGCAGTATGAACGCCACACTAGCAAAAGCAAGTCCTGATATCAAAAATGGAATCTGATCTCAGTAGTTTAAGGATGGACGAAACAAAGTATCTTGGAGATATTGAGATGTAAGTGAATGTGTATTTTTTAAAAAAAAAAAAATGATTTAGAACAGTATTATGATAAATTGAAATGTAGATCATGCACCCAGTATACAAGCGATACATATGCATACAATGTCTTTAACTGAGGTTTCCTCCATATAAACGCTACAGCCATAACTCCATATGAATCTTAATTTTTATTCCAAAATTTGATTTTTATTTCAAATTCTGAGACCATAACAATAACACTTAAGAAAATATCCAGTTACAGTAACATAATTTGTTCTCTTTGAACAGCACATCAGTGGCAGACCATTTCTATGTTCCTAGCTCATGAGTACAAATGCAAGGAGGGACAGACTTCATTGGAAAGAGATAGGCACTACAATCCTGGACCATGCGTTTGATTCCAATATTCTTAAATTTATGGTAAGTACTCATACACCGCCACCCTGCAATGATAACCCATCCCTCACTAAAACACCCCACACTTCTCTCACACACACCCCCCCTTACTCACACACCCCAACCCAAACAAGGTAAAGCAGATGTAATTATAAGACATGTCAGGTCAATAATTAAGTAACATGATAGTAATTAAAGGAAAGTAACATTAATTAGGCCTAATAGTGTTGGATATCTAAACTATAATAAGTCTTTAAAATTCTAACTGTTTGCAGGTTCAAGTGCATGGGACTAGCACAGTAACAATGGTTTCATCGCCAGGGGCCCTTGGCCATGAAGAGAAATTGACAGGTATGTTTATTGGTGACTATTACATCCCCCTGTACCCCCTCCTGTACGTCCCCCTGTACCTCCTCCTGTACGTCCCCCTGTACCCCTCCCTCCTGTACATCCCCCTGTACCCCCTCCTGTACGTCCTACTGTACCTCCCCCTGTCCCTCCTCCTGTACCTCCTCCTGTATCACCCCTGTACGTCCTACTGTACCTCCCCCTGTCCCTCCTCCTGTACCTCCTCCAATATCACCCCTGTACCCCCCTCCTGTACATCCCCCTGTACCCCCTCCTGTGCGTCCCCCTCCAGTATCGCCCCTAAACGTCCCCCTGTATGTCCTACTGTACCTCCTCCTGTACGTCTCCCTGTACCACATCCTGTACGTCCTCCTGTACGTCCTCCTTTACCTCCTCGAGTATCACTCCTGTACCCCCCCTGTGCGTCCCCCTGTACTCCCTCCTGTACATCCTGTATCGCCCCTGTACCTCCTCCTGTTCATCCCCTTTACCTCTCCCTGTACGTCCCCCTGTACCTCCACCTGTATCACCCCTGTACCCCCTCCTGTACGTCCCCCTGTACCCCCTCCTGTACATCCCTCTGTACCTCCTCCTGTACCCCCTCCTGTATGTCCCCCTGTACCCCCTCCTGTATCCCCTGTACCTCCTCCTGTATCCCCCTGTACCTCCTCCTGTACGTCCCCCTGTACCTCCTCCTGTACGTCTCCCTTTACCTCTTGTATCCCCCTGTATATCCCCCTGTACCTCCTCCTGTATGTCCCCCTGTACTTCCTCCTGTATCCCCCTGTACCTCCTCCTGTATCACCCCTGTACATCCTCCTGTATGTCCCCCTGTACCTCCTCCTGGAGATCTCCCTGTACCACCTCCTGTACTTTCCCCTGTACCTCCTCCTGTATCACCCCTGTACTTCCTCCTGCATCACCGTATACCACCCCTGTACCTCCTCCTGTACCCCCTCCTGTACATCCCCCTGTACCTCCTCCTGTACGTCCCCCTGTACCGCCTCCTGTACTTTCCCCTGTACCTCCTCCTGTACGTCCCCCTGTACCTCCTCCTGTACGTCCCCCTTTACCTCTTGTATCCCCCTGTATATCCCCCTGTACCTCCTCCTGTATGTCACCCTGTACCTCCTCCTGTACCACCCCTGTACCTCCTCCTGTATCACCCCTTTACCTCCTCCTGTACGTCCCCCTGTACCGCCTCCTGTATCACCCTGTACCTCCTCCTGTATCACCCCTGTATGTCCCCCTGTACCTCCTCCTGTATCACCCCTGTACCTCCTCCTGTACGTCCCCCTGTACCTCCTCCTGTACGTCCCCCTGTACCTCCTCCTGTATGTCCCCCTGTACCTCCTCCTGGAGATCTCCCTGTACCACCTCCTGTACTTTCCCCTGTACCTCCTCCTGTATCACCCCTGTACCTCCTCCTGTATCACCCCTGTACCTCCTCCTGTATCATTAACCACTAATACCACTGGACCAACGGAAAAGTGCTATATTGATTTTGTCATTCACACGACCATCTGTAACATCCTATATTTCAATCCATCCCTCTCCCTTAAATGTCTCATTTCTCCTTGCTCCCCACCCTGCTCCTTGTTCATTTATGTGATTGTTTATTGTGTTAAATATCACATATCAGTCATGGAACCAGTCATGTATCTGAACCTTTAACATTGTATTTTTCAGTCTCAACTGTCCACCTAAGAATGAGCTGGTGCTGAAAATCTGGAAAGAGAACAATTCCATAAACAGCAATGGGTGCCGGTCTCTACTTTACTCTGTGTGTGGAAAAGAGGTTAGTTACAATTGATATTCATTCTATAATGTTGCCATCCACACTAATTATTTGTTGTATATGACATTGAATGCTCTCTCTCTCCTTTCCTCCACTCACTCCATCTGTTGTGTCTTCCCCTTCCCTCTTAAATAGACTTCATTGTGACATCAGTGATGTGAGACAACCCCTACATCCAGGGAGTAAGGGAGATATATGCATCTTGATCATTCCTGTCTCTCTCCCCTTCTCCCCCTACCTTTTCTCCCTCTTTCTCTCTCTCCCTCTCATATTTCCTCTCATTCTCTCTCTCCTCCCTCCCTCTCCCTCTCACCACTTGCTTCAAACAATTTGGGGTTGCAATGCACTTATTATAGGCCTACATTCAGGCGCATTCATAACTTGTAATGAACTAATTGGGTTGCACCAGGTAGACCTGCTAAGGCAGAGGCAGCGATTCCAATTCTGGAGGATGTAATTGTAAATTGAACGTGATCAGAAACAAAATACAATATATTTGGCAAGTGGCAACATCCTTTTTTACTTGCCCAAATTTATTTGCAGAATTATAAACAAAATCACACTGATCTGTATGTGTCTGTTTCATTGTAAGTAGACATCACAACAGGGGTTTGAAATCGGGGCCATAGACTAAAGATTTCAACTTGCCCACTCGGGCAAGTAACATTAAACTTTACTTGCTCAGAGCCATTTGCAAGTAAACATCGTGCCCTGAAAGGTGTAACTATACCTGGGTGAATCAAGTATTTTACTGTGTATTCGTCAGAAACTTGTATTCGTAGGACTATGTCACTGACTAATTCAGTTTGGTGATGCAAGTGTCACACTCAAAATCTGATTTTACGTAAATTTTACGTGAATTTTTTAATTTACTATTTTTCATTTCAGGATGTGAATTGAAGTCAATCAAAAGAAAGGATACAAGTCTAAGCCGAAGAAAGGGACCCCTGATACCCACAACAAGGTGGCACGATTCTTCCAAAGATGTGATATCAATACAGAAGAATTACCTTAAAGTAAAAATTCAGTGTTCCCAAAAACTTTTTATAAATGCAGGCCATGTTTTGTTCTCTATAATGTGCTTTCATCAGTATCCAGGTGTGCTATATTTGATTTTGCCTTAGTTACTACATTTTGAACCAAAGGTCCATCGAAAAATAAGAAAAGTCCATTGAAAATGTCAAAAAAGTCTATCGTCAGGTCAGAAAAGTCTATCGTCGGGTCAGAAAAGTCTATCGTCAGGTCAGGAAAGTCTGTCGTCAGGTGAGAAAAGTCTATCGTCAGGTGAGAAAAGTCTATCGTCAGGTCAGAAAAGTCTATCGTCAGGTCAGGAAAGTCTATTGTCAGGTCAGTAAAGTCTATCGTCGGGTCAGAAAAATCTATCGTCGGGTCAGAAAAGCAAGTATATCGTCAGGTCAGAATAGTCTATCGTCAGGTCAGAAAAGTCTATCGTCAGGTCAGGAAAGTGTATCGTCAGGTCAGGAAAGTGTATCGTCAGGTCAGGAAAGTCAATCGTCAGGTCAGGAAAGTCTATCGTCAGGTCAGGAAAGTCTATCGTCAGGTCAGGAAAGTCTATCGTCAGGTCAGAAAAGGCTATCGTCAGGTCAGAAAAGTATCGACAAAGTCAGAAAAGCGTCAGGTCAGTCTATCGTCAGGTCAGAAAAATCTATCGTCGGGTCAGAAAAGCAAGTATATCATCAGGTCAGAAAAGTCTATCGTCAGGTCAAAATTGTCTATCGTCGGGTCAGAAAAATCTATCGTCGGGTCAGAAAAGCAAGTATATCATCAGGTCAGAAAAGTCTATCCTCAGGTCAAAATTGTCAGGTCAGGAAAGTCTATCATCAGGTCAGAAAAGTCGATCGTCAGGTCAGAAAAGTATATCATCAGGTCAGAAAAATATATCGTCAGGTCAGAAAAGTCTATCGTCAGGTCAGAAAAGTATATCGTCAGGTCAGAAATGTATATCGTCAGGTGAGAAAAGTGTATCGTCAGGTCAGAATCATCAGGTCAGAAAAGTGTATCGTCAGGTCAGAAAAGTATAGCGTCAGGTCAGAAAAGTCTATCGTCAGGTCAGAAAAGTCTATCGTCAGGTCAGGAAAGTCTATTGTCAGGTCAGTAAAGTCTATCGTCGGGTCAGAAAAATCTATCATCGGATCAGAAAAGCAAGTATATCGTCAGGTCAGAATAGTCTATCGTCAGGTCAGAAAAGTCTATCGTCAGGTCAGGAAAGTCTATCGTCAGGTCAGGAAAGTCTATCGTCAGGTCAGGAAAGTCAATCGTCAGGTCAGGAAAGTCTATCGTCAGGTCAGGAAAGTCTATCGTCAGGTCAGAAAAGGCTATCGTCAGGTCAGAAAAGTATCGACAAAGTCAGAAAAGCGTCAGGTCAGTCTATCGTCTATCGTCAGTCTATCGTCAGGTCAGAAAAATCTATCGTTGGGTCAGAAAAGCAAGTATATCATCAGGTCAGAAAAGTCATTCGTCAGGTCAAAATTATCAGGTCAGGAAAGTCTATCATCAGGTCAGAAAAGTTGATCGTCAGGTCAGAAAAGTATATCATCAGGTCAGAAAAATATATCGTCAGGTCAGAAAAGTCTATCGTCAGGTCAGAAAAGTATATCGTCAGGTCAGAAATGTATATCGTCAGGTCAGAAAAATCGTCAGGTCAGAAAAGTGTATCGTCAGGTCAGAATCATCAGGTCAGAAAAGTGTATCGTCAGGTCAGAAAAGTATAGCGTCAGGTCAGAAATGTATATTGTCAGGTCAGAAAAGTCTATCTTCAGGTCAGAAAAAAGTCTCGTCAGGTCAGAATCGTCAGGTCAGAAAAGTCTATTGAGTGGGCAAGTGGAAATCTCTAGTCTACGGCCCCGATTTCAAACCCCTGTTGTGATGTCTAGGAAAGTCTATCGTCAGGTCAGGAAAGTCTATCGTCAGGTCAGGAAAGTCTATCGTCAGGTCAGGAAAGTCTATTGTCAGGTGCATTGGTTAAAATATGAAAATACATACTGTCTTGATGTCTCAGTTCATAAATTATGGTAGTTTCATATTGATTCTGATTCATTTTGAGGCTTCAGTCAACTACAATTTTAAGCCCAATAATAATCTGCAATGAGAGGCTAGTCCTCTCCAATGCCTGGCTGTGCCAAGGACACACAAGTGTAAATAAAGTAATAAATGTGTATGTGATGAATGTAAATAAAGTGTTGCTTTATATGATTTCCAGTGTTTGTTACCATTTCCTTTCTAGTTAGTCATATTGAGATTGTTTTAGGTTTTCATCAGGGGTATACTACTAGCCTGTGACACCCCAGGAATTGCAGCTTCCCGGTCTGTCACAGGGGATATTAGTACTATAAAACCTGATAATTCCTATTTTCATAACCCCTATAATTTGAATTAATGAAAAACCATCAATCTAACAAAAAACGGTCAAGTTAAAGGGCCACTGAAAAATAACGGTCAAACCTTGGTTACCACCGAAAAAAACGGTCAAATATTGGTAAAAAAAACACCCTGCAAAAAACAGTCAGCATTGAGATGACTGGGATTTATCGGTCACTGACCGTTTTTTTTCTCGGTCACCAAAAGTGATGACCGTTTTTTTTCTCGGTCACCAAAAGTGATGACCGTTTTTTTTTTCGGTCACTAAAATCTGACCGTTTTTTTTCGGTCACTGAAAATCTGACCGTTTTTTTCTCGGTCAGTGCCTGGCAATTGGATGCCAGCCAATTCCTGAGAAAAAACGGTCACTCACCGAGGTTGGGTCTATCAGTGTACAATCAGTGGGAATAGTAGACACTTTAAGAGGGATGGCTCCGATACAGCACCTTCCTAGAGCTGCACTTAATTGCCAAGTCATAGCACAGAGACACCTAACGTAAAAAAGGAGAGGGAGGGAAACATGACTGTACTTAATTCAAAATCAACAAAAATCATTGACTCTATGATATGTAAATGTCAGACCAGTTAAAATGGCCTGGAATTGGTGGCTCATAAAATAGAGGATAAACAAATAATCCAAAAAATCTCTGAGAGACTGCTGACACATTCTGAGGTGCAAACATTTGACCCTGCCCTGTCCTGTAATATTTACTTTTACTTTACTTATTCTATAATATTCGCCCTAAAGTGCGACCCACACTAGAGACATTTCACGGCCGATTTAAGTGTCCCGACTCTTTTTAGGAATTAAGATTCAGTCGGGGATCAATTTTCTTCACTCGGGGATTAAAATCAGCGATCGGGAGGTCTCCTGATTGCTCCAAGGGACCTTTCCTAAAAGTTAATCCCCAAAACGGCCGATTTAACCGGTTTAATCGGCGATTTAATTTTTTTATTAATCAGCTACTAGTTTGGGTCTAGGCCCGACTGGTCGGGAGCTCCATAAAGATAGTCGGCTGGTGTTCCCGATCGCTCGGGAGGGCCCTCCCGATTATCCAATATATTGGATAATCGGGAGAGCCCTCCCGACTGATCGGGGTGGGAAGCAAATGTTCATTTTTCAACTTTTTCAATTTTTTTTTTTTTCATTTTTTTCCCATCTACCTTGTCTAGGGTTTTGCTCTCAACTGCAAAATGCCATTGAAATGCTCCAAACCGCAAATGTCATTAAAATCCCATTAGGACGGAATTTTTTTTTTTTCATTTTTTTCCCATCTACCTTGTCTAGGGTTTTGCTCTCAACTGCAAAATGCCATTGAAATGCTCCAAACCGCAAATGTCATTAAAATCCCATTAGGACGCATTTTTTTTATCATTTTTTTTTCATCTATCTTGTCTAGGGTCTTGCTCCCAAATGCAAAATGCCATTGAAATGCTCCAAACCGCAAATGTCATTAAAATCCCATTAGGACGGAATCTTTTTTTTTTCAATTTTTTTTTTATCTATCTTCTCTAGGGTCTTGCTCCCAAATGCAAAATGCCATTGAAATGCTCCAAACCGCAAATGTCATTAAAATCTCATTAGGACGGAATCTTTTTTTTTTCAATTTTTTTTCATCTACCTTGTCTAGGGTCTTGCTCCAAACCGCAAAATGCCATTGAAATGCTCCCAACCGCAAATGTCATTAAAATCCCATTAGGACGGAATCTTTTTTTTCATTTTTTTTTCATCTACCTTGTCTAGGGTCTTGCTCCAAACCGCAAAATGCCATTGATATTGACTATTTCCAATTAAAAATTGACTTTTTGATTGACTATTTTGGCTTTTTGATTGACTATTTTGACTTTTCGATTGACTATTTCAACTTTTTGATTGCCTTTTTCGACTTTCTGATTGACTATTCTGACTTTTCTGACTTTTTAATTGACTATTTTGACTTTTTGATTGACTTTTGACTTTTTGATTGACTATTCTGACTTTCGATTGCCTTTTTTATTGACTTTTCTGACTTTCTGATTGACTATTCTGACTTTTTGATTGACTATTTTGACTTTTAGATTGACTATTTCAACTTTTTGATTGACTTTTTCGACATTCTGATTGACTTTTCTGACTTTTTGATTGACTATTTAGACTTTTTGATTGACTATTTAGACTTTTTGATTGACTATTCTGACTTTTGATTGCCTTTTTGATTGACTTTTCTGACTCTGATTGACTATTCTGACTTTTTGATTTTGACTTTTCTGACTTTTTGATTGACTATTTCAACTTTTTGATTGACTATTTCGACTTTCTGATTGACTATTCTGACTTTTTGATTGACTATTTTGACTTTTCGATTGACTATTTAGACTATTTGATTGACTATTCTGACTTTCGATTGCCTTTTTGATTGACTTTTCTGACTCTCTTATTGACTATTCTGACTTTTTGATTGACTTTTCTGACTTTTTGATTGACATTTCAACTTTTTGATTGACTATTTCAACTTTCTGATTGACTTTTCTAACTTTCTGATTGACTTTGATTGACTATTTCGACTTTCTGATTGACTATTCTGACTTAACGAATGACATTTCTGACTTTTTGATTGACTTTCTGAGATTGCGCAGAGTATAAGCATGTGCATGAGGGAGAATACATTTTTATTTTTTTTCCAAATGCTCTCCATTCCCCCTGCCCTCCTTCAGTAGTTAGGCCTACAAAATGAACAGTCCCTAGGAATGGGACATGCACGACCGCGCCGACTTGTTTGTAACGTTACAACGTTACGTTGTGAACTTGGCTAAGCAGAATATTTCTCTCATCTTCTGCGTTATTTCCTTCACTATATGGGTCAGATTTTCATAAAATGTACAATTCGCCTTCACCAATCCTCTCAAACAACCCACATTTAAGACAAAAATGAGCTTCAAAATGCAGTTTAACATAACAGAACTGATACTTTAAATCAATGTGATACCAAATATACTCAGATATACCCGATATTCATCATTTTTCAGCTAAATTTAGCCGAATTTCCTAAATGTGTAGAACTGCCAATTGTACATTTTCTGAGAATCTGACCCATATAATCTCACTATATAATCTGAACTTGAAAAAATTAAAAGTTTGGAATCCATATAGGGAAGGTTTTGATTTTCAAAGTCATTTGATGTGAGATGGTTGACCAATAGAATTGACCATCTATAGAGATATTATTGTAAAGTATGCAAAACTATATATGGCTAGATAGAACTTGAGGAGATCTAGGCAATAGAAGTACTTTTGATAGTATATAACAATATAGTAAGCATTCCTTAATCATCCTATTTTAAAGGGGGGTGATCCCATTTTGTGAGGATGGGTCATATATATATGAGCAATTCTAACGAATTGGGCTCACTTGCATGCATGCATTTGAAATTTTAGCCAAAAATACCCCCTGTGTACCCATTTCGTGAGAACTGACCATATATATACACACAAAAACATATATGATGCAGACACTATGTATATCTATACATATTTATGCATACACCTGCAAGGAAGAGGGAGTAGAGTAACTCCCGATTATATTAGTCAACTCCCGATTATAGTGGTGAGGACACTATTCGGGGATATGTTTGGGTCAACTCCCGATTATACTGGCATTTCCTGCAATCGGCGCTAGTGTGGGGCAAAAAAATTGCCAGGTTTATTCCTAAAAGTAACCGCGCCGATGCATCGGGAGCACTTTAATCGGCCGATTTAACTTACTTCTCTAGTGTGGGTCGACCTTAACTTGCCCAAATGTATTACTCTCACACATGTATTCCTGGTTAAATAAAGGAACAAAAAAAAATTCACTTGTTACCATTATGTGGGCTGGTAAGTTCTCGAGCACCATTATAGCAAATATTGTGGAGGATCACTAACTACCTCAGGACTAGAAAGTATATCCGCCAAGAAAGATTTGTTTTACTGGGCTTTAGTCACTATAATGAGTAATGTGTGTACGTTCATTGCCTGCGCTGGCAGTATAATTAGCTATTTTAAGTAATGAGATAATAGGTAATAATTAATAACTAATATAAATATAATGAGGTTACACAATGTTACGTAATGTTACATAACAGTCTCTAGCTCCACCACCACTGATTTTTCAAGCTGTGCGAAACATCATGGATTCTCTTGGGCTCTGAGCAACGATCCTATAGCTATAGGGTCGTTGCTCTGAGGCCTGGGGATTTGCTACTTGTCATTTTTAGACTGCATTTTTAAACTTCTTTCCGCCATATTTTTCCATTCTGTAAGCCTATATCACATAGGTCTATGTTGGCTCAAAGGGTGAAGCCTCTTGTCACAGTTGAATTAAACATAAGGACCTAATCCACCAACCCGATTCTCATGCGATTTTGCGCAGCAGAGGACTCTTTTGCACTAAATTCTGTGAGAATCGCATGAGAATCGGCTTAGTGGACTAGGGCCTTAAGGTGTAAGTACGAAACGTTTTATTTTAGAGCATTTGTTTGATATACATGGTGTCAAATAATTAGTATGTGAGGAAGTTGTTGAGTTTATGAGAACTGTAATTTGGTTTTGTCACCGTACATTTGCTAATTGTAGACAAGTTAAGTTTATTAGGGCGTGGCTTAGCTAAGCTTGGTGGTGCCGCACACTACTGGCTCAGATTTTCAGAAAATGTACAATTGGCAGATCTACACATTTAGTAAATTCTGCATAATTAGGCTGCAATTTGGCAAATACTAGGTAAATTCGAGTATATTTGGCATTGCATTGATTCTAGCAATATGTTAGGTTAGGTTGAACTGTATTTTGAACTTTATTTTCGTCTGAAATTGGGGTTATTTGAGAGGATTGGTGAACCTCATTTGTACATTTTCTGAAAATCTGACCCTCCTACTGCACACCTGATAACAGCGCCATCTATAAATTTGATTCGCGCCATCTTATGGAGCTTTATCCGTGAGCTTTATTTACTATGGTTGTAAAGAGAATATTTATTTGAATTAGGAATTAATGCCAGCCATTAAGTTACCAATGTCAGCCCATGTTTTTATCTACCAGCGATTCACTGTATATTGTATATTGAACCTCTTAATAGGGCACACAAACAAACAAAAATGTTTGTTTGTGACGAAACGAAAGGATGTATTTTGACACTCCTCCTTTTATAGTACTGTTAACTTAATAAATCGGATACATATATGTCAGCTAAAAATCTAGAACTAAGGAGAATTAATTGACAATTGTGTACTCTTTCTTGTATTTTCTATTATTATTACCTAATGCTAAAATTGATGTAGTTTTGTTTGACTGAATGAAACGTATCGCGTAGCGAAATTTTCAGCAAATAAAAAAGTTTAAAACAAATAAAATTGGGAATCCTTGCAATGCAACACCGGGAGAGAGTGGTGGGTTGAGACAGAACCACACCCCCACCGTTGGCTCACCAGTGTCATAATGTTACGGCAGATGGCGTTAAGGTGCATTCCATACATAAATGATAAAGGTAGAGGTGTACAAAAAGAAATACACTTAGGTCTTAATTTCGCATGGCTCACTTCCCTTGATGTATACATAATAAAGAACAAAATATTATTAGATAGATGTACTGCAGAGTGCATTGGTAGAAACATGTTTCCATATGCACACATTTTCTGTGGTAAAACAGCCTTACATTGATAATATATTCCCAATATGATGCAATCTTGGTAAGCTTGGTATATTAGTAATATGTCCATGGGCAATCCTACAGTTGTGTACTTTACATGTATTGCGATTATGGTAGGGTATGTAATGGCATTGTAAAAACTATGTATGATGTATGTTTGAAAATTAACGATCCGAGTAGTGCTATGAGGTAAACCGACGAAGCAAATGCTGAATAATGTTTAATCAATCTATCACATAAGTGATGTAAATTGGATTTGGACTTAACCCTTATGGAGCAAGGCAACGCTATAATGTATCAACATGGTTGATGTGCGTATTTGATATACTTGTTAAATGTTTGGCCGTAATAGTATACTAATAATAAAAAAAATAATTGCCAAGCCAGCCGATTACCAAGCCTCCACCTTAGATCTACATTAATTAAATCCCTGTAATGTTCGCTTGACCTTTGACATGAGTATCATTTCATTTCATTTCAAGAACCCTTTATTGCATAGATGTTAAGGATTCTTCAAATGAAACGTTGGGAGAATTCAGGATTAAGAAGAATGACAATACACCTAACTGATTAATGTATAACCCATCAACCTGTATTAATACTTTTTTTATTATTATTATTATTTTTATCGGCAGTAAGTACAAATCTGGCTTTTTTATTATTATTATTATTTTTATCGGCAGTAAGTACAAATCTGGCGTCGCCATCTGGCGATATTCTTACCACCTGCCTTAATAAGATCTAGGCTACTTATAGCTATGTTAATAGTAATGTTATTTTCTGAAGTCAGGTAGTACATGTCTATCGTCGAGGGGGCGTGGAAATATAACGGCGGTCGTGGGATACACTAGTTTACTTCATAGTGTATGACTTTCTCCTAGCTTTATTCAAATTCTTCCCAATTCTATGCGTAATGCGTAATAGAGATCAAACTGATATTCTAGCACGATAGTCGTCGTTACCAAAGATAGTGTAAATGTTGGAATGGCATGTTTAGCCTTGTAGAAGACCATAGCTCTCATTGTATTGTATGCCTTGTAACGCATATATGGGCCAGATTTTCAGAAAATGTACAATTGGCAGCTGTACACATTTAGTAAATTCTGCTAAATTAGGCTGCAATTTGGTGAATACCAGGTAAATTCGAGCATATTCGGCATTGCATTGGTTCTAGCAATCTATTAAGTTAGGTTGAACTGTATTTTGAACTTTAATTCCGTCTGAAATTTTTGTTATTTGAGAGGATTGGTGAAGGTGAATTTTCTGAAAATCTGTCCCATATATACAATGCATTGACATGGATGTATCACACAACACCTGCTCCCCGGGAGACCGCTGGGCTTGAAACCTTGTACCGGGCTATGCTTGGGCTATGGCCGGCCTCCCTCAACGCCCAAGCACTGGTCTCTGTCACTTGCCGGCAGCTAACAATTGTATGATCTATGGACCCTTAATGACTGAAAATGATATATAGAACCTTAGTGGGTGGGTTAAGTGACTTTATACTTCAAGTCATGCTGCAAATATCCCCTTTGGCATAAGTGTACCTTAGGGTCATAGAAATCTTTTTATCCAAAGACACAAGTGAGATCACCCTTTGAATTCAAAATATATGCGTTTCCATGGCAACAGGGTATCATTATTTTCAAAATAAGGTATTTAAAGTATAACTTGTATCCTTTTGTCAGGAATGTTACCAAACTTGACAATATAAATGGTATATGTAAGGGCTGTTTGCAGACAATTACTTGGTGACCTTGACAAAGGTCAAGGTCACCATTTTGAAGGTCAAAGTTGAGAATTTTGTCAATTTTTTTGATATACTGTTGTTTCAATTGCTACTGTAACCTCAGGTTATATATAAATACCTTGTGATCTACTAACTATTGTTCCCTAGGTCAACAGCTCTGTATTCATACTCTATTTGTCCATACAGACCTATTTTAACTAAATCTATTGCTGCCAAGATAAAAAATAGTCAGTTGCGTTTTTATGCATTTCTATGGAAAAAAGCCTAACAAAAATAGTGCAAGGTGAGATCTTTTCTACATTCAAATAAAGGTTTAGCAACCATACATTTAATGTTGCTTATTCACCTGATATTACATACATCCCAACTAGGGCTTAATCATGTCTAGTTTATTATGACCTTGAACCAAGGTCAAGGTCATATTCTCAAGGTCAAATCTAGGAAATTGCTATATTCAGCTATATTCAGCTGAAATTGTCAATTTTCGTTGGTTTAGTATCTGTGTATGGAAAACATCAAAGATGAAGTAAAATTTCTAAAGAGTATAACCTTCAGTTGACCTTCATACCAGGTCAAGGTCATTGGAAGTGTGGAAGTACCTCAGTGCAATAGAACAGAGTTATCCGAAGACACAGCTAAGAGCAACTCTTCTATCCAAAATATGCAGATTGATTTCAAAATGGCTACCAAGAATACACTCCATATGCTTGCGTCAAATTTTCCAAATAATATTGTGTTAAATCATAAGCCCAATCTAATTGAACTAATTAATTCTTAAACTCTGAAACAAATGGTCTACTTTTACTTTGAGAATCATCGGTAAATAATGAAAAATCTACTCAAATTGGTACAAAGTTGAGGCATCCATTTTAAGCTCTTTCTTATGTTCACTGATAATAGCTCAATATTGTCATCACTGACAATTTAAGGTTATAAGGATGTAGTTGTAATGCTCTAATAAGGGTATACAGGTTTTGTTATATTTCCAGGTTTCAGTGAAACAGTTTATGTCAATATCTGAGCTTAGGATATCTTCTTTACTTGGTCGACCATTTTAAATGAACAATTTTCAAACATTTTTGTGTTAGTAATTCATCCCCATGGGCTAGTAATAGAACCCAGCAGTTCAGCATGGAGGAGCCCAACATTGCTGGTACCAAAGAAAAATTGGGAGTTATTAGGTCTTGTGTAGATCTTACAAAACTCAACTCTGTTACCAAAAAGAACACTCATCCCCAAACATTCAAGATATATTTATTAGTTTGGCAGGATCAACTGTTATTTCCACCATTGACCTAAAAAGCGACTACTGCCAGGTAGAAACAGACCCAGAAAGTATTGAATAAACAGTGTTTGTGTGCCATCGAGGCATTTCCATAGAATGCCTTTTGGTCTCACCAATGCACCAGCTGTCTTTCAATGGGCCATGAACAAAATGTTTTCAGAATTTATTGGAAAATTTTATGAATGATATTGTGATTTATTCCAAAACTGAAGAGGAGCATGATCCCCATTTGGGTCTGGTGTTCAATAAGCTAGAAGAATATGGAATTACAATTAAAAAGAGTAAATGCATTTTCAAACAAGAAAAAGTAGATCTCGTTGGCTACCAAGGATGGTTTCTGTTGGTTTCCAAGGATGGGATTAACTCCCACCCAGATAAATGTAGTGCTATATGGGATATGCCAACCCCAGAAGACCAGGGCAGAATTCACTCATTTCTAGGAATGACTGGTTATTACCGTCAATGTATCCCAGATTATGCCAGAGTAGCTTATCCTCTAGTAAAGCTTACCAAAAAGTATGCCCGGTTTGACTGGTTGGAAGAGCAGCAAAATGAAACACTGAAGGAATTACTTACTTCAGATAGAGTAATGCCACACCCTCAACTAGATAAGCTTCATCACCTCTACAGTGATGCATGCAAAAGGGATCACACTGGTTCAGGCTGATAGCCAAGGCACAAGGAGACCCGGTCAATATATTTCCAAACAACTCTCCGGCCCACAATTAAATTGGACTACTTTTGCGAAAGAGGTATATATATGCAATTGTTTATGCTCTAAATAACCTTAGACCAAGGTAGCAAATTCAAAATTTATACTGATCACAAGCCATTAAAATTGCTGTTTGTAGGTCAAAGACACAAAAATTCATTGATGGGCTGTACTAATAGCAGAGTTACGGGCTCCCATTGAGTATAGAAAAGGGGCCGACAATATTAGGGCAGATATGCTTTCTCAAATATAGACAATTCCCAAGGAGAAGGACAGACTCTCAGTCAATTCAAAGTCTGCGCCTTAGATGAAGTTAATGAAATCCTTTGGGAATTTGATAAACTTGAGAAAGAGCAAATAAGAGTAGAACAGAGGGAAATGGATGAATTCCAACTGGGCGTGGAGGAGAAGGGAGACTATGCCATAATTGTTGGCATGCTCTTAACTCTAATTCCTCCCCGAGGTAAGCATGCCTACCCCCGTTTGGTCTTGCCCCCTCAGCTAGGTATAGAGTAGTGAGGCAGGCTCACAGCAAGATAGGCCATCAGGGCATGAGAAAAACATTGGATAGGATCCAAGAGGCCTAGAAATTGCCCACTATGAGAAGCGATACATACATTGTTTTGACAAAATGTGCTAGTCGGAAGTCAGAAGTTGGACAGGGGTGTGTACCTCCTACAGCTATGCCCATAGCAACGTACCCAGGACAGACACTGGGAATGGATCTCTGTGGTGCCTTCCCAGTCTCTGATCAAGGGAACACATATATTATAATGGTAATAGATCATGCTACAGGCTGGGTTGAGGTCAAACCCATACCCTCCAAGCCAGCTAAAAATATAGCTGACTATTTGGCAAATGAATACATTCCCTGGTATGGCCATCTAGATGTAGTCATCACCTATAGGGGACTGGAATTCATAAACCAACAAGTGGAAGGGTATCTCAAATCTCTAGACACTGAAGTAAGGCATTCTACCAGCAAAATGGGAAAGGCATTCAGGTCCAACCCTCTTGGCAGAGTCTCCACCTCTTGTGGGACTACTTTTAAGGCCTATTTTTTAACTTTCAGCAACAATCCAAAATATCCTTTTTCTAAAATTGTTCCCACTCCCAATGGAACCAAAGATGCCATGCTAAGTGAAGGCCTACATGGCCCTAACAGATGCTTTCAGAGAGGCCACTGAATGCACTGAGGCCAGTAGAGAGGCCAATTACAAGAGATTGAGGGCCAGAGCAAAACATCTAAGGATCCAAAGATCTAAACATAGGGGATCACGTAGTGGTGTTATTGGGTACCAGCACTCCACTGGACCCGAAGTGGGATCATGATTACATAATAACTGGTATAAGGGGTACCACTATAACACTCAGGGAGCCCCTAGGTGAACAAAAACATATAAACAGTTGATATCTGGGGAAATAGATTGGGATGTACTGAGAACTAGGCAACCAAGGGTGGATCAGGGTAAAGGTAATAAGGCTTGGAAACAGACTGAACAAGCCCAACGAGTCAGAGCTCCACCACCGGCCCCACCCATTCTGAGGCAGTGCCTGACAATGTATCTATTCCTATACCACTCATGCCTCATGCAATTCAGATAGAAGAGCAGAACAAAGAAAAAGTGCCATGCCCACCCCAGCAACTGCCTCTGCAAAAGGAGGTGTTAGTACTATACTCACCTAGACCAGTCACCGTGCACCACTCTCTGCCACCCAATGCTGCTGTGGAGCTCCTTTGCTCAAGCCCCAACCAGATGCTCTCACCAGATCCAGAGCCAAGAGAGGGAGGGTGAAAATACCACCAATCCATCCCCTACCCAAAGCTCTGAACCATACATCTGAAAATACTGATACTCCACCCTCTAGAATCCACCAAGAGGGAGAGACCTGACTCCTCTCCCAACCCAGTCTCACCCTCTTCACCTGTGCAGAAGCTGTCTTGCATACCCCCACAATCACCACCACCCACCATGGGCTCAACCATGGGAGTTCGACCTGGAAGTACCTCCCATGACAGATTTCTCGGAGACTTCACCATTGGATTCCTCTTTATAACCTTCTTAGCCATGCAGGCAAGTCGTGATCTATTCGAGAAGAGGAAGTCCTAGTGTATGAAGAATTATGGGTCAGAGCGCTGATGGTGACTTGGACGACAGTGATTATCCTTCATCCTCCTATGCCCCCTCCTGTCAAAGCCTAGGATAATAATAGTAGGTGGTTGTCTCCTGGTCGGAAAGGATTGGCGTGTGAGTAGTATTCAAGCCATAAGTCCCATATATATCTCTCCCCAGCCCAAAAATGATTAATTTAACCCATGACAATTTCTCCCCTCTTTCCACAATTGAACCAACAATTAACTTTCCTGCAAAGAGCAGAAGTATGCATTCTCTCTCACACAGAGGTCCCTAAACCCGCCCCTGCTGTTACTCCCTTTATCCCATGGTCTGACTATCTGGGGTTTGGTTACCCTTATATAGACATAACTCTAGGAATTTGTCACCTTTGCTGCCGAAAGGGGCTTGTCCCCGAGGCACAGTCAACCTACAGTGTTGCTTGAGGACCCTTAAAAGAAAGGAAATTGCCCTAGAAGAACCCCCGACCCTTTCGCTTTAAAGCCTACCCCTCCAAAACATGAACCAAGAGAATATGTGAGTGATTCTTGAACATCCCCCTTCCTCACCATATCATTATGATGCCAATTTCAGACTGTGCAGGATGACGTCATAGGTTTTTAACAATTTATTTGGTTTCTTGAGTAAATAACATGATCACTTCAATTCAATTCAAGAATTCTTTTATTTTATCAGATCTTATTACAATGCAGTAATTCAACTTTCTAAATAGACGATTGCCTAGATAGATCTTCCATTGAGTGCCTGAACATCTACATTGTCTTTATCTTTATCTCATCTTTGATATTTTACTATTAATATTTTGTTCTGCCTCTTCTGGGTGTGAGAGCGGAACGAAGAGTATTTTATACCTTGGGTGAAATTCATTCCTCTTAGGAGGAACGGTGGAATCCATGGACAAGGATCCAGCCAAACCAGGTATTTTTATCCAACCAGAGCTTCTTGTCTATCTCAAACCCTTCTGCTTTGAAATGAGAGTGATACAGGCGCCCTGTTGGTCTGCAACAAGGTCCAGGGGCCTTCGGCTGGCTGGGCAGGCAGAGGAGGATGTGGTGACAACCATACAGAAGAAATTTCTGTGTACTCAGACTCTCACAAGAGTTTAAGACATTTTCACAGGTGTTCAAAAGCACAACTCCACACAAAGACTTCTTTATAAATTTACCTGACTAAAAGACTTTTTAGTAGCAGTACAATGGCCTCACAACAATGAATATAATTCCTTTAATAGAGCCTCAAACCAACTTTCTAGACCAATGATGTCCATTTTACTTTATTACCTTACATATCATCTACATTCTGTCTTTGTAAACACTGTATAATTGTATTCAATTCTGTTTGGTCAGACTAGGTTGGTCAGTTGGCTAATATTTTGTTTGAAAGATTTATTATCTTTCAATCAAAAGAAAATTATTGTATGAATGTAAAGAATTGCATTCTTTGGGAGGGAGGGTTGAGAGGGAGGGGACAAGCTATCTAAAACAGACTCCCCTACCTGTCCGATCTAATTAACATTCGCTGCTCTAGGGTAATCAGTGGAAAGGGGGAAGGGCCAGTGCGAAGGAGGGATGACCAACTTGGGTTTGGAGTAGGGGAGTGGAGGGGGAGTGGAGGGAATCCTATCTACTATGTTGACAATGCATGACCTTAGCATGATGGGGCGCTGGTGGTCAGTCCACATGGAGGAGGATTCTTCCTCAGCCAATTAGAATGGGGTAGAGCAGCGTAAATATGACCAATTTTCATGAAAAGTAGTAATTTTCAGGAAATGCAGTTGAAAAAATGTAAAAAATAGATTTGTTTATATATTGCTGATTTTTCTTGTACATATTAACATAATACCCAGCTGTAATTCTCCGAAATTTGGCAGCTTAATATCTAATAATTACCATTTCACTCATGTGGTAGGTTCATTTTAATAATTTTCTTTTTCTACCTTCAAAAACAGGCCTATTTATTCAGATTTTGACTGTAATTTGATATATTGTGGTAAACACATATAATGTAAAATGATCCTAAATTTTTGCATCTTTTTATTTAAAAATTTCATTTTTTAATAGATAGTATTTCCTTTCACTTTTCTATACAATAGAATGTATGAAATATGATATCGGTCATTATATGAAACTATCAGTTGGTCCATTAAGATGGATTCATTCAGACTTACTAACTAACTTGTTATTACCTGTTTTAAGTAGCTTAAGAGATGAGCATGACATACGGTGATGCATGACATACGGTGATGTTTTGCTGTATCAAACATACCTCACAGTCAGGAAAATGACAAAAACATGTCAATATAATGCTCAGGATTGAACCTAATCCATATTTCTTTGAATATCCAGAACAACGGCTTTATTCTTTAGCCTCTAAATTGTGAGGATATATAATTGGTGTGACGTACAGTGATGCATTTAACTTCCCCAACCATCAAACTGACATATGGATGATCTTATGGGATAGTTACTATCCCTAAATATTAATGCGAATTTAACCTGGGATTATGAAACTATGTAAAAAACACTACTTGATAATCTAATAGATCTATATTAAAGCTTAATATTTATAGTTGATCTAGGCACATAAAAAAACATGACATACAATGACACATATTTCCCATAGGTTCCCCCTCTAGTTAATAGAGAAATATTGAATTCATACCCATTAAAATTATGAGAATCAATTGGCAAGTACTTAAAATCAATATTCATAGAAGGAACGGATGGACAAAATATTGCTATTTTTTATTATTACAGTTTAAAATAATAATTGTGTTTAAATATATGAATAAACTAGGAAAGGCTGGTTGTACCAGACCAAAGTTGTTACAGTGCTAATCATTTAATAGAATATCACTTTAAAAAAACACTGTTTTTTTGCCCATAACTTCCTTATTTCTGATGATAGAGCCATGAAAATAGATTTCCCATGACAGATTTTGACAAGTTATGCCCATCTAGTGTCAGGATATTTGTCCTGTTATTGCTCAAAAACCCAAATGCCTACCAGTCGTGAAAATCGGTCATATATCTAGGAACTTGTTCATGAATAAATTCAGTCAAATGCTTGGATATTGATAAAATTTGATGCTAGGCCTCAAGCACTTCTTGCCTGGGCCGAGCTGACAAAACTTCAATTGATCTCTGACTTCCTGATTCCGACTTCACATAATACCAAATCTCTGGGTAAATTGGCCTTGGTATTTCACAACACATCATGTATGATACTGAAAAGCGAAAATTACTTACTGAGAATTGCAAAATCATCCTAGCTGTCGGCCATCTTGGTTGCTACTAAGGATGATGTGTCTCATCAAATATATTCACTTGTTATTTTGCAAAGGTGAACAACAAGCTCTTTTGCTTTAAAAATATCATGGTTTTGAAAGCCTTCATCAAGGACTGAAAGATACATTCCAAGAAATTAAGATCAAGTGGTTCTTCTCAATATTATCAATCTCTTATTCAATGAAAAGTAAAATAAATGTCTAAATTCTGTGATTTTATGATCGGGGAGACACAGAAATGAGCGTTGACACCATGGTCATAGTATTGTAGATGCACTGAATAGATACATGGTGGCACCTCTGTACCAGGCCAAGCCCCATGTTTCTCTCTCTCTGCAAACAAATTCTCCCTCACAACGCATGCGCAGCGACTATCAGAATGGAACAAGGCTATGTAGGTCACACTGGTGTTCACCAGTATAAGAGGATGAGTATTTCTTCTCAAATATTAAACTCCAAACTTCAGAAAGAAACCTAAATGATTGGAAGAAGGTGGGGCAGTGTAGTAGTTAGCTTATCAAATGAAATTTGAGATTTGTATAGAAAATTCCTGGTAATGTACCTTTAAAATAGGCTTATGCATAAAATATGTTTGACCTTTGACCTTGACCCTGAACCATGATCAAGGTCATTTAATCTGTGAAATTAGATCGTCAACACATTTGTCCTGTTTGTAGCTCAAAAATCATCACTGCATATACCTTAATCAAAAGAAATATAATTCAAATGCAAAAGCTATGCCTTTTGACCTTGAAAAAGTTGACCTTGAACTTGGCATTAGTTCAGGGTTATTCAAGGTCTATTGCACTAAGGTTGAAAATTATTATTTCAGTGGAGAATGTGACAAGTCTGAACTAATAAAATATTCAGAATTCATCATTTTGTTAATATTTTACAACAGACTAATATTACTATGGTCCTCTTTTTATCAAAATATTTGAATCATTGTCTTGGTAATAATGACCTTGACCTTGTATGAAGGTCAACTGAATGTTGAACTGTTTAGAAATTGTACTGCATCTTTGATATTTTCCATACACAGATACTAAACCAATTGAATTGGCAATTTCAGCTGTATAGAGCAGAATAAAGCTATTTCCTAGATTTGACCTTGAGAATATGACCTTAACCTTGGTTCAAGGTCATCATAAACTAGATATAATTAAGCCCTAGTGGGGATACAAGGAATATCATGAGAGCAACATTAAATGTATGGTTGCTAAACCTTAATGTGAATGTAGAACAGAGCTCACTTTGCAATATTTTCGATATTGGGGCTATTTGGGGCTTTTTTCCATAGAAATGCATAGATAAAGGAAACTGACTATTTTTGTTACGGCAACAGTAGATGTAGTTAAAATAGGTATATATAGACAAATAGAGTATCAATACGGAGCTGTTGATTTAGGGAACAATATCTAGTAGATAATTTGCTGTTTTATTTCAACAGGGGGTCACTATAACAACTGAAACAAACTCACATACAAAAGCTAGAGCAAAACTTCCTATTTGACCTTGAAAATAGTGACCTTGACCTTTATCAAGGTCACTCACCGGCTGGTTGGATATAGCCCTCATGGATACTTTTATTATCCCTAAGTTTGGTGACATTCCCAATAAAAGTGTAGAAATTGGAAACTGAAAACCATTTTTTTTGTAAGAACAAAAAAAATAGTGACTGTTGCTATGGAAACCCATATATTTTCGATTCAAAGGGCTATCTCACTTGTGTCTTTGGATAAATTTGTTTCTATGACCCTTGGCCACCTTCATACCAAAGGGAACATTTGTAGCATGATCTGAAGTAAACAGCCTATTTTATGCACTTAACTCACCCACTATCTGACTAAAACATATAATTATGTTTTTTCCCTTATTATAATCCATAAAGCCTGGTTTTAGGCCACAACCTGACCACTGGCTCCCTTGTACAGAATAATGATGCTAATTTAAGTCGCAATAATATAATAAAGGGGCTTCAGCTCAAGAATTGAAGATATTGCAATAGAGGATAAATAAACCCAACGCTCGCTCAATACACAATGATGCAATATAGAAATAATAAATCGCTAATCAATGTCCGATGCTGTGTTCAATATTGAATGAAACCAAATGTAATATTACCAATGGTGGTCGTAAAATCGCCTAACCGCAACGCCATGAAATCCTATGTACTGTCCTATAAAAAAATAAAAATAAACGAATCAGGGCATGAGGAAAACCGTTCCATGGAACGAGAATGCTTTTGGTTATATTGTACATACCTATTGAATAAAGCTCTTGTCCCCCCAAAAAATATAGTACATACATACATATATACATACATACTTGGACCATGAATACACTGACCTCAACAGACATGCTCCAGATCTGTTTATGGATCTCACTCTAACACCTTCACCATGCATGCCTCGTTGCTTCATGCTTGCTGCATTATACAAAGTCATACATGACAACCACTTTAACAAGACTAACTTATTCTAATTTTGAGATGACAAATCTCTATTGAAGTGAGGAAATGGGAATGTTTATTATGTATAAGACCATATTAAAAGGTATTTTGGAAAGAGGTAGATTTTAAAACCAAGATTGTTTCATTTTAATACCAGTTTAATTTCCTATTTTAATTTTGACAGTTTTGCTGGGTGAGTCATCATATCGGTGGAAGATATGTTAAACCACCAATTCATCCTCCCACACAGTGTTACAGGGCCCTTCCACTTAGGGAAACAATTGTCTTTGCAACTTCAGCTCTGCGAACAAATTATAAGTGGACAAGCTTCTGCCCAACGTAACCAGACAAATAACATTTAGGATGGTAAAGCATAAGAGCCGGATTGTTAATCTTTTTTCACTCTACACACCTCTATGTATTTTTCTAAACATGTCAATATTCTCAGGGTACAACGAAAATCACCCAAGGGTGAGATTGCTGTAATCTTGTTAACCTCCTGAATAAATAAATTTGCCAAACAAAAAAGGTGTAAAACTGTAAAATACGAGAACAACTAAAGAATTGTGAGTGTGGATCAGTATGACTGTTTTGTTTTAAATGTGTTTATTCAGCCAAGAGACAATATGTTATTATACCCTTTTCTCAGTGTTACCTTATGGAAAAAGCTAAGCATAGAAGTTCATTACAACAATTGTAGTTTAAGAAATACAGGATTATAGACATAGAAGGAAGGTATCATGGTAATATAAAATATATCCAGAAAAAAATAATATCAGGTATATCTTTAACAAAGGGAATACAATTTTAAAAACAAAAAAACACAAAGGGAATACAATCGAAGCAAAATAGGTTTGTTTGTTTTAAGATTTTTATTCAGCTAGACATTATGCAACAGGTACACTATTCACAGAAAAGCTGCTTTAAATCAGATATAAAAAATGTTAGAAAATAATAGAAAAATTACATAATAGTAATAATAATCGTTAACCAGAAGGTTATTTCACCTTAGGCGTTCAATAATAAAGAAATAGAGATCAAAATTAAAACCATACACCCGGGACTGTGTCCAATTCTTGACAGGCCATGTTTTACACATCTAGTTCAAGAAATATTCCAATATACAAAAAGAAAGAAAGGTTCAGAACCAACACCTGGGTATAATCATCATCATACTATGCAAGGAGCGGTATTTGTTACGTTTAGCTACGTTACGGTCTGCTTGGTGTTCTTCATCAGGGACAAGTAATGGATTGTCCTTGGGGTGGTTGTAAGTGAGGGAGTGTTCAGTAATTCTCCCAAGACGTTTCTCGACACTCATTACATGAAGGCAACCATCAGTCATAAATCGCCTCGCCTCACCTATACACAGATAAATTATAGCCAGAGGAAAAGATGTATGCAAAAAAAGAAGTAAATTATAGCTAGACGGATTGCGTGTCAGAGTATGGGCGCTCGGTGTAAGGTATTTTATATTTCTTTTGCTTTTATTAAATGACTATAGTGTATTTTGCGATTTCACCGCAGATCCCAAGAGACTAACTTCCTATAGACCACCCAGACCATCCAAAACCTCGGGTATTATTGCTGCTTACTCAGTTCAAACGCACGTTTGCTTATGATCAGGTGCTTCAACGAGAAGCCCATTCGGATAACTTGTGTTTAGCATAAAACGAATAAAACTTCTAATCATAACTCGCTTAAGTTATAGTTTTGGTGTTACAAGGGCGTCGGAAGCTAATTTGAAGTGTGTGGGTGTGTGTGTGTGGGGGGGGGGGACAAGACATAAGTTTGACCTTTGTTACCTCACTAAACAGTAATGATATGTAGTGGTGTATCAAATCAAAGTTACGCTATTTTGTAATTTTCATATTATCATTAACATATAAATGAAGGCCTGCGAAAATGACACAATTCATGACTCCCTGTCATTGCTTCTATACATTCTTCCACATAACCAAATACTATGGGGATCAAACGTTTATCGAACATGGTATGTTTTCTATAGATTTTAGACTATACACTATACCTTAAGGCCCTTAATTCCATGTGGATCAAAATCCAAAATGGCGGCTATGCAACTCCCCTATTCCACGGCTCATCATTACTTGTATAATGTCTATAATGATTGGCTGAAAAGTAAGTATCTTGGAATAATCTAAATATTTGTACTCTTAAGTTACAAAAATGGAATTTTCACAAAAGAGCAGTATCTCTGAAAAACCCCCCAACATTTTAGGATGTTAATGCTCTCTGATGGTCTGTTGGTATAACCTAATATATTGTATGGAGGTTGTATACATATATGATGGCAGACACGAAATTCATACAATTGATTTAACCCTCAGAAAATATACCGTATAACCTCCAATAATACATAGGATTCCAATAATGGCTGGGGTACTAATTACTACCGTGTATCAGTGATATTTGTTAAATAACCGCCAAGATTCTAATAAGTGCCAGGTGTGAATGTGGTAGTCTTTGTAGAGACAAAACTTGCTGAGTAGATTATCTAGCTAATGTATTATTGTCATGGATATCATTTGGGATGTGTTTCAGGAAAATGAGTCATAAGTCGTAAAGTTGATATTTTTCAAAGTGTTTTTTCACAAGATCACAGTATTGGAATGTTCTGATTTTTGGAGAGTTTATCACTCATAGCTATATCAATCGATGTATCAAATTGCAGGACAATCTATATAATATATTCTTTCGTTTTAAAGGTCCTCATATGGCCTACATTTAGTTACTTTACTGTATATTGACCCCAAGAAATATTGGAAACTTTTTTTTCCAAAATTAGAATATCAAACTTTAAATCTAGAAATACTTATTAGATTATTAGACTGTTTACTATCATTGGAATCGGCTTGACCTCCTCTTTTCAAATATAGTGATATCTCAAATCTATCTTTTGCGATTTATGACTCATTTTCCTAAAAACGGATCACATTTTAGTCTCTGCTTTTCTCTCAATAGAGTTGCTAATGGCTATCCAATACTACCTGTAATAATACAAGATATCCTGGATATGAGTTCAGACTACTTGTTAATAGATGCCGGGATTCTTCTAATAACTGCCAGGGTAAGAAGGGTATTGATTTAATTGCCGCCATCGGCAGTTATTTGAGGTTATACGGTATAGCATATACTTATAGGTGGGACCAGGAAGGTAATTATGTGAAATAAAATAATTTCTTCATTATGAATTGTCTGGGAGCCTAAAACTGGCAATGTATGGACCCTCTTAAGAACTATTTTCAGACACATTTTTGTGAAAGTTGTAACTAAATCTGTGGAAAAGTATTTTTTTTAATGTCCTACAGCCATCACATCAGAAGACAGTTAAAGTGAAAGCCAAGGCAAAAATTGAAACTCTTTAACTCCAAATGTCAGTATTTCAGTATCTCCCTCTTAGCTCCTGACCCTTTTCCCTACAATCATCAATCTACTTGGATAGGCAAATCAGCATTGTTCCATAAATTATCTCCAAATGCTGTCCTTAATAATGACAAAAGGAATGCCTCCCCAACAGACACACCAATCAAGAGATCTCCACTTATTTTTTTCTACATAGACATACAGAATAGTCATAATTATCAAAACCCATTGCCAAGGGGGGCAGGTGGGGGCTACTATAAAGATTAATGAGTGGAAAAGTAACTCCTAGGTTCAACAGAAAATACAGATACTTGAACTTCAAGGTAGGCCTACTGTATTCACTGTTTAACCCAGTTGTGTTGTTAGGGAGCACTGGAGATTTTTGGGGACCAAACTGATTTTGAAAAGGGGAGAGTGTGCACCCCCTTGCCGCCCCACCCCCACCCTCTGGATCCGCCCCTGATATTTGAGGTTACCTAGCTAAGGACTAGTGATTGACCCTTAAGAAATATTGTGAACTTTTATTCAGCTTTAACAAATATAAAAGTCCTTAATAACGTTTATGTCTTTACCATCATTGGATCCCCTAGATCTCCTTTCAAAATTCTCATTTCTCATTTTCCTGAGATACAGCACATATAAATATGTTACTTTTTCTCACTCGTATTTATCAATCCAGCAGTGATAATGGTGACAGAATATAACCTTGATTCTGTCAACCCATGAAATAGTGGTGAATATTGTTGAGGGTCAATTGACGTCCCCAAATGACTTGGCCCTATTATAACTACAGTAGTGAAGGTCGGTCTCAAACAAAATTATAGTTTTTGTCAGCTTCTCTTATTGTTTCCATTACGTCTAAAACTGCCTTAACTCACTATATGTGATGTGTTTCAGGAAAATGAGTCACAAGTCGCAAAATAGTTATTTTTCAAAGTGTTTTTTTCACAAGATCACATTATTGGAATGTTCTGATTCTTGGAGAGTTTGTCACTTGTAGTTATATCAATCGATGTATCAAATTCCAGGACAATCTATGTAATATATCCTGTTGTTTTAAAGGTCCACATATGGACTACATTTAGTTACTTCACTGTTTAGTGACCCCCAGAAATATTGGAAACTTTTTTTTTCAAAACGAAAATCAAACTTAAAATCTAGAAATACTCATTATTTTATTAGACTGTTTACTATCATTGGAATCGGTTTGACCTCATCTTTTCAAATATAATGATATCTCAAAATCCATTTTTTGCGACTTATGACTCATTTTCCTGAAACACAGCACATATATCCTCTCACCAATAGTCCCAACACAGTATACATTACATATGTATCTATGAGCGATAGTCGATCATTTTTTTGCAAATAATATTTTCATGATATAATGAAGAATAATGGCGGGTGGGGGATTGAAGGAATTGTCTGCATGATGCACACCGTAACTGGACACTTTATTTAACATCAATGTAGTTGTATGATGTTTTTCATAGTTTCATTTTTCGAAGATATTCCCATATTTCTGATTTGGCCATGTTCTTTTTAACACTGTGGAGATGTCAAATGCAATCAAAATGAATGATTATTAATCAATTCAGATAATGTTCACAAATTATGATATAGGTCTACATTGAATTACAACCCTCAATGACCTGATTCCATTGGACATGGTCTATCATTATGTCATATTTCTTTAGGTGTAACCGAAATAAACAGTGCGAATACATTGTGAAATCTCGGCCATATATATGTAGTCAGAAGCAAAACACTCATATTAATAATGCTTTAATACAAATGTAATGTTTTTGATAATTTCATTTTTTAAGGCAGTTTACCAATTTACTCCAGAATAAGATAAAATCACATATATACAGAAGACTATCACACCTAAGCCAGTAGAATATTCTACAGAGTCACCATTTATGTTAAAAATATAAATCTCAGTACTGAAGGAAAGCTTGAGAAAATGATGAACATCTGACAATTGTTAAAGACCCCAAATAAGCCTACAAAACAGGTTGGGTCCTCTGGCCTTTGACCTTTTTAGTACTTGGTTTGACCTTTTCTTATGCCATAGAAATTTTTTGGGGGACATGTCCCCCCTGTCCCCCCCCCCCGGTACAGTTAACTCGACTCAACATGTTATATATACTTCATGCTGTAACTAATGTGCTAATCTTTTTTTTTGTTTTTAAAAGGTTTTATTCAGAGTATCCTGCCTTATGGGCTCTTACACTTCTAAGGTTCAATATTCGTTACCTTTATATTTTGTATTTTTTTGGTATTTTCTCTATATTTTCTTTCTTCCTCATCCGCTTAGGGACTTGTCCCTTTACAATTCGTGCGGTATTGCTATCGATCATACATAACAATTATTTGTATTTATTACAAAACCAGCTTACAATAAAGAGTCTGAGGTGCAACTTTGGATAATCTTACGCGTTATGATTTCTGCCTTAACTCTTAGTGTTAGAGTTTTTCATCGGCGAATGTGCTAATCTTAATACATCAACATCATTGGGAACCATCGCTCCAATATAAATGTCAAAACACCCATGATGTACATTTGACTGGCATCCCCAATACATACGATCATTAGGATACCTCTTCTACCAATTATGCCACATTATTATGTCTACCCTAATTAAGAGATGCTGTCTACCAAACAATAGTGATTGCATAATAACTTGCTAATTGCGCACATGGTCAGATTTTCAGAAAATGTACAATTCGCCTTCACCAATCCTCTCAAATAACCCACATTTAAGACAAAGGTGAGCTTCAAAATGCAGTTTAACATAACAGAACTGATACTTTAAATCAATGCGATACTAAATATACTCAGATATACCTGGTATTCTTCATTTTTTAGCCTAATTTAGGATAATTTCCTAAATGTGTAGAGCTGCCAATTGTACATTTTCTGAAAATCTGACCCACACATATATATAGCCTGGAATATTGAGTAGATCTGTTTGAATACCAAGATGCCATGTTTAAGGCGATAGCATGGACTGCATCCAATCTTTTGCAACTAAATTATAGCCAGAGGAAAAGATGTATATATATATGCAAAAAAAGAAGTAAATTATAGCTAGACGGATTGCGTGTAAGAGTATGGGTGCTCGGTGTAAGGTATTTTATATTTCTTTTGCTTTTATTAAATGACCAAAGTGTATTTGGTAGCATCTAAAAGCATACAACATGGCAATTAATATTCTAGTATTTACTTTAATGGTAACTAATAACGAATAGAATAGTAACCATGGAAACAATGTAACAATTTAGGGCTTATTTTGATCAGTTTTCCTCTTTGTATTTAGGAACTCGGACTAATCTTTCCTTACAAAACCACTAGATTTCCAGTACTTGGATACCTTAATATTCACCTTCATATGATTATACTTTCAATTCTTATCAAACAGATCGTAGTATGAATACTTGTTTTCCCTGTATCCAACAGGGGTAACCATGGCAACAGGTTAGGGTATATACCATTGATTGAGGATCCACGGAAATAAAATGATTTAAAACAAAAAATCTGATATAATGTAGTGGGTCCGCCCAATAACAGCATGGTGAGGCTGTCGTACCAATACTGTTAAGGTGTAAGAAAGGAATAAGTATAATTAGCGGTTTTAAGTAATGAGATAATAGGTGATAATTAATAATTAATATAAATATAATGAGGTTACACAATGTTACGTAATGTTACATAACAATACAACCAACCTACACGACAGAGAGAGAGGCATACGATCTTTAACTTTGTTACCAGGGCTAGTTCAGTGTTAGCTAGTGCCTGGGAGGACGGGAGTGATAGCGCGGCCGCACCAGGGGGGCGTTTCATAAGTTCGAATAGCGCGCGCTATAGGGCCTAACGACAGTCGTTACCAAACATAGCGCGCGTTAAGGGCCAAAATTGACGTCAAATAACATTGCGTTACTATAACGAACGCGCGCTAAATTTATCGCTACCATAACGAACGCGCACTGCGTTAACTTATGAAACGCCCCCCTGGGTTCGAACCCACGGCCCTCGCATGGTAAGTCTTCAACTGTAGACACCCTCGTGTGGGCCGGTAGGGGAAGAGTACACCTTCTTCACAAGGGGATCCGGTCTTCACTTAACACTACGGACTTTGGCCGAGCTGCGGAACGATATACTTCTGTTGTTCAAATTAAGCTCCTACACTATTCGCTTGTAATTATGTTTCCGGGTCAATAAACTTGATCAAACGAATTTACCCTTGTGTGTTAATGGGTCCATTCACGAAACTCGTGACTCGAGCCCATGAACCTGCGGTTCACTACCGATATAGTTATGTGTGGTATCAGGTGAAAGCTCAAAATGAGGAGAACTCAGAAATATGAATTGTTTTGCAACCAAAAATCTAAAATAACTTCGATTTCACTAATTTCAGTACTCAATGGTTTTCCATTTGGTTACTATGGTAACAACCTCATGAAATCCTGTAAGATTTATCTGATTTAACTGTTGACTCATTTAGAAAATGTCGGCATAAGAAAAAAATAATGATCCAACTTAAATAGTCAATTTCTAGAATTCTATACTGAGGTATTATAGCAAGAACAGCATAGTATTGCGTATGAGGGGGGCTGTATTCTCCGAGTATGGCCGAAAACTACGAGGCCGTAGGCCGAGTTGTTTTTCGGCCATACAAGGAGAATACAGAAGACGCGATACTGTGCTATTCTTGCTTTTATTCCATGATTCTTAACTTATTACAACTTAATTTGATTTATTTCATCAAATTATGCTGTCCGCATGGCTCACCGATAGTCTCGAATGGTTGTGACGTCACTGTACAATACAGGGAGTTTATATTGTCCACCTTGTGAGCGGCAAGTATATCGATTATATTGTACGCTCATGGCCAAATCATGGAATAAAGATCTGTTCCCATATTTCTGCATACTGGTATGTAAATAAATCCTGCAGGGGTGCTCAGAGCTAGCTAGGAGCATATGGCGTTTCCAAGGAAATATCTATAGAACACATGAAGTGCTTGGTCTCAAAATGTTCCAAATGACAAGACCAATTTTGATCTTTACCTATTAAGCAAGTATATCAAGTATTAATTTTTGTTTGAAAACAAAAAAAAAAAAATTAAAAAAACACAGTGTGTTGCCATGGTAACCGACAATTTGTACATTACCGTATTCAAATTGGAATCTCCATTCAAAATGTTTTTAGATGATTATAGATTTTATGTCCAAAATATGTGTCAAATTAGGAATAATTAAAAATTAACCCAAAATTCCCTGGGGAGGCTGGGCTTGAAAGGGTTAACATTCGGCAATGGATACGGTAGGTCAATGATAAGAATATTAGAGGCCCAAGGATCAAATACCCTTTGGGGAGATCTGCAGAAAATGGTTGGGGTTGTGTGGTTGTCGTTTGCAAACGCACATTGTGAGCTACCCTGGAGGGACCTGCTGAACCAGCTATAGGGTGATGCTTTCAAAACCTGCATTATTGAGTTATAGGTTTGTGTGATCAAACATATTAAACGCCCTTTTGAAATCAATAAATAGAGAGAATGGAACAAGGTCTAGGAACAACGTACGCAATCTCGTCCAATAGTTAAAAAAATATGAAAAATTAGACTGGATCGTCAAGAGGGCGAATTGTGTGAATTTCCCTTTCTTAAGTCATTGTGAATAATTAGTTATATTTACACCATGAAAAAAATGTCAACATCCCATTGTAAAATCTTGATATAAAGTTGGAAGATTTAAGTGTTTAGTCTCATTCAGACATACATCTGCCACGCCCCCTACCGACTAGACGGCAAACTAACTTTCTTCCCGCCACAACACTCATGGATCACTTCTCCCAAAAGTCCAAAGTGCTGTCCAGGTCTAATCGTTATCTCAAGGTTGATCACGTGGGAAGGGAGGGAAGGGACTGACCGCAAGGTCAAGGGAGGGGGGCATTGATTAAGAGCGGGAGGGAGAAGGAAGGTGAGATAACCATGTGACCTGGTCACTACACAAAGGGATTGGTCAGGTGTGGCAGTGGTCACTCTGACCCTCGTTTTAATATTTTATGTTCATTGTTATCCTGTGGCTGATTGGATCTCTTATCTAACCTGGTAATTAATTGGTCCAGCCAGGATAAGCCAATCAGCCCAGGCCCTGTGTCCATAGTTGTAATCTGTCTAGCATATAAGGAATAGAATTGATTACAGCCGTCCTCTTCGGTTCTGGCTCGAGACATACATCTCTGTGTGTTGCGTTGATTCATTTCTCACTCAACCACTGACCCTAATTATTCATCGGAGAATGTCCCTGAATTCTTCACCATAATGTTTTGGCAGCTTTCGGACAAAATAGCTAGAAGCTTTCCTTTTTGGAGGGAAATTAGCAGTTAATGCAGTTATAAATGAAAACTCATTCATTTGAAGAAATGGCGGGATGCCACTCCTTATGATTCACCCTTTCGCCTCCTCCACAATATAGGTGTGGCCAATATTGCCGAAATGTACTCATTGCATGTTGAATTATTTATGGCCCTACTCCTAATGGTCTCATATATATATTATTTTTTATAAGACAGTACATATAATTTCATGGCGTCGCCGCGAGGCGAATTTATGACCACCTGTCTTGGAACATTTTCAAAGAAATACAGTGGAATAATCATTAAAGTTATAATTCAATGTGAAGTTTACCGTGAAATAAATTTGATTAATCAGTCAAGTCATAGTCATTTGTTTGTCAAGGGGGCTGGTGTCACACCGATACGTGGGTCATGTTGATGATAAAATACATCACCTCTCTCTCTATTTCCAATATTATAACTATTGTGTAATTTCGTAATAATTGTTCCAAGACATAATAAAAACGATTACACTGGGAAATAGTATAGGAATTCAATTCAATTCAATTCAAAGCATTTTTATGATGGAGGTGTACAGAAAGGAGTAAGTAAAAGTAAATTTCATGTCTTCCAGTGTGTTCCCGACTACTTGGCTATTTTGATTCAAGTTTTATAGGCCAAAAAGAAGGCTATTTATCTAAAGGTCTAAGCTAAGATATCGAAAAGAAGGAAAAACTCTTAAAGAGAGTATAGCCAATATCCTAATGCTCCAACTGTTGCCAATTGGATTTGTATCAAATGTATGAATCGATTGTGTGTAATCGGGGGTAATTGTTCATATCAGTGAAGTCCCCACAATACATTTAATGGCAATACTACACTGTACACTTCCATACTATAGGAATTATTCTTTAAAATCGTGATTCTCTATAGGATAGTTCATTCCACACTTCTGTTTCATAGCGAGAAAGTTCGGTAGATGCGGTAATTTTCTGGCACATTGGTGTAAGACACTGCATACTTGGCGGTAGCTGCGGTATTCTGACTGATGCCACTGACTTGTAATGAGACAGGTCCGTCGTGCTGATGTTTACCAAAGAATAAACACGTTATCTTGGTGCACGCCATGGACTTGGTAAGGCATGCAAGGTGCATTGTGTGACATTTTCCCATTAATCTGATTGCCAAAATCCACTATCACGCCAAATCGATTGAATTCATATTGTATTACTCGTCTTCGCTTTACTCATCTTTGGTTAATTATTATAGTTAATAATATGTAGTTAATTAGTATAGTTAATGGTTATAGTTAATAATTATATTTAATTATAGTTAATTATAGTTAATTATTATAGTTAATAATTATTATAATCACGTCCTATGTAACTGCGGGATGTTTCATATAAATAAAAGAAAATCGTACAATATAAGATAATATTGTATGATATAAATTAAAATAATACGATAGAATAAGTTCCTAAACAGTGTGCTTGATTATTTAAGTTCCATAAGAAAATCTCTGGGACTGGGGAAATGTTGAAATAAATATTATCTGTATTATTTCATGAATTCAATATTTAGACAAAATTTAGACAAAATTTAGACTGTAATTGACAATTCTATAAATGCTGTTGTATACAGCAATATACTTCTTAAGAACAGTCTTAAATTCAAGATTTCACTATGATATTAAACTTATGGTATCTTAAACCCATATATTCGACACTCGTATTATGGGTGAAATCGCCAGAAAATGTACAATTCATCTTCACCAATCTTATAAAGTAATGCCAATTTAAGACAAAAATGATTTTCAAAATACAGTTTAACCTAACCAAAGAGATTGCTAGTATCAAGGCAATGCCAAATATGGTCGAATTTACCTAGTATTGACCAAATTGCAGCCTAATTTAGCAGGATTTACTAAATGTGTACAGCTGCCAATTATACATTTTCCAAAAATCTGACCCACATACAAGATTTGGTCTACAATGATTCATGAAAGACTTTCTGAACTGTCTGAATGTAATGGATGAAATATCAAGAGAACGATTTACTTCCTATTTACTGGTGCAAATAATGTACCTTAAGTGTAAATATGTGTGCCCCCCGTTTACACTTCACTTCCCTAGAATGGGTATATCCACGGAGTTTTATATACGTATCATTGTGAATAGGAGGTGCATCTGCTATTTCTTTTTATTACTTCCTGCATTTATTGTGTTTGTCGGGTGTATATAAACATTGGCAATAGTATATCACTGTCAACTGCATGAACTGTGGTGTGGGCAGATGAGGCGTTCATGGTCTGATGCTTTTATTTCATTATGTGGCAATTCAGTACAAATTATACAATCAGATACTCCGTATAGGCAATAATTCAGTACAAATTATACAATCAGATACTCCGTATAGGCAATAATTCAGTACAAATTATACAATCAGATACTCCGTATAGGCAATAATTTGTTTAAATTTCTTAAGTCACAAAATTGATACTTTCCAAAGTGTGTTATTTACAAAATCTCTTTGTAGGAATGTTCTCATTGGGGAGTATCTAGATCCGCCTGAGGTCGTATGAATGGTACATTCACTAATTCTCAAGACCGTGTATAAAATATATCCTTGCGTTTCTAACGTCCTATAGAGTCTATTGAGCTATTTTACAAGTAATTGTTCACCCAGAAATATTGCATAACATACATGTATAAAACATTAAATAAATCAAACATACAATATAGGAATACATTTTAGATTTCTTAAAGGTTGACATTGTTGGAACCCACTTAATCTCATCTTTTCAAATAAGATGGTATTTCAAAATGTTGACATTCGCTGGAGGGATGTGAAAACGTTATATTTGGTCATAGAACGCGCTGAATGTGTGGATGCAAATACTCTGGCTTTGATCAATGTCCATAGCGTCCGAGTTTTATAATATTTATGAATTGTAATATATTTTCTTATTATAAATAAATATTTATATTTATACATTTTATGATATCTTTAACGCACCCATTTTACTGCATCTCTCAAATATTACATGCACTTTCGTTTGAAAACCGGTATTGGCAGCCAGTTTAGAGGTCAGGGATTACAAAATTTCTATCTTTAAGCCCGAAACCTTGCGTGATCGTGGTCTAATAGGAGGGACCTTCCTCTTTTCGAAGCCACCGTTAGCACAAACCACAAGGAAGGAATGGACATGAATCTTCTTATTAGATTTACATGCCCTCTCCCCTAAAATCTCCAGTTCATTTGGCTCACGAACGTACTCAAAAAGTGATGAAAAGGAAAGTTTCAAGAAAACAGATATCGAAATTCATAATACTTCAAAGTATAATAAAAGTATAAAACATTCATAAATATAAATAAAAATATAATGTTTCATAAAAGTACATAATTATGCAGTGAAAACATACTCAAGAATACAATAAATAAACCTGCAATTGTCATTCTGTAGGATTTTAAGAAAGAATCCAGTTCTCCCAAATTTAAAGGTATACGCGGGTGTTCAATGGAAAAAAGATTGGTCGGTGACTTTTTCATGAAACATTCAGGGATCATTCCTGACTACATCAGAAAGCAAGAAATGAAAAAAAAGTACATCTCATCGACTTATTTTGTTTTCTACAGCCGCTTGAAAATAACACTGCTTTAGTATTGAAGTCTATGGAAAAAGGTTTTTTTTTTCACGTTTTGCTATATAAAAAAAAATTGATCGGTGACTTTTCGTTAAAACTTTCTACACATATAGTTGGTGTATAATGCTACCGATTTACCAAAGAAAAACTGTATGTTGACGTGGTTAAAAAAAAGTTGTGGTCATTTGAAGTTGACCACATCACCCAAATTTAGTAATCAAGCAGCATAATCAATGAAAATGAATCTTAAAAAAGATGACTCAAAACTGCTGTAGTAAAAATAAACCCTGTAGATATTGGAAATGGTGTACAAATACATCTCAACATATGATAATAACAAAATATTTCAAAGAGAAATAGGAGCCGCTAGGTGGCGTGTGTGTTGACACCCGCAAATATCTTTAATCATCCTAAAAGGGGTCTAAGCACTATTTAAACATCACATCTATAGAGGGAATCGTCTAAAGTTAGAAACCCGATGAAGTTTCCGCCGCTACCGCTCATAGGCGACCTCACACCGGGTGACGTTCCACGGGGCTCCCCCGGTCTGACTGATACCGTGTCTTACCCAGGCGACCAGCTGGTGTTAAAAGGTAATATAATGATACATGATATACATGTACACACATTCCAAACATTGACGCCAAAACACTCCTGATAATCATGACAGCAAAAGGGACACGCCCACTCGCATGAGATGCGTTCTAGCCCCTCTGAGACTAAAGAGCTATCCATATGACATTACATTGGATAGGATATATTAAATACTTTTGAATAGCTAGTGTGCCAACGACAAAGTTGCAAAGGCTTAGCAGCTTCTTGGCAGCTATGAAGTTTCCAGAAAATAAAAATAAATAGAAAGATAATAACCCAAAAGCGCCCAGAAAGGCATTTGTTTTCACTGAACTGAGAAAAATGAAAATTTAAAAGATTCCAAACTCCTTGTTCTATAGGCAGTGTAAAAAATGTCATATATAGGCCTACTAATGCCAGATACGGTAATTCACCGATCTAACATGGGAGATAACAAAGCCCACACTCCCTCATGGGCGATGAAATATCGCCAAAATCGAGCTATAGCTAAGCACGGAGCGCCGATGTCTGAGTGAGTGGCCCATCGGCGCGTGGGGCACCAAGCGCCGTCAACGCTGAACGGCGGCCCGGCGGTCTCCTGTGCAGCCGGCGGGGGCGGTGGGGGTGGGGGTGGGGGGGGGGGGTGTAAGGAAGTAAACCTGATACATTGCAGCCGTCTAGCAGAGGCCAAGGCATAAAGTATTGGTCGTTTCTGCGACACTATCTGTTCCATTGAGAAGACTATCGTTGGGTTCAAACAATTACATTGTATACAAATAAAATAAGGAATATAAAGATATAGAAACATGATCTTTGCTGTTACAAATGTTCTTACGAGAGGCCTTTTAGGCAGAAATAAAGTCATATTATTCTCCAAGAGTCTCTTAAGGAAATAAGGATGTATAATTCCTATTCACCAGTCTGAGGAACAGAATATGGACAGTTCTTGGAATGATCAAATTAATACAAGTTCTCTAAACAAATGGATGTGTTGGAACATATAAGACTGGTTTTGTTGGTTTCAAATAGGCACAAATAATTTAAATCTTACGCTTCATGGTTTAGGTGTCACAACTTCTTGCCAAAAGGTATAAATCGTAATATATTTTCTTATTATGAATAAATATTTATATTTATACATTTTATGATATCTTTAACGCACCCACTTTACCGCACCTCTCAAGTATTACATGCATAGTTACTTGCTTTCGTTTGAAAACCGGTATTGGCAGCCAGTTTAGAGGGATTACAAAGCAAGTCACAATGAATTTAAATCAGGGAAATCTTATATGTATACGCTTCATGGTTCAGGTGTCACAACTTCTTGCCAAAAGGACACAGTGAATTACAGTCTATATGTTATGTCTCACGGAAAGGCGTTTTCCACATTGAGCAGCCAACTGTGAATTTCAGACAGTGCAACCTATTTTAAGGGGATGGGAAGGGCCATTATTTAAATTAAGATTTCGATTACAATTGCCTCTTGGAAAATATTTCTGGCGCGGATACTGGGTGGATAATAGGGCGGAATGTCCTCTGAGTAATAAAATTCGATCATAAATATACAGGTGGCCTATAGATCTATGTTACAAATTTTATTTTCAGACTGCAATTATAGCTGGGTGTATCACAATGTAGTGAACCGCAGATTTGTATTGGTTTGAGGCATGCTTCCCGTGAAAGAATAACAATAACAAAGTGATATTCATTAGCACCGGGTTTTATTACTCACAAACACCAGGTCGAAGCAACAGTGAGGTACAGCTGGATTTGAACAAGAGAGGTATTTCGGTCCGTGAGCGGCATGAATCCGTAGTGTCAAGCGAAGGCCTGGGTGGCGTTTCACTAGACCGCCTAAATTCCTAGCTATTAGTGACCGCGCATGTTCACTTTTGGTTTCAATAAAATTGACCGTATAGATTAATTGTTGTCTAATGTTAAGAGGTACCTTATGACCACATAGGCGACTCATTAGGCCATTTTGGTTTCAATATAATTTCTTACCGTGTAAATCGGAAATAGAATAAATAGAATAGAATAAATAGAATAAAGTAAATCGAATTAATAGAGTAAATAGAATAGAGTAAATAGAATAGAGTAAATAGAATAGAGTAAATAGAATAGAGTAAATAGAATAAATTAATAGAATAGAGTAAATAGAATTTCTTACCACGTAACTTAATATGAGGTTTTGGGTCATATCAAGTGTGGAAAATATATATTGACAACTTGAATTACTATACCTCTGTTTGAGGATATCAATATTATAACATAATAACTTAAACAAAACCGAAATGGTCGCATATCTAACCGCGTATATTGGTAAATATTAGGGTGAATGTACGCGGCCTAGTGAAACGACCCCCTGATCTCCTTGTGGAGTATGGTATACTGCACTTACCGTCCTCAGGAGGGTGTCTTCAGTAGTGTATGACAGTTTGCATGATGTTGTCTCCTGCGGGAACTGGCAGACTAGGTGCTACGTCCGGCTCTAGTAGAGATACCCTTCACTGCTGTTCTATGGTGTTGGTGTGATGGGCAGCGTAGATGTGATGGGCGGACCCAGGCCAAAGAAAAAAATAGGTGTGTTTCCGATTTATCTGGCTGAAAACTAGGTAGGGGGGTGGTAATTTTTTTTTGTTAATTTTTTTTGTTTAGAAACCACCTCCCAGGAACTGAGAAAAATGTCTTTTTCATAACAATAGTTGTTTTGAACATGGGAAATGTGCTTTTTGACAGTTTCGGGTTAGGAAAATCCGTTTTCCTGCTTTTATAAGCTTTTTTTGTCAAAAAATCCAAAAAAACTAAGATATGATGGGGGAAAATCAGGTATGGTAAAACATTTTTTAGGTAGGGTAAGGTTTTTTTTCTAGGTAGGGGGGGGGGGGGGGTAAATCGGAAACACACCTATTTTTTTTTTGCCCCCTCACTAGATTGAACATGGGGTGTGATAGCTAGTTGATGTAGGGTCTGCCTAGGCACCAAGGAGATCATGTTGAGTCATAAGGACACAAGGCTCCCACAACAACGGGATAAAAACATGTTATTAGATGAGCCTTTATTATTAAAAGCAAGCGCAACAAGCAAAACTTCACTTAGGGATAAAATCAAGAGATAAGATCCCTGAAGAAGCTTCCATGAATACCGTTCCGTGGGCATTAGGACTTATGAACGAAATTATATATATATATACGCTTGTGGTTCCTAGTTAGGCACACAAAAGAAGGCTCAGAAAGAGTTCGCAACTATGATCTAGGCTTCTTCTTTTGCTTTTTCAGCTTCTTCTTCCCGAAAGGAAGATTTCTTTGCAGACTTTTGGAGTGTGGTGGGGCCGTGTCAGCTGCCTGCCGCACGGTCAAGCTAGCATTCTGCAGCACGTCTGTCAAAGAGTGCACAACTGGCAGATGTTGGCTTTGGTGCCACACGGTGCATGGGATCACCCAAGCCATATGTTGTAACCACTGCCCCAGCCTCTGTGAAGGTTTGTGGTGCTACAGGTCCCATCTGTAATATTGGTCCAACCGGCTTCTGTTTTGTCAGGGCAGCCTCAGCAAGGTTGATCACAGCCTTGGACACGAGCGCCCCGACTAAGTCCAACAGTTGCTGCTGCTGCGGGTGCCTCAGGAGGTTTGGCCTGACTTCCGTGATGGACATCAGGGCAGCATTCCTGGAGTTGTAAACCAGCCCGTCAGTCAACAAGACCTGAGGGCTGATTCTGTTGGACCATCTGCCGTTGATGTTCCAAGTTTTCGTGCATCTACTGCTCAAAAACGAGTTGACCCACCGCAGTGGTATCCACCTTCATGTTTTGCTTGAGCTGTACCAGCTCCGTTGGGAGCGGCAACGGAGGATGCTGAGTTGGTGGTGCAGGTGCTTCTGCCTGATCTACCTGATCTGCCTTATCCTCCTCCGCAAGTATGGTTTTGCCAGCCAAGTTTGCGGTACCAGCTGTGTGTTGTACATGCTGCTAAAGCCCCGAATACACAGTCACGATTTGGGAATCAGACACGATTTCAGGATCTACGATTAATCGTGGGTGCTTATTTGCCTGAAATCGTGCCTATTTTTAGACCTACACATGCACGATATGGTGAAAAAAGTGAAATCGTTGGTAAAAAGTGAAATCGTGGGTGGGTTGGCAGTCAAGATTTGATCTGCGATTCTGAAATATAGAGGTGAGAAAATTGTTTTAAAAAACGACCCTAGAAGCCAACAAGAAATTATTAAACTGTAAAAATAAAATAAAATATAAAATTCCTCATTTTTCTGTGACACATCACCTATTTTTTGGTGTGTTTTTTTCTCTTTTTAATTGTCGAATAAAATAAAATGAAATATGAGAAGAATGAGACCTAATGTCGACATGTCTAGAGGGGAAACTCTGCATTATAAAAGTGAAAGAATTATGTTGATACTCCAAAAATTAGGGAAGTTATAGCAGTTGAAAGTAAAATTATTAATAATTAAATTCTTTTATATTGCCAGATCGCAGATGGACCAACGATTTTCGAATAAATCCGAAAATCGTAAAAGCACCTACGATTTGTCGTAGACCTCATTATAGAAGTCTACGATAAATCGCAGCACCATCTACACATGAACGATTAATCGTAGAAGCAGCGGCGATTTGATTTGAAATCGCAGAAGACCCTTTTTTTCCCCTACGATGAATCGTACATCCAAATCGGCGCTGAATTGGCGCTAAATCGGCCCTGAAATCGTGCATGTGTAGGCGTTTTGGCACGATTTGGGACCTACGATCTGATGTGCGATCTCAAATGGACAATTTGAAATTGTACGGCGGATCGTGGATGCCAAATCGGCCCTCAAATCGTGACTGTGTATTCAGGGCTTCACGAGCCATCGTAACTTCCCCTGGCTTGTATGCTGTTGGTTGCCTGCCTCTGGCAGGGTCTCCTGCAAGAGACTCTTGAGTCATATGCATCACATTCTAGATATGTGCCTCCACTGCCAGGATGTTGTCCTGCGAGTTATCCCCACACGACTTCTTCCAGTGCATATATGGTCTTGCTCCAAGCTGTGTAGAGCCTGAACCTCGGCTTGTAAAGCCTCATTGTCCAGGCAGAGAACATGATTCTCCTCCTGTAACATGTTCACATACATAGCTTTACCTGCAATGCAAGTGATTGACTGAGTTGACCTACAAGGTGGACCACCTCCTGTTGGTTGTTAGTCAACCTCTGCATGTCATCCAACAGTTCAAACATCGTGTTGATGCTTTGAGCAAAAGTTCGCAGCAAGGCCTCTACGCTCCTAAACATGTGTTCAGTATGCATATTGAACAATTCCCTAGCTGAGCGGCATGCCTGCTCATCCAGTGTCAGAGGAGCTTGTGGTAGGTCGCCAACCATACCAACAGATGCTGGCGTGATCTGTGGCTCCCCTATCGTGGACTGGGCTACACATCTCTGAGTCATGTTCCCCAGAGACGTCATACCACCCTCATCTTGCGCCTTGGTAGCTTGACCACACAGGTCTGTACATCCGCTGGCCCCAAACCGGACCAGCTTCTGTACTACTTGCTTACCTGGGTCCCGCGGGATGGGATCCGGTGGTTGGGCACAACCTTTCCCTTATCAACCAAAAGCATGTGGGTAATATCTGTAAACCCAGTCACCCACTTTAAACGACCGGGACCTCGCATTCAAATCAAATGCATGCTTTTGGGCTACTGGGCTTGTCTTCAGAGTGACCACCTCCTTCCCTGTAAGGTTAGCCATGGGTGCTTTGTGCGCCCCACAGTCATCACTGTCTGTTCGTTTGCACCGACTGTAAGGTCTCCGTGTAACCCCATCAGCATTGTTGGGTTTCCTGCCTGGACGATGCTGGATAACACCCTTGTTAGTCTTGCTGTATTGCTGTAGATCCAGAAAGTGTACCGCTTGCAAAAACGGCCCTCACAAACCAGCCGGAAATCTCAGCTACTAAACCATTTCTAGCCGTTCAGCATATAAGTTGTCAGGCATTTGCCATGCGACCCTCCAAGGTCTGCAGGACGTCTTGCAGGACGGCTGCAAGATAGCTGCAGACATTTAGATTTTAGCAGAAGAATATATATTTTGTTAGCTTTTTAATGGAATAAATGATAATCCCGGATTTTCTACCTGCAAATAAAGCCTATGAGCTTTGTTTGTCTGATCGGAGGGCTTCCCCAGCCTGCCGCTATATATGACGTCATTGTGCCCATGTTTTCCATTTGAACCTTGCTTCACTTAACTCAAGCTAGCTTTTGGGATCGGTTAGAAAGTTCCAGCAAAAAAAAAAGCATGAAAACAGGTCGATCATAGAGGTTCGGTATGTACGTCGTTCTTCCTTCTGGTCAGGGCATCGGTCACGTGACTTGATAAACATAGCGGAGCTATTCCAAGCGGAATAGCGGTAGGGTGCTGCTCGTCAAGAAGCGAGCATGTGCATTGGCTCTTTGAACGTCATAAGCGACATTAACAATGAGTGGTTAGTATGTACGGACTATGAAATCTGCGCCATACAAATGTTGCTTGAATTTCTGCACATAATGCACAACTGCCAGTAACTCTCTGTATGTCATACAGTAGTTCTTCTGAGACTTGAAGAACGAGTTGCTTGCGGAAGCAATCATCCTCTTACAACCATCCTGAACCTGAGTCAGGACCGCCCCATGGCCACTTGGTATCCAGTATGAACTGGCCCAATGGGCGAGGGTATGTATGTCAATATGGACGTGGACAGTAAAGCCTTCTTTGTGGTCCCAAAGGCCTCATCTAACTCTTTTTTCCAAGAGAGTTTGTAACAAAGCAATTTCTGTCCCACCGTCACAGTGTCCTGCATCGGTTTTACAAGCTTATTAAAGCTCAGGATGTATTGCCTGTAGTACAAAGCAAAACCCAAAAATGATCGGATTTCCTTAATGTTGGTAGGAATCGGCCACTCCGTAACGGCCCGTGTTTCCTCCGGGGCAGCCCATATATATCCCCTGAGGAGGGCCTCCTTAGATACAATTCGTCCCCGATACTGGACTTCCTTGTGGAAGAGCCTACACTTTGGTGCTACTCCCAACCTCCACCTCCGTCCTGTTCAGGAGATAGCACCGCATTGCTTTGTGGGTGCGAGTCAAGCCACTTGCGAGCAGCACGCCGGTGACAATGGGATATGCGGTATATAGGGGACTATTCTAAATTTTGTCCTCACCTTAAATCTTCTTTTCTTCCCCATTCCTACGACTAATTGTCCTCTCTAGCTGCTGTCTTTTTCTCCATGGCGTTGACTATATAATTAAACCCTCTTTACCCTTTATATGATTTTGCCCTCTCCCTGTCTCTTTCCCTGCCACTTTAACTACATCTGCCAATCCTTTATCTACTTCTGTTTATTTTCCCCACATCTTTATCTACCTCTATCTTGAACACAGCGCTCAAAACCTTCATGTCCCTTCAGTCCCCATCATACTCATGTCTTACAACAATTATCAAAGTGTATTGGCAAGAATCATTTTGTATGATACCTATCGCCTGAAAATTGGCAGGATTATGTCGCTTTTTGTATGAAAAAATAATTACCCAGAATTATCTTGTCAGGCAGCATGTAACCAGGAAAGATCATATATAAATATATAACATATATATGTACACATGGGTGTGTAGTGACCTGGGTGCAATGGTTCATAAATCACATGGACAAATAATACAATTATAATTGTTTCCAAATCTAAATTCATACTGTTACCAGAGGTAACTATGAGCTTGCATGCTTGACTGTCCAGGAAGTATGCGGTACGAGAAGCGTTCACATTCACATTACAAGTCCTGGCAGACCGATTTGAAGTGATGAGAACAATGTCGGCAATGATGGCCGACATAAGCGGAAAGTGACCGATAAGTTTGATATTTTTATTTTTGAAAAATATGTTTGGAATATTTCTGCGCGGATTACTAGCAAAGTATCTAAATATACTGTATAGACATTAATAATGCATGAACATAATTAGTTATTACACTGCCTTGAAATGTATTACATGTATTCATACATTGTCCAGCATTGGACACACCCAAAATGCCAACATTCACACAAAGAGACGTTGTGAATATGTCACTTTGAGAAATATCATTTTTTTGCGAATTGTGACTCATCTTCCTGTAACACATCACATATGTATATATATGCATGTATACGTCCACAGGGAGAGAGATAGAGGGAGGGAGGGGGAGATACAGGGAGAGAGAGAGGGAGAGAGAGAGAGGGAGAGAGAGAAGGAGAGAGAGAGGGAGAGATACAGGGAGGAGGGAGAGATACAGGGAGGAGGGAGAGATACAGGGAGAGAGATAGAGGGAGGGAGGGAGAGATAGAGGGAGGAGGGAGAGATACAGGGAGAGAGATACAGGGAGGGAGGGAGAGATACAGGGAGGAGGGAGAGATACAGGGAGAGAGATAGAGGGAGGGAGGGAGGGAGAGATACAGGGAGAGATACAGGGAGGAGGGAGAGATACAGGGAGAGAGATAGAGGGAGGGAGGGAGGGAGAGATACAGGGAGAGATACAGGGAGGAGGGAGAGATACAGGGAGAGAGATAGAGGGAGGGAGGGAGAGATACAGGGAGAGAGATAGAAATGAAATAGACACTTTGATATACGAGCAAAGAAAGGATCCATATACAATCAGGTGAGTAGTACTACCCAAGTACCCATGTCGCAGTGACGGGTCAGTGTCCGCTTGTGCATCTACCGTGACAGGTATACTGAGGTGGATGGATACGCATAGATGCCCATGACTGCTTGGTACATTTCAGCAATCCCTGTTCACCTGTTGTACTTAGTCATTGCTTAATAATTTACATCGGAGCGCAATTAAACGCATAAATAAGCATATACTGACGAGCGATTTGAAGGGATTCTATGTATTAAATGCACAAGGGGTTAAATCGATATCTGTATATATATATATAACCGCTTCATATACATAGAATTCTTTCTCCAGGGATATAACTGTATGAGAATTCAATGGGGATGTATGATATCCACTTTTCCTTGTTTTGCACAAGGGGTAGAACGATCTTACCGAGGACACCCTTCATACAGCCAGCATAGATCTACGACATATAGGTAACACCTTCCTTCGCACATTTGGTCAGTGCCACCTAGACAACGCAACTGCCAACCTCATATTAAGTACATAAAGGGGTTATCCATGGAGTATTATCAAGAACAGAATTGTGATATTTTATTATTATGACACTATAGGATCCTTTTATTGGAAGCTGTCACAGGATTATTATAAGTTGATGGATAGTTTATTGTGTGAATGTGCGCTCGCGGCAGTCCCTTGATGAAGAACTTGTGAGTTTTGAAGCTCAATGTTAGAAAGTTGAGGCGGTGCCGCACAAGGACAGAGGTAGGTTTAAATGATAGACTTTGCTTTTAGTTCTTAATTTAAAATGCCTTGATTGCGTTGCAGTTTCTGCACCGGAGTCTGACATAGAAGTAAGCCATAATTATTTTTTCTTTTACTTAAAATATAGAAATTACTTGCGGATTCATTTCCTTTTGACAAAATCTACTTGAAAGACAATGTTCCCGTTCAAAGTCAATTAAAATGCTACAGACATTAGCTTCGATTGGGAAAGTTAAAACACAAAGCTGAATCAATGTGAATGATATCATTATTCACAACCATACTGCTTTAAAAGTAGTTACAAAATGTTTATAGGTATAGGCCTATGTGTGCAACTATGGAGGTGTTATAAGCCATCATGTTGTATACAGCATACATGTAGGCCCTATAGTAAAAGTTAGTAAAGAAAGATAATCGTTTCCATATTTTGGAATCCGACCGATTATTTCCATACACTGGCAGTTGTGTTTTCTTTTCTATTTTTGTTTCGTTCAATGGTGACAATGTCATCACATTTCTAAGGCCTACTGGTCTGTTCTCTTTGTTATAGTCTCTTTCATACAAAACCAAACATTCTGTTAGTAGAACTTCTGTTATTATTATTTGTTATTTCTAATTCAATTTTTCATGTTATTTACAACTGGACTGTGAACTAGATCCCTTTACTCATCTCATCTCATTTCACTGACTCTCATTGCCATGAATATGACTCCATTCGGATGTCGTCATGGCATTAAGCAACCATCACTCACTCACTCACTCACTCACTCACTTGTTCTTTTCCAACACATCATTTGACCAAAATTTAGAGGCTAAATAAATGTCCACATTTAGACTTAGTATCGCTCACTGTTCGAATTATTGCATAAACATAATCATGTAACAACAGCACAATATTGATGAATTCAGTCGTATTGGCCATAATATGAACACTTGTGATTTGATTTTGAAAATATTTCATTCAGGACATAGACATTTCCACACATCAGTACGAATATTTCCAGAATAGCCTGAATTACTGTTTTAAATTACATTACATCGAGGTTCAGTTAGAGAAAAATCAGGAAGAATTAATAAAAATTATGAGTAGAGTATAAATTCTAAGTTCATTTTACTCGATATTATCACAAAAAATGATCTGATCCATAGTATCATGCAAAGTCACGTTACTCATCTGTACAAGAGAATTCATATCAGATACATGTTTGCACCTATTATGTACATTTTAAATATCCCGTTCATTCCTTGCAAGTGTCAGTAACATTTTAATAACTTTAACTTTTGATAAGTTCATGATAGCTGAGAATGCACCTTCAATAGAAGCCTGCAACAATATCGACTCTGACATCATCATCCATACAATATTATGAATATATGTGAAGACGGGTTTCTTAATCTGACATGTTCTTGGAATCTATTATTTTACTAACCGTTTTTCTGATCTGTACAGTTCCGTCCACTCTCTCCGGGGGACAACGTATGTGATTTGTGAAGGTATCTGGGGTGGAGATGTGATTTCGAAGCCTATTTTAGTTTTTCAGTTGTGTTCTATACAAATATTTTTTAGCCAGGGAACGTTGGGGAAGCCTGTCGGGAGAGCCTTTTGTATGGACACAGGACTGATTACATGACTGCCTCTAGAAAGTAAACGTAATGACGTCATGCTTTAGATAGCTCATGGAGAGGGAAGGGGGAAAGGAGGGAGAAGAAGAGAGTTGGAGAGGGAGAGACAGAAGAACGGGAAGGGAGGAGAAAAAGAGAGGCGGGGTATGAGACACAGAGAAGAGGGAGGGGGAAAAGAGGAGTGAGTGAGTGAGATTGGTTGCTTTACGCCCTTATCAACACATTGAAGGTTATATCAAGGGCGGGAGAGCTGAGAGGAAGGCAGTTTATGATTATACCCAGGAAATAGAGACAGAGAAGAAGGGAGAGAGAGGGAGGCAGACAGAGAAAAAGAGACTGGGGAGGGAGAGAGAGTAGTAGAGAGAGGGGAGAGGGAGAGGGAGGGGAAGAGTGCGAGGGAGAGGGAGAGGAAGAGTGTAAGGGAGAGTGAGGAAGATAGGGAGGGGAGAGAGGGAAGAGGGGGGACAAGGGGAGGTGCAGCGAGAGAGGGACGGGTACTTTGCTAGTTTTACATAAGATGCCATTTCATTAACAAAAATAGTCTCGCATGAGAATTGCACATTTTCAAAACAAACAAACAAAAAAAACAAATCTATCTTTGTTGACTCAATCTTTTTTGACAATAACTTCTTACGTTCCCCTTCAATGCCTCCAGAGATGTAATTTGGTGTCTGTAACCAGTATCATGAGTGGGCCTATATGTCTCAGCATCTGACAAACTTTATTAATTGACGGCTGAAACTCTACACTCTTCAGTGAACCTAGACGATCATTTCACTTACGTCAGTGACCGTATTCAAATACCACTTTCCCAGTATACAGCTCAGAAAGTGCCCAGGAAAGAACCGGGTTCCCACTGAATAGGTTGATTATAACTTCGTAGAAATGTATAGAATATTATAGAGCTATTGCAGAGGAGAAATAATTAGAGACCAGATGCTTTAGATCCCGGGATCCGCCTGACATCTTTTATTGTCATTAAGACCTTTAAACCTCTTCAACGAAAATGGTTAATGTCTACTTTGGATTAATGCGTCTATCTGCATGACATCTGTTTTTGCACAACCGGGTCACACTGTTTGTAGTGATTATCCTGGTTCTGTCAACCAAATTACCATGACTATCTCACTCTCACAGGCAAGAGATAATTAGCTTCCTTTTCCTCTCTTCATACTGTACTCAGGATCTATTACCACCTCCTACTCTCCAACTGGGGTCACACTCTTAGATAGTGATTATCCCCATTACCATTACCACTATCATTGTTTCAACTATTTAACATATTCAATCTGCCTTTCTGTCTCTTTTCTCTGTCTCTCTCTCCCTTCTTCTCTATCTCTATTTCCTGGGTATGATCATAAACTGCCTCCCTCTCAGCTCTCCCGCCCTTGATATAACCATATTAAATGTGTTGATAAGGGCGTAAAGCAACCAATCTCACTCACTCACTCATATTCAATCTGAGTGTCTATAATTGTTCGAATTGTATACATTCATACTCTACTTACACAATGCTATACCTAACCATCGATTCCAATTGATCTATCTGTAATTAACAAATATGCTACACAATTTTTTCTCTCTCCAACTACTTTTGTTACCCCAAGCTGGGCGCATTGGAATAACCCAGTTTACTGGGAAATGTCTCCCCAGTGGAAATAATCATCATGCTGTGCGGTCCTAAGTGTCCCGAGTGACTACTTAGGTTCAATCATGTATATTTATATTCATTATGCAACAGAACCACTCATTAAAAATGTTTGGAGATAACTTTATTAGAGCTTTGACAGTAAAATCGGTAAGATACGTTTTGACTGTAAGTCATAGTATTGTCATTGTTCATCAACAGCATGTGAGGAAATAATAATCTTTTCTGGTAAAATTAGATTAGCCAAGAGTAATAGTTTAAATCCTCTTCAATGCTCTGAACACCGGACAAGTTTCAAAGTCATCTTGATATTTATGGAACACGGATGATTTCCAGAGTCCAAATTCTTTTATTCTTTGCTGCACAGAGGGGTCCTTCTGTGACACAAATGTCACTGCTCCTCTACGGATCCCGTGTAGTGTGTAGCCCTTCTCGTGTATGCCTGCTCTTGACAGTCCGTCCTTCCACATCTTTGTGATTGTCGCCATGGCCATCGGGGTGCGGTCCCTATACATCAGGAGCGGGTCGGTAGGATGTCTAGTGGGCGTTTCCATCTCTGAAAATGCAGAGACCGGGCACAGTGGGGATGTGGTGACCCTAGGGATATGGATTGTCCCTTTATGAGTGGTAGATTGATGTGTTTTAGACCATTTGTGGTTGATGGCAATGTTCTCCTGCGATACGGAAATGTCGCCTCGTGTCAGGTGTCTTGTCCTATCAAATGCTTTGGACCTATGCGCTGAAAAGTTGCTTTGTCTAAAAAATGAAAAGAACATCAAAGTTATGCAGCATCTAAATGTTTTAAAGTCACGCTCCTTTTTATTCTGTTTAATTACTGCTAGCAAGATCTTTGGCGCTGCCGCCTTTGCTGGAGAGGGGATGTGACGAACTGTTTTATCTATAGCTTTTAACGCATTCTGGACGTGATGGTGTTTAAATACATTTTCAGCAATGCCCATTTTCTTGTACACAACAGAAAGACTAGATATGTAATTTTGAATGGTTGCTGGTGATCAGACCCTACTGGCCAGGAACTCGATATAAGCACAAATGATTTGTTCGTCGATTATTTTAAAACTAAGCCCACGTGGGGCTAAGAATTTTATGAGACCCCTTATCACTGCATTATGGTTAGCCAGTGTACTGGGCCTCACTGCCTGCAGTTGTCGCGTCTCCGCCTTCCTCATCCAAAAGTCAATTGAGCCTAGAATAGATCATAGATATTCAGCAAAGTCATGGTATTCAGGTGTAATTTGACACAAAGTAAAGTTATTTTCATCAATGATACAACGTGCAGCTGACATGTCTTTTTGTGAGAGGAAAGCTCTACTCAGTTTGTCTGGTCTGTCCATCTTAATGCCGGGGACATGTTCGTAAACGACCTTTATATCGTTTTTAGCTTCAAAGAACCAAAACGCCCTAGCCACTGCGTTTAGAACTAGGTCCCTGCCTCTTTGATTGCTCAGTGCACAAATTGTAGCCATGTTGTCACACTGAACTTTGATTGACGTGCCAGGGGAAGCTCGATCGGCAAGCGCTCTAATCGCAATTAGACAGTTAATACACTCCAATTGTGAAATGTTGAAGGCAGCGGAGAGGTTTCTGGGATACCTATACATATATGCCCTGTGGCCGTCAGTCGCGCCCCCGCCTGTGAGGCATGAGTCGGCTGCTATACTGGCAGTTATGCAGTTGGTGTTTATAAGTGCCCAACCATTAAATTGGGTCAAGAATTTCTTGAACCAATTAAGGTCAGCCCTTATTGTTTTGTCAATGGCGATCTTGTTTGTCTTGGCTTCACGAAGCGCTCCCAATAGTCTGTTCATGAACAAGCGGGCCTTGCTAATGTGATTTATTGAGCCAATTATGCTCTCGAGTTGAGTACGGGACATACAATCGTTGTTGAAAAAGTCAATGATTTTTAGGAGAAAGTCATCGATCTTATCCTGCGGAATGCGAATGCACATATTCACTAGGTTGATTTGAATACCTAGAAATCTACATATCATTGTTGGTGCTTTTGTTTTAGCATAGGCAATGGGGAGACCGAGTTGACCGACCAAATATATAACCTCCCTGAACTGTGTATGTGCGTCTACATGTTTGGGGGAAATGGTAATGGCGTCGTCAAGATATATAATTGTTAGAATCCCTCTCTTCTCCAAAGCCCATGAAATAAAATTAGCTACCCTTTGCATATAAACACTTGTCATGCGACTGCCGAAAGGCATTGCTGTGTCTATGTAATATTTGTCTTCATGTACGATACCAAGTAGGGGCCAGTCATATGGGCATGCAGCAAACTTCCTATATGCCCTCTCAATGTCAATTGTTGAGAGGAGCGTGTTGAAATTATGTTTCCGAGCAGCCTCGACTGCCATATCTACCGTAGGGAGGCGGTGTGAAATATATGAGCCAAATAAACAATTTTTCTCAATGGTGGCATTTATGCCTTTGCCGTCAGGGTATGAGTAGTAGATAATTATCCTTCTCTTATTTTGATCACTTTTTGGCCGTGACATTATGGGGGAAATATTTACCCAGGGGTCAAAGGGAGGATCATCGAATGGTCCTTTCAGTGCCTTGCATTCTAGTTCTTTTTTAATGAATTGTCGAATTGCTTCAGGGAACTCACTGGCAGATTTATGATTTGGTGTAATTGTATTTCTGGTTTCAGGTGGTGGGCCCCTGTATTGTAGGGGGAAGCCGTATTGTACAAAGTCAATTAGCCACTGGTCATCATTATGGCCAGTGGAGAGTTGATACCAATTGTTTATGTGTAATGACGATTGGATAGGTATTTTTGCACCGAAGGCATTGTGAGAGCCAGAAGATCTTACAGTATCATAGATTGCGATTGTTTCAGCGCCATTTTGGATAGTTGAGTGAGGCCAGTCACTCCTTTCCAATGCAATATCTTTAAGTATTTGAGCTGGTGGTTTTTCAAATATGTTATCCTCGTTACCCTGGGTCGTTTGATTATGTTCCTCCCGTTCTATGTCATAGGGCCCTCCCCCGTCTCTAGCGCCCGCCCCGTCTTCGACTAACTCCTTTGTCAACATATATTCAGGGAAAATCACAAGGGGTAGAGCGGGGGACCTGGGACCTAATAGTTTTTTGAGGACTGCTTGTCGTCTTTCTCAGTATTCTTATTCTTACTCTTATACTTTGACTTGTCATCAGAGGACTGCTTCATTGCATGAATGGCGGTCTGCCGCCGGTTGCAGTCCTTAGAGGCATGAGCATACTCGGCCTCATTAAGGGCCGAGCAAAAGGAGCAAACATGATTAAATTCAATGCTGTTATTCTTGTTGGCTGCCTTGCTTTTACATTTACCCTCGTTAAACTCAGGACAAGGTATTGATTTTATAGTGACTTTGGAGGGTTTAGCCTTTAGGTATTGATTCACGCGTGTCCTCGCAACCCTATCATCGTCCACCCAGGCCCAGCGGCCCTTTGTTATATTAGCAATGACCGCGTTTGACCACTTGCGTACCGTCTGCCAGTCATGGCTATCGCTGCCTTCCGCGATTTGGCCGATGTGATAAACAATTCTACGCGCTTCCCTAGGTTTTTCTTCCTGGAGTGCCATTTCGGTGAGACCCCATGCATATTAAAGTCTAAATCCTCAGGGTGAGAGTCTTTCTTTATACATCTCTGAATATCTCTAGGGAGAAATGCGAAGGGCCTATACAATTTTGTCTGGTCTGAACGCTAACGCTTGTATTTACCTTTATGTTTGCTGAAGGTGGGGGAGACCATTTTCTCGGCCTCTGAAAACTCTTTCTCTATCGAAGTTACTGAGCTTGATCGGGAGCTATCTTTAGAATCACTACTTGAAGCTCTTCTTCTAGACCTCTTACGTTTGGGAGAACTGGTCGGTGGGCGAGAGCTAGCCGACCTGGACCGATTGAGAGAAGAGCTTATACTACCTTTCCGCTTCTTTGGTGACCGGCTACGGCTAGCGCTCCGAGTGTTCTCTGCATATGCCTTCTTCAAGCCCTGTACCTCGGCCGATAGGCGCTCATTGGCAGTTGCTTGTTCGTCAAATCTAGTGGCCAGTAATGCCATAGACTGGGTCAAGGTAGGCTTCTTGACAGTCATGTTATGTGGCGGTTCTTCGTCAGACATGGCGAGGTGTATGTGCGGCGAGGCTTCTGAACCAGAGTGTAGTGTGGCAACCAGCCCGATCTTTGACCAACGATAGAGTGATTTGAAAGTCCTTTCGCCGCAGCTTATATATCAGATTGTTACGTAATAGGCAATTGAGAGTTGAGTAGGGTTGCCGCGCACAATGACTAGCCATGTCCCATGACTCTACAATGATGAAGTTATCATTTATTTAAGTTTTGTTCTTCTATGCGTTATTGATGAGATCCTGGTCGATCTGAACCGATCCATACAGAATAATTATACCTTTTTTGCAGGATATATTGTCATGCACAAAGTTAAATACAGGAGTAGGTAGAAGGAGGGGGGGGGGGTTACAGGAAGGAACAGGAGGAGGTATTGGAGGAAGCACTGCAGGGGATGGTGGAGGATTATGTACTGCACGGGTTCAGAATGGATAGAGGAGGAGGTACAGTAGGAGGCACTGGAGGAGGTAAATGGGTACTGGGGGAGGTACAGGAGGGGATATAGGAGGAGGCCCTGAAGGAGGTACAGGAGGAATCACTGCAGGGGGTACTAGAGGAGACTCAGAGGGAGGTAGAGGAGAAGGTACTGGAGGAGGTACAGGAGGAGGTACTGGAGATGGGAACGGTTGGACTACAGACAGAGGTACTGGGGGATTTACAGGAGGGGGGTTCAGGGGGAGATACAGGATCTACAGGAGGTGGTACAGGGGGAGGTACTGGAGGGGTACTGGAGGAGGCACTCTATAGTGTACTGGAGGGGATACAGGAGGGGGGACTGGAGGAGATACAGTATGTGATACAAGGGGGTACAGGAGGTACTGGAGGAGGCCAAGGAGGGATATTGGAGGAGGTGCAGGAGGACATGTATATACAGGAGGAGGCAGTGGAGGAAGTACCGGGGGAAGCACTGCTGAGGGTACTAGACGAGTACTGCAGAGGGTGGACAGTAGATACTATAGAAGGTACAGGTGGAGGCACTGGAAGAGGCACAGGAGGAGGAGCTAGAGGAGGTATAGGTGGAGCTACAGGAGAAGGTACTGGGGAAGGCAGAGGAGGGGGTAGAGGAGGGGACACTGGAGGAGGTACATCTCATCTCATCTCATATCCACCCCCATCTCCTAATCCCAACAAATGCCATATCTGAATATACCTTGTGCATGTTAAAATGCCAGCGTTGGGGTGTAAATCAGGCAAATAGCTTGATCCCCAAGGATAAATGGGCAGGAAAATGCCTAACCCAGTTTTATAACACCTGGTTAAATAAAGGAACAAAAAAAAGCACTTCAGGTGGTACAGGATGAGATACGGGTGTGTGTGTGTGGGGGGGGGGGGGGGGACTGGAGGAGGTACAGGAGGAGGCACTGGAGGAGGCACTGGAGGAGGTACAGGAGGAGGTTACTAGAGGAGGTACAGGAGGAGGTTACTGGTGGAGGTACAGGAGGAGATACAGGAGGAGGCACTGGAGGAGGTACAGGAGGAGGCACTGGTGGAGGTACAGGAGGAGGCACTGGTGGAGGCACTGGAGGAGGTACAGGAGGAGGTACAGGAGGAGGCACTGGAGGAGGTATAGGAGGAGGTACAGGAGGAGGTACAGGAGGAGGCACTGGAGGAGGTATAGGAGGAGGTACAGGAGGAGGTACAGGAGGAGGCACTGGTGAAGGCACTGGAGGAGGTACAGGAGGAGGTACAGGAGGAGTCACTGGAGGAGGTACAGGAGGAGGCACTGGAGGAGGTACAGGAGGAGGCACTGGAGGAGGTATAGGAGGAGGCACTGGAGGAGGTACAGGAGGAGGCACTGGAGGAGGTACAGGAGGAGGCACTGGAGGAGGTATAGGAGGAGGCACTGGAGGAGGTATAGGAGGAGGCACTGGAGGAGGTACTGGAGGAGGCACTGGAGGAGGTACAGGAGGAGGCACTGGAGGAGGTATAGAAGGAGGCACTGGAGGAGGTACAGGAGGTGGTACAGGAGGAGGTACAGGAGGAGGTACAGGAGGAGGTACAGGAGGAGGCACTGGAGGAGGTACAGGAGGTGGTACAGGAGGAGGTACAGGAGGTGGTACAGGAGGAGGTACAGGAGGAGGTACAGGAGGAGGTACAGGAGGAGGTACAGGAGGAGGTACAGGAGGAGGTACAGGAGGAGGTACAGGAGGAGGTACAGGAGGAGGCACTGGAGGAGGTACAGGGTGGCAGGGATTACTGGATGTCAGACACAGTGCCACCACACAGGCAGTCTCCCCACCTGCCTTAAGGTGACGTCACGTACCTGCCTTGACATGAGTAGTAAAATTAATGATTGATGAGTGTATAATAATATGATCCTTTATGGAGGATTTTAAATCTAATTATGCTCACGTTTCGTACATTTCTATCAGCCTCAGGCTTTAACTAGAGTGAATGTTGCTTGAATGGTCAAATATCATACAGTCTGTATAGCAGCTGGTGTGTACCATAGTTCACCTTCACATAACAATAATATCATACACTCTATACTCGTCCTGTTGGCAGCGGCCTGCCATAGCCTTAACGTTAGTAGGGCTTTGATGTTTACTGCCAACAGGTGGTGTATAGAGTGTAGTAATGATTCATGGCTAATCTTGAATCAATAGTTATTCCAAGCTATACTCATTTTTGTTATTTAACATATTTATACAGCCATTAGTGATAAGGATATACAAGGCTCACGGGGGCTATTATTTAGCATTGTCCATGATTTTCCGCCAGGGGCTGTTAGGTGCAGTCCTACTACTATAGAAGGAAAGGAGTGATGCATGAGTAAAGATAATTAGTAATTAGTGTAAGAGGATGATAGTTGTTTACTACATGATAGGATCAGTTATCATATCAGATCATATTCATACTTATCCTAATTAAAGTCTAGCTAGTGCACTGCTGTCAAAACAGGATCTCCACATGTATGGGTCAGATTTTCAGAAAATGTACAATTCGCCTTCACCAATCCTCTCAAATAACCCACATTTAAGACAAAAGTGAGCTTCAAAATGCAGTTTAACATAACAGAACTGATACTTTAAATCAATGCGATACTAAATATACTGAGATATACCTGGTATTCTTCATTTTTCAGCCTAATTTAGGATAATTTCCTAAATGTGTAGAGCTGCCAATTGTACATTTTCTGAAAATCTGACCCGTATACAGAACCAGCACAATAACAAGCATCTGCTTGACAAGTGGGGCAGAAATTTCCGCAAACGGCAGACAACATAATAATTATGATGGGCCCTCATTTCCAACATCTGACGTATGATAACAAGGGCAAAATCCCTGTGAAATCTCCGTTAGAGAGGAATCGAAACGCTGCTCAGCAGATCAATAAAATAATAATAAATAAAAATTGTATTGATAAACTATAATGTATTATTGAAATTTATGAGCTCGATGGTGAATTAATACAAAACATACACGGATAATTATTCATATTAAGTCCAAATATGCCGATGGGAGCAGCAATGCGTTGGCAGGCCACACCCCTTTTCTCGTTAACTGTCTACTAAGAAATAAAAATCTTTATATATCCTGTAATTAATGTCTTTAAGTTTAATTACAGAATGTAATTAATGCCTGTAAATGGAAAACAAAATAATTGCTTACATCCTGAAGGTTTATTTACAAAGGTTTTATCTCCTCCATCACAGAATTGTTATCAACATTTAGAATAGAATAGAGTAATCTTTTATTCATCAAGGAGTAACAAATCTGACGAACAGGTCGACAGGCCTCTGAGTACCTAACAGGATTTATACTCAGGTTTTCCGGCCGTTCCCTTGACAATAGGGATATACTTCTACATAGTTAGGTTTTGTAATATAATATAAAATATAGAATATAGAATATAAAATACGAGGTGTAAGAATATAAAATACATCTTAACATGGAATAGTCGATATAGATCATTATAATGGTGGTCTAGAAGCAATCCAGTACAGGATACTTCCATGGCAAGATTTTCGTTGATTCTAGCTATGGCCTGTTTCTCAGTTGACAGTGATGTCCAGGCCATTTTAGCTTTGTAAAGAAAGCTGTTTTGGTATAGTGATGTTTTTGGACGATTAATCTGTTTAGGCCATCAGCTGAGCCTCAAAATATGTCTAGAAAATGAATTTCGTTCCGGATCTTGGGCACTACTTTTTGACAGCAGTTTCCAATTGCTAATACTATATATTATAATATCCCAAAAGTTCTCTATGTAATTCCTGCCAGTTTCTGAGAAAATCGACATTGATTCTGGCAGTGCAAAGCCAATGGGGCCAAATGACTGGATTCATTTTTAAGTGTAAATTTAATAATATCATTCATATGATGTGTTAAGGTATGATGGAAGAATACAAAGAAACGTGTGGTCTTTGTGAGAAGAGCGAACCAACTGATTTAATGGACTAGAATCCAACTACATATCTTCCTCCAGGATGTGGGTAAAGAGTAGGGGGCGGAGCCCTTACGTAATACCTATGGCTTAGCATGAATAAGTAGACTTGCACAGTACTGGGTAGCTAAGTATAATTAGCGATTTTAGTAATGAGATAATATAATAAATGGGTGATAATTAATAATTAATATAAATATAATGAGGTTCTACAATGTTACATAATGTTACATAACAGATGAACCTTGAATTTTGGGTCATACCAATATTTTTCTTATGGATTCCAGACCTCCAAATTCTCCTAATTCCGAATCTGCCAAGTACCACCCTGTTACCTTTGAGGGGAAAAAAATATTGATGTTTTCATAAAAAAAAGTTAAAAAAAGAATAATTTAATCAATTTAAAAATATTTACTGGCTCTAGAATTTAGTGACTGATATCAATTGATAGGAAATAGTGTGCCCTAAAATAGCTTTTATTTGATCTAAGATGTCAGTGCATTATCTCCTGAGATTTTTGCAAAAGACCTTAAAATTACCCTTGATTGACCTTGACCTTTATTAGGTCTTTTGCAAATAATTCAGAGAATAATGCACTGACATCTTAGGTCAAATGAAATCGTATTAGGGCACATTATTTCCTATCGATTGATATCAATCACTTGATTCTAAATCTAGTAAATATCTTTTAATTTGATATTTTTATTGATTAATTTTATTTATTTTTACTTTTTTCCCAACGTGGAGAACTAAAATTCCTCAGTAGTTACAAAGTGGAAATTGGCAGATTCGGAATCAGAAGATTCAGGAGATTAAGAACCGATAACAAAAAATTGGTATGATCCAAATTGCAAGGTTCCCCAAATAGAATGATATTATGCACCTGGGCTATTAAAAATGAATTCAAGCCGTTGGTTCCATAGGCTTTGCACTGTCAGAATCAATGACGAATTTCTCAAAACTTTTGGCATATCATAATATAGGGTATTAGCAATTGAAATATGTTGACAAAAAGTAGTGCCCACGATCCGGAACGAAAATCACTCTTTTGGGGTACAGCTGATGGCCTATCAGGTTTTTCCTTCTTTTTGCATGGCTCCTGGTCGGAAGATTTCTAATAATCTAATCTAGAACTTGTTTGAGCTACATAGTGAGCACTTTCTAGTATATGTACCTCTCTCCTTACAGAGTTGGGTAGAATGTTCAGGCTTTTTATTTCTTGTTCAACATTTGTTCTCTTTTTAAAGTTAAATACTTAAATACTTTGTAGACAAACTGCTGAGTTTAGTAGAGAATCCAATCTATTCAGTAATTGTTTATTTGTTGAAGACTAGAAGATATCGCCCTGGTCTATATTCGGCATTATTATGGATTTTACTATGTCTGGTTTTACCTTTTTACATTCTACGGTATTTTTTTAAAAAAAAATTCGTGAATGTTAGTGAATTGGGTACCATTCTGTCAATCATCCTGAATAACAAGTTCATGTGATACATTTTGAGGTGTTGGTGTTGAGGATTGGTGTGAGCAGTGTGGACACTTATCTGGGAGGATATCTCGATGCCCATCTCTGTTATGTAATTCACACCAACACTACTAACTTTGCACCTATGCAAGGACTGCTTGATTGACAACCTGCTACCATCTCTGCAGTAAATCCCTGAAGGCCAGTGACATCCTATTGGTTGACATTTGTTGTATTCTATTGGCTATCTTTGTTTGATTGACAAGTTGCCACTTAAGGCCACTGTATAGGTTTTGAGAGGAACCCATTTAGAGAGGACCACCCATGTCTGAATCTGAGTGATCTTTACTATTTAGTAATTGTTTCCACTGTTACTAAGTTCACAGCAATACAGATTGTTTCAACAAGGTTAACCAGTATACATGATTAAATGATTGGGAAATGAATGACCGCACATTACATTTGTACCAGAAATGATACTATGGTTAAGTAAATGTTAATAAACATTGATAAATGGCAAAACAGTGTTATGTTCTTTATCCAATATTATTATCACAAAATTTACACATATAATTAAATATAAGCACTTTTAATTCAATATTAAGCATTTTCAGTCGAGCAAAAACTAAACTGCTAACTATGACTTGCCATTGCGCACAAATAGTTGACCGTAGAATTCGTTTCCTTTGGAAACGCACAATATATACATTAACCTAAACTGATTATAAAGTTAAACAGAAAAATAGTTCATTAAATGATTGATTAACTTAATAAACTTATAACTTGTTTGTGAGAGTATGGCGAGCATTCGACAATGGTCTCACCTTCCACTTTAGTTTATTTATTAATTTGTTGACATGAGACTTATACAATAGATTTCTGTCTATAGTGAGCCTTAGATATCTGTATTCATCCACCTGTGTCAATGTTTCTCTACCCAGGGCAAGGCTCATAGTCTTGTTTGTTTCTGGTTTTGAATTTTTCGTTCTAAAAGTGACATAATTATTGTGTTTTTGTAACGTTCATAAATATTTTAATGGCCTTACACCAAGTGTCTTTTTTTGAGCCGGCGAGACCATCCTTTAACTCTAAGGTGACTGGAATGATACCATAACATCAACATACGAGTCCAACGAGTAAAATACTTTACATAAACTTCCAGCGGTTTCGCCTCAGCACTCACGACCTAGTCCCCACGCTCTCTTGAACAAGTAATTCTCTCACCTACCTGAGTAAAAGGGTGTAACAGCACATTTACCTTGCGGACCGTGCAAAATAGTTACTCGGAACTTAGAGTAAAAGTCTCCTTTTACTCTTAGCCTGAAACGACTGGTGTAAATCATTGTAAACAAGCAAATAGTAAACGAAACTGTAAGAACACCGTAACATGTATCATGCATGTACAGACAATTGAGATTTACTAATCTTAAAAAGAGCACAATTGAGAAAATAAACGAAGGCTCTAAAGTTGGATTTAGTATGGCTTCACTCGCGTCAAGATTGGAGAAAACATGTAGACATTCTTTGTAGACTATTTGGATCATATTTTCAGAAAATGTACAATTAGCAGCTGTACACATTTACTGAATTTTGCTAAATTAGGCTGCAGTTTGGTCAATGCTAAGTAAATTCGAGAATATTTGGCATTGCATTGATTCTAGCAATCTGTTTTGTTAGATTGAATCGTATTTTGAACTTTATTTTTGTCTGAAATTTGGGTTATTTGAGAAGATTGTTGAAGGTGAATTGTACATTTTCTGAAAATCTGACTCATTTACCGACGCCATCAGTCAGGGAGTGCTTAGTTGATTATGGCTGTTACACGCCCATTAATTCACGTATTATAGGAAGCTACAATGCGATGATTGCCTTACTTATCTTTCAAAGGAGATCCTCCCTCTATGATGGCTACACTTAATTCCTTCCAGAGAACATTAATCAACGAGGATAGACTAAACGCAAATACAATAAATCAATGTGTCATTTCACACCTATATAAAAGAAGAATTCTTGAGAAGAGGTCTTGAGAAGGGAAAGACAAATAAAGAACAGGAAGCTACATTTCAATATTAGTACGGTAAGATAAGATAAGATAAGATAAGATGTTTTTTATTTGTCATCTTCGAAGAGTACAAAAGGAGTACAGTCGAGTAATAATCAAACAGACAAATTGGTTGACATACCATTATTTTTTTTATTTTTTTTTTATTCAACATTTTTATACAGCAAGACATGTCTATTTGTCAGGACCAAAGCTCACAGCATCTTTAATGATATTCTGCCTGGCGCTGTGTCTAGTGTGGTTTTAACTAACTAGGTGCATGGCTATATAATGTAACTAAAAATAAGAACTAATAACAAATAATTATGATACAACGAGGTACCATTTCTTCCAGCTGTTACCACACATTTGGAATAATTAGTATAAATTAGGCTAAAATGACTACACAACTTAGGGTTAATGTGACTAAGAAAATTGGCAAAAAATATTAATTAATTAATTACCCAGTCGACAGTACAGCACGACTATACATGTCGAGGTATTTCAGTAAGACACAATAAACAAACAATGGCAGGAGTTATGTCTAAGACGTTCATACTATACTGTATGTGTCACACTATAAATCTTACATGTAGCGTTTGTAAATCATTAAATATATGTTTCATGTATGCAATGTAAGAATAAACATAATAATGTCGTAATAGAGTACATTATTACATAGAGCAGATCAAGTGCCTGTTTTGAGAACTTGGATGGTCTAACATTTTGTAGATTTACAGCAAATTTGTAACAGTTCTTTATTTTTTTACCCTTATACTAGGGTAATCTAGCATGAACAGAGGGATATTTTTATCCAAATACTTTCGTCATACAGGTTACAAAATATATTTAAATAAATATGTGTGTAGTTACACATGTATATTCGACTAGATAGGAGATCCATATTCTAACCTAGCAAGCTCAGCTCGGATCATTGTTTGCACATCTCTTCGAAATTCTTTTCTAACTTCCAGATTTTGTAAATTTTTCTTCAAACCATTGCAGGCTTTACGAGCTTTATAGAGGAAACAATTTTGATAAAGTGCAGATTTAGGGTGTATCATTTTGAGATTTTTTCTATTTTCTGAATGGCTCCTCGTAGGTAAATTTCTTAAGTCGAGATTTGATTCTTTTTTTGCAAGATGGTAGTGTGCACATTCTAGAATGTCTTTAATAATACATAGATTTAATATCCTTAAACCAAAGAGGGATATAAAGTATATTTATATAATATATGTGATCCGTTTTAGGAAAATGTGTCATAAGTCACAAATTATGCATTTTGAGATATCACCATATTTGAAAAGAGGAGATCAAGTCGATTCTAATGATAGTATACACTTAAACACCTGCAATGTTTTTTTATGGGTAATTACCAGTAAAGTAACTAAATATGCTCCATATGAAGGCCTTCAAAACGCAAGGATATATGTAATACAATGTCCTGAAGTTTGGTGTATAGATTCATATGAGTATAAGGAATAGACCCTTTTTGATAAAGAGATCCTGTGAGAAAATCACTTTGAAAAATATCAAGTTGGCGACTTGTGACTCATTTTCCTGGAACACATCATATATATGTGTGTGAGCATAAAATAAATTAAGGCCTGGCAAAATAAAGTCACCATAAAGGCACTCAGAGGAATGGACATTTTTTGCTTTATATATCATATTTGCTTTATTAGGTTCTCTGTCAGACATTTTGCATGAAATTTGAATATATGAATTTCATACGGCAAACCCAACGCCATCCACTCGTGAAACAACAGTTAAAAATGTATAACTAGATCGTATAGTAGAAGTAATGATATGTATATTTAAATAATTAATTAAACCCGTTACCTGATTATCATTATAATCATTAGTTATTCATATTCATAAATCACACTAATTAAGGTTATGCCTTGTTTTGTAATCATACAAGGCCGGATATGACAATTTGGTTAGAACCTTGGTTATTATTATTATTATTATTATTATTATTGGGGCAGTACATATTATGACCACTTTCATTATAATTATTTCCCTTTTCCTTTAGCACTATGACAGTTTTTTCCTTGCCGAGTCAAAGCGTTCTCTAACCCTCCCAGTCAGATCTCAACTGATAGTTGCCTGGCTAGATGTCTTAGACATTTCGAAGAGTAATATCATGTACGAAATATTACCGGGAAACGGCACCACACCCTATTAAACCCATTACCCACAACCTTCACTTTAAAATGCAACCACTCCCATCCACACACCGTGTGATCACGACGCCAGCCAACTCCATTTGGCAGTTTGTAGAGTGTCGACAGTAGTATTAAAGGAGCTCCTTTAATACTACTGTCGATAGATGGTGTATGTCCTATAGGTCCACGCACTCATGTTGGCAGCAGGCCATACTACTACCTGTCACAGTTGAACTGCATTGTCGGTCAACGTCCCATTTGTTGACCTCTTCTTTCAGAGAAGTGTTTACTTTAAGACATATCAGATTATTTTGATAGGATACCTTGCATTGCCTGATGTGTTGAATCTGATATATCCTCATCTAGAATATATCCTCATCTAGAATATATCAACTTCACCTTATTAATAGCTATTCTAAGGAACGAAAAGGGGTTCGATGTATTTGTGTGTGTTATCGGCCCAGAGGAAGTAAGATTTGTTGATATATTGAATAAAGCTGTTTCAAAAAAAAATATATATATCAATAATATAGATTACAAGCAAAGCACCCGTCCTCCGAAGGGTCACCCTCTTCCTCTCACTCTGTCCCCTCCTCCTCTCTCCCTGCCTTTCCTCCTTTTCTCTCCCTGCCTCTACTCCTCTCTCTCTCTCCTTTTCCCTCCCCTCCCCCCTTCTCTCCTCTCTCCCCTCTTCTCCCTGTATCCTCTTCTCCCTGCCTTTCCTCCTTTTCTCTCCCTGCCTCTACTCCTCTCTCTCTCTCCTTTTCCCTACCCTCCCCCTTCTCTCCTCTCTCCCCTCTTCTCCCTGTATCCTCTTCTCCCTGCATTCTCTTTTCCCTCTCACTATCTGATTTCCTCTACCCTCTCCCTCCGCTTCTTTCATTCTCACCCTCCCTCCACTCCCCTTTCTTCTCCCCCATCCTCTACCGCCTGTATTTTTCTCTCTATCTCCCCTCTTCTCTCTATCCTCTTCTTCTCCCTCTCCCTATCTGATTCCTACCACCCTCTCCCTCCGCTTCTTTGCTCTCCCCCTCTGATCTCTCTCCCCTCATCTCTCCCTCTCTCTTTTTCCTCGCTCTACCCCTCCCCCTCGGATCTTCCTCCCTCCCCTCATCTATCTCTCCTCTTGGACATTGAAGGCATGACGTCATTACATTTTTCAATTCAATTCAATTCAAAGCATTTTTTATTTATACGAGGAGGTGTACAAATAGAGACCCGTATCTGAAAGGTAACTTCCAGGTCTTCCAGCGGGTTCCTGATCGTAGCCATAAAGTGACGTTCATATGGGATTTACATTGATAGACCAGTTGCTATATATATATGGGTGAGATCGTCAGAAAATGTACAATTCACCTTCACCAATCTTCTCAAATAACCCATATTTTATACGAAAATAAAGTTCAAAATACAGTTCAACCTAACCAAACAGATTGCTAGAATCGATGCAATGCCAAATATACTCGAATTTACCTAGTATTGGCCAAATTGCAGCTTAACTTAGCAGAATTTACTAAATGTGTACCTCTGCCAATTGTACATTTTCTGAAAATCTTACCCATATATTTATTATACGTGCATCCCTCTTGAGGGGTGCAATAAGTGGGGTGCTATAAAAATATTCCAATAGTGCGCATACTATAACAAATGTAGTTGTCTAAAAATAGCTCTGACGTTACCTCCACACTTCCACCGTCTTCGAGGAGACCCAAGGCTTTCTGTGGGAACCCAAGGTTCTCTGCGAAGCATGTAAACAAGCATCTAGACAGAGTCTGCAGTGCTTGGACTATCTCTGATACTTGTTTCATACTTTTTCAGTGATATTTGATCAAGTTTTATGCCCATATAATAAATATAGAATGGAACTCACTGGCAATAATCGAAGATTTATTGGACTTGCATTCGTCCACATAAGTGCTATATATTATGCAGATGAATCTCGTCTAATAAATTTTCGATTATTGCCAGCTAGTTCCATTCTCTCTCTCTCTCTCTCTCTCTCTCTCTCCATAATATATAAATTAGTCGAGCAGTAATATATTAAATAAGATTAAAGGCTGTAGGCAACTTGGGTGGCGGCAACAATCACCCATAACCCATCATGAAAAGCAAATTAGTTTTGTTCAATTTTTTAGATTTTCTTTTGGTTCAACAGGAGATTAATATTATAGAAACACAACACAGCATATAACGATCAGTCAGTTCAGTCCAGGCAGCAGCCATAACTATACTTTAAGATGGATAGACGACATAGCAGATGATGCTGACTTGGAAAACTTCCTGTCCTGAGGGGTGGCTAAATACATACTGGCCCAATCTCCCATGCTTTGGATATCAGACAAGGGTACTCCGATAGAGTGCAGGTGTTGGGCACTCCCACAACGAAGAGAGTGCATCCCCACATGATCTGGGTTAATTCCGATTTTTTAAGTCAATATTTTCAAAAAGGCTAGCGCAGTAGAGTAACATAAGGGTGCTCCTTTACACATGAAGATGGGGTCTGTCGGATCAGCTGGAGACGACCTAAGATGGGACATCAATAAGGCCAAAAAAAAATAGGTGTGTTTCCGATTTATCTGGCTGAAAACTAGGTAGGGGGGGTGGTAACTTTTTTTTTGTTATTTGTTTTTGTTTGGAAACCACCTCCCAGGAACTGAAAAAAATTTCTTTTTCATAACAATAGTTGTTTTGAACATGGGAAATGTGCTTTTTGACAGTTTTGGGTTAGGAAAATCCTTTTTCCTTCTTTTATAAGCTTTTTTTGACAAAAAATCCAAAAAAAGTAAGATATGATGGGGAAAAAATCAGATATGGTAAAAAAACTTTTAGGTAGGGTAAGGTTTTTCTAGGTAGGGGGGGGGGGGTAAATCGGAAACACACCTATTTTTTTTTGGCCTAAGGTGTAGGCACACAACCTCAAATTTCCTGAGAGAGGAAAAATGAGAATATCTAAGAACCGATTTTTGTATTTAATCGCCTTAGAGGAATGAATGCGTAGAACAAGATGGTCTTTCTGTACCCAAGACATCAGCATGACGAATAACATGACAGCTGGACGAATATAGGTCTGACAATTTTTCAGGCAACACATTTGATTTTCGTAGCAGTGGTGAGAAAACATAACATAACCGCCGCCCAACAGGATGATTGGTGAATGTCAGAAAACACTACAAATTCAGACATTTTCAGAAGTTGCTCTGGTAATAAAGGCAATATTTGGATAACCATAGTGCCTAGCATCTTGCGAAGCCCTTCTAATACCATCCTCACCAAGAATGAATCTCTAAATGACGAATCGTAGCCATAAACCTTACAACAACACTATTGAGGACAAGTAGTTGTTAACAGTAGAGAAGGTCGACGTCTGGCCCTTAAACACCAAGAATCGGGAGACAGTGTAGACTGTAGCAGGCAAGGCTTCCAGGTCGAAATCAGAGCAAAACTTCATATGTGATGTGTTTCAAGAAAATAAGTCATAAGTCGCCAAAATATGGATTTTGAGATATCACCATATTTGGAAAGATGAGACCAAGCCGATTCCAATGAATGTAAGCATTAAGGACATCTAATAAGTACTTTTATCTTTTTAGTTAGATATTTTTATTTTTGAAAAAAACCAAACCGTTTGCAATACTTCTGGGTGGATAATTACCAGTAAAGTAGCTAAATATACTCAATGGGATGATCTAAGAAACACACTGATATGATTAATACAGTCTTGAAATTTGGTAGATGTATTCATAGCACCGAAAGAACTAGACAGTTCAAAAATGAAAATAATCCAACAAAGATATCTTGTAAGTAAACGACTTTGAAAAACACCAATTTTGCGACTTATGACAGATTTTCCTGAAACACATCACATATATATATATCTTCTATTGAGATGACCGGGTCGACTTAACAGAAGAGATGACAGAAGACATTTTCCTATCCAGCTGCACTAGTTCCTCTGCAATAAAGAGCAAAAAATGTCGGTTTACTAACGATAGAACCTCTTTGCATTGTCCATATCATCAGGCAAGGTATTATGGATTCCAGGGATATGTTTGGCTAGGATGTAAACATTGTACGTAGCACTGAGCCAAAACAAATATCTGAGCAGCTTCATACAGAAAGAATAGGGGATTTGCATAGCCGCCATTTTGAATCATGAATCGCATTGAATTATGGGACTAATGGTACTGTGTAAAATCTATAGAAAACATGCCATGTTCAGCATGGAGTATTTATCAATGTTCTAATGTCAATATCCATGTATTATACATGCTTCGATGATGCAAGTCCCAATCTTTCCCAGCATGCATTTGGTTTTCATAGATCATTTATACAAGCTATGATATTGGTGAAAACATTCTGGCAATTTTTGATAAAAATGTTGCCAAATATTTGTAGGTCAGTTATCATCAGATTCCATCCCAGGATGCATTGTACAGACATGCGCAGTGGCACATGCAAGTCCCCTATCATCGCTGGTACCCTTATTAATAATACACATAGTCTGAGTGTTATAGGTAAGATTTTCAGAAAATGTACAATTCGCCTTCACCAATCCTCTCAAATAACCCATGTTTAAGACAGAAATGAGCTTCAAAATGCAGTTTAACATAACAGAACTGATACTTTAAATCAATGTGATACCAGATATACTCAGATATACCCGGTATTGTTCATTTTCAGCCTAATTTAGCAGAATTTCCTAAACGTGTAGAGCTGCCAATTGTATATTTTCTCAAAATCTGACCCTTATAGGTGCGGACCATGATATGGCGATTATGCCAGGATTCCTTGTATCTGTTGGCAGCAAGGATAATAGGAACCGCCTCCAGAACATTGATGTTGGAAGAAAATCCTGGGTCTATGTCTACATTTATCCAATGATCATGATCAGCTTTACATTGATCCGGGTCTGGCGGAAATTCGTCACTGTTGAAATAATGTTGGGGAATGTGGGGAGAGAGGGGGACGGGTACTTTGCTTGTACAATATCGCAATATCATTCTATCAATAAGATACTTAATATTTAACAATTCATTTGTTGTTTTCCAAACTAATCAATATACAATGCTCGATTATTCTAGCAATCTTATATTTTGTGGTTATTAGATTCCGAGTTTTGTAACATTACATCAACATTATCGACGAGGATTTAATCTTTCACTTATTAATCATCACATTCAAAATATGCATCAACTTCATTGACTTGATACCTTAGTGATTAGTCAAACTGTGTTTGTTTTGACCCTTCCATCCCTGATAAACAGCAGCACCCCCGCCCTATCCAGAAATACATTCATTTTATCGTTATATCAATCATCACTTTATTAAGGAGTTACATTCCTTTCGGTAGTTAGCATTCATCTTTCATACATCTGTGCAAGTAGTTGTGACCTTCGTAATATGTTCTTCTAGGAAAACTACATCTTTACAAATTAATTGTTCAACCATGCAGGGTAACGGCCCCTCCTCTTCCACCCCACCACCTCTCCTCCCCCCGCCTCCTCCACCCTACCCACCCTCACCCCCTCCACACACATTGCACTCCATCTCCCTCTGATTCATCATTTGGGTCAGATTTTCAGAAAATGTACAATTGGCAGCTGTACACATTTAGTAAATTCTGCTAAATTAGGCTGCAATTTGGCAAATACTAGGTAAATTCGAGTATATTTGGCATTGCATTGATTCTAGCAATATGTTAGGTTAGGCTGAACTGTATTTTGAACTTTATTTTCGTCTGAAATTTGGGTTATTTGAGAGGATTGGTGAAGCTCATTTGTACATTTTCTGAAAATCTGACCCATTTCTCCCTTCTCTCCCTAAATTATAGTCAAACCCTGTTTTCTGGCTCGGCTTTCCAAACTATTTCCTCAGTTTCTTTGGACAACAATATATCGCTAATATAGTCAATAATAACGTTCAACATAGCTCCAGCTTTTTAATAACAACCTCCGTTTCCGCCCTTAAATACCAGCCATCGCTGAAAATAATGCCATAAATATTAATAATTACCGACAATCGTTCAATGTGATTGTTATAGTAATGTATTATGACTCAACAATTAACGTTTGCAACCCCATTCACGAGTTAATATGGGCAATAAAATAGGGGTACATAAGGGCTTTCCGAGAGTCCTTCCAAACTGAGGGAAAGCCTGTCGCTCTAAACATCCAATCACTGACATACTATTCCTATCTAATTCTGATCTGAGAGGCTGCGAGCCGAGATTGTGTCTTAAACAAGGATTTGCAAAATAACTGCATCATAGTGGCATGAAATGTGATGAAACTCTAGGACAACATTACCGCCACACTCCCTTACACACATATATCTGGACCGCATCTCGGCTAATTAAAACCACAAAGAGCTATTAATCAAAATGTAATTCATTCACTATGTATGCTCTAGAATTATATGGGTCAGATTTTCAGAAAATGTACAATTGGCAGCTCTACACATTTAGTAAATTCTGCTAAATAAGGCTGCAATTTGGTCAATACTAGGTAAATTCGAGTATATTCGGCATTGCATTGATTCTAGCAATCTGTTTGGTTAGGTTGAACTGTATTTTGAACTGTTTTCGTCTAAAATGTGGGTTATTTGAGAGGATTGGTGAAGTTGAATTGTACATTTTCTGAAAATCTGACCCATAAGTTGTTCCCAGGAGACGAGTTGAAAAATCATAACCTGAACCTCATGAAAAAAAATCATTGAGGCATGTCATGGAATCGTATATAATAACATTAAATTGTAGATACAAGAATACACAGGATGATGTTCGATCTGTATAAAATAGGGTATGATGAGATCTATAGAAAAGGGAGGGTAATTTTGCCCCAAGACACACTAGATAAGCAGTAGTCCCGACGTAGGGTAATTTTAGCCCCAAACAAGTCAAGACATGCAATCATTAACCAATTTGTTGCGTATAGGCTGACGCACACATGGCCGATTTGGCCCCCGATTGCCCCACGATGTGGGTCTCTTGATGAATCTTAGAATTTCATTTCAAATCCTGGTTCATGTTTTTGAAATAACACAAACCATGGTTTGAAATGAAATCTTAGGATTCATGAGGAGACCCAAATCGTGGGGCAATAGGGAGCCAAATCCGCCATGTGTGCGCCAGCCTTATGGGCTGGAACAACCTTCCAAACATAAATGTCAGGTTGCTTGCTTAATTGTGTATGATCTTGGCCTTTCCATTCCACTGTACTACACCATTAATATACCCCTCTATGATATACATTGTACTACACCATTAATATACCCCTCTATGGTATACTATACACTGTACTGCACCATTAATATACCCCTCTATGATATACTAAACATTGTACTACACCATTAATATACCCCTCTGTGATATACTATACACTGTACTACACCATTAATATACCCCTCTATGATATAATATACACTGTACTGCACCATTAATATACCCCTCTATGATATACTATACATTGTACTACACCATTAATATACCCCTCTATGATATACATTGTACTACACCATTAATATACCCCTCTATGGTATACTATACACTGTACTACACCATTAATATACCCCTCTATGATATACATTGTACTACACCATTAATATACCCCTCTATGGTATACTATACACTGTACTACACCATTAATATACCCCTCTGTGATATACTATACACTGTACTACACCATTAATATACCCCTCTATGATATACTATGCACTGTACTACACCATTAATATACCCCTCTAAGGTATACTATACATTGTACTACACCATTAATATACCCCTCTATGATATACTATGCACTGTACTACACCATTAATATACCCCTCTATGATATACTATACACTGTACTACACCATTAATATACCCCTCTATGATATACACTGTACTACACCATTAATATACCCCTCTATGATATACTATACACTGTACTACACCATTAATATACCCCTCTATGATATACTATACACTGTACTACACCATTAATATACCCCTCTATGATATACTCTACACTGTACTACACCATTAATATACCCCTCTATGATATACTCTACACTGTACTACACCATTAATATACCCCTCTATGATATACTATACACTGTACTACACCATTAATATACCCCTCTATGATATACTATACACTATACTACACCATTAATATACCCCTCTGTGATATACTATACACTGTACTACACCATTAATATACCCCTCTATGATATACTATGCACTGTACTACACCATTAATATACCCCTCTATGATATACTATACACTGTACTACACCATTAATATACCTCTCTATGATATACTATACACTGTACTACACCATTAATATACCCCTCTATGATATACTATACACTGTACTACACCATTAATATACCCCTCTATGATATACTATGCACTGTACTACACCATTAATATACCCCTCTAAGGTATACTATACATTGTACTACACCATTAATATACCCCTCTATGATATACTATGCACTGTACTACACCATTAATATACCCCTCTATGATATACTATACACTGTACTACACCATTAATATACCCCTCTATGATATACTCTACACTGTACTACACCATTAATATACCCCTCTATGATATACTCTACACTGTACTACACCATTAATATACCCCTCTATGATATACTATACACTGTACTACACCATTAATATACCCCTCTATGATATACTATACACTGTACTACACCATTAATATACCCCTCTGTGATATACTATACACTGTACTACACCATTAATATACCCCTCTATGATATACTATGCACTGTACTACACCATTAATATACCCCTCTATGATATACTATACACTGTACTACACCATTAATATACCTCTCTATGATATACTATACACTGTACTACACCATTAATATACCCCTCTATGATATACTATACACTGTACTACACCATTAATATACCCCTCTATGATATACTATACACTGTACTACACCATTAATATACCCCTCTGTGGTATACTATACACTGTACTACACCATTAATATACCCCTCTATGATATACTATACACTGTACTACACCATTAATATACCCCTCTATGATATACTATGCACTGTACTACACCATTAATATACCCCTCTATGATATACTATACATTGTACTACACCATTAATATACCCCTCTATGATATACTATACACTGTACTACACCATTAATATACCCCTCTAAGGTATATACTATACACTGTACTACACCATTAATATACCCCTCTATGATATACTATGTACTGTACTACACCATTAATATACCCCTCTATGGTACACTATACACTGTACTACACCATTAATATACCCCTCTATGATAGACTATACACTGTACTACACCATTAATATACCCCTCTGTGATATACTATACACTGTACTACACCATTAATATACCCCTCTATGATATACTATGCACTGTACTACACCATTAATATACCCCTCTATGATATACACTGTACTACACCATTAATATACCCCTCTATGGTATACTATACACTCTACTACACCATTAATATACCCCTCTGTGATATACTATACACTGTACTACACCATTAATATACCCCTCTATGATATACTATGCACTGTACTACACCATTAATATACCCCTCTATGATATACTATACACTGTACTACACAATTAATATACCCCTCTATGATATACTATACACTGTACTACACCATTAATATACCCCTCTATGATATACACTGTACTACACCATTAATATACCCCTCTATGATATACTATACACTGTACTACACCATTAATATACCCCTCTATGATATACTATACATTGTACTACACCATTAATATACCCCTCTATGATATACTATGCACTATACTATCGGGGAATATAGGATAGGTATTTGGACAAGAGATACTGCGTCATTGCTGACACCTGGTGTTGGAGACCACTAACCTCACTCCCCTTAGCTGCCCTACTACTTAACCTACTCACCCCTATCTCTCCCCCTCACTCTGCACCAGCGCTTCACCCTACTCCAGCTTCTCTCTTTCACCCTCCCACCCTCTCCAACTCTATTAAGGCTGATTAGGGCCTATATCATGTATATGGGTCAGATTTTCAGAAAATGCACAAATGGTAGCTCTACAAATTTGGTAACTTCTGTTAAATTAGACAGAAAAATGATAAATATTGGGTATATCAGAGTATCTTTGGCATTGTGTTGATTAGAAATATCTCTTTCATTGTGTTAAGCTGCATTTTGAACATCACTTTTCACTTAAATTTGAGTTATTTAAAAGGATTGGTGAAGGCCAATTGTGCATTTTCTGAAAATCTCACCCCTATGCTTGTTTACAACCAAATGTATACATACCAACATGCCATATGTCATCATATGTACAATAATTAAAATCTTAGCTAATAAATGTTTAATTAGTCCAAACCTCTCTCTTGTTTCTCGAAAGCCAGGCGTTTCTAGTAATGATATACTATATTTCTTTCTCTTCGGGGGTCAACTGTCATCTGCGATGCTGTACTACAACAAATATATTTAATCTGATTGTCTTAACGAGTCACTGATGGAAAGTTTTATTGGTAGTATTTTGTTTAAAGGCCAGTCAGGAACACCTGCAAATGAGCAGAGGAGTGCAACCTGTTCTGATACTATGTAACTGTATAGATACTGTATTCGAAGTAAAATTATGATTTACTAACTGTATATATATATATAATTGTCATAACAATATCAATAATGCCGTTTTTCATGATTAAGTGTATTAATATGATATTAATTTGGAGGGAGTGAATAGTTCCGCCAGGGAGACCTACGCATTATGTAACATTACGTAACATTAGGTATGGTTCAATGCACACGAACATTTATCAATAATAAAACTGGTTTTAATAGTTTAAATACTCTCTGAAGTTAATTCCAGCTTCGAGCTGTCCGCTGGTATGTCCGTCGCCATGACACTGTGGTTATTCCAGTAGCTGGCTACCTCCCATGCATCTGTCAGTGTATTTGTATTTAAAGATTTTTATTCAGTAGAAAACATTATGTATCAAGTACACTTTATCTCAGTCGTCACTGAAGGTATCACTAATATTAAATCATAATCATTATTACAAATAATATACCTAGATATTTTGTATTCTGTCGAGTTGATATTATTACAATTTATCAATATACACAAGCTAAGAACAATACATAATTTAAAAACCGTCACCGACGCATCTCTATATCAACAGTCCATTCGGTTTGTTACAAAAAGGTCACACCTAGTACATACAGTCAGTCTACTACCAAGAAGTCATTCTTAATACATATAGTCAAATACTTATCGTGTGTGCAATATACATAGGCAAGGGATAGCTCTACAGCTTAACATATACTATAATTCAACAATCCTACATTTATACATATTAGTTACCGATTTCCTGTTCATTTACAACCCAGATGTCTTGGGTGTTATTATATAATTCTTTCATTATTTTTTTTCATGGCAACAGAGAAAGCCTTCTTTTCTGCAATTTGTTTGATATTAATGGGAAGTAAATTCCATAGGCTCTTAATTCTCGCCAAGCTACACCTCCTAATTCCCTCCTTCCTCCAGTGTTGTACTTGGAGTCATGCAGGATCCCGCATGCCATATCCATGCCTGCGGGCATCCTGCGCACTCCTTTCCACCCAAAAGAGGTTGTAATTCCTCTGGAGCCTCCTATAACATAAAGGCAGTAATTTACAGCAGTCATGCAATTCTAGGTTTGTAATTCTCTGTTCTCTGATACTAACGCTCCTGACAATCCGTAAACAATTATTTTGTAGTATCTGTATTCTACGTACATTATGAGCAGATGCTAAGTCTACAATAATATTTCCATATTCAATAATAGGGAGAATGTAGGTCTTATATATAGTAATGGCTAGATCTCTATTGATAAAGCCCCTAATCCTTCTCAACCTATTTTTAAGAATATTCACGCATATACAAGTCATATTTATATGTTGACTCAAATGATTTAAGAGAAATCCCTTTTAATAGGAAAGTGATTATGTATGCAGATGACTGTGTGTTGTTACACCCCAGGCGAAATGATGATGATTTAATAACGATACAAGACGATATAAATAAATTTAGTGTCTGGGCCAGAAGAAATGGTTTGAAAATTAACATCAAGAAAACCAAACTTCAAAATTTCATAGGATCTAGAAATGGAAAGAAGGAGTATCTATTGTACAACAATGGAATTAGAATAGATATGGTTGAAGAATTTCGTTACCTGGGGTATCAACTGGACAGTATTCTAAATAAATGTAAATGATAAACAATGTTGGCCCAAGGATTGATCCTTGGGCTACCCCTGCTGCTAATGGTAAAACATCAGAGATATTTTCTCCAACCTTGTAACGCAAAGCAACAGCATAGCGCAGGCAGAGGGAGGGAGTTCTATAGTGGGAACAAAACTACTCAAAAAGGGCCAGATCGCATGCATTGGTTCTCTTTCTAGTTCTATAGTTAAACAGAATAAGTTTCGAGCAAAAGGTCTGGACATCTTTCTCTTGATTCAGGTTTTTGTCCATATGTAGGCCCTATACTTCTTCTAATATTTCTTGGCAAAGATTACATGATTGATACATGACTGATCGACGAGTTAACTACACTCACCTCTCATTATTAGTATTGTACTGACAAATAAACAGGCAGAAAAGTTCTTCACCTCATTCTTTTTCATCAACTAATTGATCACCCATTACTTAATTGCTCTCACTTTTTTCTATCTCTATTTCTTTTAAATAACATGTGCTATATTGCATTGTACCGCTTGTCCCTCACCCTATCCGATTTCTCCCACCCTGTCCCCCTGCTTCTTTCATTCTCTCCTTCCCTCTCCCGCCCTTTCCCTCCCTCCCACTCCCTTCCTCCCTCCCTTCCTCCCTCCCCCTCCCTTCCTCCCTCTCCCTCCATCTCTCTCTCCCATTGCTAGGGACTCTCGCAGGACGCGTTGCTAGGGAATCCCACGTAGCTACAGACGGTGGGAGAGACATGATGTTTATCAATTTTAGTTCCTAACAAGGGCTTTCCCGGGCTAAAAATAGTTGTATAGAAGACAACTAAAAACTAAAAAGGCTTCAAAATCACATTTCCACCCCAGATACCTTCACAAACCATATATGACGTCCTCCAGAGAGGGTGGACAGAACTCTACAGATCAGTAAAACGCTTAGTAAAACAACAAACTCTGTGAACATAGGAGACACAGAAACCCCTCTTCCTGTATATCATATGGATAATCATCTGAGATAAAACGTCTTTGTAACATACCGATTGATTTCATGTAAAGCTTTTTGACATATTGCAGATAAAAGAGGATACATGATCTGAAGCAGAGTTTGGATCTGTTCGGGAAGATGCTGACCCTTTGTTTGTTATTAGCTAGCACCTACATTTTCTACACTGTAAATGCACAAAGTATGTATCATTGTTTTCTCATAAAGAACCTACCGTAGAAATAATTATCGTCCATGCATAAAAGTACTCCCTATAGAACTACCCTTTAAGACCCTTTAACTACCCTTTAAGACCCTTTAACTACCCTTTAACTACCCTTTAACTACCCTTTAACTACCCTTTAACTACCCTTTAAGAAACTACCAACCAAAAGGACTAGCACCTGAACAGCTACCATCCAGAAAACTACTAACTAGTGGAGCAAATATAAATGAGATAAACTACAACCTAGAATTTTAGCAACCACCCGAGGTAGTTTTCCTGGTTTTAGTTTTCCATGGCGTAATTTCCTAGATGTTACATTTGTGATGTGTTTCAGGAAAATGAGTAATAAGTCGCAAAAAATAGATTTTGAGATACCATTATATTTAAAACAATGAGATCAAGCCGATTCCAATGATAGTAAACAGTCTAATAATCTAATAAGTATTTCTAAATTTTAAGTTTGATATTTTCGTTTTTGAAAAAAAAGTACCCAATATTTTTGGGGGTCAATAAACAGTAAAGTAACTAAATGTAGTCCATATAAGGACCTTTAAAACGAAAGGATATATTACATAGATTGTCCTGCAATTTGATACATCGATTGATATATCCATGTGGAATAAACTCCATAAAAATTAGAACATTGCAATAATGTGATCTTGTGAAAAAAACACTTTGAAAAATATTAATTGTGCGACTTATGACTCATTTTCCTAAAACACATCACATTTGTTTGCTCGAATTTTAGTAGCAATAAGACGCTTTATAAATGTGTTGATAGGGATATACTAGAAAGGAGAGGGGTGGGGATGAATATAATATTAGGGAGATTTAGCAACCACAACGCACCAACACAACACTAACGCATCCACTAACTATTTGTACATTATTACCACTGTGGGGATATCTTGAGAGGCGCTAGGCTGAGGGCATAATATGCATTGTAGGCCTCTCGAGATATCCCCAGAACGGTAATAATATGCTAATAGTTAGTGGATGCGTTAGTGTTGTGTTGGTGCGTTGTGGCTGCTAAATCTCCCTAATATATGATATAATTTGTGTGACTTTAGACTCATTTGTCTGCGACATATAACATTTTTCAACAATTGACTAAATGCCTCGTACAGCTTTACATCAGTGTTTCCTATGATTGCAGATTGTTTTAATTCGGTATGTTACACCGCCCACGTAGGAGGAGGAAACATTAAGTTTGATGATATAATGGGCACGTGTAAGGGAGCTTCAGGTACAATGGCAATCATAAACAGTGATGGAGCACTCGCAGCAGTATATCAGGCCATGGTCGATGCAGGTATCACTGAGTAAGCTATATTTTGTACTTTTCTATAATCATCGAATTGATGGAGGAATTGACACAATATCCAAGAAGACAACAAGGAGATTTTATTTTATTTAAGTTGTTGTTTATTGGGTATGACCTAACATGTGTGGCCCCCTGGTCGGGCTCTTCATCAGAGGTTATTCTATAATTTTTTTTTTTTTTTTTTTTTTTTTTTTTTTAATTATTTTTTTTAGGTTATTCTATAATTATATCAATTTCAATGAAGCTCCAATGGCATCCCTTTATTAACGTTAACATACTGAGCACAACAAGTGGACATGCAAGCTACAGTTGTATACAAAAATTGCATTGAGAGAAAGAGAAGCAATTTAACTTTTTAAGACTAAGTTGCTAAGATACTGAAAGACCATAACAATATCAACTTTAAATGACACGTACATTCCTTTATCCTTTAAAACATAATCAGCTTCATGTAAATTTGTGATGTGTTTCAGGAAAATGAGTCATAAGTCGCAAAATTGCTTTTTTTCAAAGTGTTTTTTTCACAAGATCACATTTCTGGTATGTTCTAATTTTTGGAGAGTTTATCACTTATATCTATATCAATCGATGTATCAAATTTCAGGACAATCTATGTAATATATCATATCGTTATAAAGGTCCCCATAGGGACTACATTTAGTTTAGTTACTTTACTGTTCATTAACCCCCAGAAGTATTGGAAACTATTTTTTAAAAAAAACGAAAATATCAGAGTTAAAATCTAGAAATACTTATTAGATTATTAGACTGTTTACTATCATTGGAATCGGCTTGATCTCATCTTTTCAAATATAATGGTATCTCAAAATCCATTTTTTGCAACTTATGACTCATTTTCCTGAAACACATCATAGATAATAGTACTGTGAATTTAATGTATAACTCAACAAACCTTGAATGACCTGAAGATACATCCCTGCAAACAATACTGGAGGATTTTCATACATTGGTCAGATTTTCAGAAAATGAACAATTGGTAGCGCTACACATTTAGGAAATTCTGCTAAATTAGGATAAAAAATGATTAATACCAGGTATATCTGAGTATATTTGGCATCGCATTGATTTAAAATATCAGTTTTACTATGTTAAACTGCTTTTTAAAGCTCATTTTTGTCTTAAATGTGGGTTATTTGAGAGGATTTGTGAAGGCGAATTGAACATTTTCTGAAAATCTGACCCACTTAATTGTTTCCACAAATAAAAGGTATTATTATGGAACCGCATGAGTAGCAATGATACTACAGTTAAGAACCGCACGAGTAGCAATGATACTACAGTTAAGAACCGCATGAGTAGCAATGATACTACAGTTAAGAACCGCACGAGTAGCCAAGATATACTACAGCTAAGGTTCATTCAACAAAGTGTTTTACTAACTGTCTACAATATGGCGTGTAAATATTTAATAATTCTAACTTTCTTGTTGGTTTATACTGTTATACTATCACACTAGCAATTACACATATTCCTATTATATGTGGATGTATGGAAATGTGCAGTTTCTGGGCTCAACACTTGGAATGGTATATTTCAAAATGTTTTTATTTGATCAATGAAAATCAATGAGAATCAAGTTATATTTCATCTTCATCAAACTAGTAGTAAGAAATCTAATTGGTTCCTGTCTTTATTCAGTATTAATTAATTATATGATTAAATCCCCGTCCGTCAGACACTTAGACTATAATGCAGAATGGCCCCAGTAGCTGTGTTTTATCGTGATATGTTTTAGGAAAATGAGTCATAAGTCGCACAATTAATATTTTTCAAAGTGTTTTTTTCACAAGATCACATTATTGCAATGTTCTAATTTTTATGGAGTTTATTCCACATGGATATATCAATCGATGTATCAAATTGCAGGACAATCTGTGTAATATATCCTTTCGTTTTAAAGGTCCTTATATGGACTACATTTAGTTACTTTACTGTTTATTGACCCCCAAAAATATTGGGTACTTTTTGTTTTCAAAAACGAAAATATCAAACTTAAAATTTAGAAATACTTATTAGATTATTAGACTGTTTACTATCATTGGAATCGGCTTGATCTCATTGTTTTAAATATAATGGTAACTCAAAATCTATTTTTTGCGACTTATTACTCATTTTCCTGAAACACATCACATATCAGAATAGGTTCTGGCAGGTTTCTAACTTAGCCGGCCACTGGCAACCTCCATATGCAATTGAAACTAGTTATCTAAATAGGGCGAGCTAGGCATTGATATTTGAAATTATTATGCAATGTTTTGGAATCTCCCCTGCCAACATTGACATATGCACATTATAAATCATGAAATAAAAGAAATGACCCAAAAAATGATGCCCACCTCATTCAAATCAATATTTCAATGTGGGTCAGACAGTTTTACGTACATTTTAAAGCATAGTGAAAAATAGAGAATAATTTTTGCCATTTAATCATCTTTTAAAATCACAATACGTTGTAAAGTTCAGTAGGAAGATATATATGCAGGTTGCAGACTCTGTTGTTTCGATGTACTTGTACTATAAAGGAAATAAAATCTATTTATATATATTATTCAGTGACGCTGTTATCAATGGTATCAAGGTGGAAGACAGCATGTACTTCTTAACAATACTGTCAGTAACCGGTAGTGGCAATAGCCTCGTCCTGGATACAGGTAAGTTGAAAAGCATTACTTTTAGAATTCTCACAATTATGGTGTTTGGTGTGCAGATGTAAGACCAGGGGGAGTTATTGCACCTACCACCTTGCCTATTGTTGGAGAAGCTACCGTCCAGCTACAGTGCTAAACCCAAACATTTGTTAGAAAATTGAGTGCCGTCTCGCCATTTGTAAATAGATTTTGAAAATATGAATGCATGAATGATGCTGACATCGCATTTTTTTGGTATAGTATTATACATAATATATTAGTTGTTATTTCCCTTAAAAGCTTGTACAAAAATAGAGTATTTTCTGTCTGGCGCTTCTTTTCTGACAGGAATATAATTACCATTGTAAGGTTATGTATGGCGTTCCCTACAGGCTTTGGGGTTTAACTATTACAAGGGAGGGGGAGTTTAGACAATAATAGTTGTTACCTACATCGACTTCTAGATTTTTATAAAACCTTTTCCAGGCTTTGCTTAAATCACCGTCCACTTTTTTCATGCACTTTTAGTACAATGCAGTTGTGCATCTTGACTTCAAGTCAGCAACCATATGTTTAAACTCCAAGGAATCTTTGTAAAACAACTTTTGTTTGTGAATATGTGCTTTGACCTGGAGTAGGATCCGGTTAATTATAACAGTGTTGTGTCCTCTTATATCTATGCCAAAGAGAATATCTTGTGGCTTTATCACCAGCGATTGATTAGGGTTTTGGTTGCCTTACATTCAATAAAAAAAGTGCCTGATGTCATCTCTTCCATCACAAAAGGAACACTCGGCTGAACGTTTACGGCCATGCTCTTTAGGGTAAACAATTCTTAAAAAGGTTCTAAAATCTTTGTGTATTTTTACATTTGTGTCCTCTTAGCACCGTTTTATTCCAGAGCTTTGGTTTATTTATAGTAGCGATCTCCTGCCAGCCTTTTCAATCCTAGGTATTATAGTTTTAAGATATCATTCTCCATAGATTTCTCAGTTTTTCTTTCTCTAGACTCAAGGTAAAAGCAAGATCCAGAGTATAGACGCTAGGATTTATGTTACCTATTTGTTTTCTGTTATGGCTTGTAGTTGCGGTAATTGTTTCAAAGCTAAACTTAAACTGACATGTGCCCGCCATCCCGCCATCCCGCCACATCACTACGAGCCGGGACACCCGGCCACCAAACTTTGTCTATCTGTTCAGATAAAAGAGTTGTCAAGGGGTTTGCCTGGCGAGGTCTGCCATCGATCTTATGGAACCTCCATAAGATGCCTCCAGACAATTAGATTATATACTTTGGGATAATCCGAGATTTTCTACGTTTGTTTTGAAGCCATTTCTATGTCAATGACGACATTTTGCAGTCTCATGATCATGTGACAGTGTGCAACCAATGAGAGTGCTCATCTGTGCCCAGTGATGCCTATGAGAATCCTTATGTACCTTTTCTGTGCATTTCGGTCGATTTCAGTCGGTCAAACTTTCACCGTATTGATGCTCATAATTTTTTCCATTGCGTTCTGATTAATTGGGCTTCATGGAAGGCTATAGTACTATTAGATACATATGTCGATTGACAGTTGTGACTGCGGACAAACATAGGAAAAAAACGTCGACAAAATTTAATCTGGTATGTGACCGGTAGAGTATGTGTAAGAAAAATTTTATGGAACGCCGTTTGCAATGTTTTAGAATCAAGCTTTGCTTTTGTGAACAAAAGGCGGGTTAGATGCCGGGAGTCTAGTAAATGGACATCTCTCCTTTTTGCAAGAGGTGTCATTTTCAATTTTCTTTGTGCTGTGTTGACATTAGTAAATTTTTAAAGCTTTAAGGCTGTGCGAATAGCACTATTCTGTATTACTTGTAATGTATTTAGAAGGTGCCCTGAAGCCACTATATATATTATATCTCCAAACTCTAAGCTAAGCCTAATTGCCACTTTATATACAGCATAAGGATGTTTTTTCAGTTGCACATTGTCTTAATTTAGAGAGGAGTATCAGCTTTGTTCTTGCAAGATTAAATTTTGACATGAGATGGTCTTTGAATGTATTTGAATGTAATGTCTTGTTATCTATTTTCAGCCGGTATGTATATTTCTGGGTATTTTCAATCCACTCATCTCCAATTACAATATCACTTATGCTTGGAACGTTTTTCACTTGGGTGATGACCAAATTTTGTTCTTTTTGATATTGAGTGAGATCTTATTTTCCCAACACCAGTTATTCATTTTGTTGATTCTCTTTGAACACTCTTACCTTCACCTTCATTAGTTGACGTTAGTTTTTATAAGAATGATATTATCGGTGCAAAGTTGTATTTCAGACACAATGATTTCAGTGTTTATATCATTTACATACATTAAAGGCAAACGTTACTATTCACTACCGCATCACTCCTGCTAGCTGTAGGCATTCTATGCACTACCCATGACGAGTTGCGTAGCAACGAGTGCAATATTATAAGCGACTGAAACCAACGAGTTAGTTAAAAGATTTATTATACATGCTTTCAATCATAAACATAGAACAAAAGCAAGTTAGATTTTACCGGTAATCTTATAATTATTAGTAAAAAACAAATTGGTTGCCATGACAACCCCTCGTAAATCACTAGTGAAATACGCACTATGCGTAAATCACTCTAGATACATTGTTTTCAGAGCAATGCGTGTATAATAAATATATATATATATATTACCAACATTGCAAAGTACGGAGTGCGAGGACGAGTACGTTATTGCATCGTCGTAATCCTATATACATCAATCACAACCCAAATACACCGCCGTATTTGCGTCTCACAGTGCATGTAATGGGAAAGTTCAAGTTAAAGGGTGGTCTCCACTGGCTGTGGTAAGCGCTGCGGTAAGCTCTGCGGTAAGATTTGCGGTAAGCCTTGCGATGGTGCTGTGTTGTTGAGGAGTGGCGAGGTCCTGCCTACATCGTTCATTGACCATGTAGGCAAGGACCTCGTCATTCCTCACCACCTACAGAACCAGTACAAACCATCGCAAGGTTTACCGCGGGGCCTACCACAGCCAGTGGAGACCACGTTTAACCCAGCAACATGAACAATACTGTGATGAACTTCTCTTAACATGAGCTGACATAACATTAGTTGACAAATTGTTTTTTCTACAAACATGTCCATGAAAGTCATGATGACGGTTATTTTGTTGGCTAGATAATGGTGTCTTTTTTGTCGCTGTCAACAGTATTTATTTGTCCGATAGTTCAATACATGGGCTACAAATGTATATGAATGCGTTCAGAAATTGGTAATTTCTGCAGTGTTGAGCTGAGTGATATAGTATCAATGTAACAACATAGCTGTCCAGATCACCGTGTTGGTGGTCTTCCTCTGGGCACTCAGGCTTGAATCGATATAATAATATAGAAGCAATGAATGGACACATGTTAAGATGAACTGATCCTTTTCCTTCTACTCTGTGTATATATGATGTGTCAAAGAAAAATAAGTCACAAGTCGCAAACAATGATATTTATAAGTGCTCTTCCCTTGCTCAGAACCTTTCATGTTTAGAGTCTTTAATGTTGTTAAAAGTATGTACCAAATTACAAGACTCTGTATTGTATATATCTATGTCTATCCATATCATAAGGTTATCCTAAATAGTACATTTGATTACTTAACTATAGTGAGTAACCATCAGGAAATGTCGTTATTTGTTTTAATTCAAATTAATTTAATTCAAATTAATTTTTTTGCGAATCTTTTTGCGACTGATGCATTTTTCATCACACACAATATATACGCAGGATGTGTATATTAATTTATGTAATCAGGCAACACTCTAAGGTATCCATGGTGGACAAAGTGTATAAACATTTAAACCTTATTAAATGTCTTGGCCGTAAAAGAAATAAATAAAAATAAAAAAGAATTACCAATGCGTTTATGTAATGTTTGTGATGCATAATAAATACTCATGATTACTTTTAATTATTTACTTTTGAAATGAAGGAGGAATCATTGATTACAACGCCTGGCCAGCTGGCAGCTCTCCAGGTATCTCCCAGGAGAAATGCATTCTAATAAGTATTGTTGGTGGTGCTCCTACATATAAGTTGAGTCCTGGGGCTGCGTGCCGTACCACGTCCTACAAAGCATATATATGTCAAGACACAGATGGTAAGTTTTAATTTGATCTAATCTCGCATAATAATGTTGATATTTTTAAGAGTTATTCTTTTTAGGAATATTTATTCTTATTTTTGTGCTTTTAGCCATACAAATAGGCCTATATATATATAACAAGATTTAAGACTATGGATTGGATGCATCTTTGCGTTCCTACACGCATAATATATTATATATGCAAACATGATACGCATATCATTTTTCATTTTTGAACGTATAGCATTAATCAGGATTAGCTGAGAATAGCAACCCATCAGTGCAATGCCTCTCACTGAAAAAATACATCTTAAACTAAATTAAACATAAATGAACACAAATTATATATGCACACATACAGAAACACCCCAACACACACATGTGTATACAATTTATGTACCTTTATATACACACATACAACACAGACTACATGACGTAAATGTTCTTAACTCTAATAGTCATCTCATTTCTTTTGTTTGATAGTTACTGCCTGTACAACTGCCTACTCGGATATAGAGACGTGTAACCCACTCGTGAGTAAGTATGCATTCATGTCACAGGAAACTGTGATGTGTTTCAGGAAAATGAGTCACAAGTCGCAAAAAATAGATTTTGAGATGCCATTATATTTGAAAAGATGAGATCAAGCTGATTCCAACGATAGTAAACAGTCTAATAATCTCATAAGTATTTCTAGATTTTAAGTTTGATATTTTCGTTTTTGAAAAAAAAAGTTTCCAATATTTCCGAACTAAATTTAGTCCATATGAGGACCTTTAAAACTAAAGGATATACTACATAGATTGTCCTGGAATTTGATACATCGATTGATATAGGTATAAGTGATGAACTCTCCAAAAATCGGAACGTTCCAATTATGTGATCTTGTAAAAAAACACTTTGAAAAATATCAATTTTGCGACTTATGACTCATTTTCCTGAAACACATCACAAATTTATTTACTGGGGCCTGTTGTATAAGCTATGTGTAATTGCCAGCTGGTAGGAATGGCCTATGGACACTATGGTGGGTAGGAATTTGTATTCCTACCCACAGAAGGAAGAGGAAAATTGTAAGAATTTCCATATACAATATATTGCCCTTTAATAGCTTAATTATACAACCGGCACTAGTCTCCACGCCACCACAACTAATTTATTCTTTAAAAAAAAAGCAAAAAAAACCCGATTTTATTACCAAACTTGAACACTATTTGGATAAGGTTACATCGAGCTCATTTGAATACCACAATAATTGAATGATATTACAAACATATAACCTGTAGGTTTACCCATAAACACACATAATGAATACAAACAGATAAATATAGATTGATTCACATTTCTCTTAACTCCAATCATAAAATACTTATTCTTATAGAAAGACTGAACCATGTAGTATCTCTCTCTCCATATCTAATCGGTGAAGTATCTTGTCACAAATAATCTTGATTTGTGATTTGTTTTCCGAAAATGAGTCATAAGTCGCGAAAATCTGATTTTGAGATGCCATTATATTTGAAAAGATGAGATCAAGCTGATTCCAATGATAGTAAACATAATCTCATAAGTATTTCTAGATTTTAAGTTTGATTTTCGTTTTTGAAAAAAAAAGTTTCCAATATTTCTGGTGGTGAATAATTAGTAAAGTAACTAAATTTAGTCCATATGAGGACCTTTAAAACTAAAGGATATACTACATAGATTGTCCTGAAATTTGAGACATCGATTGATATAGCTATAAGTGATGAACTCTCCAAAAATCGGAACGTTCCAATTATGTGATCTTGTGAAAAAAACACTTTGAAAAATATCAATTTTGCGACTTGTGACTCATTTTCCTGAAACACATCACATTTGTGGTGATTTGTAATATTTGACAAAATCCATTAAGCATAGGCCTATCTTTGAATTATTACACCAAGATCAAACTCACTTAAAACTAGAATGAAAAATGTATACTTTCTGTCTAAGGATTGTAACACTGCATCAATCACTTTTACTAGATCTTATCAACCAATCCCTATGTGGGATCTGGCCCCCCCTGTGTCAGTAGAGAATAAAGGTTCACTGCCCTCCTTCTTTTCTAGCTGATCATTTTTAGCTATAGACCCAATCTGGAATTTTGTTTCCTTGGTCATGCATGGTTGCTATGGAAACATTCTAATAAGGAATTTGGCTTTTATAGTTACATCAGCCCCATTTTTTGCGGGGGGTAATATGTATTGATTCCTATACAGAATTTTATGCTCTTTCATTTGGACTGGGTCCAACATCTAGGAAATGTGGGACTTGGTCACCATGACAACCAAATAAAAAAATGGAATGTTTTGGGTACAACATAAAAAATATTCTGTTTTTATTATCATATTGCAGATCAAAACAAATAAAAAAACAATCACTTCAAAAAGTACTACTATTCCAAACTTCATGCTTTTATGAAAAAGTGCACAATTGTTTGGCAAATCGACTGGACTATTATAACTGTTGTGACTAATGTTTCAGCTCGTTCTGATGTGTGCTACTCACCCGTCTCTACATCAGCTGTTGATCAGGCTGACGCCTCAACTGTGTGCACAGACCTAAGTCTATCCTTACCCTCTATCCTCACCACTGGCGAATATGCTCAGCTCCTTTCCTCACTGGGCACCCAATCTGTGTAAGTGGATCTTCTGCCTAACGTTGTGTTACAACGCCCTTCGTATGCAATGCTGTCTTTACAAATATAAAAATTAGTGATTGAAAATTTAAAACTTGATTCATCTATATAAATAGTTATGTCAGTAATGTAAGTAGTAAGTTTGTTTACCTAAGTCAGAAGTGAAACAAGGTTGACATCTATAACATCGCATGAATGAGAAGTTGATCAAGTTGAACAATAATGTGAAATGCCTTGATTATACCTTCTTGTACTCGGTTATATCTTTGGTAGTTCCTATAAAACATATTAAATATATATTCTCATATTTTCGTATCTTTATATTATGCTCTTTAAAGCAACAACAAATGGAGCCTGGGGCCAAAAATGTAACTGTCATTTAAATGAACATGTGTTGATTTTTAATTTATGAAATAAAGGAACCGCTGGGCTATAAATATGTCTGGCAAATAATATGTACTTCACCTATTGTTCATTAACAAATCATTATAAATTCTACAATATTTCTTCCAGGGAAAGTTTTCACCTTGATTTTAACTATGAAGAGGGCGCCAATTTTGCTGGGGCCTATTCCTGGGGGTACATGAATCGGTGGTATGATATGGGGATTGTCGATGCGGGCGGTGACCCAGTAACTGATTCGGATATTATGATTAACACTGTCGAGGCTGGCTTGGAAAACCTCATGTGGATCGGGGAAGATTTGGAGTTCCGCCCATCGACAACCGCCCCAACCATAGTCGTCTGTGAGGGATCTGCTAGTAAGTTGGGTTTTTTTCAGTTAAAATGTAATATGTTTCAGGAAAATGAGTCATAAGTCGCGAAAATTAGATTTTGAGATATCATCATATTTGGAAAGATGAGACCATGCCGATTCCAATGAATGTAAACATTAAGGACATCTAATACGTAATTTCATCTTGTTAGTCAGATATTTTTATTTTTGAAAAAAAAAAGTATCCAATATTTTTAGGTGGATAATTACCAGTAAAGTAGCTAAATATACTGAATAGAATGATCTGAATAACGCACTGATGTAATTAATAAACAGTCTTGAATTTTGGTACATGCATTTATACACCCACAAGGACTAGACACCCCAAAAATGAAAAGATTTCAATAAAGAGATCTTGTGAAAAAAACACTTTGAAAAACACCAATTTTGCGACTTGTGACTCATTTTCCTGAAATGCATCACAAATCATCTTAAGGGCTTAGTCCACTAAGCCAATCCTCATGCAATTCTCACATAAATTAGTGGAAAAGAGTTCTCTGCAGCGCAAAACCGCATGCGAATCAGCTTAGTGGACTAGGCACTTTATACTTTATTTTTGTTGGTTCAAATTCTAGTGTGTGTGTGACAGAGAGAAAGAGAGAGAGAGAGAGAGAGAGAGAGAGAGAGAGAGAGAAAGCAGGGGAGAAGGTAGATGTATCGCCTTGTGTGAATGTTGTTATTGGACAAACATATTTTTGTCTTTTAAACAAAGGTTGGTGTCAGCTTGATACACCTCGTCTGACACAGCCTGTATATGGTAATGTTACCATGTGGATGGTTAAACCTTCTGACCAAGCCTGTATATGGTAATGTTACCATGTGGATGGTTAAACCTTCTGATCCAGCCTGTATATGGTAATGTTACCATGTGGATGGTTAAACCTACTGACCAAGCCTGTATATGGTAATGTTACCATGTGGATGGTTAAACCTTCTGACCAAGCCTGTATATGGTAATGTTACCATGTGGATGGTTAAACCTTCTGACCAAGCCTGTATATGGTAATGTTACCATGTGGATGGTTAAACCTTCTGACCAAGCCTGTATATGGTAATGTTACCATGTGGATGGTTAAACCTTCTGACCCAGCCTGTATATGGTAATGTTACCATGTGGATGGTTAAACCTTCTGATCCAGCCTGTATATGGTAATGTTACCATGTGGATGGTTATACCTTCTGACCAAGCCTGTATATGGTAATGTTACCATGTGGATGGTTAAACCTTCTGACCCAGCCTGTATATGGTAATGTTACCATGTGGATGGTTAAACCTTCTGACCCAGCCTGTATATGGTAATGTTACCATGTGGATGGTTAAACCTTCTGACCCAGCCTGTTTATGGTAATGTTACCATGTGGATGGTTAAACCTTCTGACCCAGCCTGTATATGGTAATGTTACCATGTGGATGGTTATACCTTCTGATCCAGCCTGTATATGGTAATGTTACCATGTGCTAAACCTTCTGACCAAGCCTGTATATGGCAATATATCATTGAGTGGCAGATGTTCTTTGTAACATTCCTGGCATCTGCAGTGCAGCTGTGGAGACCATGTTGATTGTCTAATAAATGATCACTCTTGATACGTCCTGCTTGTACCTATAAGATGTATTGCAAACGAGCAAAACAGAAGCACCCCTGAATTAACCTGAAAGTAATAATACCGACTGTTTTTTCCTCACTTACAGCGACCATATGTACAGATGGAACCAAGGGCGGCAGGACGGATATCAATATTGCCTATGCTGGCTCAACAATCACAATCACATGTATATCCGGTGATTTCGCCAGTGGTGTACCATCATTTACATTCACCTGCGACTGTTCTACAGGAGCAGTAGATATATCAACAGTACCTGCTTGTGAAGGTAGGTCCGATATTTATATATGGGTCAGATTTTCAGAAAATGTACAATTCACCTTCACCAATCGTCTCAAATAACCCACATTTAAGACAAAAGTGAGCTTCAAAATGCAGTTTAACATAACAGAACTGATACTTTAAATCAATGCGATACTAAATATACTCAGACATACCCGGTATTCTTCATTTTTCAGCCTAATTTAGGATAATTTTCTAAATGTGTAGAGCTGCCAATTGTACATTTTCTGAAAATCTGACCCATGTGAGTTTTGGCACAGTTTGGGCCAAAAACAATACAAGGTTAGATAAAGAGTTAATGGAAGATATGAATGCTGTGTCCATGATGTTAGGTATACCTGGTTCAGAAGAGAAACATAATATTTTGAACTACATTCTGATGACCGCTAGGTTTTATATCTAACAGATCTATCTATCAGAAAGAAATTATTTGGAAAAAAATATATCTGTTTATTCGAGTTCGTAAGAGAACTAAAAAGAAAACTTGAGGTTATAGCTGACTGTGCAAAAAATAGCGTGTCATACAGAAAAGAGTTTGCGAAGTGGAAGGCTTTCTTCCACGAGTTATAAGTGGGTATTTATATCTATAAAGGTTATGTAGTGTTATATGAATAATGAGTCTATATGGATATAAAGTATTATGTCTAAAACATTGGAAAGAACTACAGTGTATAGAAAGAAGTCCTAAGGCTTTGATCCTAAGATCTAGAATGGTCTTTATTGTAGAACCGGTGTACAGTTACATTGTTGATACATGTGCCTATAGCCCATTGGAGGAATATCTAATGAGGGGTGGGTGTTACCCACACCTCTACATGTTACCGTATTTAGAGCAATAAATTTCTGGTTCTTATTACCTTATAAATTAAGCGTAGAATGTTCAGTCCAATTATTAAATTAAATCATAACAATAAATGTTAATTATGGTCATTAAAGTGATTACCCACTGTTACGTTATTCTTACGTAACATGATGTAACAGTAGGTGCTATGATCTCATACATCCCATAGCTTAATAAGCTACCTTTACTTGCTCCTCTATATAGCTGATTATGGTACATCAGGACTTTTATGTCTCAGATGCAAATAGGTAGTTATTCATAATAATAACAGGTCTCTCCCTTGTCTAGACAGTCAGTTCAAAACTGGAAGTTGGATAAACTAGGTAGTAGTTTCTTTTTTTCGACAGCTAAGAAAGTCTGAGCACAGATCTTTTTTAAAAATCTCTCTACAGTAGAATGTTAAAAGGTTAGTTCAAGTTGAAGAGGTAAGAGAAACTATTGCCTGCACATATGAGTCCCTTCGAGTTCATTTAAAGAATATATATATCAACTTGTAATGATAATAATAATAACGTAATTTGGCATAGGAATATCTCAACATGGTGATTGGGGACTTTTGTGGATAATTTGGCTATTTCATCGATTTGTATTACAAATTTAGATCAAAGCACCTTTCCCCACAAATTCAGCTGACACGTTCCTCCTTTCTAGATTTACCCTTAGTATAAAAACGTACATGTGTGCAAGACACCAAAATTCAAACACAATCATCTCATTTCATACATTATTATTTTTCTTTTCAGATAGCTCGAATCCCTGTCTTCCCAATGAGTGTCTGAATTCAGCGACATGTGTTCCAGACGGAAGTTCCTTTACTTGTACCTGCACAGATGGCTACAGTGGTACTTTATGTGAAATAGGTATATACCATTATCTAAGTTATAATAGGGGATTTGCATAGCCGCCATTTTGAATTTTGATTCGCATGGAATTATGGGTGTAATGGTACAGTATAAAATCTAAAGAAAACATGTCATGTTCAGCATGGAATATATATCAATGCTCTAATGTCAATATCCATGTGTTATACATGTTTCCGTGACACAAGTCTTTATCTTCCCCATCATGCATTTGGTTTTCATTGATCATTTATATAAGCTGCAATATTGGTGAAAACATTTCTGCAATTTTTGATAAAAATGTCCGTCCCAGCATGCACTGTGACAGACATGCGCAGTGGCACATGCAAATCCCCTATTGAAGGAATGGAATCAACTCAATTAAAGACACCTCACCTTAAATTCTGTGTAGCATGCTTATTTGGCAACCCTTTCGCCTAGATTTGCGTCTTCAACAGATTTGATGGGGGTTATATTAAAATTACAGAGTTGGGGTCGTGTGATTAGTGTCATGGTCAGGATTCACCATTGCACAGTAATAAAGTCCAGCACATACAATGATATAGGGCTGGTACTAGGTCATGAGAATCATGCCCAGGTGATCTCTCTAGGGGGTAATTTGTTCTTGCGTCATTTGCTTTATTTGCTAGAGTTCATTCCCGAGCCCCAGTCACCCCTGAGTCTAACTCTGGCACCGCCTAGTGGATCTTCTCCTGCAGAATAGAATAGAACAATCTTTTATTCATCAAGGTTTACAATGTTCAAACAATTCTTTATTGCTGATGTTATTACAGAAGGTAGATCAACTCTGGCCACTTGGAACAGGTCGACAGACTTCTGGAAACCGTTTAGGATTTATTCCCAGATCTTCCAGTCGTTCCCTTGATTTCTACTGGAAGAGCTAGTACATAATGATACATAATATGTGATGTGTTTCAGGTTAATGAGTCATAAGTCGCAAAATTCATTTTTTTCCAAATTTTATTTTTTACAAGATCACATCATTGGAATGTTCTGATTTGTGGAGGGTTATCACGTATAGCTATATCAATCGATGTATCAAACTTCAGGACAATCTATGTAATATATCCTTTAGTTTAAAGGTCCTCATATGGACTACATTTAGTCACTTTACTGTTTATTGACCCAAGAAATATTAGAAACTTTTTTTTTCAAAAATGGAAATATGAAATTTAAAATCTAGAAGTACTTATAAGATTAGACTGCTTACTATCATTGGAATCAGCTTGATCTCATCTTTTCAAATATAATGGTATCTCAAAATCTATTTTTTGCGATTTATGACTTATTTTCCTGAAACACATCACATATATATAATAATGTGAGGTATAAGAAGGTTGATAAAAGGGCAGGATATGTCATAAATCTGAGATTTCCAGTACAGGAATATTACAGATGATGGTACTCAATGTGGATGTGCCCATGTTTTTGGTTTAATTCCTGTACAGGAACTCAACACGACATGTTTAATAATAGTTTTAATAATAGCAACATTAATTAACGACAGTGACAATCTCATTTCTGGATTCCAGTACAGTAGTCCATTAAATTGGAATAAGGTACGAACTCATTCATATAGTGACACAATTACAAACATAAGTATAAGTACAAGTAAAATCATTAAACATAGCGTAGGATGCTGTATAAAGTGTTAAATATAAATTTCTTTATGACAAGTATTACCAAATGTTCGGTTTATTCACAGAAATCTCCACCGGCCTCATGCCTAGATCACGACCCAGAAGGCCCCTAGTGATATATCCCTCAGCTAGATATATAATACACAGATTATTATGAAGAATATGTTGGTATATCCCTGAGAAAGTAAGAGGCGCCCGGGTTCTCCACCAATGATATATCCCTCAGCTAGATATGTAATATACAGATTATTATGAAGAATATGCCGGTATATCCCTGACAAAGTAAGAGTCAACTCTGTTGTCTCTCAAGAATAAGTATTTATTAATAGAGCAGCTGAGGTGCTCCTAGTGGTGGGGAGAGCACCCACACAAGCCACTCCCTAGCTGTCTGACATGATACTAAGGCTATTTAGCCACCTAAGAGTTCAAGGTGTTTAACCAGAAAGATAACATAATTGCACAGACATAGTACATGTTGAGGCATTAAAGCTACCCTCCCTGCTAAAATTCTCAAGTTTACTTCAATCCTGTATATTTAGATCACAAATACCCTGCCTACCCTTGCCTCAAGAACTTGTAATATTGAAGACTAAAAAGTACAAGATTTCTGCTCGGATTTATATAAGTGTGCATGGTTCCGAAATGAAAAGACCATATTAGGCAGAAGGTAATGGTTGGAGCTCTATAAGCTCTATTGTACAAAATACAAAACTATCCACTCAGTGCTGCAACTGGCTGCCACCATGAAAAGTAAAACGGTGAAACAACTTTGAAATTGATGGCAGGATAATCTGATAAATCCTTGAACTTACAGCTTAAGCAAACTTGTCATTATGTGACAGACCCCTGATTCTGAGTTTTAGTAACTAATTTGAAGGTAATTACAATGAAAAAGTGGAAAAATATACAATTGCGTCATTAGGGAAGGCAGCTTTAAGCATAAATCACAAACACTTTAACACATATTGACACATTGTGGCAAGTAATATTGATTTCCACGGCTATTAATTGATAGGAAATAATTACTTGACCATGTAGATTGATCATCAATAAAAGAACTGGCTACAATGGTATAGCTAAAAGTATTGCCCACTGGTATCGTTCTGCAGAAAACAACATAAAATACAATGACCACTAAATAACATCACACATATATATATAAGTTTTTGTCCAGGAGGAGCTTGATGCCCTCCCCCCACCACACACCATCACCACCACCATCCCAAGCACTCTACTGTATATGTCTGGTGCTCTTGGTCAATCACAGGGCTATTGTAGTTACCTTGGCTTGTTCTTGACTTTAAGGGCTACAACTAACATTAGCTTATTAATCATTCATAATACCACATGTATGTGTTATGTTTCAGATGCCTGTGGCCCCACCCCGTGTGGAGGGGGCACATGCGTTCGTGAGTCTGGCGGTTCATATTCCTGTACTTGCCCTGATAGTTTAGGAGGAAGTACTTGTGCAGTAGGTAAGTAGTTCAGTTCTTGGAGAATACAAAGACCTGTGTCCCCCAAAACCTTTCAGGCACACTTTAATCTTGATTTTCAATACATCCCCAAGTCAAACATGAAAGAAAGTTTTTCAAAACTCCACCTTGAATCACCAACTTTCTGAACTCTAGAGAGACCATGCAGGGTCGTCCTTCATCACCAGGAACAGTGCAACCTTTGCGAAAAGTAGAGAAGGTGGGGACGGGGTAGCCCGAGGGTCTCTACCCGCAGGGATCCATCTGCTTCTCACAATCAGGGGGTTCTAATTCTTTTAGACAAGATATCCTAGCATAGAGTGTCATGTAACATTACGTAACATTGCTCAACCTAATTATATTAATATTAATTGTCACCCATTTATTATTATTATCATATTTTCATAATATCTGATTATAGTAATACAATAGCATTGTTCTATGCAGGTCTACTGGTCAGGATCTGCCTCTAGGTTACATATTATTCCTAGCATCATGGCCAACGCCCACTATGTATATCACTTACAAGGATGTAAACTTTCTCCTTTAATAAAGGACAGTTGATTCACTGACTTACACAAGACCACACATCTTTCTGTGTTCCTCTCTACTTCTCATAATCAGTACATAACAAGAGGAGATCTTTGATGGCTGTGCGTTCTTCTGGATTTTTCAGCCTTCAATTAACACACATTCATAATGGAAACATCTAAATGAAGAAAAACATAAGATCTTCCATTTTGCAAATGAATCAAATAAATCAATATATTCCCGGTGATTTTAGAGATAGGAAAAAGGTGAATTATGGTAAATGCTTTGCGTGGTAAAGAAATTAATGGTAAAAGAGCAAAATGGAATTTTGTTGACAAAATTGTTTTGACAGAATTGATAAGTAATGAAAGGAATTGTGAGAACAGTATTTCATAGTGGCTTACTTGAATGCGCTACTTTTTCAATAATATGAAATCAATATTCTCTTTTGCAGATCCATGTAGCGGCTCACCTTGCCTGAACTCAGGAACCTGTACAGGAATGACTATGGGCACTGAATACACCTGTCAATGTCCACTAGGATTTACTGGTACCAATTGTGACAACGGTAAATATTGCTTTTCCCGCCCTTTTTATTGTCAGATTTATGGTATTCTGCCAATTATGGAATTGGGTACACAAACATCCATTATTGATAAGAGTCTGATCTGTGGGGAGGTTGCAGTTGGTGTTAAGCTCATATAAATCAGAAGCAGGAGTGTGTGGCTTCAGATCAAATGTCTGATTATCTTACTAATGATCTTGTCTTGCTTCTGGCTTTAAGATCATCTGATTATATCACTATAGGGATCTTCTCTTGCTTCTTTCCCATAACTCCCCTAGGATCACATGCCACTCATCACTATATGAGCTCTCTGCCCCAGCTCCATGGCTGTATTATTGCCACCCTGTCGGTCTGAGTACCATAAAACCTCCAATAAATGTGCTCCATCAATAAGAGTCAGGATATTATATTCTTATATATGACAATGATTGTCACTTGACCATGGGTTACATGTAACTGTAATATGCCAATGAAATTAATAGAATTAAGCCGACAAAAGTTGTGAATACTTTAAAACAGCAAACCAGTAATAGAATAATAAATTATCAACTGCTTCTTGTTTTAATATCATTTTCCTTCAGGCCAATAGCTATACACATCATTTTTATTGTATCAATTTAACCAAACAACTCCCCAAATCACAATGGCAGTGGTCTTCCTCTGGGCCCTGAGCTCTTCAGAGTTTGCGCAAGAAAAGGTGCCCCCCCCCCCTACTGAAAATTATCTCCTCCCCCCACACCCCCCGTGGCTAAAGATGAACAGTCCCTAATGTGTATGAAATTGTTATCTCGAATAAATGTATTACTGTGAAACAACTAGTAAATAGAGTCCTTAACTCGTATATTAACTAGAGTGTTGATAGCTGATGTTCTTTCAGATAATACAGATAACATTTAAATGCTTAAATCGGAAAGAACATAGAATTCTGTTTGTACCATAGGAAGGGTTGTTCATTAATGATGATGATAACAACAATATAAATAATAGTAATTGATAGTTTTCAATAACTCAGGAATTTTAGAAATACAAACATTATTGAGTTTTATTGTTCTTTATATGGTACAATTTAATATCATATAATATTTTATTTCATAGGTGATTAGTAATGCTACATTTACATTTCATATATAGAGGCATGCTCTCCTGGTCCGTGCCAAAATGGTTTGTGTTACGTCACCAGCGCTGGAGAGAACTGTTACTGTGACCCAGGTTATTCAGGAACAAACTGTGATATAGGTAAAGATATTTATGCATTACATTATTTTTAAGTTTTCAGTTGCTCCATGTCGCGTGTTATTTCGCCCACTTTGGCTGCTGTGTGGATTCCCAAAATAAAAGCTTCTTCTAGCGACACCTCTAACTACCTTGGCGACTTGCCCAGACACAGTGACTAGATTAAACATTTTCATTCCAGTCGCTCAAAATGTGAGCGACACGGGTCATTTACCTGAAGTCACCGTCAAAGTCCTACAAACTTATTAAGTTGTGAGTAGCATCACACATGGGTGACAAGAAAACCACTTTAGGAACATTTGTACATAAAAATAAAATAACAACTGATCATTATTTTGGCGTGAAATGGATGTGTACATGTACATATCGAGCCACCTCTTAGTGTAATTGACACTCGTATCTCAGGTAGGCACGCTAAGAATAGCGCACCTAGCGGTGATGGTAATAAAGCATATGTTAGCGTTAGGAATTTTGTAGGTTGCGCTAAATTTCCCCATTGTGGATAGAGACCTTCATAGTCTCCAGAATCGGGCAAATTTCCTTTATAAATGTATTTATACTTCAATATTGGTATGTATTTCAGATCAGTGTCAAGATGTCTTGTCAGATTGTATGGGCCAAGGAACCTGTGTTCCAATGTCTCCAACTGGGGTGCAGTGCATTTGTGACAATGGTTTCAGTGGAACGATGTGCGAAACCGGTAAGCATTTCATGTATTATTACATGTGATTTCAGGGGTGCTATTCTGGGGTGCTATTTGAAAAGTCAAATAGCACCTATGTGCTATTTGAGCCGAATATCCACAAGATTGATGGAGAGTAAGGTCAAATACTATTAAAATTGAGTTCTCTTGTTGATTTAGTATGTAATAAATACCTAATAGCACTCTGTTCGGTGTGTAATCAATCTTGACGTTGGGTCAAATCGCACTCCACCCGTTTGGGGTGTCGTGTGATTTAACCCAACGTCTCAATCGATTACAAACCTCCATCGTGCCATTAGGTATGATAATATGATATATTATAACAAGTGTATACAAATGTACATGAAGGTAACACAAAATATAATCAATTCATAGTGATATTTTGTTTGCAGTCTGTCTGTTAAAATTCAATGTTGTATACTCTTTGTCTAGAGTAGCACTGGAACATTGTCTTGAATGTAATGTACAAATACATGATGTATTCTTGATTATTAACGGTTAATATGAAAGAGCACGGCGTCGATAAAACTGTATCATAATGTTCTTTAATTCTTCTTCCTCTCAAAAACTCGCCATTGATAAGGTGAAATGAGTTGGAATCCTTGTTTTTAACTTTCTTCTTTCATTTTATTATACCTTACCTAACATGAGTATTATGAGTTAACTTATACAGATTATGTAAACGTATCATGTACTGTCCTCAGTAGAGTTGATGTATAATTTTTTGTCACCATCTGTTATTTCGATCAGGCTGTCCTGAAAATATTCATACTATATACGTGTGGAAATATTATAGACCTGAATAAAATATTTTCTAAATCTTTTACGAACTAACACAAGTTGGTAAGTAATTGATAAATGGATTGATTATTTGTTCCAGATATGTGTGATACACAAGTTTCCAATTGTGGTGGGAATGGTCAGTGTGTGCCGACACAAGATGGCGTCGTATGTGTTTGTGATGAGGGCTTCACTGGCAGCTCCTGTGGAACAAGTAAGGATTTTTTTTTTTTTTTGCACATTTCTTTATTCAGGAAGCATAGTTGGTTTATGCCAAGCAATACAATGTTGTGACTAGGGCAATTCCTAATATTTAGCGAGTCAAGTTAAAGAAATAATTATTTAACTATACATTCATGAAAATCGCTGTAAATTATTTAACAATTATCTTCATAATCGAATCCAGTCTTATTTGTATTTGTAATTGTTATTTTAGCTGGATCAAATCCCTGTGATGCGATTACTTGCAACAACGGTTTCTGTGCCATCCCAAGTTCAGGAACAGCAACCTGCTTTTGTAACTCGGGTTTTACAGGCACTAATTGTGACACTGGTAAACATAGTATTTCAATACTTCACTATTCACAGGTATCATCATGGGTCCGGCCATGAAGCCATGTATTTTTATGTTTAAGTTTTTTTTTTAACTTCATCCAAATATTATGAATCGATAAATTATGCTCAGTTGTAGCTGATCAGAGACATTAAAGAGAGTGTACATTACAAAATATAGTGGATAAAGCACAATCTATGTATTATATTTCATATATAAACCGATAAGCTAGATCATTTCAATCAGGACTCCAACAATGAACGGCCGAACAGAGTGCTGGCCTGACACCATCCTTTATTAAACAGAAAAAAATGGAAAAAAAAACAGAATTCCCGGTTGAGGGTGTGAGGTGACGGTACTGTTGTGTGTGTACACAGGCCCTGGTGCGGTTGCTAACAATAGAGCAGGCGGTAACTTATGGAAAGCGGGACCCATACATAAGAAAACGGCGGCGGCCGTCCGGATTATTTAGGAATAGCATTGGCGCCGTTTATTTCCGCCGCCGTTTTATTATGTATGGGTCCCGCTTTCCATAGTAACTAGGGGAGGGTGGTGTCTCATTCCCCGCGCTTGCGTTATACGTATCCGAGTTGATACATCACATTATGATATGTTATGTTGAATCACCACCAACAAATTTTGGAATACAAACCGGTCAAAACATGACAACGCACAATGAAAAGGAATAGTTACATACAAATAACAGACATATTTTTTTATTATTATTCAAGATGTTTGTTCAGGTAACGTTGTTTGTACATCCGTATCATATTTTTTTTTTTTTTTTTTTTTTTTTAAATTTTATCATATTTACACCTATAGACACAACACCGGTTCACCCTCAGGTGGTCTTCCACCGTCACCTGATATTTTGGGTAGCACAGAGCCATAGCAAATTATTTTTTGGTCTTCGCAAAAAAAAATAAAGACTTGATGTTAGCAGGCCTCACTGGGTCCAGTTGATTAAGTTCCACACAATCACATTTCACACAAATTTCAAATTTATCGACCATGAATTGCCTAAGTCACTAAATCAGCTCGTTAGTCTAGGCTCACAGCCTCTTTAGAAGATCAGATAAGAATGGCATGTCAGCGATTGGACGCCAACTGTGCTTATGGCTTTCCCGGTCCGGGAGTATGCGTCCTAATGGGGTTATAATGGCATTTTGCACACACACCATCATTTCTTATAACCATATCTTGCTAAAAGATAACCAACCACATTCTTGTCAAGTCCACTTTTATTTTGAAATATATAAAATAGGACTCAAACTAAATTGTTATAGAAATTATCTAAAGTCTTTAAAAAACGAAAACTTGGTATCAGCTTACATGAAGTGTGCACTATGTTCAAATGTTACCCTTATGTTTTCTCCTAAAATTCTTTGCCAACTTTACACAATTACCTATCATGAAAAGTATTATGCCTATTTTCTAATTGCATATTCAATGTTGTGGCCAATAAATCTTTTGAACAAAATATAAATTATGCTTTGGTTGCCTGACCCATGTGGAACAACACCCTAAATGATCTTTTTCCTTGTTTATGATTACTTACGATTTAATTTTTTATCGTAATTCCACATTTGTAATTCATAATCATTATTTTTACTTGTTAATGTCGATTCTACGATTTTATTCAGTAATCCCCGACTTCTGCGATCCTAATCCATGTGGAGATAACGGAGTATGCGTGGCTAATCCTGGAGCTTCCGGCTATTCCTGCGCATGCGTTGTTGGTTTTGGGGGAACAGACTGTGAAAAAGGTAAGACAATAGGGATCATACAAATTTGCTAAATTGTAATTTTGTAAAGTTTATTCAACCAAGAATCCCGCGACAATTGTACACATAATAATTCATTTGGTATTTGTAATTTGAAGTACACGAATCTCATGTCTCAAGAAACCCTTTTTAAGATGATCGCATCAACATCAATATTACGAATTTTAGGAATTTCTTACAGACTATATACGCATGGATGGTAATATCTCATATTGCTCAGAAGTTCTGCAATAAAATGAATAGTTTGATACATGAAAAGGATGAGACTCTTTTAAGTTTAAGTACATATTAGGAACATGGATATACATATTTTTTCTAGATGATACATTGTCACAAAATACAGAAAGATTGGAAATTAAATAAAACACTTTCTTTATTCATAAAAAAGGGTAATAAAATGTGCTTTAAAACAAGCCAAGTTGGAAGACTCTGTGACCATTTTTAAACCAATGACAAACAAAACAAATTTGGCTTTATCATTTCCATCCCCCTAAGCCTTGACTGTTGACCTGTGCCTTTACCAATCATTCAATGTGATTCAGACCTGTGTGCACAGTGCACTGGACAAGGGAGATGTGTGAATGACTCCCCGGACACTGCCATATGTATTTGTGACATTGGATGGACAGGGGAAGCATGTGATGAAGGTAAGACGGGGCCTGTATTCAATCTAAGGCCAAAAAAAATAGGTGTGTTTCCGATTTACCCCCCCCCCCCCCTACCTAGAAAAACCTTACCCTACCTAAAAAAATTTTTACCATACCTGATTTTTTCCCCATCATATCTTACAATTTTTGGATTTTTTGACAAAAAAAGTTTATAAAAGCAGGAAAACGGGTTTTCCTAACCCGAAAGTGTCAAAAAGCACATTTCCCATGTTCAAAACAACTATTGTTATGAAAAAGACATTTTTTCGGTTCCTGGGAGGTGGTTTCCAAACAAAAAAAAAGTTACCACCCTCCCTACCTAGTTTTCAGCCAGATAAATCGGAAACACACCTATTTTTTTTTGGCCTAAACTGACGATGCAATATAATGTAACCCCGTCAACATATTATTGCTTATCCAGTCAATACTAACTTAAATATCTGTGCGTCTGACTGATCCCAAATACATTGTTATTAAAGGGAATTAATGCTCGAGTAATGTTACAATACTTTTCTATAGTCAGGATTATGTAGAGAAAAGTGCCTTGTGTACAGATTCATTTATCTTTCAGATGTAAATGAGTGTGTGGATGTCAGTAATGGCTGTGACCAGATGTGTATTCATGATACCAGTACCCCCAACTCCTACACATGCGACTGTTATCCAGGATATACTTTGGATCCTGACTCAAAGAAGAAGTGCTTTGGTAAGTAGGCCTACCCTTAAGCTAATACATTATCGGGAAATCTGGTACATCTATTCATACAACTTACAAAACTACACTGTGAATCTCAGAATATGGGCATGGTCTGGGAGAAGTACATATATCCCCAACATCCATGCATGGACGTCCATGACAGGTGTGAAATATTCATGGCTATCCGCCGATGCAGCTATTACGTAACAGGTCAACTACTATAGGTATACTATAAGGTGAAGTCCAGATATGCCCATTGTTTGTATGCGTCATCTCTACAGTCCTCTATGGATAGCACCTAGCACTTCCAATCTGAACATTGTGGGGTCGAATCCTAGACCAAGGAGCTTTTTCACATTTGTCCTAACATAACGTCCCACGGCAGGCCGCCGATGCCAGGGCGAGCAGGCATGACGAGAGGGGGCACGGTGGCGTGTTGGTAAAGTAGCGTCCCTTAGACGTATAGATGGTAGGATGTACATTCAGCCTGTGGCCGGCAGGCAGAAGTCCACCGACTTCCGACCAATGTCATAGGCATAGCAGTGTAGATACACTGAAAATGATAACATTACTACAAAGAGATTCTGTGAATAAAGCACTTTGAAATAAATCAATTTCATGGCTCATTTATCTGTGACACATTACAAATATATTTGTATTCATTCTATTTCCTCATCGTATATTTTCCAGATATCAATGAATGTAAAGGAACAGCTGAATGCGACCACACTTGTATCAATACAATGGGCACCTTTCAGTGTATATGCAGTGGTGGGTATTTCCTGGATAGCGATGGCAAGACCTGTTTAAGTAAGTATAATAACTTAATATGATGCTTGACCTGACGCCTCTATCGTTGAGGCTGAATATTTTTAGTTTTTACTCACGGTATTCATGATTCATAAGGGCCTTTTCCACTAAGCCGATTCTCATGCGATTTTGCACCGCAAAGGACTCTGTTGCAACAAATTCTGGGAGAATCGTATGAGAATCGGCTTAGTGGACTAGGCTTTACGGACAGCGCATAGGTGAAGGCTTTTATTTATTATATTATACGCTTGATAATTAAATGAGCTTGTACTGAGAAAAATGTCCTATACATAGAAGTAACGCTTAATAGAAAATATTTAAAATAAAAAAACATCTGTTGAATGTGACCATCAACTGTACATATATCCTGGGCTCTTGAATCTAAAATTTAACTTTATTTTGCTTTTTTAGACTTTGATGAATGTGAGATAACCGAAATATGTGGGAAAGTGCCAACATGCAAGGATACACTGGGCTCCTATCTATGTCTCTGTTCCAGCGGACATATACTCAGTGCTGATGAGAACAATGAACTCACATGTGAAGCTATCACTGTTCAGGGTAGTAGTCCTGCTGCACCTTGTAAGAACCACTTCCTCATTATTCTGCCATTAATGAATCGCTCTGTCTATTATCACTGCTCCACTTACTCACAATACACAATACAAGTTATCACAAAATAAGTTATTTTATGAAATCAAAATTATTTTCAGGTGTTTGTGACAATATCCCTGACGTCTGTTTATGTGAGTATGCCTCATTTATTCTATATTTATCATCATTACATCATCATTTCATCTCTCAATACACGCACAGTGGTTACCGGAATGGGAATTACAATAATCCCCCTTTCTTCTTTCAGCAACAACTCCTGATCTCTGTGATTCGAACCCATGTGCACAGCTGTGCTTCAGTAGCTGTGGTAGTTTCCAGTGTATGTGTCATGCGGGCTATACATTGGAAAACGATAGAAAAACATGTACAGGTATTCTATCTCTCTCTCTCTCTCTTTTATATCAGAAAAAGAGCAGCCCTTCACCCCTTTCTCCATACCCTTTCTCAAAACAGATTCTTCCTCAACCCCAGCATTTTAATAAACATTGATGAATCAGAATTCAGGAGACAACGTTGGGGGGATTTATTCTTATCAAGACTTGATTTGGTTTTCATTTGATAAAATACCATAAATTTAATCTCGACTTTATAATCAATTGAATGTTCCCTTCAATTGCCCCCCTGGTTAAGGCTTGATCTGTTTCTCTGACGTCTTTTCTAAAATATGCTTTTGATATCTTGACTTTGTAACAGACCACTGTGAAGGAAAGGATTGTGGGAATGGATATTGTATGCGAACCCTTACTTCCTATATCTGCCGGTGTGACCCAGGATATTCAGGAACCTCATGTGAGAATGGTGCGTGTACTAAATCTGAACAATTATTATTGTATCTAAAAATGTTATACGGATACTATTGGTGGTTAATAATAGTTTAGATGGAAATGACTCCTAAGACCTACTTAGTATATTGGAATTTATATATATATAAAAAACTTTATTTCCATTTTGTTATACAGACAGTGATAAAAGCTTTCTACATGGAAATCGGTTTTTGTTCTCTGTCCCAGACAGCTCTTCCAAACAAACCTTCTGTAACTACATCTCTAACTACACTTTTATAGAAAAATAAAACAAAATATAATATTACAACTCTTGGACAGTGTACAAAATTTCACTCCATTTTTTGGAGGGCTAAGTGCATTTTTTACAGTTTTTGGACCAGGACTTACACACCTGCTTTTGGTTATTGAGGCTTGTAGCCTCTTGCTCACCTATACACAAATAAATGCATAGTACAGTAAACAATTAAACAAAGACATAAGACACAGTCACAGACGCAGACACAGCTAGTAGAGCTAACCACCCTCTCTAGTTCCCTACTCCTGCTGTAGGGCTGTATTGTACTTGTCTATTCTCTTTATATAAATCTCTTGCAACCTTAAGTTGGTAGTTACCTTAATTTTGCTGATTATTCTCTTATGATTATGTTGCAATTCCTAAAAACTCCTAAGATTTCTACCAGCTAGCCAATTGTAGTTGTATTTTGTCTTCGTATATATATATATATATGTGTGATGGTTTCAGGAAAATGAGTCATGAGTGGCAAAATTGATATTTTTCAAAGTGTTTTTATCACAAAATCTCGTTATTCTAATTTTTAGAGGGTTTAGCACTGATAGTCATATGAATCCATGTAACACATTTCTGGACATAGTATTAAATATATCCTGGCGTTTTGAAGGCCTTCGTATGGAGTATATTTAGTTACTTTACTGGTAATTACCCATCCAGAAATATTGCAAACATTTTTTTCAAAAATAAAAATATCAAACATAAAATTTAGAAATACTTATTATTTGTCCTAGTGTTTACTCTCATTGGAATCGGCTTGATCTCCTCTTTTCAAATATGTTGATATCTCAAAATCCATATTTTGCGACTTATGATTAATTTTCCTAAAACGGATCACATATATGGCAATGCCATATCATGGCAATGCCATTTAACGTTCTCTGGGACGAAAAAGAAAAAAGGTCAATGTATAATGATTTACACACTGTCTATACACACCTCTACCACTCCTTAATTAGAAATCTTGATTAACGAGTCTGGAGTCTTCATCACTTTCATCAATCATTCATCTTTTATTGAATATTCTTTTCTTAAATTTTTCTCGTAAATATACCAAACGATAATAATTAACTTTACTTTATTTAATGTCTGTATTATTTGTTTCCTATATAACATTTGGTACCACCTCCAAGAAATTGTACTTCAGGACATCCCGAAAACCACTAATATTGTGAGCGTCTTTTCCTGACGAACCTTTCCTCAATACAGATTTTGTGTGCAAAAAAAGACACATATAAAATCGTTTTAATCAAATGCATAGGACCTTTGACATTTCGTGGATGATTGCGAAGACATTAGAATGTTATCTCTCTCTAAACAAGTCACTGCACAGATCTGCATGTTGCCGACGTGGTAACAAGCTTAGTTGTATACATATATTATGTGTATGTTGTTCTTACAAACTAAATGTTGTTCTTACAAACTATTATGCAATTTCAGAAGCAATTACACAAGCTTCAACCACAACTTCAACTGCCCCACCGGCTCCAACTCCACAAATGATTTCAATTACGTCTATAGAAACACTAATAAAAAAACAAACACAAACTTTAAAAAATTTAGCAATAGCAGGCACAGTACTGGGTTTACTGAGCCTTGCAAGTATGGCATCTTTAGTGTTAATATTAAGCCTGCCAGTGCCAGCGCCTCGACCTGCAATACCATTGGGAATACCAATACGGCCGAACCCAAGGAGATGGTAAGTCAATTAGCAAACTGATATATAATTGAAACATATAGTTGTAACAATTGTTATTGATAATGGAATGTTATAGGCTCCATTGCATGACATGATTGTTTATGGATAGGTGTACCGGACTATAGGCAGAATTAGAAGGGTTTGAAGGTGAGGAGTGATATGCAATGCTATTAGAGTTTGAGTAGACGCATTGAATATCACAACTCCGGTGACATAAGGGTTGATCTGTGTTTATAAATTCCCCCTTCTCTGACAAGAGCTATTAATAGTTGCATTTTCATTGTTGATTCTAGGTTCCAATAATGATGCTGCAATGCAAAATAATAGCAGGGTACCCCATATTATGTTTTTCTGCCAACTACCTCCAATTTGTCAACCAATTAAAACCCTAGAAATGCACAATCATCACAAAATGCGGTTCTAACCACATCAATAGGCCAGTGAACCATGTAGGGAGAACCTCTACACCTGTAGAACCAGCATCACAAGAACAACAACTTCACAATATCCCTAAAACAAAAGAAAGATAACAACAAAATAACACCAACACACACACAACGCTTAATTTCCTGATTACTCGTGACAAGCTTTGTAATAATAATAGTTGAAATCATTCATTGGTGAAAGATATCGGATAGAATTTGTATCAGAATTAAAAATCACCCTTACATTTGTATAATAGTTCTGTCAATTAATTTTGCAATTCCCAAGACGATTTCTCCTGTTTGTATAATACAGGTTTATTAGGAGACTTACACAGGACAGGTAACCCACATGCATTGTTTAAACCATATTACATTGTACTAAAAAATATAAAAATATTCCAATATTCCAATTGCAGGCTATAGTCTTTATACTTTTGGTTTTATAGCATATAAAATAATGATTTTTGATTATTGTGAGCCAAAACAAGATAATCAAACATTTAAGGGAGATTCCCAGATAATTCTAGACATAAAATGAAAACGACCATAATTTTATATTCATGTTAACCAAAATAAAGAATAACTGAGCTCAATCATATTCAATAAAGCGAGATGTAATTAGATACATGATTTTGTATCATAATTTGCATGATTAATATTGTTTACAATGAGGCATAGTGAATGAAATAATAACATAATCATTTTAAAAGTAATTTTGTTAGATAATTACTGGGAACTTAGCTTTAAGATGTACTGTTCACCTCAATGCATGCATGTGCATCACTTGCAATTAATTATCTGCGAATTAGAAATGATGCTTTGGAACATCTTTCCCCACTAAATGTGGAATTAAGAATACATAATTTACATTGGTATGTTTTTGTTCATGCTGGCCATTTCAATTTAGGTGTTTTTATTTGTTCTTATAGATTTTATTATTCTCAGATCAAAAGATATATTTCTGTAGTGTTTGAAATAATCTGTAGTTCATGATTGGAGATAAATTAAGATTCATATCAATCACAATCATGTGCTTTATACTACCGATTTTAAATTTAGCACGATTGTCTATCTACTGTTCATGCATTCCTAAACTGTACTGCTAGATATAGAACTTGATACCACTACTCCCTCCCCCCCCCCTGAACAAGATTGATAGCAACACTTGAAACATTTAAATCTCTCCAACACATTTGACTCATTCCAACTCTTAATTAAGAATATGATATATTACCCTTCTGCAGTAACACATGCCTCTTTATCAGGGACTGCACTCCGAGATCTATAGTGGTTATTCCCCATGGTCATGCTTTGAAGTTTCTGAAGCCATATTATTATTAAGCCATATTATCATACTCAGACTGTAGAATTAACCCAGCATGACAGTTTATATAACATCAGCTGGTGACAGACAAACTGGGCTCATTTGAAAATCCCGTACCAATGGGAAATGTCATCCCAGTATAAATACAATTTAAAAAGAAAAAAAAGAAAATCTTTTCAAAAAGAATGCTTTGCAATATTCTCAGTAAGTCAAGTATCTTTAAATAAATCATAATTAATTAAGTATCTTGCACTTGCTATATATGCCTTTTGCCTATTATGTTGTTTGAATCTCTATGACTTGATTAGAATGGAGACAGAACTGCCTTGCTATAGAGGTGGGGTAGAATAGAGGGAGTGGTATCAGACCATTTTCTAAATGCTACAAGCAGGGAGGTATATTAGAAGGTGACTTTCTCAATCGGTGGTATAAAGCAGGTAGAGCCCCATCTACACAGCTGCAAATTAAAAAACTGGTGTGAATCTGGCACTTGCGATCATTCGCATGTGAAATTGTAGAAATCCTGTGCGAATCGGCGGTGAACTTGTGCGATTTCAGAAATAATGATCTGCGATTTGACTTTTTCTCTCTACACATATGCAAATATAGATGCGAAATGTTAATTTAAATGCAATTTCATGTGAGACCGTGGCTTTCAAATTGCAGAGGATGTGCAATTTAGATCACATCGAATGATAAAGAAATGAAAGGAGAGAAGACCAAAAATATTTTAGTATGGTGTACTTGCGATGATTGGGGAAAAGGTAGAAAAAATATATCTATAACCACAAGGTTTTCACATACTTGAGACAACATGTCTGTGTAAAAAGATCGTTATGATTCATCAATAATTAATGAAGCTACACTTATTCAAACATAATTGCCATCACCTGCGAATTTTAGATATTTCCAATTTTTGCATGACCTCCTGCGTTTAATTGTGGACAGTAACAGAAGTCTGCAAACTATCGTGGATACTCCTACACATATGTGAATGCTTGCAGAAGTATGTGGGGTTTCATTTGAAATCGCATGAACTGTGATATTTTACCTGCGATTTGGATTGTTTGCGCCTGCGATCTGGCACACCTTGAAATCGCACATGAATTTGCATGTGTGTGGGGCAATTTTTGCCTCTGCGATTAGTAGTAGGATTCTGCAAGTCATCGCAGCTGTCCCTCCACATGTGTGATTTAGTTAAAATATTGTATGCGAATTCATGTGAACTTGCACAAGTTGCCGCAAGGGCAAATTCACACGCCAATTTGAAGCTGTGTAGATGGGACATAAGGGAGGGGGGATGGGTGGTTAGAGGGAATTGTATCACACCATTCACTCAAGGATTTGAGGTAGAAGCTTAAATATCAGCCCATTTACTCAAAGATACAAGACTAGCCTAGCTTGCATGATGCTAAAAAAATGTTGCATGGTCTGAATGAATTTGTATTGATCTATAAATTCATATTTTCTGTTATTGAAGTGCAATGCTCATTCTTGAATAATATAAACAAATATATAATATATAAATAATACATATGATATAAAGTGTAAATACAAAACGTTACAATTCTCACTTTTTAAACTCGCTTAAAATTTTATTTTCACTTTGTTAATGACCACATTTCTATCATTTCACAGGTATACCCCCAGGAGACGACTGGCTGGGCTGTCGTTTTAGTGTGAAATATGTAAAATTAACATGTTTGTAATAAGGAGTCATTTGATTGGATGTATGGATGGAACTTCACAACTTTCATGGGGATGGACCTAAACAAAAGGTTTTTTGCTTGCTTCGAGTATAAATAACATTTTAAAACTGATATAAATAGTTTAAAATAAGATATATTTTGTTTGCTTGGAATATAAATAACATTTTATAACTGATATAAATAGTTTAAAATAAGATATACAAGATAACCAAGAATTTTTAGAAGGGCTTTGAAGGCTTGAGCAAATAGTTATGTGCATCGTGATTTAGCAATATCGACTCAGGTCATCTGTTTTACATTTCAAACAAATGAAGACAAACACTGAACAGGTTGGAATACAACTTTTTGATCAATTCCAATACAGTTGGAATTGAATAGTCCGATTCCTGCATTTAAGAACAATATGATATGTGAGTGAAAGATGAATGAAAGAGCACCCTGTTATACCACGTTGTGTCACATTTATAATTATTCATGAAAATTATCATTACATTGTTTTCTATTTCTTGGTATTTTAGTTACATTACATGTAATCTCAGTGGTTTTCATTGATCCCAGAGCTATTTATGTTTATTCTTGCATGGCTACTGCTTTAGTTCACCTTTCCTAAGGGATAAGGGTAAACAAATGAAAAACATTACAAAGTAATCATCATAATTAAAATATAAATATTCAATTGAGCAGAATGGTATCAATATCAATGATTCAAAACGTCTCCTTTATCCCTTAGGAAAGGTGTTACCATCTGGAGAATTGTAACTATATGCTTTATGAATAAAAACAAGCATCATCAAGAAAGTTTTTGTTTTCCTTCCTTCCATTCCTCCACAAACCAGCTCAATAAACAAACTGTATAAACAAACTTTCTTCCGTGAGACAACACAGACTTATCCATTATGTTCACAATCCACAGACAAAGGAGATCAAGAACTAAGTTGCATCTTACCCGTAGAACATTTCAATGAAGATTCAATTCATAAAAGAGGAGATCATGAAATCTCTTCTGATAGTTTTGATCTCAATTATTTTACTCAGAAGATTAAAAGTAAATAATCAAGAGGAACCAAGAGATAGAGAGCATATATTCAGGTGTCATTAGTCCAGATATGCATGTATTATAGATCTAAGAGAGGAGAATGCTAAAAAGCCTTAGATTAAATGCCATTATGAATCGGATAATATTTATGGATATAAGTCAGTTCACTAAGGAGCAGAAATTGAGAATTGATGGGATCATCCAAACCTGATTAAGACATGCCAATTTGTGTTAAATAGCTCCAGATGACAATTTTCAAGTGTTGGGAACAGGAAACTTATACTATACTACTACAGTTACACCCACTTTCCATACACTACTAGACTTATGCCCACTTTCCATATACTACTAGACTTATGCCCACTTTCCATATACTACTAGACTTATGCCCACTTTCCATATACTACTAGACTTATGCCCACTTTCCATATACTACTACAGTTACGCCCACTTTCCATACACTACTAGACTTATGCCCACTTTCCATATACTACTACAGTTACGCCCACTTTCTATATACTACTACAGTTACGCCCACTTTCTATATACAAGGCTGCTGACATCGTACCGTTGAACCCTAAGCATGACCGGCCAGGATTGCGTTGTCTTGCCGCAACAGAGTCCGACTCTGAAGACGACCATGGACTTATGCTTCTGTACGAGTCCGCCCTGTATCCAGAGCTGATCTAGAAGGCAAACTTGATCATGGAACAAGTGAGAAGCTCCGCCTTGTTTCAACTCTGTGGGAACCTGGTTTTTGGAGACCTTATTTGGTTTGTAGGTGGTTGAAGCTCAACGCTTTGGGTGTCCAGTACTTCTCCTCCAGGGAAAGACTGTACAGACACCTGTATGAAGTACACTCTCCTTCTACTGAGGCCTGGCAATATCCCTACGAGCACTGCCAGCAGCATCTGGATCGGAAGTTGGAGTTGGTCAGTCACCTCATGAATGGAGAGGCTGTACAGCACAAACTGAGTAGGAAGGAGGCAACGAAGAAGGTTACCTGAGACACCTGTGGTCTTGGGTCCCCTGGCCAGCCAGGGGACCCGAGATCCTCGGACTCAGTACATTTAAGGTATTAGGCACTTTTAAATCATCTTACTCCTAGCATTATAGCATCTACCATAGTTTTACCAGAGGATTTATGGGAGAATTTGGACCAGCTGGAAATATCCTTGTAAATTTGATTTCTCATCCATGTACGATACATTAGATATTTTAAATTACGACTGAATGTTAGATATATCATCTAAATGCTCGTACATATATGAGATAAGTTCTTAAATAGTGTGCTTGGTTAGTTAAGTGCCACGACAACCAATATTATTTTGTCAATGAAAATCTCTGAGGAAATTATACAATAACTATATCTATGTGGTGTTATTGGGTTTAGGTGGTCGCTGAGGGTTAGTTCGTCCGAACCTCCCCAGTGGTCACTACTGGTCCGCGGGACTTTTTAGTCTAAATGATATGTTTTGCCTGTCGCCTTTTATATATTTAACAGCAGCCAGCTGTTGGTCGATAGTAACCACAACCTGGGTTTCTACCATTTAATGTAAGCTGTAGAGGCCATGATAAACCTCTCAGTGTGGACAGTGTTACTTATACCTCTGATTGTGAAATGTCGATTGTTGTTGTATAGGTCTGATAGACACCTTTGGATGAGGGTTACCTGGCTGGCCAGGTGATCCGAAATCGGCAGTCTAGTCAGGTCTGGAAGTGAACTGATGCCAGTTCCGAACACCTCACAATAAAACCCAAGAGAACAGGTAGCGCCTGCCTTTGTTCCTTATGTTCTATATAGACTCTCGATTAATAAGCTTCGGATACGCCAAGGGAAACGAACCTGCGACACAGATTCACTACAACTGGTGCCGTGACCAAACTTGGCTTTCTGTCTTATCGATTGAGTGTTGGGCTTATAGTTTAAACTTTGCTAGAGATTTTGGTAAATCTTTGAGATGGCTACCAATGCAAATGGAGTCCAGGTGGCGGATGCAGCGGCCCAAGTTGGCCTGCGCATTTCACCAGCTGGTATGAAGGGTTACCGCAAACCTACTCCTGGCTCTGGTGCAAAGAAAACGAATCCGAAGGTAAAAGTGACCAGTCCGAAGTTGACTCTACAGCCGGTTGCTGCTGCTGGAGGTCAATGGACTGAATTTCGAAGGAATCCTGCGATATCAGATTCCTTTGAGGAGGAAGAAAAGGAGCAGTTGAGGACTGAAGTGGCCTCCTGGCGCCATGCCTATTCTGTGCAAGGACAGTCGATGCACGATGCCCGTGGAACTATTGATCAGCTCAGAGAGCAGAATCGAGACCTCCAGAGCACGTTGGTTCAGGTAACCGATGACTGCCATGCCACTACACGTCTGCTACGTGTAGAGAATGAAAAATTACGGAATGAGGTAGCCAGGGTGGATGATATGTCACAAATGAAAAACATGTTGGATGATTCTTCGGATGTAGAGGATACGGATCTATATGGTTCACCTCCTAGGATAGGAGGAGTTTCTCCGCCATTGGGCGTAGAGAGACCTACATATCCTAAGGAAGGTGGTGGATCATACATCCTCCTCACTCCGAGGCATTTTTCTGAAGAAAAGGCTGCTCGGACACCCGTGCCCGAGCATCTAAAGTTGTCCGAAGCGGTTGGTGGACAGGCTGTAGGCGAACCTGTGCAACATGCTACTTCCAGCGGAGGGCGTGTAGCAGGTTCTAATCAACCTAACCAAACCCAGCAAGCTTCTCCTCCATGTGGAGGATCCAGGACACCTAGACAAAAAGATACGGTGACATTCACTGCCTCGTCTCCTCTTCACGGAGGGGGAGGGGGTAGGCCTTATGTTGGAGCGCACTCCAGCATTAAAAGACCAACTGCTTCCACAACGTATGTGCGTGGTCATGTTGATAATAGCCAATGTGTGAGGAATGCTGGTCGGCAATGGACTACAGTCGGAGGGTTGCCAGATACTTCTGGAATCCAAATACCTGGCGTTCATGCGATTGACAATTCTCCCATGCGACATGTGACTAACCAAGTGTCAAACTACTTTCGGGATAAGTCAGTGGTGCAGGGCCTGAAGTATGAAGGCGCTATAGGCGCCGAACTCACCTTCAGGTATCAGTTTGTGGCAACGAATGTTAATCATGCCCCTAAACCGGCGATTATAAGAAACTGGGATCCTAAGGATTCCTGGCGGACGCATCTCGGAGAGATGAAAGTGCTAGCCGAAGCGCATAATTGGACACCAGAACAGTTCCTTATGCAGCTTAAGTGCAGCTGCCGCCGTCAGCTAGGCGAAATGGGAGATTTGCCCCCAGGTTTGGATCTTATTGGTTTTGTAGACCATATGGATGCTAACTTCGGTGAGCATTCTCTTGAAAAGAAGCAGTCCGAATTCTATAACTGCAGACAAACCCCTAAGCAGCCGAGCCGTATGTTTGCCAATGAGGTAGCCAAACGTGCTAGACATGCTTTCGGAATTAATCTGGACAATACTCTGCATACCCTCTGCTTGAGAGTCTTCTTGAAAGGCTTGATCAACCAGGAGAAAGCTGCGTGGGTGAAGCTTAAACAGCCGTTTGACCTTCTCCAAGCAATTCACTGGGCCGAGGTATGGGAGAGTTGTCATATGGATTTCGCGAACGCTGCTGTCTTGCAAGCTGCTGCTATAGGTCCGTTGGCTGTTGCTATCCCATTGGAGGGAGCGGCGGCCGAAGGTTCCCAGTCGGGGAAGAGCAAAAAGGCAAGTGCCAAAGAAAAGGCCATGGTACAGGTTAGCCAGGCACTGGCATTGCAGGAGTCCGACGATGATGATCAGTCTGACGATCCCGGCAATGCGATAGTGCAAGCTTTCCAAGCATGGCAAGAAAAGCAAGGAAAGACGAATTCCTCAGCCCAGCAGTATAAGAAGTCTGCTGGGGGTAGAGAAAGAAGAACCTGGCAAGTTCGGAAATGCTATTTTTGTAGTGAGGAGGGGCATTTCGCCTCGGCTTGCCCCACTAAAAAAGCTCTACTCGAACTTGTGAAGAAGCAAGGCGCTCCAGGAGGGAAGCCGGCTTCGGAAAACTAGGTTCGGCTCCTGTAGTAAGCGATACGGGAGCCTCTGACAACACGCTTCTTAGTACCACAGTCCGCGAGGATCTTGGTAGTAGTCTAGAAACTGGGAAATCAGCCCAGGCACCGGTGTGTAAGATAGGGTTAAAGCTTAGCGACAAGAAGCTACCCGATCTGATAGCTGGAGGTCCTAGGCCGTTGCCGGACGGTGATTTTCTCTCTGAAAAGATTCAGGGATGCTCGGACAAGAGCCCTGGCGTGCGTTGGGGACAGGCCGAGTACCAAGCTGAGTCAGGTCAGGTTGTCTTGGTAGAAAAAGGCCAAGAGAAGTCTGCTCGGATTCAGAAAGTTTCTGTTCAACAGCTGGAAACTCTGGAGATCCCTTCTAAATTACTAGTGAGGGAGAGATGGTATGCCCCTGTAGGCATAGGTGGGAAGAGTGGTTATTTCTTGGTAGATCCAGGCGCAACGACAAGTTTGATTACCAAGGATTTCTATGAATCCCTTCCACATGCGCCGCCTATGATTTCGGTGCGTATGGCGTGCTCGATGGGTAATGGAACGCCTATAACTACATATGGGAGCGTGCTCTGTCCATATGAAGTGTCGGGTCGGACATACATGATGACATGTCTGGTAGTCAGCGGTCTGAAGGGCCCTGAAGACGGGATGTTAGGTGCAGATTTTTACTATGTGCACCGTTGTTGTTTGGATTGGTCAGGAGTGTTTTATTTGGAAAACTTCGGACATTCTGTTGTATGTAAACAGTGGAAAAAGAAGTCCGAAGGTGAAGAATTTTCCTCTATAAAGACCATGACTGTGAGCGAAGTAGATACTGGAATAGCTGTGACACTTAGGAAAGCGGTGATCATGGAGGCCAAATCTATTACACTTGCAGAATTGGACTTTGATAGTGTCTCAGACGCATCGGATGCTTGGATGTTCGAGCCAGACCAAGGATTGCTAGAAGACTTCGCCTTAGGGAGCCTGAATACATATGTTTCAGGTGGAGGTTCAACCGCTTTGGTAGCCTTCAGCAATCCGTCCGACCGCCCAATGAAAATTGGCAAACGGAGAGTGGTGGGCAAATTAAGTAGAGTTACTCTTGTGGCAGAGGATTCCGCTTTGTCTGAAGATGACGGTAGCAATATTATCAGAGAGGCAATCATTAATTCTATACAGGTTACAGAATCGCCTGTGGCGGATGATGATCTGATAGCTCCCGACATCTTAGTACCACCGAATGCAGAGTGCCCGCTGAAGAAGCTGGTCAATGATTCGGATTTGTCCGAGAAAAACGAGAAGAACGTTGCTCTGTCTTTGCTGGAAGAATTCCGTGATTGTTTCTCTCTTCCAGGTGGCAAAGCCCTTGGTTGTACTGATAAAGTTCGCCATGTGATAGACACTGGAGATGCTTGCCCGATCAAACAAGCATACCGGCGTATTCCTGTGGCGAAGAGAGACAAGGCAGAGGCAGAGGTTTGGAAAATGTACAGAGAGGGTCGGATTGAACATAGCAGTTGCCCCTGGGGTGCTCCTATTGTCATGGTGGCCAAGAAAGATGGCACACAGCGTTTTTGCGTTGACTATCGTCAGCTAAACTCTGTCACTATAAAGGATAGCTTTCCACTACCTCGGATCGATGAGTGCATAGAATCACTTGGTGGAAACCAGTGGTTCTGTACTTTAGATCTTGAAAGTGGGTACTGGCAGGTGGCGATGGATGAAGATAGCAAGTCAAAGACTGCATTCTTATCCAGTGTAGGGTTATTTCAATTCAAGGTTATGGCCTTCGGATTGTGTAATGCCCCTGCTACCTTCAAACGCATGATGGATCAGATGTTGGATGGCCTTCGTTGGAAATCATGTCTGGTCTATCTGGATGATATCGTGGTTTTTGGGAAAACTCTTGAAGAGTGCCTAGATAACCTGAGACTCGTCCTTGAGCGTATACGGGATTATGGTCTTCATTTGAAACCCAAGAAATGTGAATTTTTCCGCAAGAAAGTGGAATACTTGGGTCGGATTGTGTCAGGCCATGGCATTTCGGCGGATCCGAAGAAGATCCAGAAAGTCAAGGACTGGCCAATCCCCACGAATGCTAGGGAAGTAAGGCAATTCATTGGATTCGCCTCCTATTACCGAGATTTTATGAAAGATTTCGGTAAATTAGTGATTCCCTTGCAGGAAGTTGTAACCGCGGCAGGCAAGGATAAACGATATGCTAAACCCATAGAGTGGACTCCTCGTTGCCAAGATGCATTCGATACATGCAAAAATTTGCTAATCTCTTCACCTACTCTCGGATATCCTCAACCCTCGGGTAAGTTTATCCTTGATACAGATGCAAGTAGTTTTGGCATGGCGGGAATCCTGTCTCAGGTCCAGGAAGGAAGGGAGGTGGTTCTGTGTTTTGCAAGCCATAGTTTATCTAAGCCACAGAGGAACTATTGTGCGAAAAAACGTGAGCTGCTTGCCGTTCTGACCTACCTGCAAAAATTCCGACATTACTTGCTGGGTAATAAGGATTTTATTGTTCGGACAGATCACGCCTCCTTGCGTTGGCTGCTCAATTTCAAGGATCCGACCGATATGTTAGCTCGCTGGCTACTCACCTTACAGGAATTCGGGCTGGATCAGAGCATGATTTTGCATCGGGCTGGTAAACAGCATGAAAATGCTGATGCGCTGTCGCGCTTGCCAACCAGAAAATGTGGAAGACCAGACTGCCTAGATTGCGGTGCGCATGATGCTGTTATTGCCACTAACGAAGTTTCCTTAGGGACTCAGCGGAACGTGTTGCAAGAAGCTCAGCAAGCCGACCCACTTGTAAAAAGGTTGCTGAAAATGTTGGATGGAACTGTGCCGATTCCTAGCAGAGAAAATCTTGCTGGTGAGTCTGATGAGTTTCGGGCATTTGTCAGACATCTTGGTAGTATGGAGGTCAGAGATGGTGTGCTATGTCTGGGGTGGACAAGACTAGCCACCGGAAAGAAATACTGGAGGAAAATTGTCCCTGTTTCCATGAGGAAAGAGATCTTCCAGGGCATACATGGTGCCAAAACTGCGGGTCATTTCGGAACCTTCAAGAATGTCTGGTCAGCAAAGATGAGATATTTTTGGCCTGGTATGAGTTATGATCTGAGGCGGTGGGTACGAGCTTGCCCGGAATGTAATATGAGGAAGACTAGAGGTGGTGGTGGAATTTCTTCTTTCAAGCAGTTAACTTGGATCGGGCTCCAGAATTCCGAAGGCAGGAACAGGCTGGTATGGAAATCTTTAGACTAGAGGCTGGGAGAGTGGTGCCAGGGAAAGATTGTCCAAAAATGGTGGAGAGAGAGAAAATCACTGTAGGCGTCAAGCCGAGAGGTAGACCTAGGAAGAACCGAAAGGGTAGTTCCAAGGAAACCTCCAGTAAATCTCTGCCTCTAAAGAAAAGAGGGGGTAGACAAGGGAAATCTGTTGCCAAACCTGACAGTTCCTTAGCAGACTCGGGACTTACGGCTACCCCGCCGGGGCTTTTGGGTCCAGGAAAGACTTTATCTAGAAAGGAGAAGTCTAAGGTAGCTACGGTCTGTCCGAAGAAGCGCGGGAGGCCGAAGGTTCGCACAGATACGTCCGACCGGCCGGTGGCGCCCCCTGTCGTTTTGAATAGGAAGCGCGGAAGGCCTAGGAAACAGCTGGTCCAAGCTGCTCCTGTACCTCCAGTGCAGCCGAAGAAACGACCAGGTAGACCAAGGAAAGGAGCTGTGGTTAATGCAAAACCACCAGATCCTTCTTCTCCTGGCATAGCAAGGGCTAAACGTGTACGAAAGGCCCCAGTTCAGTTGCAGATGAGCTAATTATGGTACTGGACCGAGGGTAGGAATCTCCGAACTGATTTCTACCCGAACCAAAAAAAATCACACAACGAGAAGTCAGACGGGTGGTGGACCGAACTAAGAGCCGCCCTGTCCCCTATTGATAAGCAGTAAAAATGGACTTTATTCAGTTAATTCCATTTGTGACTGGGAGACGAACATGAGTCTCGGAAAGTACTTAACCTTGCCCTGGGTACCGCTTGTATGTTAAACTGAAAATCCAAAACGTCTTCAGTGGCCACGGACTTCAGTGTAAGCATCGGAATCTATTTATGGACGAATAGAGTGTTGCCTACGCCTGGGGTGGGTTTTGAGGAAATCAGGGAATGATTACACCTCTGCATCGTCTCAGCAGAGACCCGAATAGCTGAGTGGGAACACGCGCCCAAAGCTATTTTCAGGCTCAGAAGGTGAGCGCGGGAAGAAAACTGGCGCTGCAGTAGTGCGGCGACTGAATGCAACTCTGGCGTTGCAGTGGTTAAATACGCTGGTGTTTTACCGTTTCAGTCAGTCTACTTCCTGCTTCCGCGAAGCAAAGCACCGAGACTACCTCTTAGAAAGAGAACTGTGCAGTAAGTTTTATCAAGTGATGATCCTTGTGAAATATATTGCCCTGTGTTTGTAGTCCCTTTGCTCGAGTAGTCAAGTTGCATGAATGCTGTGGGTCGTATATTAACTGTGTTTGGGGCACGTTGATAATGCGCGGGCTGGCGTGGGACCTATAGCGGCCATGTTGTTTTCGCCATTGGGGTAGGAATGAATGAACGTTGCTATCCGAAGGTGTTAAACTAAACTTGAACAGCGTATCCGCTGCTGATATACCAATAAACGTTCAGTCTTTGTGTTTTGGAAGTAATCAACCAACTCACTGTGCCTAAAGCGTGGGTATATTCGTGTAGTGAATGTTTGGATTTCTCGATACCACTACGCTCTATGTGTGTAGTAGCTGTCAGCCACAGCCGAAGCGTGTCCGAGAGGAGTCCGAACGTCCATCTGCAGCAAATAACAGGTATTTTCTGTACTTATTTCTACCCATACCATCATTATACTTTCAGGTACCGATTGATTAGTGATGTCGACTTCAGGAGAATTCGAGAATATGACCGAGGACCAGTTGGCTGATTCCCTCAACGCCAAGCTGTCCGAGTCTGATCTAGAGATGGATCTGGACGGTTCGGACTGCGAGGTATTGTCGGACGAGGAGGCTAAGGTCTTGGAAGGGTCTCGGATCCTTGTAGGCATGGGTCAGCCTGACGCAGGTGGCTCTGGGACCGGCACCGTAACTTGCTGGGGCGCAATTATGGAAGCCGAGGATGATAGGAAAGCAGCTGCTGAAGAGGAGGCAGCGTCGGTAGTAGACATGGCTGAGGTTGAGTCCGAGACTCCCGAAGCCAAGTCTGTACCTTCGGCTGGTACCTCTAAGCAGAAGCCTAGATCCCCCAGAAAGCAGGACAAGCCGAAGATGAAGGATGGAGAGATGAACGAGTCCCCGCGGACTCTATCTCCAGATCCTGCTGATTCTTCGGCGGCAGTGACTGTGGAGCTCATGGGTTCACCGGCCAAGAGCACCCGGTCTTCTGCCCGTCAAATTCGCAAGCCCCGGAGTTCGGACCCCAAGTCGAACTCGAAAGGCAAGGCACCTGCCCCAGCGACTGGAACTACTAAGTTGAAGTTCCGGAAGCTGAAAAAGGTCCATGTGCATCGTGCTAAGGTGAGGGAGGATCAGTTGGCGCACTTGGGCTCGTTGACCAAGTTCAATGCCGAGTTGGACAAAGCCTCTGATATTGTCCCGCTGAACCCTAGGCATGATCGGCCAGGCTCACGTCATCTGATGGCCACAGAGTCCGACTCTGAAGATGACCATGGACTCATGCTCCGGTATGAATCCTGTCTCTACCCAGGGTTGTGTAAGGCAGGTAAAATGGAGCCTGGTACCAGTGAGAAGCTCCGACTGGTACCAACTCTGTGGGAGCCTGGATTTCGTTGTCCGTACTTGGTGTGTAGGCGAGTGAAGCTCAATGCTTCAGGTGTCCGAATTTTCTCCACCCGAGAAAGATTCTTCAGGCACCTGTGCGAGGTTCACACCCCTCAAACAGAAGTGTGGGTCTGTCCATACGAGAACTGTCAGCAGCAGCTTGACAGGAAATCGGAGTCGGTCAGCCACATCATGAATGGGGAGGAGCTGCTGCACAACCAGGGAAGGCCGAAGGCGATGGAGAAGGCGGCGAAAGTGAAGCCTGAATGGAAGCCCTTCGGAGCTTTCATTCGGACTACCCATCTTTCGATGGCCCATCTCCGGACCCTTCGAAAGGCTGGTGAGGTGGATGTTCCCAGAGCTGGTACTGGAAAATCCAAACTGACTCAGACCCCGGTAAAGTCTAGCACAGCAACTTCGGACAAGTCAAGTGCTAGTACTAGCTCGAAGGCCGCAGCCTCCAAGCGTCCGAGGACTGAGAGCCAGTCGAAGGCAGCTGAGTTGACTGCTCCTCCTGCTAAGAGGAGCAGACGTTCGAGGAAGGCCCAGAAATGGGTGGACACAACTCTGGCCGAACTGCCTTGTGCTTTGGAGACCGCTGCTCTGGTGGAAACATCAGAGACCGGCGTGAACCAGGCGTTGAAAGCCCTGCAAGTAGCTGCAGAGGACGCCAAAAGGCAGGTCAAAGTGACCGTGGCCGCTCTGGTGACTCCTCTGAAAAAGCTTCAGGCGGTGAGGGCGAAGGTGGATGAGGTAGGAACGCTGAAAGAAACAATCAGTCAGCAGGCTCTCCTCATCTGGACTCTGAAGGCATCCAATCAGGAGAAGGAACAACGCATCCTGAAGCTCTTGGAGGAGAATACCAGACTCCAGGGCTTGCTTTTGGATGATTCGGACGAGTCCAATCAAGGTGTGAGCAGGTCGGAAAGTTCCCTGGGTGGAAAGCCGACCTCTCTCCCTGCCAAACCAGTTGAGGAAGCTCAAGCCTTGCCTTCTTCAGGCTCGGGCGAGACTCCTGGTTTGACCGTGGTGTCCAGTCGAGCTGGTGGGACGTTGGAGGTTAACGACCAACAGATCCATTTCCTCACCAATCTCCTGGACCAGATGAAGTCCCAACGTGAGCCACCCCAGCCTCAGAGAACTGTGGCTTTGGCTGCGTTGGGCCGGGCGCCTCCCGAGCAAGGTATGTTCGGTAGTATGTTCGATACTCCGGACAGACCTTCTGCGAAGGACTCGCCCGATGGAACGAAAGACGACGATGGCAATGATGACTGAACGGAGGAAACGCATGGACGATGATGACTGGACCGCCCTTCGACCCGATTTAACCACCTCGGATGCTGTTCGGATGCCCTGGATCCTCGGATCATGACCCTGGTGTGTGGCGCCGACATTTACGTGAAGTCTACAATAATGAAAGTGATAGCCTTTTTCATAAATAAGTTCTGTAGAACAGATTGTTTGCTTGTTAGTGAGGACACTATATGCTCCTGCCTGTCAAACGTGAAAAGGTTTTTCATAAATTTTCTTTCTTACTTCGGATATTTGTTCACATTAGTTAGGACACAGAATGCTCCTATTTGTCGATTCCTGAAGTTTTCATAAGATTGATTTATTTGTTCATTGTAGAGAGGACACACTATATGCTCCTACTTGTAGACTTTTACTTTTCTTATACCCTATCGAGTTTTCAAGATTTTTCTTTTCAAACTCTTAAAAGAAAAAAGGGGGTATTGTGGTGTTATTGGGTTTAGGTGGCCACTGAGGGTTAGTTCGTCCGAACCTCCCCAGTGGTCACTACTGGTCCGCGGGACTTTTTAGTCTAAATGATATGTTTTGCCTGTCGCCTTTTATATATTTAACAGCAGCCAGCTGTTGGTCGATAGTAACCACGACCTGGGTTTCTACCATTTAATGTAAGCTGTAGAGGCCATGATAAACCTCTCAGTGTGGACAGTGTTACTTATACCTCTGATTGTGAAATGTCGATTGTTGTTGTATAGGTCTGATAGACACCTTTGGATGAGGGTTACCTGGCTGGCCAGGTGATCCGAAATCGGCAGTCTAGTCAGGTCTGGAAGTGAACTGATGCCAGTTCCGAACACCTCACAATAAAACCCAAGTGAACAGGTAGCGCCTGCCTTTGTTCCTTTTGTTCTATATAGACTCTCGATTAATAAGCTTCGGATACGCCAAGGGAAACGAACCTGCGACACAGATTCACTACATCTAGATCATTTTGTGGGCATTAAATAACCGATTTGTATAAAGACGGTCATAAATAGTAAAATATTTTTTAAAAACGTTTTTAAATTGAAGATATTTTGTAAATGTTAACAATGATTGTCTTAAACCCATGTACGACGCTCTTATATTTAAGATTAGGTCGTAAATCTTTTTATGAAACACCTAAAACATATTTAAGAGCCAAACCAGATCAGCATAATTTGGCAAGATCATTTTTTTATATAAATTAATTATCTATTATAAACGATTTGAAGCTAGTGAAAACTATGTATTAAAACAACTCAAACCAATATTGCATTCATTGTATTTGTTAAGTATATAAGAAAACAATCTTCGATTGATTAAAACATTTTATAATTCAATTCATCTAAACATAATATATTCGTACTATATATGATCCCGTTAACTGATAATGATATCATAACAACGGTCAATAAAGATATAAGTTTACAGATGTGTACTTATGCAGGTATAACCACTAATCTAATATCATATATGGAGGGGGTCCTTTGTTTCATGTCTATAGAAATATATATCCCCGTGGAGCCGTGTTTATCATGAGTCAGATGCTGATGTAAGCCCACGCGACGCTTGCATTGATTGGAAACGTTTTGCGCAGTAAAATAGACTTGACCTTCTGTACTCAGGTACTTATGTCTTTCCTGCCCGGGGTGGGGGTGGGGGGTACTTTCTATGATTAAGGTAGTATATAGGAGCCCCCTATTGTCGCCCTGTTTTAACAATACAACTATTTTAATTGCACCCCACATCGCACCTCTCAAGTGGAATGCGCATATAATAAATTAAATATATACTTATATATATCCTTAAGTAAAGGTATACCAAAACTGAACAACAAAGGACTGGTCGTTTTATCTATTCAGTAAATTTTGACAAAAATATTGTCTTCCGATAAAAGTTGTATTTAATGTATTTGTTTCCTTGCGCGGTAGTCGGCCGGTTCCCTAGTGGCATTTTTGGGAGTACACGTTATCCTGCAAGCTCGTTATAAATATAATCGTTAAAAAAGATAACCAACACTTTAGGTAGGTGTTTGCTTTGCAACACGTGATTATAGTGCCATATTCCCGCCTAATCTGCAACCTTTGGACTGCTTCTGGACTGCCTTTGGACTCATCGACGACCTAGTTTCAGACTATGTGTGTCAGAGGTGATTTGGTGGTTCACTTGTGGCAAGGATTGCTGTGTCTTCAGTCCGTTAAAAGACAACCGCGGTCTAAGATTTGAGGTTGCGATCTCCCAGTCGAGCGCTGAAAAATCTAAGTAAGTCTAATAATAAGGGTACATGTAAATAAGTGCATATTTCTTTTATTTTAAAAAAATGTATTCAGCATATGACATTATGTATTAATATTGTACACTATTCCCTGCCAGTCCTGCATGGATTTCACAATCTGTGCCCATGTTGCACAAGTGAAATTATTGCGACTTTATATTCAAATTTAATGTGTTACAGTAAAATGAGTCAAAAGGCGCAAAATTAACATATATTTTGTTTATATTAATATTGTTTTCCCACTGGAGAGATCTGTGTAGGAACGTTCTCATGTTTAGGTCGTTTAGGACTCAGTTGTGTGAATACATGCGCCAAATGTCAAGTCTGTGTATTGAATATATCTTTGCGCTTCTAAGGTCATCCTGGAGTATATTTAACAACTTTACTAGTGATTGTCCATCCAGAAATAGTCCCAAATTCTTCTCATAAAACATCCAATAAAATATATACTTTCCCACACATGATGTATATTTTATTAATTATATTATATGCAATGAAGGACACACAATCAATACCTCACACGTAGCTTGAGTGCGAGAAATCTAATGTTATTGATATATCTAGATAAAATTCATGATAAGGGGAGATGAAAACTGCTAATGATGTAAAGTTAAGGCAAAAGGAAATGGCAGAATTTGTGCTCATAACCTTGTTCAATAAGAAAATAACTAGATTTGGTAGTGAAAACCTCGCCAGAGAAAATGTGTTTGCTTTTTAATATAATGAAATGATCCTCGTTCAAATAGCCTTTTTTCACAAGCATAGTCACGTGCTTACAGCTTATGGCTATAACAGCCCTTAGCCGTCAGAATTTGGTGGCAGTTAAGCTGTCAAGTCAGAGAGTCAGAGGGAGCACCACAACACATTTTATGCCTTCCGGCAAGCTGCAAAAATATCAAAACGTTTCAATTTTGCTGGATGGAAAGCTCTGACTAACGGCTCTGCAGCGGAGTTGTGGCAGGGAATTTGAAGTGAAGCTGAGTTGTCGGTAGGCAGAATATCCACCTCGACTCAGTTAGCGATGGAGCGCTAAGGTACACGATACAGTGTAAGGGAGATCGCTGGTAATTTTTTTTTTTTTAAATTTTATTGGTCAAAGTTTCATACCATGATAATTCTCATTTGCCAATTGAAAACAATATTCCTAACAATCTCTACTATATTATTACATCTCGATCATCTCAATTACCTTACATTATACTTTATCTTGTTTAATCTGTTATTTTCTACTTATTACATTATGCGATCTTCAACTACAATTTAATATATCTCACCGAGTCGTTTCATACAAAACAATTCCGCTTAATACAATTATTACATGATTACCGGTACAAGTTTTTGTAATTTTTTTTGTGGCCTGTTAAAACATATATATGCAAGTTCGCGGATAAAATACAATAGTAACTGCACCTTTATAGTTATAAACTATATCTATTCTAGTTACCCAGCTTCTCGACCTTTTTGGTCTCAATACATTTCTGGTCAGTATTAAGTGGTTAGGTTCGGCAAGTACATATATCTCAGGTTTTTATTGCCTCCAGTTGTTATTACCTTTGAGGGTTTTTTTCAGTGTACCCCACTCTTTGATTTTGTCAATAGGGTCAAGTCGATTCCAGATCCTTGGACCTTGGATATGAGGTGATCTATTGTATTTTTCTGTTCTACTGATCAGCTGGACGAGGTTAATTCCTCTAGCCTGCCTTGTTTGTCTAGGCATTTCCTGAACATACATGGGATTTTTGGCAAACATATACATTAGGCCTTGTATGGCTATGTCTGCCCTTTTCTAAAAGTATCCACTCTTAGGTTATTGCGCATTTCCTCAGTTGTTAGTACACCCTGATTGTTAAATACAACTCGAATGGCCCGGTTCAATACACTTTGCAGTTTTGTTATTGTGCTGCAATTACTCATGTTATACAAGATGTTCCCGTACTCGGCCAGTGATAAAATATGCGATTTTACAATAGTGGTTGCCATTTCTTTGTTTAGGCATGGTCATAACCTGGATAGACAGTTAACTTTCTGTTGGATGGTATTCTTCATTTTCACAAAATGAACATTAAAGTTTACATTCTCGTCTATTTGGTACCCTAAATATCTTACTATTTTCGCCTGGCTTATCGGTGGACCTTCAATATAACAATTCTCCAGATTTCTGAAATTAATCTGTTTCAATTTATTTTTAGACCCTATTATCTGCAGTTGACACTTTTTTGAATTTACCTTCAACTGGTTAGCTTTCATCCAGGAGGAGATTTCGTTTGTTACGACCTGTGATATATTCAGACATTCATTTTTATTCGTGCTTGTAACGGTTATAGCCGTATCGTCTGCATAGATACTAATACCTATTTTAATTTCGTCATTCGGTACTACTACTCTATTAATGCAGTTGGGCAGGTCGTTGACGTATATCAGAAAGATAAGTGGTCCTATTATACTCCCTTGTGGCACGCCCTGACTGATGTTTAGTGGGTCTGATAGTGTTTCTCCCAATTTTGTTCGTTGGATACGATTTGTCAGGTAGTTACCTATTATATCTATGATCTTTTGATTTACTCTGTAGAATTCTAATTTTTTCATTAGGACATTATGATTTATGGTATTAAAGGCCTTGGCCACGTCATAATATATTGCAGCTGTTATCTTGCCTTTATCTATCCCTTCTATTATTGGCCCTAGGAATTCATAGGTAGTTCTGTTAGTAGAATGATTCTTACGAAAACCACCTTGCTCTTTGGCGAATGAATTATTTAGGTCCATATGTTCCCTTAGTGAGTTGGCTATAAACGACTCTAAGAGTTTTGAGGGTAAAGGTACCAGTGCTATCGGCCTTTGTTGTTGAAGGTCCCTGACATTAGTTGATTTGGGTATGGGGGTGATGGAATATTCCTTCCATTCAGTAGGAATCTTAGAAGTAGAAATACATAGTTTCAGTAGCCTAGTTGTAATATGAAGAAGATTCAAGAGATACAGTTTCAGGGTGCGGGAATTTACCCACTCTCATCCGCTGCTCTTATTGTCATCCGAGTGTATTAGGAATGACTGAACTTTCTCTTCGTTAATCAATATTCTGGTAGAGGCTATGTTCTCATTGTCTCTTTCCAAATAATTTTCGAATTCTATATTCTCTTCCAATCCGTTATCACTCATATTCTTAAAGATAGTTTTAAGATATTGCTTGCTTCTTTCCCTTTGACATTCTGTCCCTCGTTAACATAGTTCTCAGGGGTTGCTGCCTTGGCCTTACCTAACAATCCGTTCAGTCTATACCAAAATTTGTTGCCGTTTTTTTCACAACTACTCAGGGATTCAAAAATATAAGTTCGTTTTGCTCCTCGTATTAGTCTAGCTGTATTTGCCCTTGCTCTAGATGCATTAGCAAAATCAATGTCATTTTTTGTGAGTTTCGCAATTTTGAATAATCTATCACGATTCTTTATCGCTGCCGTACATTCTCTGTTTAAGAGAAGTTAACCACAATGTATCACAGACTTAGATTTAAAAGGACAATTCAAATCTAGATACTCCATTAATTTTTTTCTAAGTTTCACCCATAGTGCCTCGCTGGTAGTGTATTCTTCAGGTGAGAATTTGTTTTCGGTCACTAGTGTATCACAATAATTCTTGAAGTTTTCCTCATTAAGATTATCGTATTTTCGTTCAACACGAGTTGCTTTGTTTACCTGACCTTTACTCTTCTTTAAATTAATTCCCAGATGGTCGGATAAATTGATGTTAATTACACCAGCAGTATTACAATGAGGATGATCACTAACAATTACATCCAGTAGGCTATTTTTGTTTCTACCCATTCTGGTTGCTTCGTTAATATGTAGCTTTAGTGAGTGTTCCCCAATTAAATGTTTAAATTCGGGTACTGCTTCACTTCTTCGATCAAGTAGGTCTATATTTATGTCACCACCAATTATTATGTTACAGTATGGGTTTCTTTCCTTAATTACAGTCAAAGCATTTCCTAATTCTTCTATAAATGCCTTCTTACATCCAGCTGGTGGGCGGTAGGTGTTACATAAGATAATGCTACGTCTCGCACCAGGCTTACAATGTAAAACCTGAAGCTCTATATTTGCATTGCAACGATTACAATCAGATAGTATATGCATATCAACGTTAAAAGTACAGTCAATATAATTACATAGACCTCCTCCTTTCTTTCTTATGTCACCAATTACAATATCTCTATCTAATCGATAGATCTTGTACTTATTATTAAATGAGATTTGGTTGTCATAATCAGAGCTGTCTAACCAGGTTTCCTGGAGCATTATTATCTTGATATTTCCCTTGAGCAACCGATCATTAACTTCTGCTACTTTGTGTCTGAGTGAACGAATATTTAGCGATAGGATTGTGAGTCCTTTCAGCTCGCTAACATTCTCTAAATCATCCCACACCATTTCTTGCAAATATTATGAGTTTGTTATATTTGTGGCAAGCGTAGAAGGAGTACGTTATTACATACAGAACTGTTCTTATAATTTGCGTATAGCGAACAATAAAACGATACAATAGTGGCCATGACATATATAAAAACAATTTGCATATGTTTGCCCTCATAGGGCTTGACTCTGACAAAAACACACGCGTCGACTGAGCTTCACACCTCACCTTCCCTGAATATACTTAACTACGGCTAAAAACCAATATCAAGACAATCAACATTCTTCAGTTATACAGTGACATTGAAACAATTCATGTAATACCTTATATGACAGCAAATACATACTTTTAGGTAGTTTCGTCTAGCTGTCTCCCGTACCAAAGCACCCGTGCGACTCCATTTTGAAACATTACTGCAGCAAATTTTTATCTCGAGTATCATTGGTCATGCAACTTTTGCTGACTCACTCTCCTATGATATATATGTCCTCTTATAATTCAGTGAATTGCTATTCTAATCGTTTTTACAATTATAGACCTTATTTCCACATACACAAGAACAATCGTTTCCCGTTATTATTTGTTAACAATGTGAGTAATGTGAGTTACATTTTCACTGCGGCTAGTCCGCCGACCTTGACATTCGTACTGACCTTGTGGTCTGTTTGTAAACATTAGCACGTGTGATGGTTGCACGTGTAGGCGATAGTTATACAAGTACGCCTTGCATTACAATATAAGTTATCGGACTGAAAAAAATATTATATAGTCACAACTCAGTATAATCAAGATTTAGATACTCTTTAGAGCTAAGAAGGGGTTATAGCAACCTCTTATTATTTTACCTTTAAATAATATAGACGAGGCAATTCTGTTAGTCAGTTCGTGTCGGACATGTTGATTCCGCGTGGAATTATGCTTAGCTACCGTCATTTTCTTTGTATTCTCTGGTGGTCGTATTAAGCTCAGTCATTGTCTCTTCAAGCGATTTGGAAACACTGCTCATATCGAGTTGGAAAAGTCCTGACGTCGGCACTACTATTGCTGAAGTACTTGTTATGTTTGCTAAGCCACGAGTATTACTTCTCGCCAAGACATCTAGGTCCATGTCAGATTCATGCCGTTCGTCAATTGAAGTACGCCTCGTCTTTGATTTTTGGTGAGTGTCGTTTCTTCCTTGGGCCAGCTGTCTTTCCTCAGTTGATGGGGATTTGTTGAAATACCTAACTCTCTGTTGCTGGTTAGGTTTTGGCGTTATCTTGGAGGGCGTAACTGCCGCTGGGGGGGGGGGGGGGGGGGGGAGGTTGGCGTGATTTGGTGAAATTCGTGACCATATCTTTCCTTCATCTTGTTTCTAATTTCTACGAGTAGTTTGCCTTGCTGATTATACCCTTTGTTTTGCCAGGTATAGGTCCTGAGCTGCACTGCACCAAGATAATATCCGCACCCCCAAAAATTGTCCGCCGTCGCTTCAACCATCTCATAGTCTCCTGTTGCAAGTAAGAGCCTACGTAGTTCGGGGTTTTGCTCATACTTAGCCCTCATGATTGACTTCATGTAGTCTATTTCCTTATTATGCCATTCATCATCTACCTCAAGTTTCCCTCCTCGCTCCTTAATCTCAAAGGGATCTCGCATAGCCAGTATGGTTCGTGCGGCCGCGTAGTGTCCGTTTTTGAGTGCTTTTGTGTGCACAAAGCAGTGCTCTACAGAGTAATATCGTAATTTCCTCACTTCAAATTCTGAGTAATGCAAATTGCTTGGCCCGGCAAAAGGCCCTTGATACGCAATCGTACCACCAACCTTTTGGTTGCAATTTATCAGGTAGACAGTCCAATTCCTTCATGCTAAACAATTTCCCTTTTAGTTGCAGACGATCGCCTTTGGGTTTGGCGTTGATGTCTATTGAAGTCTCGACTGCCTTCTTGGCAATTTGGCGAATTAGGCTCCTAGAGCGTCTAACGTCTGGGTTCAGGTCTTCTTCAAATGACCAGAAGTGGTGGGCGGGGTATTCCGTTTGAAGGGAAGAGATGACTATCAAAGAGTTTGCCCTTATTTACAATGAAGGATTTTCTGTCTTTTAGGGCAATGAAGTGGACCACTATAGGATCCGGGCGATTAGATCGACGACCATGTGTACCTTTACCTTTACTTACAAGCCTATAGACTTCATCTAGCTTGCTCTCGTTGAAATCAGGTACCACCAACTTTATTATTTTAGTAACAGTTGTTTCTAAGTTTTCGTGGTTACGTCCTCTTATGCCATTGAAGATTAATGCTCTCTCTCTAAACCTTGTGTCATAGTCATTATTTCTTTCTTTCTGCACTTTGAGTTCGTAAGTTAGGTTATCCACTACTGATTCTAGGGATTTTACCTGTTTGAGGATCCCTTTTTTGAAGTCTTGCAGTTCTAACTTGCTTTGAATCTCATCTGTGTGTGAGCGAGTTAAGTCGTCTAGAAACGCTTTTGTGTGGGTCGCGTAAGCAGCAAGTTGGTTGTGACTTGCTAACAACTGTGGTAACGTAACACTGCCTTCAGATTCACCTGCCATGTCTGTAGTTTTGGTAATATCCTTACGTGCACTAGAAATGTTTATGGATTCACTCAAGTCTTTTGATGTAGAGTTCACTTTCTTTTGCTCAGGTGAATATCCAGTTGGTTCCTGTGCCGATCGTTTAATGCTAGTCATCGCATTGTTGACGGCCAGTGTATAGTGTGACAGTGGAGGTAAACAGTATGTGGCGCAAAACAACTATATTTATCCTATCATCGCCCAACCTTGCAATAAGTCGTGGAATCGGTGCATTTTCCTACAGACTTTTATCCAGGATGGTAGAAAACGATTCTTTGTGATGGCAGGTAAGTGGTGTCCTATTCTTTTGGTCGATAAAACTTTTAGGAATAGTATTTCGGTGATCGTCATGCTCAACAACTTTCCGCGACTTGTGCTATCGGCGCCATCTTGGAATTTTTTCTGAAATACATAATTGATATACACAAACAAACATACTCTAAAACTTGATTCAACTTAATCGCTAATGCACAAACTCACCCCTATGATACTGCATGTAATCCATAAATACATAACCTTATGAGTAATAATGTATTTTGATCGAGGAGCAGAGTAGAATGGCTGCCATTTTAAATCAGTGGCGCTCACCCTATTAGCACTTCCGATTCTCTTTCTTCCCCACTCAAATTTAGTTCCTTTACATCAAAGCAAGGATAGGGTTATGTTTATAATGCCTTAATATGTAAATATCCCTGTACCTTTAACACTCCATCTAATGGCAGAAGTAGTGTAGTCATAGTGGCAGAAAGGCAACAAATATATTATCTTAACCTGTAAATCCGATACAATTAGTCTACCTTTTAACACTCCATCTCCGACTCAGGGTGGCAAAAAAGGTAAAATGAAGTTTAACATTTGATCAAACCAGAAACACTCCACCATAAAAATCGAGTGGCAATCTGGTTGCTATATGGTATATTGATATGTAGATTTTAACAAAACTCTGTACATCATTGATCAAAGACCAACACATGAGAGAAAAGTAAGGCTTGTATGGGCTGTAAATCTTTTATTTTATTATTGTTTTATTAAAATTATGTAATTAAAATTGTTGAGTGGTGGAGTTGATAAAGGATTTGAGTTGATGATAAATTAATAATTGATGTTAGGCATCAATGTTTGAATTGATAAGATAAATTAAAATTGAATTGATTATGAATGATGAAATTATGAATTATGTTGAAATAGAGGGAAGTGGAGGGTGGGCATAAATTTGTAAAGTGGTAGCTCTGAAGCGTGAGCTAAGAATGAGGTAGAGGAAGGGGCAGGTGAGCGGAAGTAGTGTGTATTGTATAGTATAGGGGATAGGTGGGGTGTTAGTATGTATTGGTGGATCAATGACTCCCCCTGGTGTCATTTGACCCCATGAGGCAACATTTACACAAGTTTTTCTCTACCCATTAATACCCGCTATATTAAGTAATCAAATAAATCAACTAGGGGCGGGTGAGAAACCCCGAAAAGGGGATACCTGTACCTAGTTAGAATAAAATCTTTAAAAAAAAATTAAAAAAAATAATTATTGATGCTGCCTTAAAATTGCTAGAGGCTTGTGGATTAGCTGTGGCCTTGCAACACTGCCACCGCTTCATATTGGCTAACTATTTTTGTCAACAATTAACTTAAATTACATGGGCTGCATGTATCAGTTAAACGGCCATCATCACCACCATGCCCATGCTGACGGGTGCCTAGGGTGGGAGGGCACTCACTGGTAGGTAATATTTTGAATGACAGATTGACCAACAGGTCCGTAAGTGGAAAGTCCACTTTTTTCGTCGCAGGCTTTAATATACCTACCTAGCCCCATGTAGGTCTATACATAGACTACAAGCACCTGGTGCTATAGTTGGTAACATGATACCCGCATTGCAGTGATATTTCTTTGATAGGGATGGGTGGAAGACGGAATTCCATCAAACATCTCGAAATCTGTCACCTCCTCCTTAAAACAACAGCTGGTGGCTCTGGCCGGCCCACCCGATTTTGGAGACACCTCCTCCTGTCTTAGCCTTAACCCTTTTCCCTCCAATGTACCAAGCTCAGTTTGGTAAAGTATAGAGTAGCTCTTCCCTGAAACACATCACATACAACAGGCGACAAGGGTTAAAGTAGTGAGAGGGTTTTAGGTTTCGCGCCGGTCTACTGACGGAGGCGGTAGCGCAAATCAGGGAGGCGATCTTAACGACCAAGGAGGCGAGCTTAAACGACCAAACCATAAGGCATTTTCTCACTGTATTCCGCGGGAACCATGTTCAGAACTATATCTCTGATGTTTTCCCCCTCATAGTTATGTTGCTTCGGACCTTGTTGGTATTTATGAGTAATAAAGTATTGTTTAAAACATGTTGTTATTGTAAGTTTGAAAACCCAAAACATCGCTAGATGTAATTCAAAAGGTAGTTCTGTTCCACATCCTTGAAAAACTAGTCCATCCATGCAGCTGCGTGACCCTATTAAAGGCTGCATAGCGAGGCAAACCGCACAGGGTGGACGGCATTGTAGTCAAGGAGAAACAACGTGGGAACATATCCGCAACACCACCAACGTTTCCAGCTCGTCGCACAGAATAATCCTAAGCAGGCTAGCGATGGAGGGGGTTGGGGGGGATGTAATTCAATTCAAAGCATGTTTTATTTATACAAGAAAGAAGGTGTAGAAAATGGAGACCCACATCGGAAAGTGAGTTCCAGGTCTTCCAGGGGGTTCCTGTCATGTAGACATCACTATCATTTGTAATCATCTAATTTCTGCGTTGTTTAGGCTTCTTGAGAAAAAGTTCTAAAGTTAAAATTTAGCAAATGAGTTTTTCATTTCATTTAACTTAAAATAAAAAATGCACATCTGCTGTAGTCATTCACATAGACCCAGATTAAATGTCATTTATGACGTCGTTATGGGAGATCACAAAATCACAAAAATATATTAAAACAAATATATTGGAGGTCAGATGGGAAAATCTTGCCAATCATCCTAGCTTCAATCTCATGCATTGTGCTTAAAGCGGTCCGGCCACTCTTGACCAATTTGTATCAATGGGTTGACGATGCATTTGGTGACGATGGAATTGGTGACGATGAGGAGGGTTATCAGTGGTGGCATCGTCTTTGCATTGACAACTAAAATAAGATTGGCAGCTATAGAACTAATTTTCATGCTTTTATATATGCAATCTCATCGATTACCAATGAATCGCTACCGTCATTACCTTCATTGACGATGCACCAATTCAAAATTAAAATGGCAGGAGATATCAAACATGTTTGATATTCATCGCTACCCTTGCTGATGTAGTTTTCAACTTGCCCACTCATGGCCAGTCATCGCTTGTTGTGCCAAAGACATAGCAATGACAAGTCGATGCAAAGACGATGCATGGAAATTCTGCAAATGCAAAATTCTTAGCGACTAGCTCATCACCAACGATTTGACAGTGGCCGAACCGCTTAACGTTGTCAAAGTTATTCTTTATGTAAATATTATCTCTTTCTTTATCGATGACTTATTCCTTTCAGATATGGCCTCAAGACCTGACCTGTCAAGTCAAGTTCCAGACCTAGATCAGTTGAACCAAGAAGAGCTTCAGCACCTAGCTGAGCTCATAGAGGGAGCCAAGAGACGTAAAGTACAACAGGCAGGTCATGGTGTACCTGCAAGCAAGCACAAAGATGGTGCTAAGGCGAGTAAGGGGCGAGATGTTATACAACTGCTGCAAAGGGAAATATCATGCCTAACATTCCAGGAGAAGAAACCAGAACAGGAATTACAAGGGGACAAATATGTCATGAAACACATATTTGTGAAAAAAGGCCCCAATGCCAATCTGTTGGAGCGAAAACTGGTATTTCTTCTTCTATACAGATCTGAAAAAAAACTAAAACAATCCCCTTGCCTGAAATATGGAACAAATTGAATGAAGCACGTTGCAAATGGGTTGAACAAATACAGGATGGAGAAAAACTGTTTTTCCTGAATAGAGAGCTGGGTACTATACATGCTTACATTCCTGATAAAACTGAACTAAAATTGCGGTGTGCTTCAAGCAGAGTGAAGGCTTTAAATTTAGAGCACACTCAACTTCAAGATCACTATCAGGACCCAACATTAATTGTGTTGATGGACAATGATATTGACAACATCAATGGCTACTTTTACCTTGATGAAGCAGAGGAGATTTGCATTAATGTAGCAGCTGAGGAAGCTGTGGCATTTCATGCAAAACTTTCTCTTGAACCACCTGTTTTAGAATTAACATATGGGAAATTGATAAAGCAGACAGTTTCCTCTCAGGCTGATGACCATGCTTCTTCAATTGAGAATCCAAGCAAAGAGTCTGTCCCTCTTTCAACCCCACGTGCTTTTAAAACAAAAGGAAACAAACATTCCTATACAGCTGGCTCTGCTCTAGACTGCATAGAAAGTGGACCATCAACATCACTGCTGGAACCTTGCCATGAGTTTAAACTTCTTGGTGGCACTGAAAGAGAAAATTTGCCGAAATTCCTCAAGGAAACACTTCGTTTTGCTTCCGGTTGCATTAACAGTAGGACAAATGGAACCATTCACTTTGGAGTAGCAGACGAAAAGATTCGAGAGGATGATAAAGTACATTTCCCCAGGGAAATAGTGGGAGTACAGATGACAGATGAAACCACATATAAAGATCAATTGGAACAGGCAATACAAAACTGCTATAAAGAGGAACACCGCATGGTTCCTACTCGCTGCATTCACCCCCCACAGTTTATTTGCGTTCTATCAGATAAAGGTAATCCCATGAGTAAGTCTTCCAAATATGTTATTGAAGTTGATATAGAACCAGCTAGTAACTTATTGCCTCCGGAAATTATCCCAGTCAAACTGCCAGGGAATACTGTCAAGGGTCTTCCAGGGGAATGCTATGAAAGGACGGGATCCTCAACTTCCCTAATATCGTACTGTAGGCTAATTACAATTGGTAAAGACATTGCACAACTGGATAACCATCGGAAGGAAGAAGAGCAGCACAAACAATCCCAAACAAATAGTAAGCCAAGGGGTAGAACAGGAAAGTTGAAGAAATTGTTAGGTGCTCAATATGATGAACTAGATGGGTCATTCAACTATGTATTAGTGATGTCTAAATTTCCTGCTGAATTGAAAACTAAAGAGTTGGCCTGCTATGAAAAGACTCTGGAATGTTTAAAGTGCATACCGTGGTCCGTGGTTATGGATCTAAATACAGAGGGCCCCAACAAGGAGGGAGGACCATGCTGCCTCATGACAACAGATACAAAGTTTGATGTTCATGATGCAGAGGATTATGAAAATGAAAGATTATTGGAGAAAGTGTTGTTCAATCCACAATGGTGCTTTGTGAATGGACTTACAAACGACTTTGAGCAAAAAGAAAGCTTAAAATGGGAAGATTGGCAAACATCTCCAAGAAAGAAGGGTCTTGATAAACTAATTGATAAGATAAGCAAAGAAATCCCTCCCGGTCGTCTTATCATTTTTTTCCTCATCATGGATCATTATACAGAGGTAGAGTGTCTGACCTTTGGTCAATTTTGCACTTATGCATCACGAAATGTTATTTCCTTTTTTGCCCAAGATTTAGAACTATATCAGCGCTGGATTGATTCTATTGTCAACAAAAAGAAATACATAAGTGAGGAGGAGGCAAAGGAACGAGGTGTAGCTTGCCTCAGTTGGTCTGAGTTTCAGGCAGTCCTTCTACAGTTAGGGGGTCTTCAAAGTGGGAAAATCTACACTCCAATATCTATTGACACTGTAGTCCAGGTACCAGGAAATTATTTTGCTAAAAGACTCTTGACGATTGTGAATTCAAAGGAATCTCAGGAAATAAAAGAGGCTGGTGATCAAGAAGAGCGCTCTACAGTGGGAGATCAAAGTCAGTTGAAGTTCTATGAAGGTGCACCTGTCACCTGGAGAAACTTTGAGTCAGACCATGTGGTTGAAAGAGATGCTGTGAGTAAACTTCAAACTGCCTTGAGGCACATTGTTGATCAACAGGATGAAGTCACCAAGCATGTTTGTGTTTTGAAGCTTTTTGCAGCTAGGGGAGCTGGGGGAAGCACTGCTGCCCGACATGTCCTTTGGCAAATTTCACAGAATCCACCCTACAATTACAGATGTTGTATTGCCAACTGTATTACAGAAAGTAGTACGTCCGAAATCCTTGCTTTCTTACGCTTTAGCAACCTTTCATGCCTACCTTTGCTGGTTCTTGTGGATGATGACAAGGACTTGCCATTCAATCAACTGAGAGAAAATCTATCAGATGCCATGATAGGACAAGGCAGTGAGTCAAGCAAAAACTTTGTGATACTTCTACAGGTGAAACGAAGTCAATGCCCAAAGGATGAAGCTCAGATAAAAGGTGGCGTCTGGATTGATTATGATCTCAGTGAGAGAGAATTCGTGGCATTTAAACACAAGTATGAACAACTTAAGGGAAAGTGGGATAAGTTGAGTTCTGAGAAGGATTTTGAATCATATGCTGACAAAAATCTCATCACCTTCAGGATTTTCTTTAAGTCCGAAAAAGAGAAATATGTTAGCAGTGTGGTTGAAGAAACATTACCTGATTTGCGAGAATCTGAAAAGAAAACTTTGGCATACCTTTCGTTGTTGCATCTGTATGACCCTCTTCCAGTTTTTCTGGCCTGTTTTGATACAGTCATGATTCAGTCCAAAAAAGACCAGCCCCATTATTACAATCAGAACTGGAAAAGTACAATAACGCCAGAAATGAGGAAGTTTTTGCGGGAATATTCTCAGGATGAACATGAGGGAAGTGGGGTTGCTATAGCCATATCTCATCCCTTCATTGCTAAAGCAATACTTAAGTATGTGGCGCAGAATTTCAAGCAGAGTGTTGGGGCTGTCACACTTGAGTTTCTCAGTAGTGACGTATTTAAAGAAATGAATAATGTGTCATATGTATTGAAACATCTCAGGATGGCAACTAATGTCATTCTGAAGCAACGGAAAGGATCTGGGGAAGAAGTCAAAGGACGCAAACCTGGGTTTTCACCCTTAATTGAAGAGATACTTAAGGATGGAACCTCTACTCAGCTTTCAAAAACAGAAGCTCTTCAAAATCTTGAAACTGCTGAAAAGGTTCTTATCAAAGGAAGCGATATATTCAAAGATCCTGTTCTGAAGCAACAACTTGCACGACTCTTATATTTACATGGACCATCAATGAACTATCCAGAATGGTTTGAGAAGGCACATACATTTGCAAAGGAGGCTCTTAATGCTAAACCTTCTAGCTCCTTCTTCATGGACACAATGGGGCGGGTATGTAAATCCAACTTCAGAGAGCAGTTTGCTGATATCCGCCACAACTCCTACCCAATCAGCATTGAGAAATGTAAGGAAGCAATTGACCTTGCTCGTCAGGCCATCAAATGGTTCCAGAAATCACAAGACATTGATGCAGAGAGATGTGGCCCAATAAATGATGCCGGATATTTTGGAGAGATCAAAGTTATTTTCTTCTTGCTAGACATTCTGTCCTGCCTTGATTGTTTGACATCAGGTAATGAAAAACTCTTGAAATATTTGAATGACGTCCATTATGTACCTAAGGAATTCAACAGCTTTGATCAAGAGGTCCACATCTTCCTAAAGGGATTTGAAGAAAGATGCCATATGTGCATGTGTCGAATTGAAGAAGCTGATTCCATATTCAAAGTTTCCTCATCAAGAGGTGCTGAAGAAAATGTTAAAATGGACAAGAACGAAAGTGAAATGGGGCATTTGAAAGTGAGCTACACTGACTATTTTTCCCATCCAGGTACAGAGGCCTGTCATGGGAAATGGGACTCCAATTGGAAACAATTAAAGAAGTATCTTCGCAGTTCCTACTTCTATGATGCTTTCAATATAAACAGAGTGTTGAGGGTACCCATTGAAGATAAAACAAACCAAATTAAATTGAAGGAATTGAAGAGAATCATAGAGGAAAATATACAGATTGCAGATACAAAGCATATGCAAGACGTATTTTGCCACTGCATTCTGAGGATGGCACTACACTCACCATTCAAATTGCTGCTGCCAAAGCAAGACGTAATGCAGGAATACTTGTCACTCAAAGAAGATGTCCAATGGATGTTGGATAACCTGGAACTCGACCGGTATAAATTCAAAATGTTTATTCTTCTCATTAACTATATGTTCAATTGGCCTGAGGATGAGGAAAATGTACTTGATTTCGATCGGAATCGTTTTCTTGACTCCAATAAGTTATTAAGGGACCAGGACACAATGAGGGAAAATACATATGCAGAGAATGCAGAAGTTGTTCTGTTCAAGCAAATACATATACGACGACAGAAACGCAACACCACCACATTGTTTTATTTGGGTCGAGGATCAGGACTTGATAGGTTTGTGTATTTTACTGAGCTTATTGCACCTGGTCGTAGTGGAATCGCTTGGCAAAACACAAATGTCACGAAACGACTGAAGCGAGTCCAGGGAATCCAAGTATCTAATGACAAAATAGAGATAAAAGGCAGGATTACTGTGTTTATAGCTAAATCATTTCGTCAGGATTCATTCTCGAGGGAGTGTGTTGATTTCTTTGTTGGATTCAACTGGCTAAGTCCTCTTGCATTTGGCATTCGGCGGAAATCAATATCAAACCCCATACCCCAGACTTCAATGTCATCAGAAGGTCTCAATGGAAGGGCACCAATGTCTTACAGGGAATATCAGGAAAAAATCAGGCATCTGCAAGCCCGACGCCAGGGAACCAAAAGTTCAGTAAGTAAAACCATGAAACAAATGGTATCCATAACCATATACCTCTATAAAGCAGTAACCACTTTCTGTTTGTATACTCATACTCAGTCATTATAATGCTTGTTACAAAACCTTCCACTAAGCCAATGATATGGGTCAATTCTGTAATCTTTACCAGAATATATTGCCATATTGCAAGAAATAGCATGAATATCACCTTTCAAACACTATGAATTCATGAAGATTCTTTAAAAAGAACAGTTAGTGACCATGATGTAGGTAAATTATTACCATCCAAAAGCATACCCGCAAGAGGTTGGGGGAACTCTTATCTATTTACTTGTATACAAGTGGATTCTTTTTCTCATTTTCAATGACACTCCCCTCCACTCTCCCTCCTCTCCATCCCTCTTACCTAAATGTCAATGTCAATTTGTTTAGTGTCTAATACCTGTGTCCATCCTAAGCAAAGACGAGACAGGGGGCTGACCTTGTCATGTATGTCTTAACCAAATTGGACCGCTACAGGTAGGTAGATAGTTAACAAATCACAAAAACAACAAATAAAATAGAAGGGATCCTCAGGGAAAAAGTGAATCAGAGAACACTGAATCACTCTAAGTATTGAGTATTTCCATTGCTGGTTTATTGAGGTCCAATCATTCAAATATGACTTCTTTTGGTACCTACTATTCATATAAGCATTATGGTATTATGTATGCTATTCTCCTTGTTTCCTTAAAAAAGGGGCTTTTGAACCCAGGAAAATCTCCTTGATGTTAAAGACAAAGGGTCTTTTTTCATAACAGCTAGATGAGCCAAGCCATTCATTAAGACAGGAGAAACCAGTCTTGGAGGAGAAACCTCGTCTTGCTGGAGAAACCTTGCAGGCTGTCATATTATATTTCCAAAATTGACTTTCGATTATATGAGATCTAGGAATGTTACTATCAATTACAAGATCTATCCCTAAGGATATTAAGGTTTCAGAAAACGGATTAATGAGGTCCCACAGTAAGCCTATAGAGGTAGTAGACACTGCCAGTAAGCTTCCATACAACACCTCTATTAAAGGTTGTGCAGACCTATAAATCATATAATAAGTGTTCTAACAAATTGTTCATTCCGAAGTCCCTGAAGATGGGCCAAGGGTGCCAACACATTGGACAGTAACAACTACATACAATACAAACCCCAAACCAACTGTTGTCCTCATTGGAATCTCAATATTCAACAACAATCCTGGGTCAATATCTGTATGTAGTGAATATTACACATGTACATACATGTTTGTTTTCTTATTCCTTTAATAAAATCAGCTGGGGTCTTAAATACATTATTAGTATTTGAATATCGTCTAGTTGCATACACATTGAAAAGAATTGTGTTCGACTAGGGTTGATGAATTCGTAACATTCAACATTGAATTTGCATTTTCCTAACACATAGATATTCCTCTTTGACATAAAACTTTAAGGTAACGTCAGGGAGAACTGGAGGTAATCTAGATGGCTGTATACCTGTTTATCGTGTAATTTATACCAATTTGATGAATAAAGTAGTTCTTATCTTATCTTTCAGAAAAAGAGAGGGGAGATCAAGAAAGAAATAGAGGAGCTGAAGAAAAGTTTTCCACTGAGGGATGACAGTATTTAACCGGGGCAAAATCTAGATTAAAGTAATAACGGGGTGTAATGTTACTGCATAATAATATACATTTCCGTTTATAAGCTGGGCCCCGTTTATAAGCCCGGTGCCTGTGTTGCCATCAAGATATGAGGTCCAAATAAACCTTCATAAAGTGAGATCACTTTTTACTAGCAAAAACGGAAAAGACCCGAATGAAATCTTATAATTGGGAAAACAAGTCGGACATGGATATCATTTGAAATAAATGTTGATTTATTATGAACAAAGCTGACAGTAGTAGAAACTTGAGGTTCAGCTTAACCTCATTGTTCCTCTCTATTTTTGGCTGGGCTGAGGGTCCCTGTTTTCAGTTAGAGTAATATAAGCCCGCCCCAAATATAAGCCCGCCCCAAATATAAGCCCGCCCCGAATATAAGCCTGGTTTATACATGGGGAAATCATTACAAGGTGATTACTGTCATGATGCATGGTATGTGTATTTGTTTAAAAAATGCTTCACTGTCACTTGTATTCTTTAATTGGAGGAAACAAAATGGAAATATACCTGTTCACATATATATATTAGTTCCGCCATAAGTTGTGATTATTGTTGAAGAACATCGTAAAACCTATGCTATAAACTGCTGGTACCAGAAAAATATTGTCGATGACTCCATAAGGTTAATAATCAAGAAACCTGCATATCTTGGGAGATCAGAATTTTACTAAAGCTCCTCAAATGTTTTGAAAGTATATCTAGTAGAAAACTAGCATGACACGAACATTATTGGGGTGACTGACCCTTCTTTATTCAGAAAATGGAAGAGATGGATTTATATTGTACAACAATCACCAATTCTGTTTGACATAAATAAATGCCATAACATGATTAAAGATTGATAACGTATGATAACAGGTGTTTTGCTCATGCAATTCGCAAGGGTCAAAATCACAAGATAAAAAGTAACTTCAGCGAAGGCTTCAATATTCCAAAATAGATTTTGGTTTTGGAAGACTATACTATGAAACTTGCCAATTTTGATAAACTCAAAATGATATATTATGGTTTATGTTCATGTTATTAACTCAATATAATCATTATATTAAGATTATGATTCATGGTTTTATCTCAGCTAATGCTATGTTCAACGTTTGTAACAGAAATATCTGTTAGACCGATACAAGTAGAAATAGGTAGGCCTATAGAATCTACAGAATCCTGTTTGAAGTTGACAATAAAAGACAAAAACACAGATTATCATCTTTTCGTGTGTAGCGCTTATGCATTGAATAATGTTTAATAGTATATAAAGCTATTGAGCTATTGAATTATTTATTGTCAGGTTGTATTCGCAAGTTTGGCATTGTTTCGCGGAAATTAAGGTAGGCTACAGACGAATTCCACCGAATTAGACCATTAATTCGAAGGAAGCTGCCGCATTGTCGGCCCCTCATTATCTTAAATCTTTTCCATACCGAAAGTGTGGCAAGGTCAACCGCAAATCTCGGCCGTATTTGGCCCCACTTCCATCAAAGATGTCATCACTTTTAATGGCCCGTCATGCACAGCGGAGGTATAAAGGTAAATGATAGAAGCTAGAACAATAACAAATTACATTTATTGCAAATACTTCTTATTACATAATTAGACAGAACTGTACAAGAGGTTAGAACTACAAGTGTCATTCAATGGCTCGAGTTTACACTTAATTTTGTATCCAACAAGCGGCAGCAGGTCGTGTGTTGGATGCAAAATTAAGTCTAAACATGCAAGAGCCATTGAATCACACTTGTAGTTCTAACCTCCTCCTAACTTCCTTCTTCCTTGATACTACGACTAGATAATATAGAGAGAGAATGGGACGAGCCGGCAATAATCGAAAATTTATAGGACGAGATTCGTCCACATAAGCACGATGCCGTAGGCAGAGTGCTTATGTGGACGGATCAAGTCCTATAAATTTTCGATTATTGCTGGCGAGTTCCATTCTATATTTGTTATATGTGCATACAATTTGATCATATTTCATCAGATATCACTGAAAAAATACTAAAGAAGTCTCAGAGAGCCCCGCTGACAGCCCCGTTAGTAGGCCTACAATGTTCAGTGCCCACTGTGCGATCATGCAGTTTTTAGGCCTACTTATATTGTTGACTTAAAACGTTCATATCGGAGCCATTTCTTGGCCTACATTAATAAATCTTATATTTTTCAATAGAAAATGGAATGCTCTATCTAATGGTGTGGGTTTTATTATGTATTTCTATAATTAAAGTACCAGAATCACGGGTGGATTACCGATCGCGGGGGTTTGTTTACATGCTTCGTGGAGAGCCAAAGCTCTGCGAAGCATATTTAAAACAGAGTTATTTTTAGACAACTACATTCATATAGGACGCGTCCTATATGAATATTTTTATAGCACCCCACTTATAGCACCCTTCATATAGCATAATAGCAAAATCGTCATTCTTATACTTGTATTAGGCTGATAGAAGCAGTTTATGACGGCCATGCATGGTTTATTCTGAATGTGCGGAATCCCGAGTCATGGCTATAAGAATGGTCTTCTGTGATTGGTCAATATTGCCGTCATTGATGACGTCAGACCAATTGATGATGTCACGCTCCTTATATTACACGCGTACAGAAATGAATGAACTATTACATGGGCATATTCTTCCCGCTCGAAGTGAATAACCCATTCAGTCATAGTATAACTAAATCTAAAACTTTCTAAAGCTGACTCATTTTGTATTTCATTCAACAAAAGTACTTCTTCAAGCAAACATGAAGATCTTTCACAGATATGGGAAGCAACCAAATCTCCTTTATATAACTTTTCAGCAACCTAAATACATAAACATAAATAACTATCCACTTATCAAGCATCTTGGACGGCTAACTTTGTAAAATTAAATTAGTGTTGTGATTTAGAAGAAATTTTACTTCTTTTCCGAAATCAGGCACGTCTGAGAAAAGCATCCAAATTGATGTAATGTCATTTCCTTTAGTACAAATGTTTCAATCAATCAATTAATCAATTAAAATATATATCATTTTCGTGTTACTTATAAGTTTCCACCATTCCCTTGGGACAATGAATACATTCGCCATTTAATCATTCAGTGTGGCATCATATTAATGTCTTTTTCCTCTCAGTATCCTTAAACTAGAAATGGTATATTTCCCAGAGCAAAAGAACTTTTCGAATTTGTCTCTAGCTCTATGTAAAGTGGTGTTCTTATAACTTATATATATTGTATTTTTATTCTGAATCTTTTTCAGAACAGGACGCCAGCCTCTCCATAAGGAGGTCTTTCTGGGGGATTCTTTATGTTTAAATGCCTGTTATTCATTTAACGAGATATCGTGATGTACAAAAGCCTGTCCGATTCGAAGTTTGAATATTAATAGATTAAATCCAAACCCGGCTCATTTCCCCACTTTGCTTAAATATGGCAAGAAATGGTAGAATATTTTTTTATAATAACGAAGAAAAAGTCGCCATTTATAAGGCCATGTTAGGAGACAGTTACTAATTCAGTTACTTTACTGGTAAACCAATACTTTACTTTACTATACTGGTAAACCAGACCCAGCCAGAAACATTGCAAACTTTTTTTTAAAAAAATATCAAACTCAAAATATAGAAATACATATTAGGTGTCCTAGTGTTTACTATCATTGGAATTGGCTTGATCTCCTCTTTTCAAATATGGTGATATCTCAAAATCCATATTTTGCGACTTATGACTCATTTTCCTAAACGGACCACATTTATATACAGTGTGTATGTACATTCTTTCTGTTGGTCTATGTGATATAACCATGTTTGATTTCATGCTAGATATATATTGGTATATTCGAAAAGGAACTTAGATGAGGGTAAAAATGTAATGCGTAATATATGATAGAATCGAGGGCTCAAAGTATTCTAAATCCTTCCCATAACAGAGTAATCTATTCTGGTCTAATAACTAGCAGCCTTTACATTTGTGGGTCAGGTATGCTCAAGAAATATACATGCATATGACATAGTTTGGATTGAGCGAAATCAGGTCAGGGTCTGAGGTCAGAGTAGGCGTATAATTAAAAGTCTGTCATTCATTAATGCACCGATGAACTGATTGATCATCAATAGGGGAGTTGCATGTGCCACTGCACATGTGTACTGCAGTGCATGCTGGGATGGATTCTGTTGAAATCTGACATACACATATCTGGCAACATTTTTATCGAAAATTGCAAGAATGTTTTCACCAATATCACAGCTTGTGTAAGTCTATCAAAACCTAAATCTATCAAAACCAAATGCATGATGGGAAATATTGGGACCTGTGCCATGAAACATGTATAACACATGGATATTGACAATAGAGCACTGATAAATAGTCCATGCTGAAGACGGCATGTTTTTATAGATTATATCCTGTACCATTAGTCCCATAATTCCTTGCGAACCAAGATTCAAAATGGCGGCTATGCAACTCCCCTATTGGACTAGTGTAGATTTGGTGTATGAAAGGTGCAATACATAGAGTTATTGCAGTTATTTTCATACGTTGCCATCAAACTCTCAAATCTCTTCAAATCAAAATACAGTAGTCACAATTGTGTTAAAATAACATTCAGGGATTCTATAATTATTGTGAAATAAAGTCATTTAAAAATATCATTTTTACAATTGACATCCCCTAGTCCTTGCGTTCTCGTTGTCAAACATCACCGCAATCATAATATGAAAATACAGGCATTTAAAAACAAACAGGCACCTATGTGCTACCATCTAATCCAGGATATTCTCAAAGTACTCAAAGTTTGAGGATGACAATGCAGAAGTTATACGTTATATAAATGGCATCTACATGTTTCCAGAATATGCCTGAATATATGAGCTATGGTTGGGTTGGATAATTACTGAGGTTACATATATGATGGGTCTGTATGGATGATTACCCATGGAATGTTGTTTCCGTATACCAAACTATTAAACACCTTTTGTTTTCTCCAACTTCACTGAAACTACTATATGGGTGAAGTCGCCAGAAAATGTACAATTCACCTTGACCTATCCTTTCAAATAACCCAAATTTCAGACAAAAATAAAGTTCAAAATAAAAGTCCAACCTAACCAAACAGATTGCTAGAATCAATGCAATGCCAAATATACTCAAATTTACCTAGTATTGAGCAAATTGCAGCCTAATTTAGCACTATTTACTAAATGTATAGAGCTGCCAATTGTACGTTTTCTGAAGATCTGACCCGTATACCACACCCAAACTGGGAATATCGATATAAAAGTGACATCCCTACCTCTTTCGATCTGATTACTATTTATAATTATTGTGTTATGTCGGAACATCAACCTTTAATAATTGATGGTCAGTATCTGATTTCAATTTGTGTTCGCTCAATGATTAGTTTCAAAAGGTTTCTCATAGGTTTGGGGTTTGTATGATTGGTTTACCTTCAGGGACGGCTGCCTCCTGAGGAAGTGGACCATGATGGAATGATTGTATATAATTGTATTATATATAATTGTATATAATATGAGGATACACTGGTAGGTATACAGATACTGGCAGAGTATTCCACAGCTGATGTAAAGAGGTGAGTGACCATTGAATATTTCCTTTCACATAATCTTTTGTTATTGATAAAGAGTTGATATGAGTATACATGTAATTAACTGGTGAAATAGATCCCTTGTTGCTTGGAGGAAGATCTTTGACAAATATTTTGTACACTTAAGTTTTAAATACTCACAAAAGGCATGATATCTCAGCTTGAGGATGAACCTTTTGCTGGTCTACTAATAAAGTGGCTTCACTGGTCTATTTTCAGTGGACATAAAGCATTGTGGGTAGATATATGGGTTGAGCAAATGGCAAAATCATCGAAGTTGAATGAACAATTAATTTGGGTCAGTTTTTACAAATGTGCTGTTTTGCCTAAATATCTTATTTCCAGCCTTATAATCAGCGATATGCTTTGGATCTTAAAGATGACAGTCTCATTTGATTCCTATTAATAAGGGCTTTCATTCCATCTATACCTTTGCAAGGCTGATTCCAATATGTGATATGTTTCAGGAAAATGAGTCATAAGTCGCGAAAATTAGATTTTGAGATATCATCATATTTGAAAAGATGAGACAATGCCGATTCCAATGAATGTAAACATTAAGGACATCTAATACGTAATTTCATCTTGTTAGTCAGATATTTTCATTTTTGAAAAAAAAAAGTATCCAATATTTTTAGGTGGATAATTACCAGTAAAGTAGCTAAATATACTGAATAGAATGATCTGAATAACGCACTGATGTAATTAATAAACAGTCTTGAATTTTGGTACATGTATTTATACACCCACAAGGACTAGACACCCAAAAAATGAAAAGATTTCAATAAAGAGATCTTGTGAAAAAAACACTTTGAAAAACACCAATTTTGCGACTTGTGACTCATTTTCCTGAAACGCATCACATATGTAATGTCTTAAAATGGTAAAAACCGTTTTTTGCATCATTTTCCTATAGAAATTGCCAATGAAGTAAATTAACAAAAAAATTATTGGCAATTTACTCAAGCGAGTGACTCAAACATAACATAATAACCCTTACACATCTGTATCATATGTTCTGTATTTTGTAATATATCTGTATCAGAAGTCATTCCCTTCTCTATGTTATATGTTCTGTATTTTGTAATAAATTTGATAATGCATCACCATTAGAAGAAAGAAAATTGAATATTAAAAGTATTCAAAATTAAAAGCTCTGTACTGAGTTACAGTAGCAGCTGGGAGAATTGGATGTAATCTAGATGTCTGTCTACCTGTTTTATCGGTGTTGCCTGTTTCATGTGCATTGTCTGTTGTATCATGTACTTTGTGAGTTTGATACATAAGATAAGATAAGATATGATGTTTTTTATTTCTGACCTTCGAAGAGTACAAAAAGAGTACAATCGTATTGTTCATACTGATCTATAGTGTAATGTGTTTCAGTTAAATGAGTCACAAATCCCAAAACATGGATTTTGAGATATTATCATATTGGCAAAGATGTGATCAAGATTCTAATGAGTGTAAGCATTAGGACAGCTATTAATTATTTCTATATTCTAAATTTGATATTTTGTAAAAGAAATTAAAATATTTTGGGTGGACAATCACTAGTAAACTTGCTAAATATACTTCACAGGATGACCTTAGAAATGCATGGCTGTATTAATTGTATTGAAATTTGGTACATGTATTCAAACAACCCATTTACCTGACAGACATCAAATATGCATGGATTGTCATATATTTAGTGCGTTACTAGCTACACGGTTATTATAGTATTTAATCACTAATGTCATTAATTATAAAAACTATCTATACCAGTGTTGGGTATACATTAGCACTGCTTTATATTGTATTGTGTAGTGCTGCTGGTGCATATCACCACCTATATAACTATTGTCTCTATAAAGGCCTTATGCCTAGTCACATGTTACACTTAGTTTATGCCTTAGCTATCACTCCTCCTTACTCCTGTATATATTCCTCTCGTGTGTTCTATGTTTATGCTCTACATTGTGCGGATCATGGTCGCCGGACACCTTGTTCCATTGAATACAGCTTTGGTGGCCAAAATAAAGAGAATTTGGGGGTCATATTAAAAAAATGTGCAAAACAGGAAGTTTATTTAATTTTTCCTTGGTGATGTTTCCGAATATGGTCAATAGGGGACTTGCATAGCCGCCATTTTGAATCTTAATTTACATGGAATTATGGGACTAATGGTACAATATAATATCTACAGAAAACATTTCATGCATGAAATATTTATCTATGATCTAATTTTGATATCCATATATTTGTTATACATGTTTCAATAACAATAAGTCCCCATCTTTCCCATCATGCATTTGATTTGCATAGATCATTTATAAAATTTCATATTGATGAAAACACTGTTGCAATTTTTGATAAGAATATTGCCAAATATTTGTATATCAGATTTCAACAGAATCCATCCCAGCATGCACTGTTACAGACATGCGCAGTGAGACATGCAAATCCCCTATATATTGAGGATTTCAGTTCAGGAAAAAAATTCATATATAAACAATTTTAGGAACTAATAGTTTGCAACAAATGCAGCTGCGGCATACCATTGGCATTCAACTCCACCCTTGATCTGAAAAAAGCCAACAACCAGAATCAACACTGAAAAACACTGTTAAAAATGCGACAAGACATCCTAAATGCAAGACCAAATATTGCCTCATAAGATATTATTTCCATATGAGAGGTGCAATAAGTGGGGTGCTATAAAAATATTCATATACTATGTGTATTCATATACTATGAACTACTTCTACACCAAGTCGGTCACTTTTTTCAGATTTACCAATGCTACATTTGTGATTACACATCCAGTTTTTTGCCCATATAATAAATATAGAATGGAACTCGCCTGGAGGAATTTATTGGAATTTATTATTTACTCGCGAGGAATTTATTGGACTTGATTCATCCGCATAAGCACTCTGCCTACGGCAATTTGCTTATGAGGATGAATCTCGTCCAATAAATTTTCGATTATTGCCGGCTCATTCCATTCTCTCTCTATATAATCTATCAACCCATCCAACCAAATATTGTAGCAAGAACAATAATAGACGTTTCAAGTATACAAACGCACAAACCAGACAACGCTGTAATATTGACTCATATTGAACTAGTCAAAATAAGCTATCTTTCAATACAAGAGACTTGCTCACAGCTCTAGAGCTACCATGCGAGTGGCGACACACCTACTGTGACATCACGATTGGCTTCCATCCCAATCGGTTCTCACCCAGGTAACAAAAAAAAATAAAAATAGTCAACATAAGCTGTAAGTATGTACATATAGGTAGACACAACATGCAATACATAGAGTGAGTACCAAGAGAGGACCTATTTTATTAATGATATAACACAGTAAGGCTGCGTTTCCACTGGCTCGCTCTTTTGGCCCGCTCATGGACCGCTCTTTTTTATTGTCTTGAGCGCATAACAAGCGAAGATAGATCGGTACATAGACTCTACACTGTAGGCCTGGGTTACCCGTCCCTATACATAGGCTCTACACTGTAGGCCTGGGTTACCCGTCCCTATACATAGGCTCTACACTGTAGGCCTGGGTTACCTGTCCCTATACATAGTGTTAGATTGCGAAATATATATTGCCATATATATTCAATCTAATTATTATAAATTCATATATTGGCTTATAGCTTGAAACTGGTAAGGTGACATGCACTCCAAGATTATATTTGTAAGTCTGAAAGAATTTTAGATAACATGTTGTTCTGCACTTATCTGACAAATGTTTAGTTTAAATTCTATTTAACTATACACTATTTTGAGTTCATGCAGGACATGTTGATTTAAGGGACATTCCTGCTTGTTTGTTACATCTATGGTTTGGAGTTAACCACCTTATCAGTGACGTAACTGGGACAGCGCACACGACTCTGGGCTCAGCATGAGAGGACCAGTTATTAATGAAATATAGAACCCAGGGCATTGTCATTTTAGGAAATGGCATATTATGCTGAAAATGATAGTATTAATTTGGTTTATCATTTTATTAGTGAACATGATATGTTCCCAATAGTAATAAAATGAAGTGATGTTTCAATAGTGTTTATTTCTTCCAAATTAGCAAATGGTCATAAATAATGTGATGTCTTTTGTTTTAGTTTGCTCCTAGAGTTGATTCAAAAGTAGAATAAAACTAAGGGAACATGTCATGTTAACTTCTATTTAATCAATCTATATATTATTCTCTTTAAATATAAATTGCTTGTTGGAAACGCATAGTATTAAGTATTTGATGCTAAATCGAGTTGACCTTTCAAGGCTACACTTAGGATTTCCTAATGTAGAAGACTTTAAAAATGATTAGTATTTTTTTATTGCTTCTCTTATATATAATCAACCATACCATGTGATATCATGTATGTGGATTGAATGATGATTTTAATAAAATCTGGGCTTCTTCTTCTGGCACTCACTGACGCAAGTTGTCTTATTTTATTCAGTGTAACATTTATATAATAATTGTTTCTGAATCACACCGGTCAACTTAAGATCAACTAGCACTATGTAACTATAGAAACCGAAGGTTACATTTGGCGACCACGAAGGGACGATATAACACAACAGAAGAAGATAATAGGTTGCTGCAGTGCCATCATGGTGCTCCCTATTACAGGAATGTAAGCAGTTAAAACTTCTAGGATTCTTTGTGTCCTGGGCAAGACACAAAACTGCTTCCAGCTAGGCCATGTAGGCATGAAACTTTTCAGGATTGAATTCATCTTGATATTGGGGAGAGATAAACTGGAATATATCATGGATTGTTCTTCCAAGATTTATCCTTGCAATTAAGGAGGAAATAGTGGATCATGTTTGATTACAATTACCCAGTAATATTGATTCATTGCTGCTGTGACCTCATCACCTGTAAGGCCACAGTGAGAGAAGGTATTACAGCCCCAGAGAAAGGTAATCTGTTATAAAGTCAAGTGAGCTTTGGAACTTTGCAACTCACAGAAAATGCTTTTATTATGGAAAAGCTAGGACAGATTCTAAGTAGTATTAAAGGGATCATAATGCCAGGGGACTGGTCTTATGAAAGAGGTTAAGTTCAATAAGAACTTAGTCAGGCCCATCTGATCTTTGTGTTAGATCATTGGGGCCAAGAATTGGACATGTGGGAAGAATGGGAACTGCAGTCTCATTTGATACCATAGGATGTGTTCAATTCAGAGAAAATGTTTTCAAGACCACCCATCTCAGTGGATATGAATTGAGGATATCTATATTTTCTTCATGACTGTCAGAGCAAGACCACAAAATTGTGTATTGCTGGAATGATAGGAATGATACAGAACATTGGATGTGAACTTCAGATTTTTGTATGTTAGCATTGCATACTATTGATAGTATTTTGATGATGATTCAATACAAGGCAAATCAATGAATCTTGAATTCCTTCATGGTGATAAAACTAAACAGTGCAGTGTGATTATGAAAATAATGAGACTATTTTGCTTACAAGCACTGAACTTTGGAAGGTTGATCCTGACTTTAATATTAGTACTTCTAACTTTTCACTTGCTTCTAGAGATTGATGCAGTTAGTAATGATGTATTGCATTCTTTACCTGACAAGTGGCATCATGTTGTCTTTGTAATGGGTTATTTTGGGTTTTACTATTTTGCTACTTCTCATGATTGTTTCTGTATTTGTGTATTTTTCTTTGAAGCTGACTATAAATCGCTGTAGGTACCCAAAGAGGTTGTGGACGATGGAAATGAGACCAAGGTCAAGTCTCACAATCTTTCTTTGATGTTGCCAACCTTGGAATAGTTTTGTTTAGAGTTGGGTAACTCAAAAACTAAAAAAGAGGGGAAGGAATGTTAGATTGCGAAATATATATTGCCATATATATTCAATCTAATTATTATAAATTCATATATTGGCTTATAGCTTGAAACTGGTAAGGTGACATGCACTCCAAGATTATATTTGTAAGTCTGAAAGAATTTTAGATAACATGTTGTTCTGCACTTATCTGACAAATGTTTAGTTTAAATTCTATTTAACTATACACTATTTTGAGTTCATGCAGGACATGTTGATTTAAGGGACATTCCTGCTTGTTTGTTACATCTATGGTTTGGAGTTAACCACCTTATCAGTGACGTAACTGGGACAGCGCACACGACTCTGGGCTCAGCATGAGAGGACCAGTTATTAATGAAATATAGAACCCAGGGCATTGTCATTTTAGGAAATGGCATATTATGCTGAAAATGATAGTATTAATTTGGTTTATCATTTTATTAGTGAACATGATATGTTCCCAATAGTAATAAAATGAAGTGATGTTTCAATAGTGTTTATTTCTTCCAAATTAGCAAATGGTCATAAATAATGTGATGTCTTTTGTTTTAGTTTGCTCCTAGAGTTGATTCAAAAGTAGAATAAAACTAAGGGAACATGTCATGTTAACTTCTATTTAATCAATCTATATATTATTCTCTTTAAATATAAATTGCTTGTTGGAAACGCATAGTATTAAGTATTTGATGCTAAATCGAGTTGACCTTTCAAGGCTACACTTAGGATTTCCTAATGTAGAAGACTTTAAAAATGATTAGTATTTTTTTATTGCTTCTCTTATATATAATCAACCATACCATGTGATATCATGTATGTGGATTGAATGATGATTTTAATAAAATCTGGGCTTCTTCTTCTGGCACTCACTGACGCAAGTTGTCTTATTTTATTCAGTGTAACATTTATATAATAATTGTTTCTGAATCACACCGGTCAACTTAAGATCAACTAGCACTATGTAACTATAGAAACCGAAGGTTACAATAGGCTCTACACTGTAGGCCTGGGTTACCCGTCCCTATACATAGGCTCTACACTGTAGGCCTGGGTTACCCGTCCCTATACATAGGCTCTACACTGTAGGCCTGGGTTACCTGTCCCTATATATAGGCTCTACACTGTAGGCCTGGGTTACCCGTCCCTATATATAGGCTCTACACTGTAGGCCTGGGTTACCCGTCCCTATACATAGGCTCTACACTGTAGGCCTGGGTTACCTGTCCCTATATATAGGCTCTACACTGTAGGCCTGGGTTACCTGTCCCAATATATAGGCTCTACACTGTAGGCCTGGGTTACCTGTCCCAATATATAGGCTCTACACTGTAGGCCTGGGTTACCTGTCCCTATATATAGGCTCTACACTGTAGGCCTGGGTTACCTGTCCCAATATATAGGCTCTACACTGTAGGCCTGGGTTACCCGTCCCTATACATAGGCTCTACACTGTAGGCCTGGGTTACCCGTCCCTATACATAGGCTCTACACTGTAGGCCTGGGTTACCCATCCCTATACATAGGCTCTACACTGTAGGCCTGGGTTACCCATCCCAATACATAGACTCTACACTGTAGGCCTGGGTTACCTGTCCCAATACATAGGCTCTACACTGTAGGCCTGGGTTACCCGTCCCTATACATAGGCTCTACACTGTAGGCCTGGGTTACCCATCCCAATACATAGACTCTACACTGTAGGCCTGGGTTACCCATCCCTATACATAGGCTCTACACTGTAGGCCTGGGTTACCTGTCCCAATACATAGGCTCTACACTGTAGGCCTGGGTTACCTGTCCCTATATATAGGCTCTACACTGTAGGCCTGGGTTACCTGTCCCTATACATAGGCTCTACACTGTAGGCCTAGGTTACCTGTCCCTATACATAGGCTCTACACTGTACATGTATATTGCACATATCGTCCCCAAAAGACCAGCGCACAGGTTGCAATTACTAGGTTAGAAGAAACTATACAGACATATGGTAGGAAGGACGAATTCTACATATGTGGAGGTTTTAATATAAATTATATTACAGAAATCATCAGGATACGAAACTTTTAATGAACCTAGAACAGATATATGAACCCTGCAGAATTATTCTGGAGAACACACAAAAAAGTAGTAAAAGCTCTACATTAATAGACCATATGTATACAACTTCTGAACATATAATGAACTCAGGAACAATAAGGGACTTGCATAGCCACCATTTTGAATCTTGATTCGCATGGGATTATGGGACTAATGGTACATTCTAAAATCTATGGATAACATGTTATGTTCAGCATTGATTATTTATCAATGATCTAATGCCAATATCCATGTGTTATACATGTTTCCATGACACAAGTCCCCATCTTTCCCATCGTGCATTTGGTTTTCATAGATCATTTTCACAAGCTCTGATATTGGTGAAAATATTCTCGCAATATTCGATAAAAATGTTGCCAGATATGTCAGATTTCAACCGAATCCTTCCCAGCATGCACTGCAGTAGACATGCGCAGTGAGACATGCAAATCCCCAATTGAGAACCACACCTCAGACAATAAGGCAAAATATTGTACAATAGACCACCCAGACCATCCAAAACCGAGGGTATTATTGCTATATGAGAACAATCTATAGTTAGTCTAGAGAAAACAACTTTCAGAGCAAGAACAATGAAATATTATGACCCAAAAATACTGTCTGTAATTTTAGAAAATGAGTACTGGAGTTTTACCAGTCCACCGACCCTACCAAATGCTGGAATTATATATTTGAACAAATATGTAGACCGGATGTGTCCCCAGAAGGAATTTTAAAATAAATGCTGAGTTGAGCAGAGAGTCTAACCTTTTTAATAGATGTCTATTCGTTGAGGAAATGTCTTCCTGGTTTATATTTGGGATTATTATTGATTTTACTATAACACGTTTTTTGTAAGTGTATGACGAGCATTTGACAATAGCTTCACTTTGCTAAACTTTATATATACTGTTTTAACACAACATTTTACATGTGATACTTTTCTATTTTGCAATATATTGTATTGTTGCATTTACGGGTTGATTTTTCAAATTTTATGCTAGGCTTTATACGCTGTTTGAACACCACCCTTTTATATGTGATACTTCTCCATTTGTAACCTGTTTGTATCATAGTCGTCCGGGTGGTTTCAGCTCTGAATAAAGATTGTAAAGCTAGCAAAAACTTGGAGATCTGTGTTTCAAGTGATGTTATTTCCGTTCTTACGCCAGAGTATTAAATAGCAGACACCACCTATTTAATTTAACCAGATTCTCCTAGTTTAGACATTAGAAAATGTGATGTGTTTTAGGAAAATGAGTCACAAGTCGCAAAATTGTTATTTTTAAATGTGATTTATTTACAGGATATATTTGTGGGAATGTTTTAATATTTGGGATGCTTAAAGCCTCTTGTAGCCTGAATACATGTACCGAATTTCAGGACAGTGTAATCAATTATATCAATGTATTTCTAGGGTTCTCATAATGAATATATATATTTAGCTACTTTACTAGTAATTGCTCACCCCAAAATACTGCAACCTTTGTTTTCAATAATAAAAATATAACACTTAAAATATAGTAATTCATATTAAATGTCTTACTGTTTGCTATCATTAGAATCGGCTTGATCGTATCTTTTCAGATATAACAATATCTCAAAATCCATTTTTTGCAACTTATGACTCATTTCCCTAAAACGGATCACAAATAGCCCTACCATTTAGTTTTGGCAGAGTAATCAATGTAAAATCAAAGTTTCTATCAGTAGCAACTAGTCAGGAACCCGCTGAAGACCTGAAGCTCACTTTCAGATACAGGTCTCCTTTTTGTACACCTTTCTTGTATTGATAAAAAATGGCTTGAATTGAATAGAATTGAATTGAATTTAAGTTATTTAATTATTTCTTTTCAGGAACAATGTCCTGTTCAGTTGGTTAGTTACCCACATGCATGACTACACATGAAGATTGACAAACCACACTGACGAAATATTTGCAGAAAGGTATATTTGAATCAGCTTCACTTCCATTAATAACAACCATTGGGATAGAAGGTGAAATGATTGATAAATGATTGAAAAGTCAAAGCAAGCAAATCTCCTGAATGTGACTTGTATTTAAGAAGCTGTCTTCTTGGATTAACCTGGATTAAAAGTGATGATGTTGAGATGGACTCACATTGAATTGGAATTATACATTGCAAGAAGCTAGTTCTAAAAGGCAAATCATTTCCAGCTCTCACAGTGAGTTGATAGATCTACCAGTGGATGCTAATGATAATACATTACACAGGTCAACATGGCCATGTGCTCAATTCTATGGAGAATGAACCCCAAACTTATTATGTACGTAGTGGCGGTCATATTCTTCCAAGCAATTTACATTATATCATTTATTACTTATAACAAACATTCCACAAGGACTCAATTACAACTCTCACATTGTTACTCAAACAAGACAAACTCTACTGCTACTACTGTATCCCACAATGTGAGTAAAGTGGCCGTTGTAAAGGAACCTACTACTATTTCCAAGTATAATACAAGTAATAGGGATTATGTACAATTATTGGACGATGTTTGTCCCCGCAGGAACCATACACCTATATCACCCATAAAGAATGATTGTCCCTGTCCACCCACACATCTCAGTAAGTATTTCTTCTCCATATATGTGATGTGTTTCAGGAAAATGATTCATGAGTCGCGAAATTGATATTTTTCAAAGTTTTTTTTCACAAGATCACATTATTGGAATGTTCTGATTTTTGGAGAGTTTGTCACTTTTAGCCACTTTTTATGTCGATCGTTGTATCAAATTTCAAGACAATCTATGTAATATATCCTTTCGTTTTAAAGGTCCTCATATGGACTACATTTAGTTACTTTACTGTTTAGTGACCCCCAGAAATAATGGAAACTTTTATTTTCAAAAACGAAAATAACAAACTTAAAATTTAGAAATACTTTTTATTTTATTAGACTGTTTACTATCATTGGAATCGGCTTGATCTCATCTTTTCAAATATGATGCTATCTCAAAATCTATTTTTTGCGACTTATGACACATTTTCCTGAAACACATCACATATTAGAAACTCTGGATTTAACAGTAGTATTGGTTAGAATAATTATGGTCAGAATAATTATGGTCAGAATAATTACCACATGTGTGTTCCCACAATCGTCTATTTGTGATCTGTTTTAGGAAAATGAGTCGTAAGTCACAAAATATAGACTAGTTCTCTTATTTATCATCCGTTTTAGGAAAATGTCACAATATTTGAAAAGAGGAGATCAAGGTGATTCCAATGATAGTAAACCCTAGGATACCTAATATGTATTTCTATATAATATTATTAAGTTTGATATTTTTATTTTTAAAAAAAGACCAGTAGTAAGTCCAAATAATAAGTGCAAAAACTCCACCCCAAACCTCTCTTATTCAACACAAGTCATACGCAAACACAATTGAAATTCAGACGGTTGGCAGAACCCCTCCCAACATCTTTAAAAAAAGAAGTTTGCAATAATGTTTCTGGCTGGGTAATTACCAGTAAAGTAACTAAATATACTCTATACGAAGGCCTTGAAAATACACAGATATATTTAATACAATGTCACAAAATTTGTTCTATAGATTCATATGACTATAAAGGCTAGAGCCCCTAAGAATCAGAACATTTTGATACGGGGATCCTGTGAAAAAACAATTTGAAAAATATTAAATTTGCGACCTGTGACTCATTTTACTGGAAACCATCACATTTTGCATCTGCAACAGTTTTTCACTGGCCAGGTGACTGGTCGGGACATGCTCAGGTGTGTGGGTGTGTTCTAGACTTTGAGGTATAATACTAATCTAACAGACACAGAATTTATATTGGCTGATATCTAGATCTATTGTTTAAAAGTCTTAATAATCTAATGGTGTATATATACCAAGATTCTTGAAATTAATTAGGTTACTAGGAAACATAAGCCAATGGAAGCTTACAGTAACAAATATTAAATAAAATATTAAATTTGCGACCTGTGACTCATTTTACTGGAAACCATCACATTTTGCATCTGCAACAGTTTTTCACTGGCCAGGTGACTGGTCGGGACATGCTCAGGTGTGTGGGTGTGTTCTAGACTTTGAGGTATAATACTAATCTAACAGACACAGAATTTATATTGGCTGATATCTAGATCTATTGTTTAAAAGTCTTAATAATCTAATGGTGTATATATACCAAGATTCTTGAAATTAATTAGGTTACTAGGAAACATAAGCCAATGGAAGCTTACAGTAACAAATACATACTAATCATTACAAATTATTATTCAGAACGCAGACAAGACATCAAAAGATTTTTGAAGGATGTTTCCCTTGAGCAAATGGAAACCCTTCATCCTTTGGTTAAAGCTGGAGGCAGCTTTACCCCCAACTGCAACCCGGTGCAACGGGTGGCTATAATTATCCCAATGAGAGATAGGATGAGCCACTTGCGGACATACCTGCACTACATGCACTCCTTCCTACAGAGACAGAGCATTAGCTACACAATATTTGTAGCTGAACAGGTGAGTAGGTCTTACATGTACTCCTTCCTACAGAGACAGAGCATTAGCTACACAATATTTGTAGCTGAACAGGTGAGTAGATCTTACATGTACTCCTTCCTACAGAGCATTAGCTACACAATATTTGTAGCTGAACAGGTGAGTAGGTCTTACATGTACTCCTTCCTACAGAGCATTAGCTACACAATATTTGTAGCTGAACAGGTGAGTAGGTCTTACATGTACTCCTTCCTACAGAGCATTAGCTACACAATATTTGTAGCTGAACAGGTGAGTAGGTCTTACATGTACTCCTTCCTACAGAGCATTAGCTACACAATATTTGTAGCTGAACAGGTGAGTAGGTCTTACATGTGGTCTGGAAAAGTCACGTTGTGTAACATCATGCAAGTTAATCATAATATTATTTATTATCAATCAAACAATATAATGTTTTAATTTTACTTTTCTCCATGGGATAGAGGAACAACAATTTATTCTAAACTTTGAATAGAGATGTTAGAAAGTTTGGGCGAAAGTCTTGATCTTATATATTGTGAAGGGGTACACAACTGAACGATCATGGGTGATTTCAACACCACTCCCAACATAGATTTACACAGATATGGTTGCAAACAGAACACAAGAGGTTGGATTTATTGAAGGAACAATTTTGAAACAATTCTGGGGGGGGGGGGGGGGGTATAACCTCGGAAAAAAACCGAACAGTTACATTGAGTATGTGCGGAGGTTAATGAATGGATATATACCACTGGGGGACCCGGGACTGAGGGTGGCAGCAGTGGCGCCGACTATATTAATATATATGCACCATTTATATTACACAAAGATTAGACCATATTGTCCCAACTGCAGAAATCGCAAACAAAATTAAAAAGTATTTTTTTTTTATATTTCAATTATCAGATCACGCCCTGAATGAACATGCATATCTTGGATTTATCTCAATAACTATCTGCCCGGTAGACTTTGTGGTAGAATATCAGAAAGTATTTGTTATACTATTCTATTCAAAGTATTAGGTGTAATCTCTGTAATCGCATACCAGGGTTTACTAGAGAAAGTTATGTCATACATCCCAGATACTTCTTTTTTGTTTTCTGGTCCTGGGTAAGACCATAAAGTCCCTTTCTGTCCACCTTTCTGTTTCTCTCTCCCTTCTTCTCTATCTCTATTTCCTGGGTATGATCATGAACTGCCTCCCTCTCAGCTCCCCTGCCCTATACATAGTATTCACATGACGTCACCCCAGTCAGCGGCTCTCCTCACTGGCAGCCATAATGTGTGGCAGCATAGATAGCGGGAGACACTAGATCGACAGGATTTCCTGTTTCAAATGTTTGCTAATGGCAATTAAACTTATTATTCCATCATGACACACTCCAAAATGACCATATAACCTATCAGCATACTTTATATAACATTCTCTAAAACTTTCGGAGGTGAAAACTGCATTTTTTAGGCTTGGAGCACTCATGTCCAGCTAAAGTTGACCCACATTATGGCAAGCTGCGGCTAGCGCCGTGACGTCAGTGAATACTATGTATAGGACATGGTGAATTACCTGAACATATTTTGAAACCTCAAAAATTAAAAAAATACTACCTTACATAGGAAATGACATTGCTATCAAATTGTATAAAGCTTTTGTGCTACCTATACTTGAAAATAGTACTTTTTGTTTGGATTTGGGTCCACAATACGTACATAATAGACTCCAGAAAGCTCAGAATAAGGCATTAGAATCTCTGAGGGGGGTCCGGGGACACATTTCGAATTTTGACTTGCATACAACCTGTGAAATTCTGCCCTTAAGATTGAGAAGAAGAATTAGAATGTTATGCCTCATTGCCAAAACTGAAACATTTGTTAATAGGGAAAATAATTGGGAACTAAGAGGAAATGTGGGAAGAAAACTAAATACTTATAGATGGAAGAAAGATACTACATCTAGATCATTTCTGTTGACATCTGATGTCTTTTGGAATAATCTTCCCAATAACATCAGGGCTATAGAAGACCAGAATAGTTTAAAGGTTGAATTGTCGAATATATTTTGGAGAAAATTTACTGAAGATGAGGATGTTGGAGCTTATTATGGATTTATGTGAACCCAACGAACCTGTTTTTACTGTTTATTTTTTAATTTTCTCTTACCTAATGCCAAAAATCGAATACAAAAATATACATGTTTTTAATGATAGACTACTACAATGTCTTTACTTAGATAGCTGTCTGTAGTGTTGAAATGATATTGTTAGTATGTCGCTAAGCCGCTCGGAAGTGACACTGAAATGCTTTTACTTCACCGTTCATAAAGATGACCAATATGGATATACCAACCTTAATGTTAAATATAATAATGACGAAACAATCTGTTGATATTTCTATTACATTTATTTTTCACTTATAATAATGACGAAACAATCTGTTAATATTTCTATTACATTTATTTTTCACTTGATATGCTGAGAATTATTGTCTGTAATGCTGAAATGCTGGTAATAAAAAAACCCAATACAATATAACCATATTAAATGTGTTCATAAGGGCGTAAAGCAACCAATCTCACTCACTCACTCTCAGCTCTCCCACCCTTGATATAACCTTTAATGTGTTGATAAGGGCGTAAAGCAACCAATCTCACTCACTCCCTCTCAGCTCCCCCACCCTTGAAATAACCATATTATATGTGGTGATAAGGGCGTGAAGCAACCAATCTCACTCCCTCACTCACTTTTTTTGTTTTTTATTTACCAAGTCATTAATTACTTCTAGGTTAAGGGGCTACTCGGAAGAACTCCAGTGGAGATCGAACCATGTCCTTTTCCTGAGTTATATTACTACTAATGTATATATATATAGGATTTTTATTCTGAACAGACAAACATTACAATCAGAAAAGAATATACCATCTGCAAGTCAAATGACAAGCAGGTCTTCAAGGCAAATATAGCTTATTGAACATCGATATGTTCAATGATCACTCTTGATGTTTAAGACTGACAAAGGTTGGTGTATGATTATAGTATCTATCGTTTTGTACTAATGTACATTATTATACACTATAACTATATAGGCTCTTGTACTAGAGTCCAAGACACAAGACATTGGATTTTTCTCTCCATTAATACTTGTAGTGGTGGAGTACCGCCACAATAACACATATTTACAGTCACAATAATACAGTTCAACATTTCATCCCCCCTTCCCCAGATGTTATCGTTATATCGATCATGTTGTGAGAAAGGATTTACATTCCTTGATATGTTATATCCCCCCCCCTTTTACCAATCAACAAGTCATACAATGAATGCTGATTGGTTGGTGATATAATCTGATATGTTTCAGTTCTTATTTCTTAAGGTAGGGATCAAAGTCAAAAGGGTACCTGTTTTTCAGGTAGCCTCTGAACTCCTTCCTGTTTGGTATTGATTGGACCTCACTAGGAAGAGAGTTCCATAGGTCAGGTTGGGAATAGAGGTACGACCTCCGAAAAATCTCATTTTTCGGAAGGGGCACCTTCAATCTCCTTCCCTTCTTAAGGCTCCTGAGTCCTAGGGTCCTATTGTCAGTATTTGTATTATCTAATGATCTTATGAAGGCCCTCTCCAAACCATGGGTCTCGCGTCTGGTATTTAACGAGATAATTTTTAATTCCTTGTGAATATCTTTTGTGCTATGTTTCCTGAATAAAAATTCCATAATAATAATAATAATAATAATAATAATAATAGGATACACAGGCCTACTATGTTACTAGCCTGCAGCAGATTTTTCAATAGTTGTAAGTAAACGTTAAAGCAGAATTTTTAAACATGATTTAATATAAAGCTCTTCACACCTACCTCATAGAAATGTTTGACAAACAACTTTTATACAACATTATTATGTCTATAGGTTGCAGGTCAGACTTTTAACAAGGCTCGTACCATGAACACAGGATTTACAGTTGCCTCAACCAAGTTTGGACCATTTGACTGCTATATCTTCCATGATGTGGACATGCTCCCTGAGGATGACAGGAATCTCTATGTATGTACACGTGGGGTTCGCCATCTTGGGTCTCATGTCAGTAAATTTAGATACAAGTGAGTTGTCATAATTCATTTTCTCCGTTCACTTTTAATCATGATACTGTTAATAATATTCTTAACATAAATTCTATGTGTAGTGCAGGACATACTCATTGTGGCACTATACACAAAAGAAAGCCAAGCAAGTGACTATGTTTGCATCAGGTTTTATTTAACCCGACTCATGAATACAGGTGCTATTCATAAGTATTAGCCCAACAACAGTATACCCTCATGCTGAGAGAAGCACAAGACTGTTAAGTTAGAAGTGGAGTCTTGGCTTCCTTGCAGATGATGGTCTGATCCGCCTGCCGTCTTTATAAGGCTGGTGTCTTCAATGGTAGTGACGATGGTGGTGTCTTGTCGCCACCTATCAGAAATGGCCAGGAGTTGAGATGTTCCTTCCCATCTCTACTAGCAGAAGTGCCTCTCACTGCAGTGAGGATGATGTCAGGTGGACCCCTACATATGTGATGTATTTCAGGAAAATGAGTCTTAAGTCGCACAAAAATGGATTTTGAGATATAACCATATTTGAAAAGATGAGAAAAAGGCGATTCCAATAATAGTGAACACTAGGACACCTTATAAGTATTTCGAAATTTAAGTTTGATATTTTTATTTTTGAAATAAAAAAGTTTGCAATGTTTCTTGATGGGTAATTACCAGTAAGGTAACTAAATATACTCCATACAAAAGCCTTCAAAACGCAAGGATATATTTGATACTTGATATATTTGATGTCCCGAAATTTGTTACATGGATTTATATGACTATAGGTGCTAAACCCTCTAATAATCAGAACATTTCAATAAAGAGATTGATAAATATCAATTTTGCAACTTATGACTCATTTTCCTAAAACACATCACATATAGTGTGAACATGTCCAAGTACAACTCTCTTATTGCCTTTCAGGTTGGCCTATACGGAGGTATTTGGAGGTGTAATAGGGCTCTCTGGTGAACAGTTTAAGAAGGTGAATGGGTTCTCCAACACATTTGTGGGATGGGGAGGAGAGGACGACGACATGTTCCGCAGGTGAGTGGTGTAAGTAGTAACACAAACCTACCAAAACAACAACTGGAAAATCTACTAACCAGGATTTAACACTTACTTTTGGAATAATATTGTAGTAAAATTGTATGGACCATAATTTATTTACCAAATTTTTTTTCCCACACCTGAGAATCCTGGACAAGACTTATCCTTATGAGGTTAGGCTCACACTGACACCTGTACTCTTTTGAATGACAAGAGTGAATAATTATAGTAATTTATTACTTCACTTTCCCGGCATAAAATCCTGAAAACATAAAACATAAAATAAAACCACACAATGAAACACTCATTGGACCGTCCCTCCTTTAGTCTATCCAAGACAGTATAAGAAGGGAAGATAACTATATCTAACAAAGCACCTGATGAGGCCCAACAGCCGAAACCGCTACAAAATCAGCCATAAAAATAAAAAATAAAAACTGACAGTAGACACAAAATCCCTCCCCTTTCCCCTTCCCCCCCAACAATATCCCACCCCTTCCCCTCTCCCCACACTGACCCAATGCCAAGAAGACATGAGGCAAGCGCAAGTCTAGAGCAAGTCTAATACTATACAATCCCAGGCCCCAGGTAAACAAGACCCAGGCACTGGAAACAAATGGACTGGATGAAGGTCACATGACCAAGGGATCGGAGATCTGGCGGGAATTCCAAACCCAAAAGCAGAGTATAAAAAGAGTTCTGGTTCACCAGATTGTCATTCAGCTGTTGTGCAGGTTAGGTGTTACAAGTTTCGTCTACCTAATATGGACCATGATTTATGTTTGTTTTTTGCTTTATTACCAATAACCCATGGAATAATGCATTTCCACAACAGGGTGAAAAGAAGAAATTTGCCAGTGGTCCGATTCCCAACCATTTCATACTATCTCATGTTGAAGCATGAAAAGGATAAAGGCAATCCATCTAACGCCAAGAGGTAAGTTTTCACATTTCCACATTCCTGACCAGTAGTGACCCAAAGTACGTGGTAAATGAATTAAATAGAAAAGAGTGTTTCAAAAGGGCAGTTAAAAATGTGGTGTTATTCTTATGGGACCCCATTAAAACCTTAGAGGTAGGTATTTTTTTGTGTCATAGGCGATTTTGGGGTTGGGGGTTTTGAAAACATTGTCTGTTTTTAACTTATTGACTTCCATCCATTGTTTTAAGGATCACTATCACATGTACTGAGTGACTTCTGAGTGACTTGAATGTCTTCTATAGAACCTACTTAGGTGAACTTATATAATGTAGCGGTTTTGGGAGACAACATTTCAGCACTATGTTTATATATTTAGCGGCAATGGCGTTCAGTTCGAATCTTCACAAGAAGATGTATCAAGCAATACCTTACCCAGGCATGGTTCATGTACAGTAATGACATATCAATTCCGTCCAAAATAGCGAGGAAAACGTCTTAAGAATGTCATTATTGTAAATACAATACGCGGATGAGCACAATCGTGTTGGCAAAGAGCGGGATAATTATCGTTTCTGTCTGTATATTACGTTGGACCCGTGATAAGAGGTGTGACGGTTCTGTGAGTAATTATTCTGCCAAAGGCAGCTTTGTTCAAAAAGCGGTTGTCGCGAAAAGTCCAGTAGTATATCCACCAAGAAAGGTTGTTATGTACTGAGTTTTACTGTGTAACGTATACCTGCATTGCCTGCGCTGGCTTCTCTCCACCACACACACACCCACACCCACCCTGCCACAGTCAGCACATGCATGACTGCATGCGCTGTTCAAAAGTAGCTGTTGTTTTGAGGTGGACGCGAATGGCACTCCTTTTAAATATTCAGTTACGGTCCTTAATGGCTGAATGTGACTCTAGCATTGTTTGTGTGCATTAATGACGCATCAATTTTCAGACAAATTTGAGAAGAAAATATCTTAAGATGCGATTATGGTGGATAGAATTGTTGATTTCTATACAGTGATGTTGACAACAGGGCAATAAGTAGTCGGTTTGTATAAAATTTGCATTGTAAATCGATGTAACAGGTATGATGTTTTTGGTTTTTCGGTATTGGCCGATGCCACCTCTTCTTTCAAAGTGGATTAGCCATGTCTCATCCAGAATAGCGTGTTGCACCAGGCAGTGGTGGCTAGCCGTGGCTTAAAGCCCTTATAGAACTCTTAAATTAACTAGGTATAATCGCCCTGAGTATGATTAGTAACATTGTGCATGCTAACTACCATTTATGTTCAATATTCTATTTATGATTCACCAAACAACACCTGGAGATGTATGTTGGCAACAATATATATAATAAAAACATATCTATGTAATTCACAGTTGTAGTTGCACCTAAAAGTAACCTCAGTTGTAGGTCAAAATAACAAAAATGTCGGTAAAGCAAAGAGCTATGTATATAACCCAACACATGGAGATGTCAGGCATTTCATGTATAGTTTTGTAGTAATACCAGCTGCCCTCATAGTATACAGAATACTTCCCTAGTCAATTAGGTTGGGTGCAAAATGACCGTATATTCCACCAGGGCTGCGAGTCCTATGTATATCACTAGAGGTTAGTCTTATCCACCACAGTTTGTATTCATAATTTGGTTCTGTATGGTCTGTTCTTCATTGTATGTTGTGTCTACTATGTGTTAACCTGTATTATCAGGAACACCTTATACATACTGTATAATATGATATGGTGCACCACACCAGTTGTTCTACCTTAGCTAGTGGTCAAGTAATACCTCCTGTTATACTTGCCCCCAAGCTGAGAATGATTGTTGTTGTTGGTTGTTTTTGTTTTATTGATACCACCAGGTATTGCTCAATAACCTATAGATCTTCTTTTACTTTGTTTCCTTGAATAAAGCGAAGGATATTGGTCAGCTCGTCTGAAAATGTACAATTGGTAGCAAAACACATTTATTAATCTATGATAAATTATTCTACAAAATGATAAATACTATAAACATTTCTGACTATATTTGGTATTATGTTGATGAAAAATTTGGTGAACTGTATTTTGAAACTCATTTGTGTCTTAAATGTGGGTTCTTTATATTGAGAGGATTGGTGAAGGTGGATTGTACATTTTCTAACAATCTGACCCATTTGTTCTGGCAAGGACAAAGAGAGCCTTGGTTTGTGTTGTATCTGTGTTCACAAAGCTTTAAGAGCTGGAAGCAGATACTAAAACACTACATATTATTTACTTCTTCTAGCGCCAAGGCCTGGAAATGGTTAAAACCTAAGCAGTATGACTCAGAGGGACTCAACACCCTGACCTACAGGTTAGATAAGGTGGAACTCCTGCCCATGTACACCAGGATCCTCATCAGTTATGATCTAAAGAAACCACAAGCAGCCAAGAAACCTTCTCCACAAGCAGCCAAGAAACCTTCTCCACAAGCAGCCAAGAAACCTCCTCCACAAGCAGCCAAGAAACCTCCTCCACAAGCAGCCAAGAAACCTTCTCCACAAGCAGCCAAGAAACCTTCTCCACAAGCAGCCAAGAAACCTCCTCCACAAGCAGCCAAGAAACCTCCTCCACAAGCAGCCAAGTAACCTTCTTCACAAGCAGCCAAGAAACCTTCTCCACAAACAGCCAAGAAACCTCCTCCACAAGCAGCCAAGAAACCTTCTCCACCAGCTGGCAAGAAACCAGTAGGAAAGAACCCCACCACTTCTACCACAACATAAACTGTACATAAACAGTAAACATTAACTATCAGTTGTATAAGTTATTGTGGGCAGAAGAGGGTGAGAGTAGTAGAGGTGGAGTGGAGTTGTGGTGGCCCTCCCATAAGTTATGGTGGGCAGAAAGTGAGAGTAAATGAGGCATTATTTGGCCAATTCAGGCCCATATATAATGGGGAAAGAGATAGAAACACCGTAATTTATGGGAGGTGTAGAATTGGTTGCAACATGGTACCATGAAGTAAAACAAAGTGTGGAATGTGATGAAATACATCTACAAGTACCACACAAACAGTTTTGCTGGTGTATTAATAATGGAAGTAAGTAGAGACTCAAGTGTTTAGCTAGAAAATGATGCAGCCTACACGTATTCAGTGGGGGCTTAGATTCTACCATAGGAAAAGATAAGCTGCTCTCAGATTCAGACCCAACCATTGAGCGAATAGTCAGAGTATTTTCTACTACTCTTTGGTGAAATCATCAAAAAATGTAAAATTCATCTTTATCAATTCTCTCAAATAACCCACATTTCAGACAAAATAAAGTTTAAAATACAGTTCAACCTAACCAAACAGATTGCTAGAATCAATGCAAAGCTGAATATACTGGAATGTACCAAGTATTGAACAAATTGCAGAATGTACTAAATGTGTATCGCTGCCAATTGTACATTTTCTGAAAATCTGACCCACTTACATTACCTCCAATAAACTTCAGTCCAAGTCAAAATAATGTTTTCTATTTTGAACATATTCATTTTTTTTATTTCTGTTATGAATATGTGTGGAGCACACATGGACAATTTGTCCTTCAAAGTGGTTATATATAAACGGTTCAAATTATGAAGCCGTGGCTGTTTGGGTCAAATGGTCACAAGTTGTAAACAAAAACTCACATGAAACCAGTTCAGTTCATGCTGGAGCTACATAATCATCCATTCCTTCATCCAACACCACCCTTCTCAGATTATCTTCCATCAACTTAAAGTTCATCTTATAATTATCTATCTATCAATACTAGAGAGCATATGTAATGTGGATAATTAATCTATCCTCTGGTACTCTGCAAACATAAATGATTTTTTTTCTTTCAAAATGTGTATACAACAAGACATGATTAATTGTACAGACGAAACGTCCCCATGCTACTCTGCCTGGTGCTGTGTCAAGGCTCACGCTTACACTCCCACCTCTCATAAGAATATTACTATAGTTAGTTCCGGTATCGAATGGAAATAAAATAACTCAAACACGGGGGTGCCGATTGGAAATCTGCGACCATGTGGCCGCCCTTTATTAAAGATTTTCGTTTGACCAGTGGACGTCTGGTCCAGTTGAATCTTGTACTGAGAGTGACGGTTTGGCCGCCGGTAGCTAAGCAACAGTCAACAACCATTCAGGTCTCACAACAGTCTCACTGCACGAATTATATCTGTATTAGTATTGAATACACAATATAGTTAGTTCCGGTATCGAATGGAAATAAAATAACTCAAACACGGGGGTGCCGATTGGAAATCTGCGACCATGTGGCCGCCAAAAACACCCAACAAAGAAATCATAGGCTTCCGAGCAAAGAGGAAATTTTGGATTCAATGGCCTCTTTCCTGTGCTCCGGGGTATGAAGGTAATCAAGGACTGACATGCTGTGCCAATCTCCAAAGCACTTGATGTCCACAAGGGGAATCCCCGCACCATGCAGAAAGGCAGCTCCACTGCGCCGCAACGAGTGTAACCCAATGTCATTAGGGTCATAGCCAAGAAGGGACGCTTTGGCTTTGATGAACTCCAGAAGATCCTTGTAGAGAAGATATGACCTCAACCCATCCTTTTTCAGCTTGAAAAAGAGTGGTTCGTCCACAGAAGCAGGAAAAATCACAAAATGAGAGCACAAGTGAGTGACTAAATCGAAGTAATAATTGGGGCAGGGCATAATTGGGATGATGAACTTGTCTTTCCGATGCTTCAAGGTCTTGGAAGACCTGACCACTATAGAGAGGCCAGTGTCGGTGAAGATAACATCCGAATGCCTAAGCACATGTCCCAGCACATCTGGGGACTCAGGCACCACATTAGACTTCCTTAGCAGCGTACGAAAAGACAGTAGAACAGCGACTGAACAGGCCACTTCATTGACGTTCGACCTGTCCACAGAAATGAAGATTCTCTGTAGATCCAAAACACTCAGGCAGAGCTTCCGTTTTACTTCCTTACCAAGCTTATTAGCAAGACCCATTAGGGTAAGCTTGACAGCATATTCTGAGCGAAAATCAGCAGGAAGACCGAAGAATTTGTGTAGCGTGACGATAGCAGACAGATAGTTGTTACAGGTGCTGTAGCAAGAAGTGAGAGCTTGATAGGTGAGGAACCGGCACACTGTACGAGACGAGGCTGGGAGCGCTTGCAAGTTGTTGTCAGTGCAGAAGGTCAAAAACCGACCCCACTGGGAATTCCTAGTCTTAAGAGTGTTGGCAGACCAGGCAGTAGAAACAGCTTCCGAAACTTCACTATCCAGCACTGGTAGATCCACCTTCAAGAGGGGCACTACAACACAACGAAAAGGAAGACAGATGAGACAAGTCTTCAGGCTTGTTGACTCTAGACAGGAAGTCAGCACACACATTTAGATGGCCTGGGACATGGCGCGCCGTCAGGTATATATTATTGCAGACACACAGCCAGAAAATATCCCTAACTACGGGCATAATAGACTTGCTGACGGTGGTGCCCTTGTTAACACAGGCAATCACGGTGCTGTTGTCAGAGAACAGAACCACATGGCAGTCGGTCCAAAGCCTAGCAAACCTAAGGAGGGCTAGGCGGACCGGAATCATTTCAAGGTAGTTGATGTGGTGGGCGGCAGGCACTTCGTTGACATTTATCCAATGCATATGGTCAGGGTTGGGCAACACTGGAGGAGCGTCAGAAGTGAACTGACCTAGTTGCCAATCACTACCACAGACCAAACCGTACCCAGAGAGGCACGCATCAGTGTAAAAGGAGGGACCAACCCCGAAGTTGTAATAAATCATTTTGTTGGACCCATTGAAGTCGCGGGCAAAATCCTTCCACCATCTGATGTCGAGCCTAAAACCATCATTTAGGCGAATGCGGGATTTCCCTGGCGGGAACTTTGATAACAGGTCTATCACCCTTCTGGAGAAAGTTCTCGCCCCCCTGACCACCTTGGAGGCGTGGGCCATCAACCCGCAAAGACGCTGTAATTGACGGCGAGTGGCTCTATCTTTGTCGTTGAAGTAGTCCAACTCCAGAAGCAGAGACTCCAGCTTACGTTCAGGAAGGGAGACAGACATGGTAGAAGTATTGAACTCAATACCCAAGTAAGTAGCAACCTGGGAGGGGGATGTAGACTTTTTCCATGAGATAGCAAAACCCAAGGAACCCAAGATGGCGATAAGGGTCTGCTGGGCTAGTTGGCATTCGGCATAAGTGCTGCCGATCAACATGTAGTCATCAATGTAGTTCACACACCTATGGAACCCCCGCCGATTTAGGCAGCGAACAGTAAAATTGGAGATTTGAGTGTAGACATAGGGGGCACAACTAAGGCCAAAACAGAGGTGTGTGTCCATCAGATAACACATGGAACCATTAATAGGCCAACTAATGCCTTGAAAAGTCCATTGATCGGCCCGCACTGACACAGTACGATAAGCACTAGCCACATCAATGGTCGACATGTAGAAACCTGGCTCCAGTAGCTCTATTATGTCATCCACAGTTCTAAAACAGAACTTTTGCACAGTGGAAGACATAAAATTATTGATTGAATATCCTAGGGGCCTCTTGCAATCCGTGATGGGCCTCCAACTGCCGTCATGCTTGGGAACCGCGCCCAAACTGTGTACACATTTGGGTTTTTCCATGGCGATCACATATTTCCCAGCATTTAACTCATTCATGATCAAATTATCCACGAAGGTGTGAGCAGGACCATGTAGCACTGAGTTATAGTTGGAGCATTCGTAAGAGGCAATATTCACATGATCATCGACAATGGTGAAACCATTCATTACACCATCATGGATGTACGATCGCAGGGGGGCGTCGTTTTCTTTGCTAAGCTCATGAACCCAGGCACCGATATTCCAGCTAGAGCGGAGGCCCCCAATCAGGTGATCGAAGACCCTTGGCATAAATATAGGAAAATCAAAGCAAAGCACATTAACTGGGGCATAATTGCCGTATCGATCAAAGGCATTTTCCACATCAAAAAGCAAAGTATCAGAGTAATCAAAATCCGCCGTAGGGCTGGCACATATTGTATCATATGGTAAACAGTCAGGGAGGTTAACGGTAGAGCTACGATTACATAGGCCTTGATTGATTCCAGAAGAAGTGTCAACTAATTCAAAAGCATCATCGTGTACAAAATCATAGTATGAAGCCAATTCATCGTCAACAAAACTCACATCAAGCAAGGAAACATCGCATTTAATGAGAAAGTCATTGTCTACTACCTCCGGACTGGGAACTTCGAGTCCACAGACGCCATCTTGATTATCGGTGTCGCACACTTCCGGAATGGAGGTGTGCGGGGCTAAGGTTCATTTTGCTTTGTTTGGTTCCGAGCAAGAATGAGCCTTATGTTTTCCAGAACATTTACGACAAATATGCTGCTTGGGGCATTTATCCTTATTGCACACACGGTAATTATAATGGAAACATATGTCGTCAGGAAAATCGACTGGGGTCAGAGAATTTCCCTCGGACCTTTGGCGCGACCTAGATTTCTTGACTCCTTCCGGTGCAGCCGGAAGTACATTCGGAGAATAACAAATGGAGACACCGAGTCCATGGTGCTCCGGGTCAAAATCTAGGACTTTCCCGTCGATAACCCGGTCTGTGACGTATTGGTCGTAGAGAACAGAGGCCTTGTCAGTGAACTTTCGTGTATTATGCATCTCACAAACAAAAGCCAAGTGGTGAATGTAGGAAGAAAACCTGGCGTCATCGGACAATTTTAGGTTAGATAAAATGGCCGACATCCCATGTACCAGGCTGAGGAAATCTAGCTTGGTATGGTCAGGTTTCTTCACATCAGGCAAGGAAAAGGTCTCAGGGCGAAGGTTTTTACCTTTATCACTGTCAGTCCCGGCGATACAATCCAAGGCTTTGATGAGCGGGCCCGAAACCATGTCAGAAGCGGCCTCAGGACCACCCAGGGGAGGAGGGGGACGGTCAGTAGACCTGCCGGCGAGAGAGACCTCGATCGCGGCCAGCCTGGCCATGATCAGCGAGAGCACATTCTTGGAATCAACAGACTGCTCCGGGCCGGACCCACCAGTAGCAGTGTGCGATTTGTCTTCTAAATCTTGGATTTGCTTTTCCATGGTATTGAAGAAATGCGGGTCATTCTTCGTAATAATTCAGGGTCAGTAGTTGGGCGAGAAATTAATCAACGCAACACACAGAGATGTATGCTTCGAATCAGTACCAGCCTCGGAAGAGACCGATTTTCATCTTTTCTTTATTCTTATACTAGACAGATTAGGACGAAATACACTGGTCCTGCGCTGATTGGCTTTGGTCCCGTTGACCAGGTCACGGGGTTATCTCCCCTCCCTTCTCCCTCCCACTCTTTAATCAGTATTCCCTCCCCTCCCCTGACCTGGCGGTCAGCCCCTCCCCTCCTTTCCCATGTGATTGACTTTGAGATAACGGTCAGACCTGGACCTCACCTGTACCTTTGGACTTTGGGATGATAAGAAATCCGCGAGCGTTGTGGCGGTAAGAAAGTGTGGGTAGCCTTCTGGCCGGTAGGGGCGCGACGAATGTCTGGCTGAATGAGACAACTTTAACTCAAAATTAGACAATTTAGGCTTGTCAATTTTACATACGTCCCAATCTCATTTGGTTCAGAGAACTGTGTACAACATAGTTCTCCGAACCACTCTAAGGAGCAGACAACACATCGACGCAACCCTCATTTTAGTTTCTGGCCGACAACCCCCGAGCAACCCCGAGTATTACCGAGCGGCGACCCCCTTGGCTGACCGAGTTCTGCCGAACCGGAACCCCCGACCTAGAACCATAAGTGGGCTTCACTTTTCTTCCACTCACGAATCCACTGCCATCCCCAGTCAAATTCTACCCTCTTGCTTCATTAGATTTGGAAGTTTTGATGCCCGATATCTAATTCCACATGAGAGACCTTTATTTACGTTGGGGCACCTCGATCCGGCATTTTTAACTACTGGATTTTTAACCTTTGGCCCGCCGGACGAATTCACAGCGGCCATCCCTATGTGGATCGAGGCTCCCTTTCTCCCGTAAGTACCTACATGTTTATACAATTGAAAAATGCAAAAATAGGACAATCTAGAGAAGTACAGAGGAAAAATCAACTCCCCTAAATCAAAATAATAGCTAAAGATTTTACAATGCCTTAGCGTAAAATTATTACTGAGGCACGGCGAACCCGCCTCGGATAATTTGTAAACACAGTCTCTTAAGAGTTTTCACTAGGTGGCGTATTACCGCACTGTCTTTTGAGTTTAATGTATTGTTCATCAATATCTCGGCTTTGCTTGTCTATGGGTTCTCCCCGTAGAAACGTCTCAGGCATTTTCACGCAGTCTTTGAATATTGCCTTATATTTTTACTCGTTTTTGGGCTGCCTATCACTACTTAACGTCCGTAAGGTGGCAGCATGTATCTTATACACTTTCTAGGTACCTGTCGCCGTGAACATCCTCAAGGTGGCGACACTGGTACATACTTATACATTTCCTTTGGGAGCCTGGCTCCTCTGGTCTAGAAGACTGACAAGATTCTTTTATATTTTCAGCCCTTCTCTCGACCCAAAAATGGCCCGCTGAGGTGTGCACATCGGTCTAGCGACTACCGACCGTTCCTAGGCTGGTCTCCGTGGTATCACTACTCCATCAACAACGTGACAACCTCCCATCTTTGCTTCACCCTACTTTCAGAGAACGGGTCCTTCATCGTCCTCTCTCAAGTGGTGGCTTATTCCTTCACATAACAGCTAGCTTTCTCACCCTAACTTGAGCAGAAGAGTGCGTCCCACTGCAAGCTAACACCGGGCGTACTTACTAGGTAGGAATTGGTGACTAGACCAATTAATTAAATTCTACGAAAGGGGTGAGGACTTTGTCCACAGTCTAGCACTAGGCCTGCTTTAGAGTAAACTAAACAGCTTTCGTGACAACACCTCCTTTGTAATTATTACCATTAGATTCCAATTAAATTAGCACTACAAAACATTTTAAAATCAGAATATGCTCACATTTGCACTTAAGACTAACATTATATCGGCTTAATTTTATCTCACACCACATATTCATCTGAGTCTTTGTTTTAACACACTACTCCACGGGGTACTGCAGATCTTTGCTTCATATCCATCGATCGAGGGGGTTTTGGGGGTGTATTCTGTCTAAAGGCGGATAAGGGGTCAGTTTGGAGGGGTTGGGTCTCCGGGTTTTCGAGATCGTCAGTACCGCCAAGGGACTGGGGTTCAGAATCTTGCAGTGGAATCTCTTCAGCGGGTTGCTGTTGGGATGGGTATAAATTAGAAAAGACATTGGGGAAGGAGGGAAGAGGGGCAGAAGGTTTACTGGGTAGTCTATCTAGACTCTGGTTAGGACGTTTACCTAAGAGAGGGAGGCAAGAGCCATCTCTCTTCCTCTTCACATACACCACCACTCCTATCAATCCAATCACGATTGCTAGGGTGAGCATGAGGGTCGCAAATCAGGGGCGGATCCAGGATTTCATGAAGGGGGGGGTTCAGGTCTTAGAAAAGGGCACATGTTGGGGAGTCTGTGAGCGCCGAAGGCGGGAAGCGCTCAGAGGAAGGTCCAGGAGGGTGCTCCCGGGAAAATATACACCTCCTGGTGCATTTTGAGTGGATAAATAAAATTTGTATTTTAATTTTATAATTTGTATTTTAACAATATTTGCTGCTCATTATATTAGAGATGATGTAGAAAAAAATAATAAATGTTCACAATGACATGTTTATTGAAAACTCAATAATTTCCACTAAAGATGAGAACCATATTTTGTATAAAGAGTCTTTCTATCAGTTATGATAAGTACCTGTAGTCTCAATACCTGATGATCAATACTTACAATTGTTTGGGGGTTATTTTCTGATATTAAAAGTAATTCTCTTTCCAATTCATCCCCCTCTTTCAGTAAACAGCTTATTATTTTAGTCTTTCTCCTTATAGTTTTTTGACATAATTTTTTACAAAATCGATATTCACAATTTAGGCCAGAAACAGGTGGAAAATGTCTGAGGGGTTTGTAAAATAGCTTCAAATGGGATATACTTATGTCACCATAATGACAAAAACTATGACACATTAGTTGGACAAAATTCATGGGATTGAAATGACTAATGATATTTTAAAATTAAAATTAGAAACAAATTCCCAACAATGAAAGCAACATTTCAAGATAAAAGGCCAGTTGAAAAATCATTTTGGGTCACAATGAGGCCCTATTCAACCTGGAAATTCATCAAAATTCGGGCAAAATTCAAACTATTAAATACAAATCACACAAATAATTGAGATGTGTTTCAGGAAAATGAGTCACAAGTCGCAAAAAATGGATTTTGAGATATCATATTTGAAAAAGGAGAACAAGGTGATTCCAATGATACTAAACACTGGGACACCTAATAAGTATTTCTTAATATATTAAGTAGTTCTATATTTTAATTTTTATATTTTTATTTTTGAAAAAAAAAAGAAGTTTTGCAATGTTTCTGGATGGGCAATTACCAGTAAAGTAACTAAATATACTTTATACAAAGGCCTTCAAAATTCAGGGATCTATTTAATACAATGTACTGAAAGTTGTGACACAAATTTATATGGCTACAAGTGCTAGACCCTCTAACAATCAGAATATTTCAATAAAGGGATCTTGTGAAAAAAACAATTTGAAAAATATCAATTTTGCGACTTATGACTCATTTTCCTGAAACACATCACAATTGATCTATTTCGAAATAAAAACAATATGGGCCACACTCTAACCACCATTAGAATTCAATATCTTGTATCCACTTGAAAACATTATCTCAACTACTTATGTATGTCAAAATGGCCAGATTTCATGACCAGTAAGGGCATCACATCACAAACAAAAGGGATTATTTCACATGAGGGGAAAATAATAATCTTAAGAATTTGAAAGGATTATTTCAATCATTTACACATGACAAAAAGGTCAGATTCTATACGTATAGGCACAAAGGGCTATACTTACAACACATGAAATAAAGCAATAATTGTTAGATACATTATAGCCTAATTTCCCCTTTTACTTTTTCAAACAATTAATAGATTCCAGTCAGAAAACCAGTTGAAAAATTATCATTTGTCATAATGAACCAATTTTAACCGAAGGTTGCAAAAATTGTTTAATAACTTAAAACTTTAATAAAAATACTTGGGATGAACAACCCAAGTTACAAAATACCGCACAATCGCACAATATTACGCAAGGGAAATCCCAACCATTTCATAAAAAGAGTATTATTTAATGTTGTACGTTGCATTGGTGCCTATCTAGGTGAGAGAGAAAATGAAGAAAAACAAAAAAAATGACAAAAATGATTTCATGAATAAATTGAATTGTCAAATAACATGTCTTAGAATTGTAGAAGCCAAGAAAGCAGGATATGATGGATAAAACATTGTTAAAAAAAAAAAATTTAATAAAATGATTAGGAAGGTACTGTGAGTACATGGGAGATATTTGGGGAAATTTCCTTAAATATGGGGGGCAAATAGGTAAGTTACACAGTGAATGGTCACCTTGTCACATTGCTGTAGCCCCCAAAAGGCTAATTTTGAGACAAATTATCGTTTTGGGACAGGAAAAAGGCCATTTATGGCAGAAAAAAGAAAATCTGGGGTGGGAAAAAGGGCACTTTAGGGCGGAAAAAATGGCAATTTGGGGTGGGAGAAAAGGCAATTTGGGGTGGGAAAAAAGGGCACTTTGGGGCTGGAAAAAGGGTACTTTTGGGCTGGAAAAAGGGCACTTTGGGGCTGGAAAAAGGGCACTTTTTGGTAGGGAAAAAAGGGCATCATGGGGCCCAAGGGGGGGGTTCGAACCCCCCGAACCCCCCCTGGATCCGCCCCTGCGAATCCCCATGTGGTAGATGCGGAGAAGGAAAAAGGTTGTACCGTAGGAGGAAGGGGAATATCGGTCAGAGAAATTAGGGGGACGTCGATTCTGCTGTTGAACTGGAGTTGTTGCTTCAGCTCAGGATAGTCTTCGAACTTTCTATAGGTTAAGTTGAGAGAGGGTAGGGACAGGGCTTTGGGGGTGGAATTCTGATCGTGGAATTATGTTGCTCGATGCTGCGCACCCTCCAATCTTCACTATATAAGACGCAGCCACTGTTTACCGTGACCCGTGTGTGTTTGGTAAAAACATTTCTTATAGGTTTCTTACTGATACACCTTAATACAGTCTCGACTGGAAAGTATACTGCAAGGATAACCGATGACAGTTGTTCAAAATCTCTGAATATTTCGTTACTGACATTGCCACGCTTCTTAATCTCTATCTGACACTTTACTGGACCTTTGCCTAAAATTATTTCTGTTTCACATGTTGGTTTTAGGTTCTCCAACGCAGAGGAACATACAGCCGGGCTGTATCCCATGCAGTGGTTAGGAACAAAAGAGGCACCACTAGAGACACTGTCCATCGCTAATTCAGCGATGCCCTTGATGATTTTGAGGTAGGATGGCCCATAAGGGGTAGGGAAATACCTTAGTTTATAGTGTAAATACTTAGTAGCCGAAACTGCAGGGATGACCACCTGATAAACTAATTGCTCGTCTGACTCAGATATGATTTGAACTTGTACACTTCTGTAGTACCAACGAACATCGTCTATCGGTTGGTGTCCCCTCTCACTCAATTGGTGAAGAATTTCATTTAAATGTACTTCAGGTAATATTTCATCAGTCAAGTACCCGTGCTCTAGGTGTGTTCTCTGGCGATGGAATAAATCAATTTGCCTATAATATACCAGCATAATGCGGTCAACTTGGCTTAGGGCCTGATCAACCTCTCTTCTCATATGCATACGATGAATATCTCTAGAAAAACCATTTAAATGATGAACAATTTCAGATACCTGGTCAGTCAGATTTTGGCTTATCTCTTGCAGGTTTTGGATGTCGACTCGATTCTCTCGTAGGAACAGACGGGTCTGGTTTACCACAGAAACCATCTCTGACTGGAAGTGAGACATCACACTGAGGCCTGCCTGCGATGCCTCTACTGCCGCTCGGAGCTCGTCGATTTGGTCTGTGGTAGCTGTACCGAAGAGCGATCGGCTGATCATTCCTACCACTCCTAGCAGAGCTCGCTTCGTGCGAACTGGTGGAGTGGGTAGATGATCCTTGATGAATTGAACATGAAGCCGCCATGTTCTGAGGTCGGTGATTCCTACCACTTGCTGCTCGTGTAGTCCTTCCATCTTAGCTTCAAGGATGTGGAGCCACGACTCCATAGGCGGAGGAGCAGGGGGCTGGAGGAACATTAATGCTGTCCATGTTGCTGTGAGGGCCCTTACCTCCCCAGCCGAGTATACCAGCACACCTTCTTCCTCGAAGATGTCTGCTTGGCTGCAAATGAGGTAACAGGTGAGCAACAGTAACCCCTTAGTCACTGTCCCCACCGCCATCTTGTGCATCTGGTGCTGAGGTTACCTGCGTGTCAGGTGCTTGGTCAGTAGAAGCTGATGTTCCTTTTGCTCTCTTTCCAGGTTTAGGCTCACTCTCCTTCAGTGGACTAGGCTCTCTAGGGCTAGCAGGCACTCTCCGCTTGGCATGGAAACGCCTATGTAAGTGACGCTGGGGATTGTCTGGTGGGAGCACAATCCGCGGAGCTGCTATCAAGGCCCTTGTCTGAGACCTGGTGCGTATATGAGGAGGTGGTAGAGGAGTACTTGGAGTCCTAGGTGTTGCTCTTCCAGTTGGGTTAACTGGAGTCTCTTCTATGTTTGCAGGATTCCTGTAGCTCATCTGAGGTGGTGTGAACGGTGCTGGAGCCGGTGGTGGAATGACCAAGGCTTGGTTCTGGTCAGCATTATAAGGAGGACGACGGGGCGGATCCGGAACCTCTGGTTGGTCCACGTCACTACCCATATCTTCGTCGGCTGAATAGAATTCTTCCTCGACTTCCGGTACCATTTCCACGTCCGCAGCGCCACCTACAGCTGGATCTTCCGCCTGGAGATAGACTTGATTCACAGGTGGAAGCAAAGGTTCATGTATTAAAGCATTGGGGTCAACATTTAGATCTTGCCCAGGAGGTTCAGGGGGGAGTGGCCTCGCTGCCCGAGCCTGTATTCTCGCCCGATTGCGCCTGCCTTGGCCTGCCCTGTTTTGCCTATTCCTAACTGTATCCCAAGCAATATCCCCAGATACCAATTTTATTCTCTCCCGATTTATTAGTTTTCTCTGACCTTGTGGGTATCTTACGATCACTACAGCTCCCCTTACACCTAGGACTGTATACCCATGATCCCATCTAGGATCTAGGGGCGCTCTGGCGCCTGCTAATACAACTACTGAGTCACCTACACGTAAGTCACCAGCATTTGCCCGAGCTCTAAGCCTCTCATAATTATACTTACGGCTAGCTTCAGTATTTTCTGCAGCCACCCGGAACGCATCTGTGAGGGCTTGTAATCGTTCACTTAACACTTGGGGTTCTGTACCATCCGGCCCAGGGAAGATCTTAACAAAGGGGACCGGGGGTTGATGACCAAAGGTGAGAAAATAGGGAGTGAAATTCGTGACTGAAGAGGTGGAGACTCTATGGGCCCAAAGTGTGGGTCCGAGTTGATTCTCCCACTCTGCTGGTCACGCATTGATGAATTTTTTCAGGATATTCTTAAAGCTTTTGTTAAACCTTTCCGTCTTACCGTTAGTTTGGGGGTGCCAGCCAGAAGTATGTCTGACTTGCGTCCCAATGGATCTTAAATAACCTTCGACTTGTTGATTCATGAATTCTAGACCCCTGTCAGTAATGATTACCTCTGGGGGCCCGTACCGGGGTACATATTCATTTGCCAGATAGTCAGCTATATTTTTCCCAGTTTTTCTATCAATAGGTTTAACCTCCGCCCATCCACTACAATGATCAATTACAACTATAATATAGCGATTCCCATTGTCTGAAACAGGAAAAGGACCACATAAATCCATTCCCACTATCTGACCTGGGTACCTTGCTATAGGCATAGCTGTGGGAGCAACCTTATCTTGACCTGCACGATTTACTGCACACTTATCACAATTACTCAACACACGGAGGGTATCTTTCCTCATAGTAGGCCACTTGTAGGCCTCTAATATCCTATCAAGGGTATTTCTCATTCCCTGATGGCCCACTTCAGTGTGTGCTCTTCTTATCACTCTGTAACGAGCTGATTGCGGCAACACCAATCTAGGATAAGCTGGTTTATTGGGTGGGGACATGATTGTAAACAATAATCCGTTGATTAGTGTGTAATCGTCCACCTCCTCTAGGCCCAACTGATACTCAGCCATCTGTTGCTGCTCTGTTCTGACTTGTTCTCGCTCAAGCTGATCAAACTCCCAGGGGATTTCCTCTGTTTCCTCGAGGGCACCTACTTCAAAATTACTGAGAGCATTCCCCTCCCCCTGGTCATAAGTTTCATGAGTCTTTATGCGAGATAACATATCAGCCCGTACATTGTTCTTACCTTGTCTATATTCGATAGGGGCACCGTATTCTGCTATTAAAACAGCCCAACACTGAATTTTTGTATTTTTAACCTCACCAAGAAAGAGCGATTTGAGGGGTTTATGGTCAGTATAGATGGTAAAATCACTGCCATATAGATATGGTCTAAGTTTAGTTAGAGCATAAATAATGGCAAAAGCCTCCTTTTCTATAGTCGCCCATTTGAGTTGGGGACCTGAGAGTTGTTTTGAAATATACTGAACTGGTCTTTCCACTCCATTCTCATCAGACTGGACGAGTATGGATCCCACTGCGTATTGACAGGCATCTGTATAGAGCTTATAAGCTTTTCCAGGTTGTGGATGAGCCATGATTTGGTCTGAAGTAAGAACGTCTTTTAATGTTTCGAACGCTTCTTGTTGTTCAGGACCCCATTTAAATCTAGCATGTTTCTTTGTTAACGCCACCAAAGGTGTTACAATTCTTGCATAGTCAGGAATACACTGACGATAATATCCACAACAACCTAGAAAAGATCTAATGGCGGACACACTGTCAGGCGGGAGCATTTCTCGAATGGCTTTGACTTTGTCCGGATGTGAATTTATCCCTTGTTTAGACACCTGAAAGCCCAGTAGATCAACCTTGTCTTGAAAGAATTTACATTTACTCTTTTTGATGGTAATACCATGTTCGGATAAAGTGTCAAAAATGATTTTGAGATGTTTTTCGTGCTCCTCCCGTGTTTTAGAGTAAATCACCAGGTCATCGATGAATATACCAAGAAATTTCCCAATATATTCGGCGAATATCCGGTTCATTGCCCTTTGAAACACAGCCGGGGCATTAGTTAATCCGAAAGGCATTCTACGCCATTGAAATAAACCTCTATGGCAGACAAAGGCCGTTTTCTCTATGCTTTCAGGGTGCATTTGGACTTGCCAATACCCAGATTTGAGATCTAGAGTGGAAAAGATCGCTGCTCCTGTTAGACTATCAAAGATATCTTGTATATTTGGTAGGGGGTGGGCATCTTTCTTGGTCACAGAATTTAATTTTCTAAAATCTGAACAGAACCTGGTTTCCCCATCTTTCTTAGGTGAGCAAATCCACCATTTGGTCGTCATTTGACCCTAAGATCTTCTTTTGCATATTTGAATGGGAAAAAACGTTTGGAGACATTTTCCAATAGTTTTATCGTATCCGCCCGCCCAAAATACATCAGAAATACCCCCTTTTAACAGATCTTCCTAAGAATTTCTGCATGGGGGCCGAAAAAATGGATTTTAGGGCCTTAAAAACGAAGAAAAATTAGGGGAGACCCAATAAAATGCTGGAAATGAATAAAAAATGTTTAGTCGAATATAGTTTAAACTTATTTTACCATTGCGCCTTGACCCTAGCTACTATATGACCTGTTTTTTATTTGTTTCCAATGGCTCTTTGATATAATAAGAAAGTAAAAATATGATGGGAAGTCTAAATGTCAGCGTCACGTGTGGAAAATAAAATCCAATGTAAAAAAAAAGTAAGATACAGGGATGGACAATATGTACTAATTTTGTTAATTCTAGATGGGCTTGACATATTAAGAATAAATCTGTTCGGATATCTGTTCATATTTTAGAATTATAGGTACTAACATAGGAGTTGGGCAGCCCTTGTGTCAGCGTCACGTGTGTATTGTTAATGTACCACATTTAATAAATATTAGGAATTGATAATTAATAATATCCATATGCATGAGACGATGCACATACTTCATTTCAAATACAAAAAATTCACCCAGTTTCTCTGCAATCGGAAGGTAGGACGAGAAATGTGTCAGCGTCACGTGTGTATTCCACACGTGACGCTGACAATGACACTGACACTGACATGTGTGGTTGGGACATACAGAGAACCTATATAAATTCCTAAAGATTTTGCCTCTAAATACTTAGACATAACTCACATACATCCTTCATAAACAAGCAATAGAGGTATTCATTCAAATCAACTTGAAAATAAAATGAAGGGAATAAATACTATTTAGTCATGTATAAATTACAAACATAATATGTTTTATATGTGTATAGGCACAGGGTCAATTAAGTGTCACCCTATAGCCGCTGCCATTATAATTACCATTACTGGAAAGGTTATTTGGCTATAACTATTCTTCTAATTGGAATATTTTCACAAACTAAAAAGTGCTGTCACCCTTATGTCGAGGCCTATCAAGTACAACATAGTTTAAAACATTATGTGCATATTTGTTTTATTTATTTTTAATTTAACTCCCATTTATGTTCAAATATGTACCAATCTTCAATGCCCTTATCATTAGAGTTCTAATCACAGATTCCATCAGGCTGCCCTGACTAAAATATTCATCATTAACATTCCCAATTTCGTCTATAATATCAGCAATATGTGTAGTTTATATACGAAAAAGAATAAATGAATAGAAGCAATTCTAAAAATTTAAGAATTTTCAGCCATGGATGGCCAAATGACGACCAATTGGTGGATTTGCTCAGGTACTAAAGTTATGGGACTAGCCCATGGTGACGAGCTTGGTTCAATCACACCTAACTCAAGCATTTCGTCAATCTCCTTATCTACTATCAGCTTTTTGTTTAAGGGAAGGCGATAAGGTCTCTGATTAATAGGGCGGGCATTCCCCGTGTCAATCTCCATGTATACATCTTTTACTATGCCTAATTTACCATTTTTGCCAAAAACTTCTGGGTATCTTTCTTCCCAGATTTCTTCCTCTGTTTTGAGGGAAGCAAATTCAGAATCTATTTCTTCTTCTACCGCTTGACTTTTATATTCTCTACCTCCTAGACGTATGATTCTTTTTCTGTGCCAGATTACTGAATCCAAAATGTCCAGAGCATCGTCCCCTAGTAGGAGATCGTGTTGGAGGTGTTTAACAACGTATACAGGAAGATGACTACCCCCAGCCTTAATTATCGCCCTGCCTTCTGACTGCAAAGCGTGACCACTCAGTGACCATAATTGTTCACCTTGTTCCAAAATTAACGGTCGGTGGTTTACCTTATTGAAATGTTTCCACAAATCATACTTAACTAAACTTCTAGTGGCGCCGGTGTCGATAAGTGCTTGTGCTTTCCTTCCCGCCACAGGAAGGGCCACACGAAACCGCTTATCCGGCGAATTTATTCCCCCAAAGGGAGAACAAAGGGGTTTGTGGGAACTCTGGGAGTCAATGCTTGTATAGCCGCTATAACGGGTTGCATTTTGTTATCCATTACTTCTTCCATGTCTGGCCGTACAGCCGCTCTCATTTGTGCGAATCGAGTAGGGCATTCTCTAGCAAAATGTCCCTCCAATCCACATTCATAGCAAGTATTCTTACCTCTAAACCTTTTTCCCCCCTTCTGTGCCCCTCCCTTCCTTTTCTGACCCTGTTGTGACTCTACCTGATTAGAATTGGCAACCGGGGCAGGGTTTGGAGCGCTATAAGGCGGAAATGTAGGCAAATAGGATGGTTGCACAAAGGGAAACTGAGTCTGGTTCTGAACTGGTGGTGCATGAACTGTTACTGATGAAGGTTGAGATCTTTCCCTCCCCAAGAGTTCTACCATATTTCTTAATGCTTTTAATTCGTCCATCATAGCTTTTGTTCCAACATTGGTCTCCCCAGTAGGGGTCGGTGGAGTCAGAGTTTGGGTTGGCGTTCGAAGTTTTGGGAGTAAGGCACCTATTTCCATAGGTTCCTCTCTCCTTTCACCTCTAGCTGGAGCATCGGCTAACGTATGGGTATACGCTGCCGTTGTCGCCAGGTCAATTGCTTCCCCCAAAGTCTCTGGTCTGGTTGAGAATACCTCGCACCGTACCTGTCTATCGGTGAGCCCACGTATAAAATCTCGAGCTAATTGTGACTGAATTACAGGCAAGGCCAAAATGCCTGGTTCATAAGCCCTTAGAGCTGTTTCCAGGTATTTACGGCCATAAATTCGTATGTCTTCGTATGGGAGTTGATGGATCCCCTTCAACTTCTCTCTAAGTTGAGTGGTCTCCTTTTCTCCCATAAACAAGCGAATTATTTCCTGTTTTACACCCTCCCATGTGCGTTCATCTCCCCGTGCTTCTACATAAGATTCGATGGAACGTGCTAATGATCCCTGCGCTAACAATATAACTGCTTCTATGGCTATGTTATCATGTGCCCCTACCGTGATTCTAACTCTGTCCAATCCCTCTAACCACTCTCTGAGTGATTCTTTGTTGGTCCCATCGTTAGGACCCAGCAAGGTTGCATGTCTCTCCATACGCCTTCTAACTACTTCTATTGACGCATAGTGTGCTTTACGATCAGCATCATTGAGTGCATTTACCTCTTCGGCGGTGATTTCCCAGTTAATGGGTGTTGTCAACGCCATTTTGGAGGTAATTGAATTAGCTGATTATGTGTAAAGATGAATTACTATTACCTGCTTGATTTGGAATATTCTATTTCTATATAGAGAATTTGGAATATTAATTTTTGCCTAGATCCAACGTAACAATTTTTGTGCAGGTATTTCCAAAAACAAAAATTCTCTTTAGTCCCTATTCTTACCCATTACATTTTATCCCAATGGTAAGACATAGTGTCTAGCTGTTCACTGCTGAACTGAATCACACTTTCAGAGGTGCCTACGCAGTCGTTCCAATCCTCAGGTTCTGCGATCGGTGGATAACCATCATTGAATATCTCCTCTAGGAAAATATCCTCAGCTTCGAGGTATTGTGGGAACTCTTCCACATACTCAATTCTTTCCGCCGGTGGCAGAAAATACTATCTCTACAGGATAAAGTAAGATAATACTTGTGTGATCAGCTAATGCACCTTCCAATAAAAGCCCAGCTCAGAGTCCCAAACATACAACACCCATAAATACAATGGCAGTTTTGAAAAAGGCACACTCACCTGACTCCTTTTGCTTGCTTCTAAGGTCGGACACTGATCTGACCAACTAACTAGCCCCTAATCATGGTCGCCAATGAAGAAATGCGGATCATTCTTCGTAATAATTCAGGGTCAGTAGTTGGGCGAGAAATTAATCAACGCAACACACAGAGATGTATGCTTCGAATCAGTACCAGCCTCGGAAGAGACCGATTTTCATCTTTTCTTTATTCTTATACTAGACAGATTAGGACGAAATACACTGGTCCTGCGCTGATTGGCTTTGGTCCCGTTGGTCCAATTAATTGACAGGTTAGATTAGAGATCCAATCAGCCACAGGATAACAATGACAGACACTTATTAAAACGAGGCTCAGAGTGACCACTGCCACTCTGACCAATCTCTTTGGGTGGTGACCAGGTCACGGGGTTATCTCCCCTCCCTTCTCCCTCCCACTCTTTAATCAGTATTCCCTCCCCTCCCCTGACCTGGCGGTCAGCCCCTCCCCTCCTTTCCCATGTGATTGACTTTGAGATAACGGTCAGACCTGGACCTCACCTGTACCTTTGGACTTTGGGATGATAAGAAATCCGCGAGCGTTGTGGCGGTAAGAAAGTGTGGGTAGCCTTCTGGCCGGTAGGGGCGCGACGAATGTCTGGCTGAATGAGACAACTTTAACTCAAAATTAGACAATTTAGGCTTGTCAATTTTACAGTATCTCTGTCCCTGGCAGCTGTAGTGTAGGCCGTTTCCAACAGTTGGAGGTACTGAGGGTCGGCCTTGTCGACACCACGAAGAACGGACGACATATTACCCAAACAAGACTTTCCAAAAGGATAGAGATGTAAACGCTCGCAATTGGAGCAACGCTTGAGCATCAGGTAGGTTTACCTAATATTTAAGACGTATTGTGGATTATATCAAAAATCCATACACATGACTCCCAAAGATTTTCGTTTGACCAGTAGACGTCTGGTCCAGTTGAATCTTGTACTGAGAGTGACGGTTTGGCCGCCGGTAGCTAAGCAACAGTCAACAACCATTCAGGTCTCACAACAGTCTCACTGCACGAATTATATCTGTATTAGTATTGAATACACAATTTATAGTCTGTTATAGCTCTTCATTCCTCATTATTTCTTACATTGCCCTGTTTCTGATCGAATTGGATCACCTCTAATATTTGTATATATTTAGTATCTATACTAATAATGGTTCTCACCGTTTTATAAGATTAAAGATATATATAAGATGGTATAAAGCAATATACCATCTCATAGATAGGCATGCAGATGGCCTAGAAGAACGCTGAATGTCTGTGACATGTTCTACTGCAAATGTTCACAATTGTATATGAAAAATAAAAACGTTAAAAGAAATAATTTAATCTAAGGTCAAGCTTTCTTTTATTATACACACATTGCTCTGAAAACAACGTATCTAGATGATTTACATATAGTGCGTATTTCACTAGTGATTTAGTGGGGTTGTCATGGCAACCAATTTGATTTTTTTTACTAAGATTACCAGTAAAATTAAAGTTTATGACCTATTTTTTTTCTATTTTCATTATTGAAAGCAAGGTTAAAAAATATGTTACCTAACCTGTTAGTTTCAGTTGCTTATAATATTGCACCGGTTGCTACGCAACTCGTGCAATATTCACACTCCCGCAACCAACTCGTCAACTAGTTAACCTGTATTTAACGTTGTTGTACCTGATACTGATGGGGTCTATTTTCATAATAATGACCATAACTGCTAAAACCCTGAATTGAATTGAATTGAAAAATACTTTATTTGTCTAGGGTTATACATAAGGAGATTAGACAAATGGGTGAACAAGACTTCTGGATAACATCCAGGTCTCCCAGTCACCACCTGGTAGTAGAAAAGCGAACTATACTAACAGAGTTTACATAAGGCAAAATACAAGTGAACAGATGGGAAGTAATATAATCGAATATATAATTACTTAAACCATGTAGTAAGACATTTCAGATATAATATAACAACAGCAAAAATGCTGACAGAGAGTACAGTGAGAGCAATACAAGGTACAATTTAAGGGTAGGGCACCTAAAAATCAGAACATTTAAATAAAGAGATCTTGTGATAAAAACACTTTGAAAAATATAAACTTTGCGACTTGTGACTCATTTTCCTGGAACACATCACAAATAGGAGGATTTCTTTGTTTCTAATAATTATGATGTAACGACCATGCTATTGTGTAACGGCAACATTACAACAAATCCTCACTGCATTTCAACAGCATCTGATTTTATCCATACCCTGTTTTACCAAACTCAGAATGACCCAAACAATTAGTTAAAAAGGCCGAATATTTGTTCAATATGGGAGTTATTTTACATATTATCATAACACTGGCAGAATCAAGTTTCTCATTAATCCATTTAACCAACTAAACAAGGAACATAAGTAGTAACAAGGAGACTTACAAATCCATGTAAATTTTATTCAGTTTCCAGAGACTGTCAATAAACTAATTAAAAGGTATGACACTGTGTGCAATAAACCAATTGGTGGGACATGAAACATCAGGTTTACACCTGCAACCTCTCTCGCTTTAGATTGAGCGCTTGCCTTATGACCTAATCTGTATTAAATGTTTTATTCCATCAACCACAAGCATTGCTCCAGTAACAAAATTGTTATCCATTTTAGGAAAATGAGTCATAAGTCGCAAAATATGGATTTTGGCACGCCAAAATTGGACTACCAAAATTGTTTTTCTAAATGACAGGATTATTATATCTGGATCACTAGATTCTGATGATTCTCATAGATAGAGGACTTGATAAGACCAATGGTCTATCTGGACCAACTATATCATTGTTTTATAAATGCGGATTTATTGTATTCATGTATATTGTACTATTGTATTTTAGACGGCAACAAATCTCACAAAAAATTAGTAGTAAACACAGTCTTTTCTTGTCTAGTAGAGGCACACTAAAAATGAGCCTTCATGTAAGATCCTGTAAGTCTAGTATGGCCATATCAGATTTTTTCTATTGTATTGATGATTAATACTTTTGTTATTGTAATTTGTATCTGCAGCAGAAATACTTTCGAACATTGAAAGGTATCACATTTGTGAAATTTCTTTCGAAATAAAAACTGTTTAAAAAAAATGATTTTAGTCTAGAGACACCAAAACCATAAGTCAGCAACTTCTGATGTTTGTGAGTTTTATTGAAGTTTTTTGAGGTGGTACAATCGATTCCTACGTTTCGGATCTCAAGGCGATCCTTCTTCAGGGAATAGTTATATAGACCAAATACAGGGGAGTATATCAATATTGTGCAGGTACGTTGCTAGGTTACAATGTCAACAGTTGTAATACAAGAGGCTGATTGGTTGATACTGTTTATTTTTATAATTCCGTTAATAATTGATGTACAACAGTCAGGTAAAGTTTATTAGGAGCGTATTGAAACGTAGAATCTTTATCTCAGAAAATCTTTTAATACATATATAATATGAAGTTAAAAACATTTAAGCACATTTCTGGCAAACATTAGCTCTTGTAAAATTACAGTTAGTTTGAAGTAACAATTCGATTTAGTCCAGTTTAAGGTACTCTTTCTTTATCATGATCGCTTGCATAGCGCGCCCTATGTCTTGATCAATGTTATTTATAATACGCCAGAGATCATATATTATTCTTCCTTTGCCGATGTTCCCATGGTCTTGGCGGTGTATGGAGGTAGGGTTGTAAGTTGGGTAGTTATGGTTAGTGATTTTAGTGTTTTAAAAAAAACTGTATGTGGAGCGAAAAGGTGCAGGGAAAACGCGGAAAAAGTATAAAACCTATTTCCAAACTCCAACACAGGGAGAATATAAGTTGTATTTCCAAATTATCTTTTATACTGAAGATGGAGTTACAAATCAAGGGATAAGTTAATAGTTTGGGTAATAAATCAGTTGTTTTAGGAAATTCCAAAACACTCGATGAATCAGGTTTTTTCTTAATTAAAGAAACATGACAAAGACAAAGTAAGTTAGAACTAAGTAGTAACAATTATATTCATGTTTTCATGTGAATTTTATTCAGCTTCCAGGGACGTTAATTAAGAAATTAAAAGGCCCTGACACTGGGTGCCATTAACCAATTAGTGGGACAAAAATTTACTTTAGATTTGTCAACGTCTTCTGATTCAAACAGGGGAATACAGTAATGCACCTGACCTGAGCCTAATCTGTATTAAATGTTTTGTTCCATGGTGAAACTAGTTCATATCCGCCAGAAACACTAAGATTTGCTCCAGTAACAAACGGTGCAGATGCCAGGTACAGAATAGCAGCTGTAGTATCATCCACAGTCCCCAAAGGTCCCAGTGGAAGGTGCTTTGCAAAATGGGCTTTCAGCTTCTGATGGAAAAATAAAGAAATAGAGTTGACAATATGTTTGCTTTGAACTTTATAATTTGACAGGAAGTAGATGGGATAAAAAACCTTTCAAAGAGTAGATTCTTATAGTTGTGGCCAGAAGAAGGTCAATCTTACAGGAATGTTGGTGAAATAGGCAACTATGTATACAACCAATAACATGAAAGTGTGTGTGTATTTTTTTGCATCTAGAAGGTTAGAGAACCTATCGTTTCAATTGAAAAACTGCAATGTGCAGTATAAATATATTTTTTCATAGACATAGCATGATACTGATGGACCCACAACTAAAATGGTTTCATTACCTTATCTGCTCCCATATTCTCAAACATGGCTGTTTTGATTGGTCCAGGCCTATAGAAAGCAAAATGGAAATTCAAATTGAACAACCAACATTCAACAGGCTGTTAATACACCAATAGTTTATTAAAGTATATAAATAGATGGCAGTCTTGTTTCAAGAAAATTATGCTATTCAAAATTCATATGAAAACATTTGTGCATCTCAACCATATTATTACCAACTAACACAGTAAAAACACAAATGGCAAATATATTGTACCTTACTTTATTTTATTTTTTTTACACTCCTTTATTTACACTTTCTTATTATTCTATTTTTTTTCTCTTATTTTATTTCTAATTTCCAGGTCTTCTTTCTATCCTGATGTTCCTTGCTCTCCTTTTCTTGTCTCTTATCTAGCCCTTCTCTTCATTTTCATTATCTTGTCTTGTATCCTATTTTATTGAGATCACTTTTGATACCATGAACAAATGGGCCACCTTGGCAACTACCACCATTATTGTCCAGAGGGGATGGACACTAGAAAGACCTTGATGTATTGGATGTAATCGCAGTCTATATAATTTCTCTAGGCGTGGGGACATTGTTTTGGTGGCTTGGAAGTCGGGAAATATGATTTTCGGCAGATCGGCGGATCGGCGGACCATCGGGTTATCTATTTAGTAGTGTCAATACGAAAAGGGGCGTGGCTTAATCATTGGTAATGCTTAAGGCATATGAATATGCCAGTGACGCCGAAAGGTCTAGAGGGGATGGAGAATAGGGAGCTTAAAGGATTATTAGGTTGTTTTGGATATATGTTATTAGAAACTTGAGTTTAAATATGAATCAGATAACCCCAATACTTGTCTTAGATATTTAGAACTTAGATATTTATGTTGTACAATATTCACTAAACCAAACATACATATGCTGACCTACCCTACTGTATTTACCCTGACACCATGTGATGCTCCCTCTGAAATGAATGCACATACATGTAGGTTATTTATCACATACATAAATTATGTGATATGTTCCAGGAAAATGGTGTGATGTATTTGTGATACATAAATATTTTTTCTGAATTACACCTGGCCACCAAATGACCACACACCACTTAGTCCCTTGGCTCACATCCACCTAACTAACTGGACCTACCAGTGAATTTTTTCTTTTTCTTTTTAATAAATGTAATAATCAACTATCATCCTCCTGATGAAGGGCCACATAAGCCCGAAAGCTTGAGACAACTAATAAAATCAACAACAACTTTATTATGTGCTTCATAATTTACATCTATTAAGAAATACTTCGGCCAACCCGATATACAGCGAGCCCCCTTCCCCTCGACTGTTTTTAATAAATGGGCAGACACAAATGTCCATCAAACTTGTTTCTCCAACATTTGTCTCATTCTCCTTATTCATAACAATTGTCACAAGCTGCAAAATTGATATTTTTCAAAGTGTTTTTGTCACAAGATCTCTGTGAGCAACTATAAGTCAGACATAAATATGATCCATTTTAGGAAAATGAGTCATAAGTCGCAAATTAGGGATTTTGAGATATCACCATATTTGAAAAGTGGAGATCCAGAAAATGACCGCACAAGAATAGGATTTGTGACATTAGTTAGTTTAGTTAGATTAAATTTGTTATTTCAAAGGAAATATAATGGCGTACAACCCATCCGCCCACCCTGTCTGTACCCCTCCTACCTACAATATTCATTTGATTTAGTGTTAATAATGCCTACTCATCACCAATGGTGGTGACTAGGCTCCACAAGCCACCCTCCACATGCTACCCTATAAATAGCCTACCTGTTGTCAACAAGCCTGTGAGCGTAGGTGTTATGTAATGGTGGCAGTGGCTAGTACTGAAGCTATGTAAACACGGTGTGTACTAGAGGGGAGGAGGTCTGAGACGGGTGGGACTCAAACCAAATTGGGTGCCACTTTTTATATTTAAAATTGCTAGTTTCCTTTACCATATTATACATAAGTCATCCCATGAAAAGGCATCAGGAGGAACACAACTTGCCTTTCAGACGATGTAATGGTGCCCATTTACATGGGAATACATAGAAAACAGGGCCATACGTATGGGTCTTGTATAAGAGGGAAATGACACTGATTGTTGGGGCAATGTAAGGAGGTTTAGAGGTGGGCGAATTCGGCCCACTAGAGGGCGCATTGGTTGCTCAAAGTCAAGGTGATTCCAATGATGAGACTCATTTTCCTGGAACATATCACATATGTGATATCAAAGAAGTAATAGAGTGGTGGCATCTGATAACTCAAATGCACTCTTTAAGTAAGATTGTAATATTTACAGTCACTCTTTAACCTCATCTTGATTCAAACTCAAGTAAGGGTCAAATTCTTAAAATACTTGTTTTTCATATAACTTTTAAATTTGTTCATAGAAGAGAATACCAGAAGAGACGCACATCTATTAGGCCTAGCTTTCACTAAATCTGGTGACACAAATTATATTGATGATAGAAATTTAAACCTCTGACGACTAAAATCTGGGAAATTCTTAAAAGTTCCCCATCCGTATACTGAAACATTCAAGAAATCTTATATATATCAGATGCCTTCCTTATGGAACGGTTTGCCGGAAAAAATTCAATTAATCCCTTCTATGAAAGAATTTTAAAAAAGAGTAATTGTAAATATTACAATCTTACTTAAAGGGTCAGTCAACGGGTTCATGGTCACTTTTAGGACAAAAAACTTCATGGAGGCATAAATACAACACCCAAGTCTCGATTTTTTTACTTCCATTTATGTCTAACTTATAGTCACTTACAGGCATAAATTTAGAAATCCCAGTTGAAAAAGTCTGTTTAGCACAAGAGGGCACTGAGAGTGCTGTGTGACATCATAAAGCTGCGCCAGAAATGAACATAATATCTTTACCTTCCCCCTCCAATCTCCCAGCAATTGAAACAGTTTGTTTTGGTATGCACACCTGTGTTGTTCAATGTCCTTCTGCCCACCCCACACTCCTTCTTTCTAGCAGCAATTATGAGAGTTGTTTATCATGTTCATTGCATGTACATTTCTAGATTGGTGCACCTTTATGACGTAGGCAAACAGTGGTGCCTTGAATGGAGTGTTAAACTGTGTAACTACGTTTTCACTCCTTTAAATGGGTAAAACTCACTAAATAATAACTTGGTTTAAGTAAAACCGGGGTGGTTACATTTCAATAATAGCAAGGAAATGGATTTGCTCATAATATTTGGGGGTTTACTGACACTTTAAAGAGGAATCATTTTCCTTCTTATGGTCATCTCACAGGCTTGTGGTCCTGTTAATAAAATTGATACAACGATTGAGGAGATTATTATTGCATAATCAAATGGTTTGTGTCACCCATACTGAAGCAAGAGAAAAGTAGTCTATTCTCTTTATCAATGTGGGTAGGGGCTGTGTTTCATTTAAAGTTGCCAACTGTAATGAAGTTGGTGAAAAGAGTAGAAATTAAAAGTTTCTACTTACTTGCATTTAAATGTAATTGCTTAGTGTATTCTAGGCAAGACCAAGTTATTATATTGTCAAATTGTAAATATCCTGATACATACCTTGAAGGAGTAATATTAATTCAATGCAAAAATATGTAAAACGGATTTGTTATATGAATACCAGCATTTGTACTATACTAGTAATTAACCATGAGTCATAGTATACAGTATAAAACATAACTCAAAAATTGTACTAAGCGATACGATGTAATACTCTTGTAAAGTTGACCAAGGTATCTAATGAATGACAAGTTATTGTGTACAATTTTATTTCCCCATCAAGTTTGGGCTTCTCTGGAAGATCTATTCGTAGATGTACTTGTCCATTTCTGTAAAATTCTATTCACTGAATAAAAATTATATATTACATATATATATATATATATATATATATATAAATCACATACCAATGTGATTAAGCATTGCTACTGGTTGTCATGGAAACTATGTTCGAAATAACATAATTTGGTTGGATTATGACGTTGTACTTCTTAGTGGCTGAGGCATTGAACTTGACTGCCATACATGTTTCAAAGATTTTCAGACATTGTTCTCACAATTTGTCAAGTAAAAACACTACTAAGAAGGTAAACATAACCAATGAATTGATAAATTAGTACGCAATGTAAATCAGTATGTACTTATATATACTCTGTATGGTTTGTAATTGATCTTAACAAAGATCAAATCACTCAATTAAAAACATCCATCTTGCCATTGGGTATAAGTATCCGTCTCATGAAATGTAACTCAATATCTCGACTCTCACATATTTAAGAAACCATAGTACTAAAAATTGGTGGTAATTGAATAAAATTGCAGGTAATTTAAACAAGCAAAACAGACTGTGACTTTCAAACACCACTCAATCATAAGGATTACGTCACCTAAGTCGACCTGCTAAACCTATAGACCGGGACTGGTCGTACTGGCGACCACGTCCATACAGCACTGAGCTACCCACCCACCATTACTATACAATCCTTGCTACAAACATTTTATCATCATATCAATACTTGGACTCCATCCATACATTCATCATTTTCTATGCACTGTATTTTACGGTGATCTGGAATAATACATTCTGTGAAAATTTAGACACATAGTGCTATGAAGTTGGTTTAAATTAGGTATAATGGAAGAGTTTGGTGAGAGTCAGAAACACATGTATTTTTCTCATACCTATGGCAACACATCTAGTCAAGTGATCCAATCCAGCTTTCATTACGGCATATGGGATGAGGTCTGATGTCTGAAACACATAATAGAGACAGTACCTTATCTTACATGTTGCAGAAGATCCTAAAGATACACCATACATAGTACTACAGTACAGATAATACTTTCAAATAGGCAACTATATGGCCTTTTTTTATTACTGTTCTATTGCTTTTATTTTAATGTTTAAGAATAATGGATAACTTATTATGTATACCGCAACTGTTCCTAATGCACTTGAAATGTTGATGATGCAGCCTGCAAAATAAAATCAGAATTAATTGTTTGCAGCATTCAGTACAGGATATCAAATAAGATGATAAGCAATTAGTGTGAGGAAAAGAAAATTAATATTTTGATTTCACGATTATAAGTGTAAATGTCAAAATGAAAAGTGAAAAATGATGACGTCATTATATTTGAATCACTAAAGCTTACCTTTAGACTTCTTTAGATGAGGAAGTGCCTTTTGACTGAGGAGGAATGGTGCACGTAGCAGGAGCTTGTACTGGTCATCTATATCCTTAATTTGTACATCCTCAAAGTTGTACAAAGGTGAAAAACCTGCATTGTTTACCTTATAAAGGAACAGACAGCATAAAATCGGATCATAATTATGTCAAATGTGATGTGTTTCAGGAAAATGAGTCATAAGTCCAAAAATGATATTTTTTAAAGTAATTTTTTCACATGATCACATTATTAGAATGTTCTAATTTTTTAAGGGTTGATAACTCATGGTTACACCAATCGATGTCTCAATTTTCAGGACAATCTATCCAATATATCCTTTTGTTTTAAAGGTCCTCATATGGACTACATTTAGTTACTTTACTGTTTATTGACCCCCAGAGATATTGGAAACTTTTTTTTTTCAAAAACGAAATATCAATCTTAAAATCTGGAAATACTTATTAGTTTATTAGACTGTTTACTATCATTGCAATCGGCTTGATCTCATCGTTTCAGATATGATGATATCTCAAAATCCATTTTTTGCGACTTATGACTCATTTCACTGAAACAGATCACAAATGCAGTCGTAATAGTACCATCTTCAGTCAGTTTAATGAATGAATTGATTCCATCATAGGTACTGTATTCTTAATGTAATTATATAATATAGTTATGGCAAATTAAGCACTTGATTTATCTGAAGGCTGACATACATATAAGCGGTATGGGGGAAACTGTACTCACAAGTACATCCAAGGAACCAAATTTCTCTATAGTTTTATCTATGATGGTCTGAGCAGCATGATCCTCTGTAACATCCTGCTGAATGATGAGAATCTGAAAGGAACCTCATGTCATTAACCAGAAATTTAACCATTGCTTGTCTTTGTCTAATCCGCCTTTAAAAGTTTGAAGTTGGGAAATATTTTAAAATCTATATTTTGGTGCATATCTCACATGTAACACCTCTAGGATAGGTTTAAAACCATTTTCACCAAAAAGAACAAAGAAGCTTTGTATTACTACCCATGCCTATTGTCCAGGAAACCAGTATATCCCAAAACGCCATTTAACTCACTTTTCTCACTTATTGCGATCTTAGCCTCTATAATTCTTTCACCAATTGAAAGGGAATGACACCAATAACTAAATGTGTGAGTTTTTTTTAAAAAAAAAACAAACCCAAATGTGAAGATATTACTTGAAAATGAGACAGAAGTAAAAACGTGGTCTGCTCTGGGACGCAACATTACAATGTCCATTTTGGTAGTCTGATACACTAACCACTTCACTATAAGACTATGGCTATTGGGGAGATACATATAAACACCCATTGATTCATCACGTCTTAGCTTTACTTTACTCTCCAATTGTCCTCATGGTTAATAAACTATGCATGAAAACCCCCCGTGTTAGCTGCAGGCGATTTAATGATTCAAATTAATCATAAAAGTGTAGTGTGGTAATGGTTACTTCTTCTCCGAAGCACCTGGTGGAGCTACCACCGTGGGCTTATTTCTCTATATATTTACTGAGTCTAGAAGTCACGCACACTTCTACCTCCTATATTTTCTGGCAGCATAATACAGTATTATCGGTTTAACCATAATGTAAAAGGAACTGTGGCCTTAGTGCCTGTGTTATTGTGTATGATACCAAATCTTTTCAACATTTGTATTTCCTTGTACATACTTTGTGACACCATGTGGTACCGTGTACCTAGATTGGTGTACTGGTCCAAGAACCAACTTCGGACAGGATCTACAGTATTCGGAAAATATTTGCCTCATACCTGCCTCATTGAGTTGAATAAAACAGAGAATGGTTGAGAAAATACTCTTTGGTTTTTATTCTATGCTAAGTGAACTGGGTTGTAGTAAGAACACTACAAAAGTATATCTTGCATCTGCAATCTTTTTTAATAATATGCCAATACAGGACTTAATTCTGCACGCTTCCTGGATCATTAGCTCTTATCCTGGAACCATTTTATGAGATTAGGAGCTGTATCTTCCGTTGGCTTCTATGGGCATGACTGACAAATAAAAACAGCTCAGACTAATGTTCATTCACCCCTCTTTTAGCTTCCTTTCTGTTACATAAAGACACAGTTTTAAAGGAAACTGTGAACAGAAAACTACTATGATAAAGATAACCCATTAAAACTAAATTATCAGTAAAATACGGGTATGATGGAAACTACTGGAACTCTGGATTTAACTGCTGGGAATCTCACAGCATTAACTGCTGGAATTCTCAGGGATTTTAACATTACTAACTCATGGATAGAAATTATGATAATATAATAATAATTCTAAAAAATGTATACAAATATACATACCATGAACTCCAGCACAGATTTGTATAAGGTCAATTTTTACTTCTTTTTCATATCGATGCTACAGATAGCACAATAATTATGTAGACAGATAGATAGCTATGCTTGTTCAGTCATGTAACACAATGTAATATTCGCTAAGATGTCAGTAGGATACAAGTGAAAAAACTATGGCAACATCGAGCTCTACCTCAAAGATGAATACAAAAAACGTTACAACACCAACATAAAGTAATGTATACCTACCTTTTCATCAATGAGCCCAACCTCCTTGAGGGCGTGATTTACTTTCTCCAATCTTTCAGCATTCCTGCCAACCAGCACCACAGAGTAACCTTGCTTAGCAAAGCCATAGCATGCTGCTTCCCCTATCCCAGAAGAACCTCCTGAAAACAAGAGAACATTACAATTGTATACAACTAGAATTCATGGAAGATTTAAGTGTTTTAACAATGTTGTTCTCATATTTTGTTTTACGCACATTGGCAATGAAAAGGAATATTGTAGAGTTGCATTTGTTGTGTATGTATCCAACTCCACACTCTGAGTTGTGTTGTACACAACTCCAAACATCCTGAAGGCACCTATGAGGGCTAACTGAGGGGAATCACACCACAACAATCCTTAAACCAATGAGTTAGTTATCCTGTATGTATCTAATTTGCTATGAACCAGTATAAAACCTCTATAAGATTGGTTACTTACCAGTGACAATAGCAACTTTTGGTGAATCCATGTTGGTCTGTCTGTCCCTCACTACATTTAACGTTCTACTATCAGTTGTATGCCATATTTGAAACACATTTGGATTCTTGGACATTTAAACTTTTAAGGGTTTACACAGATAAGGTATGTTTGTAGGGACCAAACTCCATCTATTGTTCTACAGTATTTATACAGTATTTCATATAGTATTGTTATCAGCAATAGCGTAGGCTATCATGGATTGATAAACTCATTCTACTTTTCATGTAGGGCATGTCTATACATTTCTAGTTCTATACATTTCTAGTATATTCCAAAATATTAATGGGTATAACCTGTACAAGGTTTATATCTGACTATGTTGTATACAGCAGGACAATAATGACTTGTAAAGATAATAAATGAGAAATAATGAGACACCTGCAACTATGCATCTTACCAATTTGTTATGTGTGATGTGTTTCAGGAAAATGAGTGACAAATCGAAAAAACATAGCATAGTATGGAGCACATCCAATATTCGTTTTGTGTGTATACGACCTCCCTTAATGACTCGAGCAGCATGGCTTAGGACACCTGCTACTCTTCTCAATTGACGAATAGTTACCCAATTCCTGTTTGAGAAGAAATCTATTTCCCTAAGGACTTTACCAATCTTTTTGTCAGGTAGTCGTAATTGGCAGTTGACTGAGTCAATTTCTATACCTAGAAACGTGCATATTTGTGAAGGACTTGTTGTTTTATTCCAATTCACATAGAAACCTAGTTCTCAAACAAGATGTATAAGGGCTTGCTGGCTAGCTATACACTCATCATAAGTATCTGCCCATATAAGAAAATCATCGATATAGGATACAATTTTGTGCCCTTTCTGTTGAAGCACTCTACAAATAGCATTGGTGATACGTGTGAAACAAAAAGGTGGAACCCTTGACCCAAAACACATGAAATTGTCACATAAATGTACAGGACGATCATCAAAACTCCAAGAAATACCGATAAAAGTTCTTTGGCTAGGATGTATAGCAACACTTCGATATGCAGATGTAAGATCCATAGAACACATATAGCTATGCCTATCTAAATTTTCCACAACATCATCAACCTTTAACGATTGTTATTCCACCTCCAACATACTCCTTGAATCCATTTTGAGAAGTCAAACATTGGGCCATGTTCTTCGACTAACTTCCGGTTCTGTTGGTGAGATTGAGAACGAGAATATTTACGAGGAAAACGTTCTCGTTTCGAAGCCAAACCTCGAACAGCAGTTGTATTATCAGCACTTAAATACATTGATTCTGAAAGTCTGTCTACACTTGGCCAGTTTGGAATTTTTCCTTGGATTACACGAGTGGTAGTCAAGTGTTCATATGCGACCAAGGCCTCGTTGACAAAGACATTGCGATGAGCCTTATACGCAATAAACTGCAAATGACTGATGTAACCCTTCACACAAACAGCAGAGACATTGGCTTCTACTAAGGAGTTTAACACGCAAATGCCTCCATACATAAGGTTGCGGTATGTTAAATCCTCGTGGGAAGCATGATCAACATAATGTTCAGGCCTCAACTTACTCAGATTGGGATAGTTCCATTGCTGGCCGGGGTTAGACTGAGCGTCACCGAGTCACCAGAAGCGCCTCGGCTGTCACTTGAAGGTCTGCGGTTGACAGAGCGAACATTCAAGGTAAGACGATTTAACTCTTCCTCGGCGTCAGCGATCTTTTGCAGTAAGTCTTCTTTATTATCTTGTGAAGCCTGTGAGATTGTTATTGCCTTCTCTACGAGTTCAAGATATTCCTGCGAATCATCCGCTGGAAGCTTATCGACAGCTACGCCCGTGATAGTCAACAGTTTAGCCGGATCCATACTAGCAGGAATGGCCGCCGCCATGGACATCAAAGGCCCCTTTAGCGATAATTCCTTTTTTCGAAGCCTTTCTTGGCGCTTGACTTCTATCCAGCAGCTTGGACGTGAATGCTTACTATTACAATATGAGCAGTTGATTAGCGATTCTTCTGAACAATTTTTTTGCATTTCTCTCTTGCAAAATTTTTCTGCTCCCGTCCGTCTGACTCTTATATTCAAACTGCCAGATTCACCATAGTGTCAAACAATCGCGGGAATCACCCCGGTAACCAATGACGTCACCAATACCGCGGACTGCCTTGTCCCATGGCTCAACACAGTTACACCTATATTTATTTCTTAAATATACACCATTTTGTTAAATGCACATCAGTTTTCTATTTTGGTAAGATATTTTTTAAGAGTGTCTACTTTTCTTTTGGGCCACGTAAATCTTTCCCTCAGCCACTTTTTACATATTGTTCCCATATTGTATCTTATTTTATATGAACCTGTAAATCTGAATAAAACTGCTTGTTAGTCAAGGCCGTTCAGTGTAATTCAGTATCCACTTTTTACTGAACGGAAGTTGTTCATTTTCCAGTCAGGTGTAATTCATCATGTATGTTCACCTTGATGAATAAAAAAATATTTTATTCTATTCTATTCTACCTACCAGTGACAATAGCAACTTGTGGTGAATCCATGTTGATCTGTCTACAAAATAAGAGTCAGAAGGTTATAAACATCCATGGTACAGGCATCTGTACCATGGATGTTCATAACAAATTGCTGAGACTTGAGGCGGCCTACTAAGTAAGATCGGGGTGGTTTAAGATGGTTCCACCATGTAGTCATGAGTTGGCTTTTTCTAAATGCCATTAATTTAAACAGTATCTTTCGTAGGTAGACAAAGCTTGTAACACCTAAAACAGTATCTTTGTCAAAGTGTATGGGGGCATGAACATCTGTTTTAGGTCAAAGCTTTATGATGACAGCAACTGCTGTTCTACACTCTAAAAACTGTGTTGGGGCAACATAATGCCAAATGTAGTACATTCCAAGACCCTAAACGTTCCATGGCAAATGTTACACATGTGACGTTTAACATCTTTGGAAGACAGGGAAAGGCTTAACGTTTAACACAAAAAACGTATCAAAAGTGGGAACAAGAGAAACGTCTTATCTTATGTATCACCAGAAGACGTTTGACTTTGCAGTGTATTTTCTAGATAATACTGGGTGGTTAAACACTTGTATTATGTTTGGTATTGAACAAATTAATCTCAACACTAAAATCATAAACTGGTTATTTTTGCAGATTAAAGCTTATATGCATAGAGTTGAACTATTAGAACAGGGGTGCCTATTCTTACAATATTTAATGTATGAACTGAAAATGAGAGTCTCGGTAGTATTGCACACACAAAATTGATAAGGTCAACAAGGAGGAGTGCAAATTATGGAGAAGGTTAAAGGATGATATTATCGAGTTATAGACTTGATAACAATCTAGGAACTATATTTTATAATGATGTCTCCGGCCTTCGCTGAACACCACAAGAAAACCTTGAATCTGAGGCATTTTTGAAAATGTAATGTATGTACCCCTCTTGACGATGTTGGCGAACGATCTATGCATTCCCAGCGACTTCTCTTGCTTTGAAAGTTATATATATTGTAGTGGGTTTGGGGTATAATATGTATTTAGGTATGGGACATGCAATGTTCACTCATGTTGTTGGGTGGTGCTGTCCGCTGAGGTTAGTACACCTGTACTAGCCCAGTGGGCAGTACTACCTCTCTTGACCACTTATGTGATTATATGTGTGTCATTCCCTTATATTCCTTCATATTCCATATTTACCCTGTTGTGTATTATCTTTTATCTACTTAGTAGACTGATGTCTCTTGTACTGTACTGCATTTCTAGTTCACATTTACCATTTATACTGCCATTTGCTCATAACATGTATCCGACCAAGTTACGGACACCATATTTGTGTTGGTGGTTAAACCAAGAGGTGGCTGGACCACCTCCGAGCGGACAAACCGTGGGGAACTTGTCCCAAAGATTGGTTGAATAAAGTATTGTACAAAAGGTCTTCCTTGTCGTGAGTGCTTTATTAGCCTTAGCTGAGCGGATCGGATCCGAAGATCACTACATATGTAAGGAATATGTCACCCACACAATGTGTATTCAACCACCAGTGATATAAACCTGAGGTGACCAGTGTCATATTGCATTGATTTATTTCCTTTTCCCTTGCTATAATAAAATGTCTTAGCGTGTATGAAGCCAAGATGGCAGGAATCGTGAATAAAAGTTTTGCAAAAACAAAAAAAATCAGAAAAAAACTTGGTCCAATGAAAAAAAATTGTATTTACACATTAGCGCTATTCTGTAAAGAAAAGTGGGAGGCATGACTATGCATATAACATTTGTATTATTACTGTTGTTTTTATTCCATAGTGTTGCTCATACAATTATAGAAATAGATTATATCTCTGTCATGTAATTTCATCAAATTTATCTTGAATAATATTATTTGAATTAATTCAACACTTTTATTTCTATTATCTTTAATGTGCTTTCTATCCATTTAAAACAATTTGTTAGGGCAATTTGTTTAATGTATCTGGATGAAATGTTTGTACAAATCTAGAATAAAAGACTTAAGCAAACAGACATGATTATTTGTTATCCTTGGCTCGGATCTTCCATTTTGTTAGTCAAGGCCGTTCAGTGTAATTCAGTATCCACGTTTTACTGAACAGAAGTTGTTCATTTTGCAGTCAGGTGTAATTTCCTTGAGTCTGATATTATATCAAATATGGATGAGTTCTTGCGACCATGGTGCATATTGTCAGGAATTACTTTGAAATGGTTTTTTTATGCACATAACAATTTCTACCATTTAAAACAATATCACTCCATCTTAAATTTTGAAAATTAGTTCAAAACATAATTCTCTGATGGGCTACAAATATGAATGTTTTAACATGATTATAGGATAAAAAGTTCTAACCATATGGCCGATTCTTAAAGTTTAAATAATTGGGTAGAATCTTAGAATTCCTCCCCAACAGCAGAATATTTTAACTCTTCCCCTTTTCTGATCCACCTAAAAGTCATTTCTTCAAAATTGGGGACAATTGTTCGGAGTCATTATTTCTGCATTTCTTCATTAGTGCACATTCAATATTTCAATGGCCTCCCACAATTCCAGTGGTTCTACTCATTATTGCTCACCAGCAGTTATTTACTCTCTGCCAATTAGACTTGAAATTCATTGTTGACTAGCAAAGTATTGAAGTGAAGTGAAGTGAAGTGAAGCGAAGAATGAATATAAATGTATATTTTCCAAATTAAATGTATAGTCTTTTATACTGAAGATGGAGTTACAAAACAAGTGATAAGTTAATAGATTGGGTAATAAATCAATTATTTTAGGAAATTCCACACTGGTAGAATCTAGTTTTTCCTTAATTTAACAAACTTGACAAAGACAAAGCAAGTTAGAAGTAAGTAACAACAAGCATACTCATGTTTCCATGTGAATTTTATTCAGCTTCCAGGGAGTTCATTAACAAATTAAAAGGCCCTGACACTGGCTGCCATTTACCAATTGGTGGGACAAAAGCTTTAGATTTGTCAACCTTTTTCTCTTAAGGCAAATGATTGATCAAGGCAATACAACAATGAGCCTGATCTGGGCCTAATCTGTATTAAACGTTTTATTCCATGGTGAGGCTAATTCAAATGCCCCAGAAACACTAAGATTTGCTCCAGTAACAAATGGTGCAGATGCCAGGTAGAGAATAGCTGCTGTAGTATCATCCACTGTTCCCATGTGCCCAGCTGGAAGTTTCTTTGCAAGTATGTCTTCCACATTCTGATAGGAAAATAAAGAAATAAAGTTAGCAATATATTTGCTTTGAACTTTATAATTTGACAGGAAGTAGATGGGACAATAAATCTTTCAAAGTGTTTATTGTTATAGTTGTGCCATGAAGAAGGTCAATCTTACAGGAATGTTGGTAAAATAGGCAACTATGTACACAACCAACCACATGAAAGTGTATATTCTTTTGTATCTAGGAGGTTAGAGAACCTATCGTTGCAATTGAAAACGGCAATGTGCAGATGTGACTATTCTGTCCTATTTTAAAGTTATATATATATATCATTTCATACGCATAGGGAGATACTGATGGACCCATGAATAAAATGGGTTTTATTACCTTAAAGTCATCATTTGCAGCTCCCATTTTTTCAAACACAGCTGTTTTGATTGGTCCAGGGCTTTGGGAAGCAAAATGGAAATTCAAATGAAACACCCAACATTCAACAGGCGGTTAATACACCAATAATTCATCAAAGTATATAAATAGTTGGCAGTCTTGTTTCAAGAAAATTATGCTTTTCAAAATTTATGTTGAAAACATTTATGCATTTCAACTATATTATTACCAACTAGCACAGTAACAACACAAACGATTGTACATTACTTTATTTTATTTTTTTACACTCCTTTATTTTCACTTTCTTATTATTCTCTCTTTTTTCTCTCATCTTTTTTCTAATTTCAAGTTCTTCTTTCTATTCTCACATTCCTTGCTCTCCTTTTCTTGCCTGTTATCTAACTCTTCTCATCATTTTCGTTATCTTGTCTTGTATCTTACTTCATTGAGATCAATTTTGGTACCATGAACAAATGGGCCACATAGGCAACTACCATCATTATTGTCTAGAGGGGATGGACAATAGGGAGCTTAAAGGAGTATTACGTTGTTTTGATTATATGTTATTAGCAACTTGAGCTTAAATATGAATCAGATAACCCCAATACATAAATTTATGCTGTACAATATTCGCTAAACCTACCTTACTGCATTGACCCTGATGCCATGTGGTGCTCCCTCTGAAATGAATGCACATACATGTAGGTTATTTATTACGTGCATATGTGAGCTGTTTTTAGGAAAAAGAGTCATAAGTTTCAAAATTTGGATTTTAAGAAATCACCATACTTGAAAAGAGGAGATCAAGCTGATTCCAATGATAGTGAACATTAGGACACCTAATAAGTAATTCAATATCTTAAGTTTGATATTTTTGTTTTTGAAAAAAAATGTTTGCAATGTTTCTGGATGGGTAATTACCAGTAAAGTAACTAAATACGCTCCATGTGAAGGCTCCATGTGATGACTATAAGGGCTAGACCCTCTACAAATCAAAACATTTCAATAGAGATTTTGGCTATAAGTATCCGTCTGATAAAATGTAACTCAATAACTGGACTCTCAGACTTCTAAGAAACCATAGTACTAAAAACTATAATGGTACATTCTGTGAAGATTTAGATACATAGACACATGAAGTTGTAAATTGGTTGATGTAAATTATGTACAATTGAAGGGAGGAGATAAATCATGTTTGATGAGAGACAGAAACATATATATAGCCATCTTTCTCATACCTATGGCAACACATCTAGTCAAGTGATCCAATCCAGCTTTCATTACAGCATATGGGATAAACTCTGATGTCTGAAACACATAATAGACAGTACCTTATCTTACATGTTGCAGAAGATCCAAAAGATACACCATACTCTACAGATATTATTTTCAAATTTTTAAACTATATGGCTTTTTTATTACTGTTCTATTGCTTTTTTCATATTTTTAAGAATAATGAATAACTTATTATGTATACCGCAACTGTTGCTATTGCACTTGAAATGTTGATGATGCAGCCTACAAAATAAAATCAGAATTAATTGTTTGCAGCTTTCAGTACAGGATATCAAATGAGATGATAAACACTTAGTCTGAGAAAAAAAAAATTAATGTTTTGATTTCACGATTATAAGTGTAAATGCTGAAGTGAAAAGTGAAAAATGATGACATCATTATATTTTAATCACTAAAGCTTACCTTTAGCCTTCTTTAGGTGAGGAAGTGCCTTTTGACTCAAGAGGAATGGTGCACGTAGGTGAAGCTTGTACTGATCATTTATATCCTTAATTTGTATATCCTCAAAGTTGATCAAATGAGAACAACCTGCGTTGTTAACCTAATCAAGGAACAGAGACCAAGCATGAATGGGATTATAATATGCGAAATGCCATCTGTAATAATGAAGCCCTTCAGCTAGTTTAATGGATTTAATTAATATCTAAATTCAATAATAGTTGTTTAGATGATAATATCATGTTGAAGTAAGCACATGTTTGATCTGAAACCTGACATACATATAAGTGATATGAGGGGAACTGTACTCACAAGTACATCCAAGGAACCAAATTTCTCTATAGTTTTATCTATGATGGTCTGAGCAGCATGATCCTCTGTAACATCCTGCTGAATGATGAGAATCTGAAAGTAACCTTGTGTCATTAACCAGAAATTTCACCATTATATGTCTTTGTCTAATCTTCCCCAAAACTTTTAAAATTGGGAAATATTCTAAACTCCATATATTTTTGTGCATTTTTCACAAATAACAATGCTGTAGGATAGGATTTTAGATTTTATTCCAGACCATCCTATGAGATTGTAAGCTGTATTGCTGTAGCTGAGCATGCCCCATTGATAGAAAAACCTCAGATTAACATTCACTTACCCCTCCTTTACCCCTATTTAAAGTATCCTTTCCGTATAAAGATAAGTTCACCTACCTTTTCATCAGTGAGCCCAACCTCCTTGAGGGCATAATTTACTTTCTCCAATCTTTCAGCATTCCTGCCGACCAGCACCACAGAGTAACCTTGCTTAGCAAAGCCATAGCATGCTGCTTCCCCTATCCCAGAAGAACCTCCTGAATACAAAAGATGTGCAACAGTGAATGAGATTCAACTAATTTGGAAATTCCTCCCGTGGACCTCCCTCGTAAACATGTGCAGGCACTCACAACAACCTAAAGAAGCTTTGAGTTTAGATGCATTATTGTTTAAATTGTCTGCAGACATCTGTACAATAATCTTGTTATTATTTTGTTATAATTGTGTCAGCCTCAGTCTCTAGGTGATACACAGAACCTACTTTTCAATCAATCGAACTTCACACTGCAGAAAGTGTGGTGGTGGTGGGGGGGGGGGGGGGGGGCAGGATGGGACAGATTAACCACAGCTATATAAACAATGACAGCCTAGGAAGCATAGAAGTTAGAGCAAACATCTCACTGGTGCCTGTACGCTTCTCTAGACATCGCTTTTTCCTGCGCAAATGTGTTGGGGTTGAAGGTTCAATAATAGAATTGGTTGGGGGAAACCGTTTTCTCCTTCGTCACAACCAAAATTTCTTGTTACATAGTTTTCCCATATTGTATCTAATTTGATATGAACCTGTATAAAACCTGTATAAAACTAGTTACCTACCAGTGACGATAACAACTTGTGGTGAATCCATGTTGATCTGTTTATCCCCTTGCTGACACATAAGGTGGTCTATTAAGTAAGAAAGTGATAGGGATGGTTTGATGTGGTACTGCTACATCGTCATGAGCCCATGAATTTAAACCCATAAATTAAAGTATCTTTGTCAAAGTGTATGGGAGTGTGAACATCTATTTGATGTTCAGGCTTCATCATGACAGCACCCGCTGTAGTATATTCTAGATAATACTTGGTCCAAAGAGGAAACCTTGTTTTTGTATTTATTTAATATATAAATATTGAAACTTTATTCCGCATTATAAAACAGTTAAAGAACTAGACCAATGCCTCTACCTAGTAGGTCTGCCCCTGCGACATAAAGATTTTTATTCTGATTTTTCGACAATACATACAATATATCGTACAATATTTTGCACAATCATACATATTGGTTGAAAGAAAATCAGGAATTGGGTATTTATAATCATCTGAATCCAGGTCTTCCAGATCACCCGAACCAAAGAAAAATTATATGTAATAAGAAGTGTATTTCACATTGTTTGTTCATAAATTAAATCTATTGTCATAGTTCATTTGATTGATGTTTTACGCACTGTAGACTTTCTTGAGTCCTGTAGCCTTGACCTGGCTTGTGTTGGTGTTAATTCTTCTTCTCAACATGTGTCCCCCTTTTCTAAAAGCTATTAATTGAAACGATGTCTTTGTCAAAGTGTATTGGGGCATGAACCTTGGTTTTAGGCCAAACCTTTATAACAACAGCAACCTCTGTATATAGTGTATAATTAGGTTGTTCAGGCTTGGGTTGTTCTGGCTTCAGCCTTCTGGGTCATGAATGTAGAAAGTGGCCTAGTGACATGACAAATGCCAGAGGCCACTAACGTACCCCTCCATTTCTTGGAATTCTATGTAAGGACCAGTGTTTGTGACGCGTTTCCTGTTTCTGGTGGTATTGTTTTCAGATTATCATAATTGTATAATTTTGAATAGGATCTCTGAGGGATGTGTTTTTTTAAATCCCAGGAGAAGCTCCTGAATACAAGAGGACATTACAAGTGTATGCAACTAGACTTCATATGGAGGATTTAAGGATTTTTACATATTTTCCCATAATTTGATAGAAACAATTATTTTTCTGAAGAAACACAACATCAGATCTAGATGTTTACTCAGTCAGAAACATTGCAAACATTTTTTTTGAAAATAAAAATATCAAATTTAGAATATAGCTTATATGTATGTATAATACTATATTTGCAGAAGTGTACACTTTTAATAATATAATGTAGTAGATCGGAGGTTATATATAGCCCTCCGCGTCAAGAGTGTGTATAAATCAAATGTCCTTGACCTTCCCCGTGTCTCCGTAACGCTTCACGGAGCACGGAATGGGCTTTCAGATTTGTGTTAACTACAAGAGAGATATGTTTTACCATTATCACCCATTTACAGGAATCTTATAGTCTATTCAACTACAGCAGAATGTGTATCGTGTATAACCATTTACTGTATTCCTGTACGACCTGTTCTTATGTATTGTATTCATTGATATTGTTTGCCTGGTGCAACACCTCTTTTATGATGTGAGGACAAGTATGACCTTGCTCCTGCTTGTAGGGTGTAAGTATTCACTCTAAGGCTTTGAGTGGATCAGTTCAGGCCTATGCTGGGTCTGAGCCGGGTCTGTTGAGACTTGCAGTCTGGTCGTGGGTGGCAATAAAACCTAACGAAAGAGACATTTCCATGTTGGTGTTCTTCCTTGCCTTCGTCGAGAGCCGTGTCCGCCGTAGTCGAACCTGGGTTGGAATTAGCCTCTAGTAATAAAGCACTTTACTAAAGACGCAATTCACTACAATTGGTGCCGTGACCAGTTCTTGACCTCACGAAGCTGACTTTGCAAGTTTTCCGTTGACTGTCCCATATTCCTGGAGGAATAGAAACTGCTACTAGCAGTGAGCCTGGCAGGCTTGATTGTCCCATATTTCTCTCGGAGAAATAGAGTGCCGTAGCAGAAAAATCCGTAGTAAGAAAATATTCCGCAATAACAATGGCGGAGGCGGATTTGATGGTGCCTAATGGGGTAGACCATACTCGAGAACCAGCATTAAATGGTGTCGCGGGAGCTGGAGAGCTTTCCTCGATAGCCGTTGATGGTGAAAGAGATATGGGTTTACAACCTGGCGGACTGTTCGGACCACCACCTCCGATGGACATGTACGGAAGGGGGCCACCCCTAACCGGAATGTTCGAAAGAGGTACACCGTATCCAGACAGGGGAGGACGCTTGTCGCGTTTTCATGACGCTAGGCCAATGTTTGGTGGTGCCTACCCTCCCCCAACTGATAGATTTGGAGGGAGAGCCTTTGCTAGGTGGAGAAATAACCCGGAGGAGATGTCTGAGGACGACCTCCGGCACTCCCTAGCAGGGGCAAGGAGGGACTGCGAACATGAACGGGCACGGAGAGAGGACCTGAGTAATCAGATCCAACAACTTTCCGCTTTGAATAATGACCTGAGGGAGCGTATGAGAGTTATGGAAGTCGATACGCTGGCGGACCGTCAAGCTTATGAATTACAAATCCGTGAGCTTCGGGAAAACAGCGATCGAGCCAGACTCCATACAACGGACTTGGAGCATGATGTGTTAGGTATGCTACATGATCTAGCAGCCAAGCAGACTCCGCTTAAGAATCCTGTGACATCCACCTTCGTGGATTCGAGAGTGAAGTATGCTCCAATGACAGATGATCCGTCCCGGGTCAAGATAGCAGAAGAAACGGACAAAAAGGTGACTTTTTCTAAAGGAACGATGGGGGCAAAAGAGAGCCACAGAGTGATTATAGAATCGGTGTCCGATGATACGGATGACGAACGGCCCGGAAGTGTAGTTGGTGCTTGTGGTAGTTAGGGACCTCCTTCTACTGGGGCGGAAGCCAACAAGGGAAGCAAGTCGAAAGGCAAGCATGTTCCCCCTTCCATGCTGTTCACGTCCAAAGTCAAAGGACATGATTCTGACAGTTCTGTAGAGGATCGAGCAGGGGAAACCCTTTCGAAACGCTCTCACAGGAAAGACCGATCACTGGTTGCTGGCCTCACGTATGACGGAGCCAGTGACTCAGAATCGGACTTTGAGTATGATTACTCTGAGGGTGAAGATAGTCACCATGATAAGATACCTCAGCTGAAACCATGGGATGGTAAAAGCTCCTGGCGGATGTATTTGGCGGAGACCAAAGTTGTTGCCGAGGCATACAATTGGACTCCGAAACAGTTCCTTCGCCAGTTGAAGTGCGGAACTAGAAAGCAGTTGACAGAGTTGGGACCTTTGCCAAAGAAGACCTCTCTCAATCTCTTAAGGAGTATGTGGCTCACATGGAAGCCAACTTTGGAGAGAAGTCTAAAGCTAAGATCCAGGCAGAGTTCTACAACTGTCGCCAGACCCCAGGACAAGCCGTGAGGCTGTTCGGGAATGAGGTAGCCAGGAGGGGCCGGAGAGCATTCGGATCCCTGGACAAGACACTGAGTGCTGTCTCCCTTCGCATTTACTTGCAGGGATTGACTAATCAGGAAATGGCAGTGTGGGTGCGTTTAAAACAACCCCATGATCTCCTACGTGCAATACATTGGTCGGAAGTGTGGGAAAGCTGTTATATGGATGCAGCAACCATAGCTACAGTCAATACAGCTACCGTTGCACCAGTAGCAACGACCCCACTCCGGAAAATAAAAGGGCGCGGAGGTCACACTGACGGAGCAGTAGTCCAGGTCACAGAAACCACGGAGGAAGTAGCGGGTCATTCCGAGACTGATCCCTCCGAGGTGATAGTGCAAGCTTTCCTAACCTTCTTGGAAAGCCAGAGAAAGGGTGGCAATTGGGCGTCGTGGAGAGATGGTGGTTCTCCTCAGGGGAGAAAGATGTACCATAAACCCAGACACTCAAATTGCTACTATTGCGGGCAAGAGGGTCACTTCATTGCTGACTGCCCGAAGAGAGCTGAGAAGGGAGTTGGGAACCAAGGGACAAGTACTGGCGGAAAGTCCAAGGTTCCGGAAAACTCCAGCGGGTCCGCATAAGAAGCGAGGCGGGACCCGAGGAATCTAAAGCGCTTCGTAGTACCACAATTCAATTGGAAACTGCGAATTGTGTGGATATTGGGAGTGAGGCTCTGGCTCCCGTAAGTACGGCAAGGGAAGGCATTGTAAGTCCTTCTAGCTGGAACGCGGATACTGACGTCTGGTTGCCTGGGGAGCGCACTCGCCCACTGGGTCTGTGTGACCTTGTTGAGGGTAGTTCGGGAGACACCGATGTGCGGTGGGGTAAACCCGGACTCCAAGCAGTGATAGGGCAGGTGGTGATAGCGGAGGAAGGTCCCAACACCATAGCTCGTATCAGTCGGATATCCAGCAATGAGCAGCGAACCCTGAGAAATCACGATCCTGTGATCGGTGAGAGATGGTACATGTCGGTATCTGTGAATGGGGATGTCGGTGAATTTCTGTGGGACCCAGGTGCAACCACAAGCCTGATTACTAAGAAATTCTATGATTCCCTCCAACGCCCACCGTCGATGGCTCCGTCCCGTCTGACGTGCGCGATGGGTAATGATTCTCGGATTACTGTACACGGATGTGCTGTGATTCCTGTGGCGATGGGAAGGCGGACGTATATGATCACTTGTCTGGTAGTATCGGGTTTGTCTGGACCCGAGGCCGGAATACTTGCTCGTGACTTCGATCACGTGCATCAATGTGATGTATACTGCTCAGGGAAACTAGCTTTGAATAACGGAGAGGACGCAGTACAAATGCACTACTGGCGTGGACCCCGTTCAAAGCAGCCGAGTCCCTCTGTGAAGTCGATTAAGGTGGAGGAGACAGAGGATGGATACCAGGTAACACTGAGGGAAGCGGTGATTATCCAACCTCATACAGTCACACTGGCCAAGATTGACATTCGCAGGGGCTCTGACGCATCAATAGGTTTGATGTTCGAGCCCGACCAGAGATTGCTGACTGAATTTGCCCTGGGAAGCCTTGATACGTATATATCGGCTGTCAGTCCGACTGCTGTGGTAGCTTTCAGCAATCCGTCCGACCAAACCCTTCGTCTTGATACAGACGTGGTGGTTGGAAAAGTAAGTGAGGTGACGCTGCAATCGTCCCCTCTTACTTGTCCGGAGGGGGTGGATCAAGAGATCAAGAAAGCAATCGTCAACTCAATACAGGTGGTAGAAATACCGTCTGTAGTAGATGATGAGCTGATTATGCCGGACACTCCCGTACCACCTAGTACGGAATGTCCGCTGAAGAAACTTGTTCGAGATACAGACTTGACGGATCCTAGTGAGAAGTCAAGGCTGTTTGGTCTCCTCGACGAGTTTAGGGGGTGCTTTTCTCTACCTGGAGATGGGTGGAAAGAAAAGCCCGGATGTACCCATGTGGTCCGTCACGTCATTGACACTGCGAATGCCCGCCCTATCAAACTTCCATATAGGCGGATTCCGGTGGCAAAGCGTGACGCAGCGGAAGCAGAGATCTGGAAGATGTACGAACAGGGACGCATTGAGCACTCTACTAGTCCGTGGGGAGCACCCATTGTGATGGTAGGAAAGAAAGATGGTACTCAGCGTTTCTGTGTCGATTATCGCCAGTTGAATTCCGTGACGGTGAAGGATAGCTTCCCACTCCCCAGAATTGATGAATGTGTTGAGGCGCTAGGCGGAAACAAGTGGTTCTGCGCCCTCGACTTGGAAAGCGGATACTGGCAGATAGCCATGGATGAGGAAAGCAAAGCCAAAACAGCTTTTCTGTCCAGTGTGGGATTGTTTCAGTTTAAAGTAATGGCCTTTGGACTGTGCAATGCTCCGGCTACCTTCCAGCGAATGATGGATCGGATGCTAGACGACCTTAAATGGAAGTCTTGCCTAGTCTATCTGGATGATGTGGTGGTGTTCGGGAGAACGTTTGAACAATGTCTCCAGAACCTCCGACTCGTCCTGGAGAGAATCCGGGACTATGGATTGAAATTGAAACCCAAGAAATGTGAACTCTTCCGCCGAGAGGTGGAATACTTGGGCAGATTGGTCTCAGACAAGGGCATCCGCGCCGACCCTAGGAAGGTGCAGAAGGTCCAAGATTGGCCGAGACCAGTGAACGCAAAGGAGATCCGGCAGTTTATAGGATTCGCGTCCTATTATCGAGAATTTCAGCCGAAATTTGCCTCGACTGTCGCTCCCTTGCAAGCAATAGTAACCGCAGCTGGAAAATATAAGCGGTACGCTAGATCCATAGAATGGACTCCGGAATGTGAAGTTGCCTTCCGCGGAGTCAAGGAATTGCTAACTACAGCTCCAGTGTTGGGATATCCCCAGAAAGAAGGGAAGTTTATCCTTGATACGGATGCTAGTGGGTTTGGCATGGCGGGCGTCCTGTCCCAGATACAAGACGGAAAGGAGGTAGTACTTGGGTATGCAAGCAACAGCTTGGATAAATCCCAACGAAATTACTGTGCTACGAAGCGAGAGCTTCTAGCAGTACTCACCTATCTGAAGAAGTTCCGGCATTACCTGCTAGGGAACCGGAATTTCTGTGTGCGGACGGACCACGCATCCTTGCGGTGGTTGCTCAACTTCAAAGATCCAATGGACATGCTCGCATGTTGGCTAGCTCAACTGCAAGAGTATGGCCTGGATCAGGGTATGATTCTCCATAGGGCGGGGAAGAAACATCTAAATGCTGACGCGCTTTCTCGACTTCCAACGCGGAAGTGCGGACGCTTAGATTGTGAAGATTGTGGGGCTCATGAAGCAGTTGTCGCTGAGGCAACTGTGACAATGGCCTCACCGAACGAGATAATCCAGAAGGCTCAGCAGGATGATCCGCTGATCCAGCGAGTTATCGATGTGGTGGAAGGTAGGAAACCGCCCCCGGACAAGCAGTCACTGTCAGGGGAGTCGGATGAATACTGTACCTACATCCATAACTTGGGGAGTTTGAAGATGAGAGAAGGTGTGTTGTGCTTGACTTGGGTTCGGCGACGCACTGGAAGAACGTACGTCAGTAAGGTTATTCCTACTGCTCTCCGTTCAGAAATATTCCGTGGAGTGCATGGACCTAAGACCATGGGTCATTTTGGGTTCTTCAAGACCTCCTGGGCTGTGAAGTTGAAATATTTCTGGCCTGGCATGAGGGGAGACCTGAAACGCTGGATTAGGGCCTGCCCGGAATGTAGTATGCGGAAGACGAGAGGTGGTGGCGGAATCACCCCTCTGAAGAAGGAATTGCATGGAGAACGATGGAGCCGAGTGGCTTTGGATATTATCGGTCCCTTCCACCCTACCCCTCGGGGAAACAACTATGTGATGGTTGTGGTGGACCACTTTTCGAAGTGGGCGGAGGCCTATCCAATGCCAGATCACACAGCAGAGCGATGTGCGGGAGTGCTCTTCTGGGAATGGATTTTGCGCTTTGGGTGCCCTGTGTCGTTACAAACGGACGGAGCCCCGGAATTCAGATCTACCCTGTTGAGGAGTCTGTTTGAGATGCTGGGAATCAAGAAATTGATCACCATGCCGTATAGACCGCAGTCTTATGGGCAGGCGGAAAGATTTAATCGGATCCTAGTGGAGCAGCTGTCTTGTCTGACGGATTACAGTTCCACTGACTGGGACATGCTGGCTCCGTGTATTGCTCATGCCTATCGGGCTAGCGTACACGCGAACACGCTGTGCACGCCGAATTCTATCGTATTCGGGACGGACTTGGTCACTCCGATGGACTTGATCTACGGAGTAGAGCCGGGTACCCTGGATTTTCCATGTCGTGTGGCGTTCGTTGAGAACCTAAGACATTGGATGAGGCTAGGGCATCAGTTTGTTCGGGATAATCTCGGAGTATCGGCAGTGCACCAGAAACGAGATTATGACCGGAAAGCAAACCCTAGACGCTTTGAAGTGGGTGCTGTTGTATACCGCTACAACCACCCTCAGGCTAGTAAGAAGATCGGTCCCAAGTGGGATGGGCCCTTCAAGGTGAAAAGATTCATAGGAGGCACAACCTATGAACTTGAGACAGTAAAGGGTATCGTGAGATGTCATGTAGATTATCTCAAACCTGCCTTTGACGAGAACGGACCTATTCAGGTGGTAAATCTAGATAGAACACCAGAATTCCGTGCTCTGAAAGAGGCTGGACGCGATGTCCTGAGGCTGGAAAGTGGCAAAGTCCTTCCGGGGAAGGAATGTCCTGAATTGAAAAAGAAAGATAAAGTCTCTGTATGTGTGAAACAAAGGGGAAGACGGAAGAAGCGGGAGGGGGTGAAAGATAACACTCCTCCCGTGCTAGCCGCCCCCAGAGTTAGCACAGAAAAGAAGAAGAAAGTTGGGAGACCTCGTAAAACGATGGGTAAAACCAGAGTAATACCAGTGCTTCCCAATAGAAAGAGAGGCCGACCTCGGAAGATTCCAGTTGACACTGTGGCTCTGCCAAAACCTAACTCTCCTAAAGTGAAGAGAGGTAGGCCGAGGGGAGCTAAAGGGAAGACTGGAGACGGAAGAGGGAAGAAAGGAGATCAGGACGTATCCCCTGGGAAAACTGTAACGAGAAAACGACTCTTGACGCGAAGGGCTATATATAACCTCCGATCTACTACAATACCCCCTCCATAATTTAAGATTTTTACCAACTTTGTAAACAATCTATACGGGAGTAATAAATTATACATCAACACGGAACATCAAAGTAAAGTAAGAAATGACATAGAGAATTAACATTGCGAATCAGTACAGGCAGGAGCATACTTGTGACCTCCGCACGAACAATAAATCGCGACATCTCTAGAATTACATTTTACATTGTAAGTGATTCCTTCTGAATCAACATACTCAAAAGTTTTAAACAGCCTTTACATAAGGAGCTTTGGTAGACCTGCTACGACAAAACATTTCATTTATGAAAAGCACCAGGCTGTAAGTAAAATGTACTAAACTTCTTACGAATCGGCGGAAAAAAATTTCCGGCTTCCGAGGTTGTTCCGAGTCAGCAGCTGTCAATCCGTTTGAATCGTCAAGAGGTAGTCAGAGTCCACACTGTTTTTATTGGAATAGAGCTCGGATGGATACCACGGCCAGCAAGTGTAGAGCCAGCACTGGTACTGGATATTCGCCTGAGTTATACAAAGCTATACAAAGCTATACAAAGTGACTTTTCGTTTCCATTTATTCCTCCTGTGAAGCCTATAACCTCCATTATGACGGAATCAGAGAATGGTGATATGATTTTCCCTATTGTTGACGAACATGGAGAAAGCATTCCTCCTACCTTGGAAACTCTTGGTGCCGATGTATGTGACCTTATTGAAGGACAAAATGATGCAGGTGAATTTGTGGAAAACACTTATGCTTTTGTTCAGGACTTAGCCAGTTCTCATAAAGAAGAAATCAGCGAACGTGTGGTTATGCAAATCAAGACTAAGAAGCTGGAAAAGCCTAGATGACCTCAAATCCATAGTAGGTAATCTCAAGTACGAACTTAAAGTCCAGAAACAAATCAATAATGACTTGGACACCTGCCTCAGGCAAAAGTCAGTGGTATTTAACAGGGTCAAGGATATTCGTAACAAAGATCTAGACGTAACATGTGCCAAAATTGTTGCTATGGTGTTAAGAGGTTTTACTGAGCAATGATATGATGAGGTGTACCGGCTGGTTATCAAGTTCCAAGGCAAGAACAAAAGACCTGATCCGATTGTGGTAGTGTTCAATCTTCACTCTGATAAGAAATCCTTCATGCAAGCCAAGGGAGCTCTATTTAACAGAAACTATTTCAATCCTGAGCAGTACCCTTCCATAAAGTTTTGGAGTTTCGATGACGACGTAAACCCTGAAGTTCGTCGCAACAGAGGTATGTTAAGAGTGATAGCACGTACAGCCCAGGAATGTCAAATTGATGAAGTTGCGAAGATCAAAGGAGATAAGGTTCAAATTAAGGGCAAAGCTTATGGTGTCAATGACTTGGATACTCTTTCATCTCAAGTCTAGCCAGAGACACTAAAAGTAAAAAAAGTAGGTGGCTGTCTGGCTTACCAAGGGCCTTATGCGTGGCCTGGCAACATGTTCTATTGCCCAATCTCTGTAAAGAAGTTAACGTTCTATTCTGTTGAACACGCTTTTGTCTATTTGAAGGCATTAAAAAACGAGAAATACAATACAGCCAAGCGCATTGTACACATGAGAGATCCTTTTGAAATAAAAGATCTTAGCAGCAGGATTACAGTAGATGATGAGTGGCGCAGAAAAGAAGAGTTGTATCTCAAATCCATAATGAAGGCGAAATTCTTGCAGAACCCCCATCTTAGACGTCTACTCTTATGCACCAAAGATATTAAACTTGTGGAGGCCACTGGAGATGGTAAATGGGGGTGTGGCACCTTCTTAGGTTCATATAAGCTCCAAAGCCACACATGGATGGGTGAAAACCGTCAGGGGATCCTACTGATGCAGATCCGCGATGAGATGAAAGAAACACATAAAGAAGAGTTTAAAATAAATTCAGTGCGGTACTGTAAAATTCAAGATGGCGATCGCCGGCCCTTTCCTCTCTGATATAGAGTTTTGGATTTGCGTTTTCCTGGGATTACGAATTATGTGGTCATACTACTGGTCTGCCCCCTTCGGGGTAAGTTGCTTGTACAATTAGCTGTCTATGTGTAAAATTTTATGTGGTTGTATATTTTTTCTCACAAGTTATATGTTAAAACTTGATCGAGTTGATTCTCTGTTGTCCAATGGACCGTACGCCCTTGTCAACCCATACTATAGGGACCAATCCTCATGTTTTACTTATGCCATTTCTTTTGTGTTTTAATATCCGCCCTAACGTGATGCTATCTGGAACTGCACACAGTGTAATTACACTCCTTGATAAAGTTGACCTTGAATTAGAAAGATGTATTTGTAGTGTTGTAAAGAATGGTATTGGATAGTCTCGAAGCTCTGGGGGCCGAGAAAGGTTTAATAGTCACATCATTGAATGTTTGGTCCTTGCGAAATAAGGTGGCTGAAATCTCTGACACAATACTTTGGGCAAATATAAAGATACTAGCGATTCAGGAATCATGGCTTGAAGTGGATGTTGACTCCCAACTTATACATAATACCCAGTATAAGCTATACAGGTCTGATAGGACTCAAATAGATGGTTTAACAAAATCAGGAGGAGGCCTATGCTGTTATGTCAGCAATGAATTTATAGTTGACCCGTGGGTAATGGAAAAACAAATTTATGTGATGGAGATATTGAAGTACAAACGTTAAAAATTAAGCCTGGTAACAGGAAAAGTTTTTTCCTTGTAAACTTGTATTGCCCTCCGACGGGCAATAAGCAGGGTTTCATTGACAAAATGCATCGCTCCGTGAAACATATTCAGGAACAACACAAGGGGTTACCCATACTGATTTGTGGTGATGTACATATCAATGTATTGGAAAAAAACAATGAATCTGTTAAAAACTTTATACACTCTATCAAAGAATTATCCCTATATCAATGTATTACTAAACCAACTATAGGTATGGTCGCAACACTGCTAACCTATTAGACATAATTGCCACCGATCATCCTCATATAAAGGACTCCGGGGTAATAAATGTCAATTTGTCTGATCATGCTGTTACGTATTTAACCCTTAAAAAGGTCTCTAAACCGGTTGTGAAAAAATCTAAACTCACATGTAGGTTTGACAGAATTAATCTGGATGATTTGGAGAAATATATTGATAGAGTTGCTGGGGAAAAAGAATTCTTTTTGTCTGAAGATGTATCACCCGAAATTACCTGGGCCAACATGAAAAGGTATCTGACAAATTACCTAGATATTAAGTGTCCCTTAGAGAAAATTGACATTGCAACAAGAGGAGAGTTATCGTTAAATGCGGATATACATGTAGCCATTAAAGAAAGAGATCGATTATTTAAAATAGCAAAAAAATCGAACAGTCCTGCTGATTGGCAAGTGTTATATAGTCCTAAAGAGCTATTGTAATGATAATATAGAGAAAAGTCAAAGAAACCCCTATACATTCCGAATCTGCTCTTACCCTTCCCCATTTTGCGCAAATTAACGCCCTACTAATTATTCAATTTTATTATTTGGTGAAGGGTATGCATCATTCCGCATCACGTTTTATTCCAGGTATTGAATGAGAATTATAGGGAATAGTAGGAGAGATAACTAATGGAGAAATGAAACTGAATGTACTATGGACTGGACAAATAGGGAAATAAGAAAGAATTTCGAACTCATTTGTTTTCTATGTCTAAACAGATATGAATTACTGAATTTTGTTTACAATGTGCGTCATCCCGGGAACGCATTTCAAAAGCCTATAAATAAGGAACAAATTGCATTTGAGCAAAATTAATTGAGCAAAATGTATGAGGGAGGGACATTATGTTTTTTGAATATATGCTATTAGCTATTATTCTTTTGTTGGAATTTGTTTTCTTTGTAATGATACAAGAATTAAAGCAATGACATGATGTGTACCCACACAGCAAACAATGGACTTTTCTTATATTGTTCCTATTGTTCCTTGATCGATCTCCATATTATTTGATATTGATAGTTACCTTTGCCATAATTATTGGTTAAAATCAATCTGAATAGATCACATATTAGTCTGTTTGGGCAAGAGCTATCTCCATTCTCTCACACGTTGAACTGATTTAATATAGACAAACCTCAAGAACTTATTATTACATATATGTTCGAAATAATGGGAATAGCCCATTAGCCCCTTACCATTATGCCACTTGTCCTCACCAGGTGGCGGTATTGTTTTCACCAGGTGGTGCAAGTGGAAACTGGGGTGCATTTACAATTACTTTTACAATAAAAATGCCGCTAATATACACTTATATGTGGCATTTATACCATTATAGATATTCCACATAATGTACATAGGAATGTTATAAGTGATATACTCCTATAGTTTATGTGTGTTATATATACATGTTTGATATCGAAACATGCTGTGATCAGAACACTCTTATGATTGTACATATAGATTGTCCCTAGTGGCTTGGGGGAGGCAGAGCCATTCAAGCACTGGAACACATCAGATAGGAGACTTCTACTATGCTTCAGGCTCACTAAGAGGATGGTAGAATTGATGAAAACTGAATGATGCCTTTAAAGAGAAGGCAACACATGCTCTGCCTTAAACACTCTTTGAAATCTTTAGGGAATTATGGTACCCTTCATACCTTTCTGTGAGAAGAAATATATACTACTGCTGCCAGGGCAGGAAAATGAAACTGCCATGAAGTCTGTCATTCATTTCTGATGCTATTGATATAAGGAATCTGTAGTATACAAATATCCCGTTCAAAATGCAATAAGAATTTGCTGATTATTGCACCAATATTGCGTTATACCCTTAGCGTTACTATCTCGCAATCATAGCGCAATAATTATTGCGCAAAAAGCGTCCACGCTCATCACAGAAGTATGGCGAAATGATTGCGCATTAAAAGTCGCGCAGAATCGCGCTCATTTGCCCGTCGGGAATGTGTTGGTGATGAAAAGCTAGAGTCGCCTTAGCCACCTCACACTTTCACATAAACAATTATGGGGGTGTTACAATTCAGGGTTTTAATAATGAGCATTGCAGTAACAAATTGCACAAATAAACTCAGTAGGTTATCACGTATAATGTTTCAAAAACATGATGGATGAGAATATCTATGTGCGTAAATGCCTCATAATGATAATTTGGGGTGTTGATAAATAAAAGAATTTGTAAATGCAAACCAGTAAATCATGACGCCACCTGGTGGAAATAAGTCGGACTAAGCCTGCGACAAGATGAGTCAGGATGAGCCTGATTTTAACTTTAACAAGTACTTAATTGTATTGGCCTATAATTTGCAACAAGTTCAATGCAGGCGGAAATTATTTCTTATTACCATTATTTTAAACGTCAACACTGGTTATTGAATGTCTCTGCGTTTCTAAGGTCATCCTGAAGAAGTATATTTAATTACTTTATGTGTGATTGTCCGTTCTGAAATATATAGTTTATGGCAGGTTAATTATAGAGCGGGGATTTCTCTCTGATGTCGAGGTGTAGAAGAAGGCATATTCCATTAGTTCCTCTTAATCAGTTCACATCCCCATAAACAACAGCTGGGCTCACCTCCCTCGACCCATTTTGGGGGGAAGTTCCTCCTGTCTTAGATGTAATCCTCTCCCTCTAAGCCAGGTCATAATAGCACATATCAAGTAGGCGACCTTTAATGGCACTTAAAATCATAAAATGACGCCTAAATGACCAATGGATATATGGCCTTCCCTCCCCTTCCATCTACCCCTTCCCACTTTCCTCTAAAGGAAAGGAGCGCTAAACTATAGGCTAAGTAACATATAAATTTCATAGGTGAAGTTGAAGCAGAAAACAGACAGGGAGTAGTCGATGCCGGCGTCGATGAACGCCCTTTATTAGCATAGGAAAAAGAAAAAGATTCCTAGGTGCAGGTGTGTAGGGAACGGCAGTCAGCAGCAGACTGAGCACTGTAAAAAGCAGAGTGAGGGTTAGGCATAACTGACCTCAAAGTGGCGACACATCACATTAAGACATTTATACCCACATAGGCAGTCGCCCTATATGTTACTATAAAAATACTTATTATCAATACTATCCTTGTTGGAACCAGCCTTATCCCAATATAATTTTGATTAATAAACCCACAACTGCTCTGGCATGAATATGTGATTAATTTCTCGAGATTTTGTGTCTGAGGCATTTGCTTTATTTTCAAGCAAAAGCCGAAGACACAAAATCGAGGGAATTAATCACTTTAATAGCCGATTTTTGGATTCAATAACACTGTTTAAACACATATTAACAAATATTAGGCTCAAAAAAAGGTTTTAGATGTACTTACAGCATGAAGAACTCCAATAATTTAACTCCTTAACTCCAATACATAGGTTACTATTTTACATCTGACATGGAAAGGACCGAGTCAAATGCAGCCTTTATAATGTCCAAATTAGCATGTTTTACACATTTTAACCCATCACATTCTAATATTTAGATTATTTTACCTCTTTCTAACCAATATCACATATGTACACGTAATCATAACTTCAGAATGTCGTTTACGTCAGCCGCACTCTCCGTTCCAGAAACAAACAAAGCTTCCAGTTTTTGCATGCAACCAAGCATCAGACTTCCGGTTTACGAATGCCGTATCCGTGTGTCTAGGGACTTAAAAAAGAAATAAATAAAAGATTTGAATCGGTAGAAATGTTTTAAATGTTGTTTTAGCCCGATAGCGACGTTTTCCTCTATGGAAATCAAGTAATAAATGAATGGCGATTTCAGAAACCCTGTGTTTACTCTCCGCAAGTTTGCACCGCTTTAGTCGGAATCTAAATGACAACGCGACGGCTGGCCGAATGAACCTCCAGCTTCAACAGCCACTCAGAGATGCGTATTCACTTATGTTTACGTTCAGCCAGCCGCCGTGTTTTCGTAAGGATTCGCTTCTTGCCATCCAAAGCATCGGAGACTTCCGGTTTTCCAATGCCGTGTTGCGTGTGTCTAGGGACTTAAAAAAGAAATAAATAAAAGATTTGAATCGGTAGAAATGTTTTAAATGTTGTTTGAGCCCGATAGCGTAGATTTAGTGTACGGGAATCAAGTATTCAATGAATGGCGATTTCAGAACCCATACGTGCGACCGAAAAAGATGGGGAGACCCTTCGGCATACCCACTCATGTGCACGTTGACTTGGCGTTGCATTGTGTACGGTAGTCTATATAGCGCACGGAGGATTTCATTCGAAAGTGACCCACACGGCAACAAACTGAGGCTTGCACGATGTCCGGCACGATGTCTACTGTGGCGGAATTGACAAATGGATTATTCCCTATTTCGTTGCTTACCACCATTCAGCAAGCAGATCATGCTAAGTACAAGGATATTTGGAACATTATCGGTGATTTTGGAGATATTGTGTAGAGTTTTACATAGCCTGGGCTTGTTTCGTCTGATTGTCGACAGTGTCAGTGACACTGGGAGTCAGCCATTGCTTGCACGATGTCTACTGTCGTCACCTTATGCCAGTTATGGCGAACCCTATGCCCTAAAAACTTAAAAATGGCTAATATTTCCATCGGAAACAGTGGAGGAATGACTTTAATGTGACCAGGACTTCATACACGTTCAAAAATGAACGCGGAATCGACGACAAACAACTAGTTGATGAGGTAAGTGACTGATTGAGCGGAAACGCCGACTGGGGTTTATTTTAACTACATCCGCAAAATAAATCTACATCCGCAAAATAAACCCCTGAATCCGAACAATAATTTACTTCATCCGTTTTCCGGTTTGACGACTTCCTGTCCAAACAGTAATTTATAAGTATCCAGAACCCCAGCAGAATCCAAAGATCTGCTATTAACAAGTATTATATCTGGCACTTCACACTCACTCACATGACACTTCACTCATCAGCAGAGAGCGTTCCGTCCGCGCAAACGTTTCAATTCAAAACAGCAAGCCTGCATATGGCTACTGGTCAGTGGTGGGGGTAAGGGGGTAAGCAGTGGCCGCACGCACTGGCAAGCCATGCACCCTCTTTGGCCTCTATTGTGTCATGTTTGGTTGCTCTTTTTTACTGGCCTTGTGCGCGACGGGAAGCTATACGTAGGTCAAAAAAGGAAAAGATTACATCTTCCTTCAACAATTGTGGAAGTAATAGCAAGAAGTTCTGGCGTAATATAGGGGATCTGCTAGGAAAGACAACTAAGTCCATGCCTGAAAGTTTTATACACAAAGGCAACATTTTGAAAGGTCTAGAGGCCTGTAACAGACTTAACAAATTCTTTAGGAATATGGGTGAAAACACTGAACATCCTAGAGGAAGCTTTGAGTACTTTCTAAATGATAGTCCTGACATTACTGTTGGCACAAGAATCAACATCTCAGAGAAAGCGGTGAAAGACTTTATTGGTAAAGTAGACATCAACAAAAATTGTGGATTTGACTCGGTAAGCATGAAGATCTTGAAGTTGTATCTCAGTAAATTATCACATGTTTTCATGCCGTTACTAAAAAGGTGTATTGATTGTAGTACGATGCCCCTAGAGTGGAAACACTTTAATGTTGTTGCCATACCCAAGAGTGGAAACCTTCGTTACTTTAAAAATCTACGACCAATTGCACTTGTTCCCTTACCTTCTAAGATACTAAGATTTTTTACTTCCAAAAGCAATGTTATGCAATTTTCGATATCAAACACAATAATTAAAGAAAAAAGTACCATAAAACTGGGAAATAATATCCTGAATCCAGTAGAAGAATATAAATATCTCGGCCTAACCATGGACACAAACCTCTCCTTCAAGAAACATATAAATATTATCAGAAATAAAGTTAGTGCAAAATTACGATTATTGTATAAAGTAAGGCATTGTTTAACAGAGAAGAGCAAAAAAGACCTATATAAAATGACCATTCTCCCACACTTCGATTTTGGTGATTAATTGTATGATTCCAGACCAAAATCACTACTTGGTAAGCTCCAGTCCTTACAAAACTCAGCGCTTAGAATCATTTTTGGTAAAACAAAATACACAAATGTGGATCAAGAACATTTAGACCTGAACTTATTACACTTAAACAAGAGGAGACAAAAACATATAATTAATTTAAGCCACTTCATGGCTACCGATGGAACCAATTTGGATAACAGAAAAATTTCAACTAGAAGTCATGCCCAAGGCAGACGTAATTTAAAATTATTACAACCAAAATCTGAAAAAATTCTAAATTCTTTCACTTATAAATCAGCTAAATATTGGGATTCCCTTGAAACTTATGCTCACCAGGTACAGGACCGGAAAACTTTTAGCAAAATTATTGATACCTGTTTAAATACAATTGAAATACTGTAGATCATCCCCTACCATTGTACCAAACTCTGTATATGTATATTACTATGCCTATCTCACGATCTATTGCAGATCTTTCATCCTATTTTATTCTATTTTTATCGCTATTGTATTCTTGATATGTATACATATTCTGTTATGTCTGTATAATACTTCTTGGTCTGGACCGACCATACAAACTACCAACCATTAATTACACTGTTGTTATTGTACCCTAATTTTAACCTCATGCTCTAGTTAGTACAACTTAGTGTTAGCTAATTATCATATATAATATTATCACTTATCACTTTTCGAGTTTACTGAGCCTATATTATTAGGAATGGATACTGGGAAGCTATCAGTGGCAAGCTATTTTGACATTGCCAAAGCTTTTAATCGGATTGACCATGACATATTAAAGAGGAAATTAAATTATTATTGTGTAAATCCCATGATAACAAATATAGTATGTAATTATCTTGTGGATAGGAAACAGAATACTTATCTCAATGGTATGCCCTCAAATCCGATTGCCATACAAAACGGTGTACCGCAGGGAAGTCTAATCGCACCACTTTTGTTTTTAATATATATTAATGATCTTCCAAATTGTTTACAATATCTTAATAATCCAGGACATATAAAAATGTCAATCTATGCCGATGACACTGCTCTCACTGTAACCGGCAAGGATTTGCACGAATGCATCACTGTAACACAAGAAATTGCTAACTGTGTGTCGAAGTGGATGAACTTTAATAAACTTACCATCAATTCAAAGAAATGTATGCTACTGGTTCTCAGCACAAGGCATCGTTTAAAGAAAGTTAACTTTAATAATCTTGCTGATGTCTATATAAATGGCCATGCCATTACAAAAGCTAAACATTGTAAATATCTTGGCTTCTGTATAGATTTGAACCTAAGTTTTAATGAACATTTCTATAAAATGAAATGCACGGTACAGATGAAAGTAAACAAATTTGCTAGATTAAGATTCTTTATTGATGAGCATGTAGCAAAAATGATTGTGAAAGCAGACATATTACCGCTTGCGGATTATCATTTGTTCATGTACAATATGGCAAATGCCAGTATTATTAAGAAGGTACAAAGTACTGTGAATCGTTCGATTCGATTGATATCGTCCAACCATGATCTATCCACACAAGATCTCAAAAACATGTATAACATCAACGAGATAGTAGCAAGAGGTAAAATCGCCATTTTAAGTATAATGGCTAGAAGATCATTAAATCCAGATTATGTACAAATTATGCCTCGCAACACCAGGCAGGCTGAAGGTCCCAACATTATTCAACCGGCTTGCTCCTCCGCAAAATATCTCTCTTCCCCACACTGTCAGGGCCCCATGATGTGGAATAACACTCCTGCAGTTATTAGAGTGAAACCATGGCAGGAAATTAAGATTTATCTTAAGAACATGCTTTGAAATGAACCAATTAGTTGTTGATATAGTGTGAATTTCGGCCCTTCAATCTATATGTGGATAATGGTGATAATCTGTCTTGCCTGAGTTATTTGAAACCAACTGGTTAAATGATGTAAACCTCGTAGTTTTAACAAATGCGGATAGACTTATGTATTTCTTTTAGTTGGCAAAAAAATATAAAAAAAATGTGTATTTCCATTTGTCGTCATATCATGTTGAAATGTCGAGTTCTAGCTTGCTAGGTGAGTGTAGCTTGGAGTTGGATACCTAGTAACTAGTATTGTATAATTGTAGTCTAAATTTTTCTTTAAATTGCTCATTGTTAAATAAGATGATACTGTACTTCAAGAAGGTAAATACCTAACCTAGATCATTGAAAATATCCGATATGTAATTGCTAAAGTAATTTAGATCATGGATACTGACTTATTCTATCTCATTATTCTTAAATTGTACCATTTCTTTTTCACTCGATAACTTGAAACGTACCAATAATGTAGGCAATAATGTATTTTGGATAGATAAACTCATTCTACTTTTCATATAGGGCATGTCTATACATGGGTCAGATTTTCAGAAAATGCACATTATTAGCAGCTCTACACAATTAAGAAATTATGCTAAATCAGACACCCATTTATAATCGGGTCATCTGAGGTTAAGGGTTTCTCCCCCGTTGAACTGGTGGTTCATATTGAAATGCTACCAATATTTGCCCTGAGCTTGTATAAATTGGTGAATAACGATTGACTGGTAGCAAGGGCTGTAAGATCTGGGTTTTGTGTCTTGTGCATAATTCCTGGACTTAACACGGACTCCGGGTTGGAGAAATAAAAGTTTATTTATAATATTTATTAAAATATGATGAATGAGTTGTAGAAGTACATGATTGATAAATAAACTTTGAATTGTATGAAATCGATAAAAGATCAATGTATTTGTTGAATTGATCTGAGTTGAATAGATAAGAGATTTGTAAATTGAGAATTAAAATATCAGCGATGAACAAGCAGTATCATTGATAATCTGAGGTAGCTTTTAAGGTTTGGAGCAGGTTAAGGCTGCTTCCATGAGGTGTCGCTCGATTGGTAGATGAGGACACCTGAAATGTATAAAGTCTAAATATTAAGAAATATTAAGAAAATATGAATGTGGTGGGTGGGAGCGAAATGAAGAATGAGGGTTAGTGAATGGATAAATAGCTACAGTGTTAAGAAGACCATGCAACCCCATTGGCTAATATTGACCAATGCAAGAAAAAGGATCACGAGCCGGACTAAGTGCGATTCACTATAATGATAAATAAATCTTTCAACTCACTTGAAAAAATGTACTGAACACAATTTAAAGATAACCAAGTAAAGACATGCACTCACAATAGCTGAATCATTGGTATTGCAATGAAGATCAAAACTTGTGAACTATTTGTTATTTGTTTCAGGAAAATCAGTCACAAAAAATGGATTCTGAAATTCACCATATTTGAAAAGATCAGAAGCTTTTAAGGAGAGCTTTCATATCTTTCCAATTTTTACCAACAGGACTTCTGGTTCAAAGGAAAAATGTTTTCATTGGCAGAACAAGCATTCCAATTCTCAAAAGCAATTTCAATGAAATCGACAAAAAATATGCAAATTTCTACCAAAAGAATCCTCACGGTGCACCCTCAGATCAAGAAGATAGCTGCCAACGTAACCGCTTCAGAAGACTGGGAAAAAAGTGAGGCGCAGGTCTTGAGAGAGATTGTTCAGGCTAAATTTACACCACACCTGGACCTAAGAAATTAGTAGATAGCAAATACCAACACTTTTATGAAATAACATTTGACCGAAAGAGGGGTACCGGTCACTGCCTGAATGACCCAGCTTTCGACCTGGCAACCTCCATTAGGGAGAAGACCTGGTTTGGAATCATACTGAGTGAAATCAAGAAACACTTTACCTAGCAATTGAATTTTTCAAACCCATGATACCTAGGCATACTTGCTAATCTATCTTCTACCTGTAATATCACGTTTACATTTATCAGTCGCCCAATGTACCTTTTGTTGTTATATCTTGTCAACTCAAACTGTACCTAGGGTAATGGCCTACATATTGTGTATTGTTATTAATTACAAAATTGTTATTAATTACAAGAGATAACTCAAGTCTCTCAATTATATTTAACAAGCTAGTACCCTCACCTACCTTCTCATCTGTTTTTAATCATATCATAAAATGTTGTTGATTAGATTATCTTGTTTTGAACCCTAAAAGGGATCTTTATGTCTACGATAGTAGCGATTTGTTATTTAACCCTGTTTAGGGATGTATGTATGTATGTACTATTCTTATTTCCGTGAATACAGTTACATTATATCGGAAAAAGGAATAAAGTTATACATCTTATATAACAAAACTTTCAAGAACTCCTGGTTTTCCAAGTCTTCCTAAATTACAAGGATGGTGGAAGAATAGTATTGTTTGATTGAGATTCCACAATGCTTAGATGTTAAGTATTAAATAATACAACAAGTGACGTGGGTACATAACATATACTATATGGGAACTATCGGAGTGTAGTTCAATAAGAAATTTTTAACATTATTATATTACAAAATTACAAAATTACAGTACAACACATAATATTTTCATTGAGTTATTCCAATATCAATTACTTATTATGTTTGAGATAATAATACAATCTCATTATAATTTTACATAGGAGCTAGACTATACTTACGGTCTATTACCTTTGAACATTTTGTTTACATTCGTAAGTAATACAGAAAGTCATTCTGCAAATGGAATTACAGCAATAAACAGCAAGTTATAGTACAAAATAATGTAGTGAAATCACATATCACTTTTGTTTGATAACCTGATAATCCCCTGATTTGAGTTAAAACGCTTCTGTGTTTGTATTGAGTGTTTATATAATCATTATTCAACAATACTCTTTCCAGAATATTATATTTTCAACCAACATAAATTTCAATTCATGTTGCTAAAAATATAGGTTTTGAATTCCTTTAAGCATTGAAACGATTTAGCTTTTGGTGATAATTCATTCCATAAAATTGGAATTTGGTAGATTAGCGATTTTTTCACTCTTTCAGTATGGGGTTGAGGTACTATTAATAATTTCCCATTTTTATGGGATCTCAGGTTCATATTATTATTATCAATAAAAGCATCATTATGACTCAACTCAAAAGCCATATGAAGAGCATGGTGTTTTCTTCTTGTGGCTAAAAATTCTAAGTTAAGTTCATTGTGTTTTTCATCAACATTATCCATTTTATCTAGGCAAAAAGCTACTCTTAAAAAAGAGTTTTGTATTGTTTGAAGTTTTTTAAGTAAGGATATGGGTGCTACATTATAAAAGCAGTCTCCAAAATCAATAATAGGTCTCACTGCTACCTTGTATAGTGTCATGATATTGTTTGGAGATAAAGATTTTTGGACCTTTTTTATTGCTTTCAATCTGTTAGAGGCTTCACTGATTTTTTGGGTTAGATGATTTTTAAAAGTTAAGTTATCATCTATAACCAAACCTAGGTAGGTGTAGGATTTTGTATAGTTCATTATATCATTTCCAAGCTTGAAAACATGTTTATTGGAGATATCTTCACTCTTTGTTGGAAGTATTTCAAGAATATTACTTTTCTCTATGTTAATAGAGATTTTGTTTTCTCTACACCATAGGTTTACTTTCATTAGGTCATCTTGTAAATCTTTATTTACTTTTTGCCTAGACGTATGTGAAGTATAGAGGACAGTGTCATCAGCAAAGTGTTGAATATTTACATTAGAGACAACTGTTGACAAATCTTTTATATACAAGAGGAACATTAATGGTCCCAGACCTGTTCCTTGAGGAACACCTCGAGTTACCCTTCTCAAACCAGAAGTAACATTATTAATATTAACTGCTTGGAATCTATTTTTAAGGTAGTCTTTAAACCATAGGATTGTATCATCGCTCAGGTTAAAAGAAGGTAATTTTTGTAAGAGGATCTCATGGTCCACAGTGTCAAACGCTTTCCTGAAATCCAGGAAAGCTAGAACTGTTTTTTCTTTTTTATTAATACTATCATATATTTGGTGAAATAATCGGTGATGAGCTTGATTTATCGAATGTTCTGATCTGAACCCAAATTGGTATTTATAAAATAGATTTTTTGTCTCTATATAATTGTAAAGTTGGTTGTGTATTGCTTTTTCAAGGATTTTCGCTGGAAGTTTTATTAAACTTATTGGTCGATAGTTTGAAGGGTTATTTTTCGATCCTTTCTTATATAGTGGAATTATGGTAGCAGTTTTAAAATCATTTGGTATTTCCTTCTGGTTTAAGGTAAGGTTACATAAGTATGTAAATTGGTTTGCCAGCTCAAATAAACATGGTTTGAGCACTTTGGTTGGCAAGTAAGGTATTCCAGATGCTTTACTGGATTTTGACTTTCTTATATAGTCAGATATTTCCTGAGAGCTAAATTCATCGAAGGAGAAAGGTTCATCAGCATTATTCATATCAGTCATATTAGAGTTTTGGAAAGAATCTCTTTCCTGATCATCCAACGGCTTGATATTTACAGCTAATTTGTCGCCAATTTCAGAGAAAAACTTATTTTGCATTTCGGCTGCATCCAGACCAGTTAGTAGATTTTCCTCTTCATCAATGAGGCTGATAATCTGTTTTGTTTTAACTTTATCTGGGGCCGGAAAAGGTTTTATTGTATCCCAGAATTGTTTACTGTCTCCTGGATTCTTCGTTAATTCATCTTTAAGATGATTAGCCTTTAATATTTGTATTTTATTATTCATTTGGTTTCTCTTCTTTTTAGCTAGATCCCAATCCTCTGCATTATTAGTCTTTCTAGCTAATTTAAATACCTTATCTCTCTCCTTCGATAATTTAATCAAGTCCTTGGTATACCAGTGTGGCCTCTCTTTTATCTTCTTGAATTTCTTTTTGGGGCACATTCTGTCCAAAAAATGATTTATCTTAGACAACATAAACTCCCAACAAAAGTTCACATTTCTTGATTCATAAAACTTTGACCAATCCTCATTTCTCAGTATTTCTTTTAGAATTTTTAAATCCAAATTGATTGTCATCTTTATCCTAATGTAACTAATCTTTTGAAAGAAACGAAAGTCGGCAGCCAACGGAAGAACTGGCATGCTTCAATGTCAGACTTGTCCGACCATTTGTAATCAAGATCTTGCACTAAAGGATATTTGAATTGAATTGAATACCTATCTAACAGTAGACAGTAGATTTGGCAGCCCCTCAATGCACCAAACAATGCACCAGCAGTCCCTAAATGCAGGTTGTTAATCCTTCTATGATCAATATGCCTACTGAGGCGGGCTGTCTAATTGTGTGTTTTAAGATTTGTATTCAGCCAGACATTATGCAAGAGGTACAGTATTCGCAGAACAAGCTGATTTAAATCAATAGAAAAAATATATGTAGAAAAACATATCACAAGGTAGTAAATTATTCTAGACCATCTATGAGGGTTATAAACAGTAGAAAAAGGTAATAACCTTACAAATCGTGACAAATTCGCAGATATTAATAATAAATCACACACCCGGGACAAAAGGCCTTACAACCGAATGTCTGGGGAAAGCCAAATCAAAATACATCGCCACCTAGTGGCTTATCACAACGACATCGCATTAGTAGATTAGTAGACAATTCAAATAGACTATCAGTCAGTTGTTGATACACACACATTATCCAATAATTCACAAGTAAACTTGTCTTTATAATAAATAATTAATCCTCCACCTCGTTTACCAAATATACAATTTTCAACCCTTTACTCATCGGGATTCAGCCATCAATACTCGTGAAAGACCAAAAGTATGTACGTCCCAAATAAAAACATAAATAATCACAATATATCTCACAGACCATAACCATAGTCAGCCTATGAGCATAAAGCACAAATCTGGTTACATAATGACTCTCAACATGGCATTTCAGATAAGTCAGAAGGCAAACAAATGAATTTTCTACTAACCACATCAGCAAAAACTGACATATTAAATTATCGATTATTGATTATTTATTCACAAACAGATGTCGGCGGAACATAAATCAGGACATTAGCACTGATTCTAATAAGTGAACATTAATACAAGAATATACAACAGAGTCTATTACTCATATCCTTGAAAAGAACTATCAGGACAACTATGAAAAACAATCTGACCCACCCAGGAGATATGGACAATTGACATTTTACTTAACCTATGCATTCACATATTAATATCTTTTGTTAAATAATTTCGGTTTGCCTGGAAGACCTGCAGGTCTATGGCGCGCTGATGGTGTATTCATTTCTGATTGTATGTATGTCTATTCAGAATAAAAATCATATGTATAAACACATCCATGTGCCGTCAAATTGGTTCCGGTACGAAGAACCCACTGGCTCAAAGATGACGACCCATGTCTTGTTTTGTTTTAATATTTTTATTCAGCGATGGCATTTTGCAAAATTGAGTACAATAATTCTCATTATTATACACGCATTCAATACTGAGGCCCCGACAGCCGCACATTACTTGTAACGTGGTATTGGACTAGTACATTACCAGCTCGTTGTCATGGCGACGCAAGTTTGGTGGCGCAAGATTGCCGACGCAAGGTTGCCGACGCAATCAACTTACTATAAGGCATGTATAATAATCAACTTATAGGACTCGTTGCCGCACGACGCGTAAATAAAGGACTCAACCTGCGGTCTCGTCCTTTATTTACGCGCCGTGCGGCAACTCGTCCTATAAGTGCTAAGTACGTGCTGGATTTAATATACATAGCAAAAATTCAGGGAAACATTAACAAAAATATTAAAGATTATGTGAGAGAGAGAAGCAAAGAAAGAACGCATTTGAGAAATCATTTTGGACGTTAGTGGCCAATATAGACGAAAATACAGTATAAGTCCAAACCTATACGTATATTCAAAACATTGCAAGATATGAAGAAATGAAAAAATACAATTAAATCAACGTTTATCTAATTACCCATTACACACAATCAATTTTCGTAATTACAACATTACACAATATCACATACCCATTTGCGCTTACAAAAGTGCTGCCAGCCGTCATGTCGATCACAACAGAGTTGCAACACATGCACAAAGGTTAAAAAAAGGATAGAATGTTGGCAATCTTGCCATCAAGCCCAGATATTTATATTCCAGTAATCACCAACATATTAGGAACGTGAAAGGCAAGGCTTGCTCTGTTTACAACCATTGGTTTCCTGAGACGTTTTATGACAACTCACGACATCAAGTACCCCTTTATTATTTATGTCAGTGAGATGGCTAAATATTGGTTAGTCAGAGATAAGATTCAGAGATTCAGTCACTACCGAGAAACAGCAATTGTTATTTGTCACTATAAAATGCTTTCGTTATTTGTGGCATTATTTTCGTAAAATGTATTAAGGACTTTTTCAATTTTGTCAGGCTAAGAAAGGGTTTTGGTCAGTTGTCTCTAGCTGCCTGGACATGCCATTACATAAGAAGACGCCATGCCATAACAAACTCAACCCAACTCAACTGACTCATAACAAACTCAACCCAACTCAACTGACTCATAACAAACTCAACCCAACTCAACTGACTCATAAACAAACTCAACCCAACTCAACTGACTCATAAACAAACTCAACCCAACTCAACTGACTCATAAACAAACTCAACCCAACTCAACTGACTCATAACAAACTCAACCCAACTCAACTGACTCATAAACAAACTCAACCCAACTCAACTGACTCATAAACACCATAACTCATAAACTCAACTGCTGCTCCCGCCTCACAAGATAGGAACACTCCCACCAAGCTCAGCGTGTTCATAACTAGACTCACCCCCAAGATCCCATAAGTCCACCCATAGAAAAAGTCAAAAACCCCAGAATCAGTGCAACTTTGGCTATGCATGAAATAACGCTTCCACTTATGGGACGCATTCTCAAACTTGGGGATGAGCCCTTCACCGCAGCCACGAATATAGAAATAGCAGCAAGAATCAGGCACGCTGATATTATCCAACCCACCCTGTCCCCGCCAGTCAGTGTAATTGTTGATACCGCAGCAGGTAAAGTCTTGCTGGATGTGGTCCCATACCATCACCTCAGATGTATTAGCTTTATACCTTTCCAAAGCCTCGCGAACATGTTCCGCAAAATGTAGGTTAGTTACAGCTATCATTGCACTTGCACATGCCAGTAGTGTAAGTAGAAAGATCAGGGAGACAAACATTTGGATTATTTTCATGCTGGAGTCCATGAAGACATCAAGGATGGCCAACAATATGGCCACTACTTCTGACATATAGCCAGTGACCATCGTCATGGTCAGTATGACTGGCGACACCTCCATGTATGTCCACCCTTTCACTGCCCCATAAGTGATGACCACAGATAATGTAGAGTCTGCTGTAATCACTATCAACTTGATAATTAAACCTGCTATAAGTTTCTCCATTCTATCATTAATTTATCTTTTAGATTTGTTTATTGGTTAAGTTGTTCTTATGGATCTATCTATCGATTAATAAAATCTTTGGTGTGAAAAAAAGAAAAGAAATCTATTCATCTACATATAATCGTGTTGACTCAGTTGGTTCAATTTGCAAATAAAAGATAGGAAGGACGGGACAGGACACTCAGATCTATGATGTGATTTCTTAATTAAACAAATTTATAGTAAATACTAGAAATAATGTTAAAAAGGAGTAAGGTAGAACTCATGAGATGTAAACATCTAGATCTTGTCTCTTGATCTTTTATTGGTAAGTTATCATTGACCTAAATACAGTTGTGTTATTGAAATGAAAAAGAATAAGATCCGAAGTGGATGAGAAAAAGAAAAGTATGTGAAATACCAACAAAAATATGAAATGTAAGGGGGACTGATGTTGAACTTTAGATGTCTAAAACCCTCGAGGAGAGGATATCGTGAATACAACCTTTTCAAAATAAAAAATAAGCAAAAGAATACTGAGAACACACAATAAGTAAATAATTTTAGAACATCTCCTTGTCGATCCGACCACTCTGATCCTCCTTATCAGAATGAAGTCAGTAATCACACAAATTATTATACAAATTACACTTCCACCAATTCATATAATTCTCTAACAATGTGTAAAATACTCAGAAATGTTATGTGAAAATTTGAGAAAAGTTCCCTGTGGTTTTGGCTCAAATATTTAAACCATTCTTGATTCTTGTTAATCAACATATAAAATTATATAATACAGTTGTATAGCTGGTTGTGGTACAACTCCAATAAGTCTCCCTTCCACTGTCCTTGGAATCGTAGCCTTCCTTGCACTTCCTAAGATTTTACTTCCGTATATATATAGGCCTACTGCTTACTAGCCTTGATGTCATGTATTGTGCTTGAATAAGTCCTTTACTATCAGTAGTATACTACCATGTATGACCTGCCTCTTTATACTTCCATAATGTTCCTTACTGCCAGTAGTATACTACCATGTATGCTCTGCCTCTTTATACTTCCATATGTTCCTTACTCCCAGTAGTATACTACCATGTATGCTCTGCCTCTGTATACTTCCATATGTTCCTTACTCCCAGTAGTATACTACCATGTAAGCTGTACCTCTTTATACATCCATATGTTCCTTACTCCCAGTAGTATACTACCATGCAAGCTGTACCTCTTTATACTTCCATATGTTCCTTACTCCCAGTAGTATACTACCATGTATGCTCTGCCTCTTTATACTTCCATATGTTCCTTACTGTCAGTAGTATACTACCATGTATGCTCTGCCTTTTTATACGTCCATATGTTCCTTACTCCCAGTAGTATACTACCATGTATGCTCTGCCTCTTTATACTTCCATATGTTCCTTACTTCCAGTAGTATACTACCATGTAAGCTGTACCTCTTTATACTTCCATATGTTCCTTACTGCCAGTAGTATACTACCATGTAAGCTGTACCTCTTTATACATCCATATGTTCCTTACTCCCAGTAGTATACTACCATGTAGGCTCTGCCTCTTTATACTTCCATATGTTCCTTACTCCCAGTAGTATACTACCATGTATGTTGTGCCTCTTTATACTTCCATATGTTCCTTACTCCCAGTAGTATACTACCATGTATGCTCTGCCTCTTTATACTTCCATATGTTCCTTACTTCCAGTAGTATACTACCATGTAAGCTGTACCTCTTTATACTTCCATATGTTCCTTACTCCCAGTAGTATACTACCATGTAAGCTGTACCTCTTTATACTTCCATATGTTCCTTACTGTCAGTAGTATACTACCATGTAGGCTCTGCCTCTTTATACTTCCATATGTTCCTTACTGTCAGTAGTATACTACCATGTAAGCTGTACCTCTTTATACTTCCATATGTTCCTTACTCCCAGTAGTATACTACCATGTAAGCTGTACCTCTTTATACTTCCATATGTTCCTTACTCCCAGTAGTATACTACCATGTATGGCCTGCCTCCCAATGATATCTCTCTGGTAGGCCAGTTCTTCCTGAGATTTATTTATACTCCCCTATGGTCCTTACATTCTTGTATAATTTCATTTCGGTCAATTACTTGTCAATATTCCACTTGCTACCATTGCTGTATATATGGCCGGCCAGTTATATATTCAGGCACGATGCTAAAAGTATAGAGAGAGATGTGTGAATGGTAATATAGAGAGAGATGTGTGAATGGTAATATATAGAGAGATGTGTGAATGGTAATTAATATAGAGAGATGTGTGAATGGTAATATATAGAGAGATGCGTGAATGGTAATATATAGAGAGATGTGTGAATGGTAATTAATATAGAGAGATGTGTGAATGGTAATTAATATAGAGAGATGTGAGAATGGTAATATATAGAGAGATGTGTGAATGGTAATATATAGAGAGATGTGTGAATGGTAATATATAGAGAGATGTGTGAATGGTAATATATAGAGAGATGTGTGAATGGTAATTAATATAGAGAGATGTGTGAATGGTAATATATAGAGAGATGTGTGAATGGTAATATATAGAGAGATGTGTGAATGGTAATATATAGAGAGATGTGTGAATGGTAATATATAGAGAGATGTGTGAATGGTAATTAATATAGAGAGATGTGTGAATGGTAATATATAGAGAGATGTGTGAATGGTAATATATAGAGAGATGTAAAAGTTCCCACAAGCGAACTGAGATTATTTAACATGCAGGTCACCATGTATTTCTAAAGTGGAAAACCTTTAGTTCAGGAACCATGAATAACATTTAGCACATGTGACTTACCTTAAGGTCACCACGAACAGCAGAAGCCAGTGTGAATGTTAGCACTTACTGATGGGACTATGAAGGATAAACCTTAATTCCCACACAGTAACCACACTTTTTTCATTATTGATTTGAGGCCCATATAATATTTAAACAGTTCTCATGAAACCACGCATTGTCGGCCTTGGACGTGTTGTGGCGTTGCCATGTACTCATCTTATATTCATTTCTGGTGAGTTTCAGGAAAATGAGTCATAAGTTGCAAATCTGATATTTTTCAAAGTGTTTTTTTCACAAGATCACACTATTGGAATGTTCTACTTTTTGGAGGGTTTATCACTTATAGCTACATCAATCGATGTATCAAATCTCAGGACAATCTATGTAATATATCCTTTCGTTTTAAAGGTCCTCACATGGACTACATTTAGTTACTTTACTGTTTATTGACCTACAGAAATATTGGAAACCTATTTTTTCAAAAACGAAAATAACAAATTTAAAATCTAGAAATACTTATTAGATTATTAGACTGTTTACTATCGTTGGAATCGGCTAGATCTCATCTTTTCAGATATGATGATATCTCAAAATCCATTTTTGCGACTTGTGACTCATTTTCCTAAAACACATCACAAAATATATAATAGATAAGTACAGCGCAGTTGATGACGCATTTCTATGTGCTAATAAGTAATTGATAACGTTTTCGGCCTATGCCATTGTACTGTACATTGCCTGTAGATGAAGCACTTTATCTCCTTGATTGATGATGGCCAACGCAAGAGCATTTAACAACTGAATCCATCTTTTATTCATACTTTGAGTTGAGAATTAAGAGATAAAGTCTAAAATTCACATTCCCTTCAAGCAAATGCTATGGGAAATGGAAAGGCATGGCAATCCTACTGAATTATATACTATATAATGAATAGTCAATAAAACTATTAACGGACAACAGAGTCCTAGTTCTTAATAATGCTTTATTCATGTTGTCGGGGGCGTGTCCCTTGTAGTCACGCCAAGCCAACGCTGACATTGAGCACTTAGATCCTGAGTTCATGGTCGTGAAGCCGAGGTTTATCATTCCGGGAGGCTTAGTTTATTATCAATGCATGCAGTTCAACACAATGACAGAGATATTTCCAATCAACACAATGCCAAAGATACTCTGTTATCATTATTTACAAGTTTTCTGTCTAGTTTAACAGAAGTTACCCGAATTGTAGAGCTACCAATTGTGCATTTTCTGAAAATCTTACCCTTTTAGATCACAACATAATCCCGCATTAAATCATAAACCTATAACATGAATAGAAGGATGCGGTTTCCATAGCATTGAACTGGTATAAACCGGTTTAAACCGGTTAAAGCCGCCTCAGTTATCAATGGAGAATCAGTTGAAACAAGTGACAAGTTGTGAAAGGCGATTAGAGTATCTATTTGTCTCAAAATTGATATTTTTCAAAGTGATTTATTGACAAGATTTCTTTGTTGGAATGTTCTGATGTTTGGAGGGTTTAGCGCTCTACATGTCCCAAATCCCAAGGTAGTGTATTAGATATATCCTTGCGTTTCGAAGTTAAATTGATCCTATGGAGTACATTTAGTTACTTTACTGGTAATTACACAAGCAGAACCATTGCAAACATTTTTCAAAAATAAAATATCAAAGTTCTAAGTACTTAAAGTGTCTTCATGTTTACTATCATTAGAATCGACTTGATCTCCTCTTTTAAAATATGATGTAATCTCAAAATCCATACTTGTGACTCATTTCACTGAAACACATCAGATATCAGCAGTAGAATAGAATAGAATAATCTCTTATTTGTCCAAGTTGTACAATGAGTTAGACAAACAGGTCTACAGGCCTCTGGGCAGGTCCAAGCTCTTCCAGGCGTTACCTTGATAAGGCAACAAAAAATATAGGTGTGTTTCCGATTTATCTGGCTGAAAATATAGGTAGGTGGGGGTGGTAACATTTTTTTTTGTTAATTCTTTTTGTTTGGAAACCACCTCCCAGGAACTGAAAAAAATGTCTTTTTCATAACAATAGTTGTTTTGAACATGGGAAATGTGCTTTTTGACAGTTTTGGCTTAGGAAACCCGATTTTCCCGCTTTGATAAGCTTTTTTAGTCAAAAAATCAAAAAAAAGTAAGATATGGTGGGAAAAAAATCAGGTATGGCAAAAAAGAATTTAGGTAGGGTAAGCTTTTTCTAGGTAGGGGGGGGGGGGGTAAATCGGACACACGCCTATTTTTTTTCATTGGCCTAGTAATTTACTATGATTCTTGATGCTATCTTTAGCTATCTTCCCAATACGCCAATCATAATTTACAATACATCATAAGTCCATTACAACTGACAAACATCACTTCTATTATTTCAAGTTCGATCACAAGATAAAACGGGAGAAAAGATGAAACGTTGATCAAGCTTGATATTGGATGAGCTTGATAATAGGGGCATTGCATAGCCGCCATTTTGAATCCTTATTCGCATGGCATTATTATACCGAAGGGATGGAGTGCGATTTGACCCGACATCAAGATCGATTTGACATCGACAGAGGGCTATTCGGTATTTATTACATACTGATTTATTGATTCATTTGTTATATTTACCTTCATATGACTGTTTTTCTTGACGAAAACTTACGAAACATGCAAGGCAGTGCTACGCTTCTGCCGCCAAGAAGCGCAACGTCATAAACCAATGATGTTACGTTATTTGGGTCACATGCTTCCATGACAACCCGAATCACATACATATGTGATACGAGATTTCTAATGGCACCCCTGAATCAGGCGCTCTTAAGGTCCGATTCCACTGGTTCGCTTATATATGTGCTCATGGCTCGCTCTAGCTGCGCTTGTTTGTGGGGTGCTTGTCAGTCGCTCTTCATCCGCTAATATTTTTAGCGCAATACAAGCGCAGAGCGATTCTACTGAGATTCTACTGTTGCGCTTGTTTCCTATATGAAATCAATGGTAAATGAGTTTGTGCGCTCTTACTGCGCTCTTGGTCCGCTTCTTTAACAGGTAGAAAGAGCCTTGTGTTGCTGCGCTCATATCAAACAGATCAGATATAAGCGCAACGTCCTGCACTCTTCTAAAGAAGCGCACATAGCCACTTTTTAGAGCGTATAGAAAGCGCAATAACCGATTCTATTAGACCGCTCTGGTTTCGCTCAAACTTCGCTTGTTATGCGCTCAAGACAATAAAAAAGAGCGGGCCATGAGCGGGCCAAAAGAGCGAACCAGTGGAAACGCAGCCTAAATCATGTATGTATGTAATAATGGGACTAATGGTACAGTGCAAAATCTATATAAATCATGCCATGTTCAGCATGGAATATCTATCAATGCTCTAATGTCAATATCCATGTGTTATACATGTTTCCATAGCACAAGCCTCCCTCGTTCCCATCATGCATTTGGTTTTCATAGAACATTTATAAAGGCTGTGAATACATTCTTGCAATATTTATAAAAACGTTCGCAAATATTTGTAAGTCAGATTTCATAAAAATCCATCCCATGATGCACTGTACCAGACATGCGCAGTGGCACATGCAAGTCCTTTATAGCAAGACCTCTAGGACTGTTGTGACGTCAATTTCTATACTAGAAATACTAGTTGGGTAGAGAAGAGGGCGAAATTTGCCTAACATACAAAAGTTGTGATATAGTTTTTTTCTCACAGGATTCTTAATATATGGGTGTTGGCCAATGATTTTCAGGTGGATGGCGCATTGCCACCCTTTAGCATTTTGAGAAATCCAAGATGGCCACCAAGATGGCCGCCAAAGTAAAAAAGTGCTCATAACTAAACAAGTTGTGGTCCGAATCTTTAATGTTGCACCATTTTGATATGGTTTTGGGGGTCAAGGAATCCATTAAAATAGTTTTCAAGGGTGTCAGATCAGTTGCCATGGAGATACGGTTACCATGGTTATTCAAATCTTTCAAGAATTGAGGTTTCTTGGGGAATTTCACATGTTTATCAACCCAACATCACAATGATTTCATTCCAGCAATGCAAACATATCTTAAGATACATTTCATAGGCATCAGATGTGTTGTCAAGGGCACATGGTTGCCATAGTTACTAAATGCATGCAAGACATTCATTAGGGCCAATGGGAAAATTGCTCATAACCTAGGAAGTTGTGGTCCAAATTCTTAATGTTGCACCACTTTGCTCTGGTTTTTTGGGTCAAGGAATCCATTAAAATAGTTTTCAAGTGAGTCAGATTGGTTGTCATGGAGATATGGTTACCATGGTTATTCAAAACTTTGATGAAATTAAGATATCTTGGGGAATTTCACAATTTAAGATGTATTTCATAGGCATCAGATAGGTTGTCATGGGAATATGGTTGCCATAGTTACTAGTTGGAGGTGGAGGTGGAGGTGGTGGAGGAGGAGGTGGTGGGGGAGGAGGTGGTGCAGGAGAAGGTGGAGGTGGTGGAGGAGGAGGTGGTGGAGGAGGAGGAGGAGGAGGTGGTGCAGGAGAAGGTGGAGGTGGTGGAGGAGGAGCAGGAGGAGGAGGTGGAGGTGGAGGTGGAGGTGGAGGTGGTGGAGGAGGAGGAGGAGGAGGAGGTGGAGGAGGAGGAGAAGGTGGTGGAGGAGGAGGAGGTGGAGGTGGAGGTGGGGGAGGAGGAGGAGGAGGTGGTGAAGGAGGAGGAGGAGGTGGAGGTGGTGGAGGAGGAGGAGGAGGTGGTGGAGGTGGGGAAGGAGGAGGAGGTGGTGGTGGAGGTGGTGGAGGTGGGGGAGGAGGAGGAGGTGAAGGTGGAACGGTATGTATCTCCTCATTCATTGTTTTGGAGACAAGTGTGACTAATCCTGAAGCAGGGCAGTAGACAATTATCGTGGTTGAAATGTTTTCACTCATGTTATGTTACTCCTTGGTTGTCTTTCTCTAGACATAAAGATAGCATAATCTGTAAAATTTAAGTATGGATGGCCAATGTACCATATGAATTGTTTTTTGTTTTTTTTTAAAAAAGAGAAAAATGTGGGACGTAGTCTATAGGCCGGTGTAAAATAGCTTTGAAATCATTATTATTATAGAATTTCTAGGTTGGTAAAAGTAAGTGACAAAATTCACAAATAAAGTCAGTCAGATTTTATTTGAAGTTGTTGATATATTTGAAGATTATCATAACTTACATGTTTCGGGCTGGGTTGGGCCCTTCATTAGAAATAGATTGCTAGAATCAATGCACTGACAAATATACACGGATTTACCTGGTATTGACCGAATTGCAGCCTAATAAATGTGTTTTTCTATTATGTTTTCATTCATGAGCTTGAAACGTACCAACTTGTTGGAATTGTCTCTTGAAATAAAATTGTAAAAAAAAAAAAAAAAAAAAAAAAAATGTTAGTAAATATGTAGAGCTGCCAATTAGGCTCATAATGACGTGGCATTATAGGGCATTGAATGGGTGGCGCCACCTTCACGACTTATAACTGAACTGCATCACAAGTCTGGAATACACGCCACTTGGACTCTCGCTTGCACCCTAGTCAGAAGCGAAATCGCCCACCCTCCGCCCTAAATCTTTTACCAAAAGACTTCACAAAAACTATTCCACAAACGATTATTTCTTTTAATACTCAACTATTTATTATCCAGCAATTTCAACAGACAATGTGATATTTATGTGATATACTACAACATTTATTTTATTCAACAAATGAAAATGTTCATCGCTGGACCTTCATAACCTTTTACACAAAATAATAAACAAAATGTATTTTAATTTTTTTACTAACCTTTAAATCACATATCTCAAATACATTACAACTGGTCTCTTCTAAAACTCGTCTTTTATACAGGGCACGCAAATCATTAACTTTTAATGCTAAGCGTGACCTCTATAAAATGGCCATTCTCCCAAATCTTGATTTCTGCGACTTCATTTATGATTCCGCTCATCAATCACTACTGAAACAACTACAGTCGCAACAGAATCTTGCGCTCAGAATTATTTATAACAAGAGTAAATTCGAAAATGTAGATAATGAACATAGATTATTAAATATCTGGCCTCTACAAGACAGGCGCTATAAGCACCTGCTGGACATGGCCTTTTATATGGCCCAAACCCAGAGAATCTAGATAAGCGTGATCTCCCAACAAGGAGTCACGCCAAAGGGATGAAAAACTTAAAGGTTCTTAACACTAAGTCAACAAAAATAATGGAATCACTGACATACAAATGCCAGACACGATGGAATGACCTCGGTCTCATGGCTCATAAAATTGAGGATAAAGCGGTGTTCAAGAAATATACAGAGATTCATTTTTCACCCTTCCACTCGAATGACCCGAAATCTTAGAATAATCTGCTTTGTGGCTGACCTCTCTACTCGCGCTTCTCCCTGTACTTACCTGTACTTATGTATGGTATTGTAATGAATTTTAATATTGTGGAACTCCGAAATCACCTATATCTAATCACCTCATGTATCATCTCATACTCGTTTTTGATTCTTGTCTGCACCTGTGTACATGTGTGTTTAAGTGTGTAAGTGTTTTGTATTATATTACAGATTTTCTTTGGCACAACCGTGGCAAAGCCACCATTTATTGATTCTCACGGAACATATGTATTCCTCTAAGCTACTGTATAACTTGCAGTAAATATTAATCTGGAGATTTGTTGTTACCTCTCCTCTATTTCTGCACATATTACTGTTATCATCCTGCTGTGATGTAACAATACTCAATTCGCCGCTGCCTAGAATATCTTGGTGTTGATGTTGGAGTATGTTTCTTTGTATAGCATGGAGACGCTTCACATTGATCATTAATTACTTTCATCCATCCTCGGAGGCTAATTGTTTACCTCCTTTAAAATTTGGGGATGCAGCTCGTTTGCTATTTGCATGTGTTGTTCGGATTTGAATTTGAATCTGGGTCTAAATTGAAAATTTGGAGTTAGATTTGGATTTAAATTTATTGTTTCTTAATGTCAACTAATACCTGCTACTCGCAGCTATTAGCTTCGTAAGTGTTGTAACCTACGGGCTACCCACAAAACCACTGTTAAAACTTGTTAATGGAATTCATATGTAGGCATTCATCGGAGGAAATGATATTATTTATCATCATTGATCGAACGACCTAATTTGTAATTTCAACATACTTGCAAATAAAGAATTCTTGAATTGAATTGAATTGAATTGAATTTACTCTTTGGCTCCTCATTTAATGGTACATTATCTGAAAATCTGACCCATACTCAGTCATGCATATCAGGCATAAATCCAATGTCACAGACTAAAAAACGATATACTATATCAGGCCATCCGTATACCGTTTTAAATTGATTCTGATTTACGATCCTAATTTGTATTTTGTATTTAATATTTGTTATTCAACCAAAACATTATGTATCATGTACACTATGTTCAGTAATCGTTGAATATCTACAATTTCAAGAATATTATTTTTAGAAAATAACAAGTAATAATTGGTAATCCACATACGGACATAATTGTATATCTATACGGATATAATTAAATCGTCAATTTAAAACCAGCACCGACGCATTTTTCAAAGTCATGACAGTCAAAACATGTTTTTTTTAAAAAGTGCTATTAATCAATATACCATCCACAGGATATTTAGACCTCGTACGATTACAAATAATATAATATATTTCTTCAATATTTGATCAATCTTAAACAGATCATGGGAATTCTATTACATCTGATTATCTCATTGTACAGTCCAGGAATAAAACCATCTATGGTTTGTTTTGTTTTTAAAATGTTTTATTCAACCATCGAAGCTTTTACAATTCTAATGACAAGGGAGTCGCGTCCCTTATATTTTGTATTTTGGGTGGTTTTCAATATTTTTCCACTCCTCCAGTGACCATTTATATGCATAAACTACTATAATTTGACAGATTAAACAACAATAAACAATTGTTTGTACCTTTGTAGGCTGAGACTCTCTTAACAATTTAAACTAGAAATTCGTTCTTTTCTCCACAACCTTGGACCACATTGCTGTACTCAACAGCTCTCATATTGAATACAATCTATGTTAAATCTATATGTTTTACAGCTACATCTTTCTGTTACTTTTTTTCTTGCCAAATGTCAGGATACGACGGAAGACCGGATTCAACCAAGCCGTAAAAAACACACATAAATTATGTGTGGTTTTTTAAGGAGGATTTAATTATTATATCCTCCTGACTAAAAAAACCATAATAAAAACATGCGTAAGCACCTAAGCGGCCATAAAATCCGGCTAGACACAATAAGGGTCAAGTCTCCGGAAAATGTACAATTCACCTTCACCAATCCTCTCAAATATCCCACATTAGACGGAAATCAGGTTCAAAATACAGTTCAACATAACCAGACAGATTTATTGAATGAATACAATACAGAATATACTCAGATATACCTAGTACTTAACAACTTTCACTCTAATTTAGCAGAGTTTGATAGATGTGTAGAACTGTAGATTGTGCATTTTCTGTAAATCTGACCCATAACTTAAAAAGTCTGACACGAATAATCCCTCGCGCGTGGTCTCGCGTAGCTTCACTGAGTACAGTCAATAGGGGGCTTGCATAGCCGCCATTTTGAATCCTGATTCATTGGACTAATGGGACTGAATTATGGGACTAATGGTACAGTGTGAAATATATAAAAAAAACATGTCATTTATAGCATTGGATATATATTTGTGCTCTAATGTCAATATTCATATATTATATATTTGTTTTCATAACACATGTCCCCATCTTTCCTATCACAAAAACATTCTTGCAATCTTGGATAAAAATGTTGCCAAATATTTGTATGTTAGATTTCATCAGAATCCATCCCAGCATACACTCTATACAGCCATTCGCAGAGACACATGCAACTCCCCTATTGATATTTACCTTAAGATCTGATCATTTTTATCTTAACATTTTGAAGAAAATATTTTGGACGACTGGGACTGTTGGTACAGTTTCACCTTCACTATTTTGTAATTTAATTAGTTTTTCATTAGTTTTTATTTTTACAATGTGGGTCAGATCGCAACCAAAATGTACACTTCACCTTCACCAATTCTCTCTAAAACCCAAATTTAAGACACCGATGAGCTACAAAATGCAGTATAACATAACATAACACAATGTTAAATGCAGATATACTCAGATATACCGGTATTCATAATTGTTTTAAGCCAAATTTAGCAGAATTTAGTAAATGTGTAGAGCTGCCAATTGTACATTGTCTGACGATCTGACCCATGTAGCAGATTAACCAAGGCGGAAGGGTAAAACGCGCGGGTAAAACCGATCACCCCCTCAAGTTCCTGTCCATTGTACATATATGGAAGTCTTAGCCGTGTTGTTGTTATTAGTGGGTGTAACACACCTGGAGATGGCCGACCTTACCTCTAACTACACCAGTCCTTCACCTGGCTACATTTCCACACACACCTATAAGACCATAACACCACCAACGCCTCTACCGTACATTACACGAAGCCACAATCCTTCAAATGACATTATTTCCCAAGCAAGCTCATCTTATATTACTGTGTGGGATAGCCCCAACACTTCAGACACCAGCTCCCGGCAAACACAAGGCCAGTAGGGTAGCGCGACCAAATAGGAAACCTCAGCGGCCAATATGCAGGCACTGTCTGCAACTGCGTGCACCGCTCTTGGCTGCTGGGCTGTCCCCCTCCCCCTGCAACTGAAATGCGCGCACGCTCTTTTGTATTAAAACGTTTACGCGGTCGGAACGCTGATGAGCATGGGTGTCAGATTGGTGAGTCTAAAGTGGCACTGGGTATATAGTTGTTTATCATAAACCGGACAATAATGAACACCCATTTACCCTGACATAATATGTCAGGGTAAATGGGTGTTCATTATTGTCCGGTTTCTGGTTTGCATGTTGGCTATGAAACAATGGCATATAAAAGATAAATGAAATGAAATAGATGTATGAAATATAAAATATATTACTGCATTTATACTATAGCTATATCTCTTTCATATAAGTTTTATCCAGAGATATAATGAATATGAAAACTGGTCTGGATAGCTGACAAGGTGTAATATATTACATCCAAAATACAAACATTGTACAATAAACATATTGATTGTTTTAGTGGTTTCTATAACTACATGGAACACCTTCATGTTAAAATCTGGCTCATCTTGCCAGAGGCACAGGCCTAGTCTGGCTTGTTTTCACCAGGGGGCGTTATGATTGACTGGTTTGCATTTACAAATTCTCATATATTTCAGCACCCCAAATTAACCTTATGTGGCATTTATGCTCATAAATATTCTCAATCATGTATTTTTTAAAAAACATTGTAAGTGATAGACTAATGTAAGTTCATTTGTGTATCGTTTCTGTTTGATGGTGCAACACTTAATATTAAAACACCCCCATAGTCGTCCATGTGAAAACGTTAGGTGGCTTGCAAGGGTTAAGCTTTGTTGTCAATCTAAGGCACCCTCATACATGCCACAAGCCTCCAACTAAGTTCTGTACTCTGTGTTACAGACGGGCAAGTAACGGTGGAGTTAAAATGGCAAAAATGATGAAATAAACTGATGAGATAATGGCTTAATAGTTGGCTTTAAAGAGCTGATCATTCTTAATGCGATATTGTTTAATGGAAACCTACCATTCAAACATTTATGACTCCAATAGAACTGCAAAAACAAGCAAAAACAAGCTTTAAAAGAATGCTGACAATTTTTAAATTACCGCGGCCTGACCAGCGTGAGCACGCACCAATGACCCCAGTACCATTCTGCCTACCTGCACGCGCGTTCACGCCTAACATTGGCTGCAGTTCTATATATAGCAAAGCTTAACAAGGCTCGCATCGGCAATGCGCGGCACAGCCGCGCAAACGTTTCAATGCCAAATATGATTTGCGCACACCGGAAGCTAGCTAGCAGGGCTTCCTATCTCTCCGTACACAATAGCATGGCGGCACCAGGTCATGCTATCAGACATGTTAGGGATGGAGGATCAATCACCAGTTTGCCCCAAGAGGAACCACCACCCGTCCCGGAACATCATCTATGTCATTGTTCCGGTAGAACGTTGATTGCAGTGATTGTTGGCATGTTGGTATTTAATATAAGTGCAATAGTTGTGCCTGTTATATTTACTCACGTGTTCATTGATGGCTCAATAACTCCTGCATTTAATGAAACAAGGTCAGTTGGTACTAACGCGACAACCACATCGTCGCCAAACAAAGCAACTTCTTATTCGACAATGTCTGCAACGTCGCCCATATCCGCTGTACCATCAGGCACAACATCACACACAACGTCACACACAACGTTGACCCAGCGTCCAGGTGGTGTACCATATCCTAAACCTGATAGGAAATGTTTCTCACTCATTCTTTTTTATTTATATTTTTTTAAAAGGTTTTATCTACTTTTTACTTAAATATCCTGCCCCTGAGGCGTTTACACTTCTAATGCACAATATTTGTTGCCCAAGTTTTTTGTATTTTTCTTTGGTATTTCATTTTTTTTATAATTTAAACCAGTTCTTGTGCAATATGCACCGTTGTCCTTTTCACTGAACAAAAGTTAGCGATAGTTTATTGGCGATCATTTAGAATTTGTATAGGGGCCTACAGCTAATCTATTGTATAATTAGATAGAACTGTTGGAACTACAAGTGTGATTCAATGGCTCAAGTTATAACTTTCTTTTATATCCAACAAGCAGCCGCAGGTCGCGCGTTGGATACAAAAGAAAGTTAAAACGAGAGCCATTGAATTACACGAGTAGTTCCAACCTTGAGTACAGTCCTTTCTTTATACTACGACTTGGAAATATTAAAAAAAGGCCATTCTTACGCATACAGGCTGGCCGCATTTCCAAGACGTGGCCATCTTTAGTTTTGATCATGCCGAATCATGGAGTAAGCTCGTCTCTGATTGGTCGACACAGCGATGACGTCACCATATCGATCATTACTGACCAATCAAAAACGTTTTTACATCGGCGGCCACACGCTCTTTATTCAACGCGTACAGAAATGAACAAACTATTAAATGGGCGTATTCTTCCCGCTCAAAGTGAATAACCCATTCAGTCATAGTATAATGACAGTTGAATCATAGACAGGCATGTACAGTGTACAATGAATGGTACAATGAATGAAGTTCAATTACTGCGCAAATGGATTTCCCGCCTTGGAATAGGCATACTAATAATTTGTTTCTATTTCATTTTAAGTCCAATACAATATTTAAATAATTCATATAGACTAAAATGCAGTGTCCCTCGATCAGAGATGTTTTCATGCGGTGCCTGACATTTTGCGGTTTGAAGCGAGGCTTTCCCTCAGTGTGGCGAAACTCTTTCAAATGGAAAGAATTGTACAAAGTGCTAGTAATGGAATATGAATACCATTCACCTTCACCAATCCTCTCAAAAAATCCAAATTTAAGACAAAGGTGAGGTTCAAAATACAGTTTAACATAACCTGACAGATGATTTGAAACAAGGCAATACCAAATTTTCTAATTTTCACTCTAGGGTGGATCCGAGGACCAAGATAACATCTCAAATGCCCCCTGTGATTTTGCTCGGCGATTTCGCTGTAACAGCTATTAGGGTCTACCACATTTGGGTAGCATTTCAGTGAATGGGGCTCTTGATATAACATCAGACAGATAACACATAGATAGACAGATAAAAACTAGGGAAGCTTTCCGGACATGGTTGAAAAATACCCACCCCCAGGAATGTGATAAGTACCTAAAAAGTGAGAATAATACTCAAGGTGAATTGTCTTAGTAGGGGGTATTGAAAGGTTGAAGACAACCTTTGGTAATATCAATTACAGTATCAACATTAACCGGTATAAAGGTCATTGAACGAGACCCTGATTTGTTTACAGGGGTATATTATATTGTGACTGAGGTTTATATTGATATAATTGGATGTTGTATATTATATTGTGACTGAGGTGTATATTGATATATTTGGATGTTGTTGTGAGTACCAGTAGACAATTGGGGGGGGGGGGGTCGCATGTGGGGAATAGGAAGAGGGATAAGGTAGGCATGTAAGTTCTACGAACAAAACCGATACAACGGTATAATGTAAAGTGGGATGGTTGGGGCTGTTTTTACTGTTAAGACTTAACTTTATGTACAACTGTGTTCATCAAAATTGCTTTATTTTCTCTCTTTTGCCAGTATAGGCAAAATGTTCTTCCCCAGCGTAAAAGCTGAAGACGTTGGTAAAGCTTCGATCGTTTTATTGATTATCAGAACCATGCTAGTATAGGCGTGACCAGACAAATGCTAGATTACACCATGTCAAAATATTGGTTCAACTTATTAACCCAATATAGGGTAAAATAAGGTTTAAGAAGGAACATCATGATATAGGATAATAATCAAAATGGACTAGGAACTTATTAATCGTCAATGAATAATCTCTTGGATGGTCCTCCTCAGGATTTCCATCTGAGAATAATTTGGAATATTACTATAAATATTAATGGACTATTTTTAATCAAAACCATGAGACTTGGACCAAAGCCATCACCGAAGAACCAAGTTCACCATACAAGACAGCATAAAAAGACTCATCATTGAACCGCAACTACAATGAGTACTAACAAAAAGAACTGTGAAACTCTCTTATTTAATATCAAAAGGACATGGACTATGAATATGATTAATTCTTCTACGCACTTTGTTATTAAAAAATATCCACATTTTATGTATTGACATCTTTTGTTAAGGGCTACCTGGTAGATCTCCAGCGGAGAGGGAGTACTAGCCCTATTGTTTGATTTATATCATGTAAATGTATAAGTTACTGAATAAAAGTTGTATAATAATAATAATTGAAGTTTCACTCTACTTATTGGGTTAATAAATTGGTAAGAGAAACTGCCTTATATCAATTCAATGTGAACAGATGTTCTTGATATTGACATTCATAATGATTCATGATAATTCATGAATCCTATTTGAAGATTTACATCAATACCAACACATTCTGAGACAGGATTTATTCAAATTCAATGTTGCCTGTCTAGTCCCTCATAGAGAGCCCCATGCTCCACACATCTGTTTGTGGTTAAGACCGGGCGACGGGACCGGTCCCCTGTTACCGCAGACTCATCTACCAACAAAATTTTGTCGTCGAAATCGGATCCACCCTAGAGTGTTTTGACCATTTTTCAGCCTAATTTAGCCTAATTCATTAAATGTGTAGAGCTGCCAATTGTGCATTTTCTGAAGATCTGGATGGATTTTGAGATTCAAGCCGATTCTAATGATAGTAAACACTAAAACATTAATAAGTATTTCTATATTCTAAGTTTGATATTTTTATTGTTGAAAAAGAAAGTTTCCAATATTTCTGGGTGGACAATCACTAGTAAAGTAGCTGAAAATACTCCATATAATGATGACCTTGGGAATGTATGGGTAGACTTAATACACTGCCCTGGAATTTAGTGCATGTCTTTATACGACTAGATGACCAAACAATGGGAACATTCGTACAAAGAGATCATGTGAATAAAATGCTTTTAGAACTAAAACTAGTTTTGCGCATTGTGACGCATTTGTCTCTATATGGGTCAGATTTTCGGAAAATGTACAATTGGCAGCTGTACTCATTTAGCAAATTCTGCTAAATTAGGCTGCAATTTGGTCAATACTTGGTAAATTCGAGTATATTCGGCATTGCATTGATTCTAGTAATCTGTTTGGTTAGGTTGAACTGTATTTTGAACTTTATTTTCCTTTGAAATTCGGGCTATTTGAGGAGATTGGTGAATGTAAATTGTGCATTTTTTGAAAATCTGACCCATATATGGGTCAGATTTTCAGAAAATGTACAATTGGCAGCTGTACACATTGAGGAACTTTTGCTAAATTAGGCTGAAAATTGATGAATACCGGGTAAATATGAGTATATTTGGTATCATATTGATGATTTAAAGTGTCAGTTTTGCTATGCTAAACTGCATTTTGAAGCTCATTTCTGTCTTAAATGTGGATTATTTGAGAGGATTGATGAAGGTGAATTGTACATTTTCTGAAAATCTGACCCATATATTGATGTTTACTTTCTGCCTTGTAGACGAGTATTTCTGTGGCCGGTACACTACAGTTATACACCAGCAAAGTTGAAAAATATTTATCGATTATGAGTCAATAGGGGAGTTGCATAGCCGCCATTTTGAATCTTGGTTCACATGGAATAGGAGTAATCCAAATTCAAAGTTGGTAACTAGTGGGGAGGGGCCAAAGCAGAGGGTCATGGGTAAATTTGACCGGAACTGGGGCCAAGCCACCTGTGTTTACATTATGTGGGTGCAGGTTCCAATCAACGCAGAGAGGGACCCTCAATAAAAGTCATTTACAGGCAGAAAAACATCTAATATTGCCACTAAACTTGAGAGATATGTGGCGCCCTGTGAGAAGGACACAAGGCCATTTAGATGGCGAACACTTCCACGCTTCGAATTTCCAAGGACAAATTTAACTTAATTTAGTCAAGGACCCTCTCATGAAACTCAAACTGTAACAATAGCTAAATTACCAGCTGCATCGAATCGATAAGATAAAAGAGACGAATCACGGAATAAATTGATAACGCTTTATTAAGGACTTATTGACAACATTCGTCTACACTATTAGCTTGGTATCTATATATAGTAAACGAATAGGGTAAACGTTCAAGTTCTAGGGGTAAAACAATAAACAATTAGGGGGGAAATAGGTGAGATTTAGAATCAATAGAATAGTATGACCGGTACTTGAGTTCATAGTGTATACAGGTATAAAAAGGGGGGCCTTTACCGCGGCACATATATGTGCCACGGTAAAGGCCCCCCTTTTTCAGCCCCAGCCGCTCCCAAAGGCCCCTACCTTTTGCCTAACTCTTTTCAGGCACCAAGCTCCCGAGGGTCAGCTCCTGAAGACCACATTTTTCAGGCTGTCAGCTCCCGAAGCTCAGCTTCCAAAGATCCCTCCATTAATAGGCATTCACATCTTCCGAAATAAAGAAATAAAAAAGGATTTAAAGAAAACCCCGTGTTACCTACTACATATGCCTAATTATTGTATTAAATATATCCCTGCATTTTGAAGGCCTTCGTATGGAGTATATTTAGTTACTATACTGGTAATTTACCCATCCAGAAACATTGCAAACTTATTTTTCAAAAATGAAAATATCAAACTTAAAATATAGAAATGCTTAGTAGGTGTCCTACTGTTTACTATCATTGGAATCGCCTTGATAACCTCTTTTCAAATATGGTGATATCTCAAAATCCATATTTTGCGACAGATGACTCATTTTCCTAAAACGGATCACAAATGCCAGTGTTTGATACAAAATGAATGAATCATGGAATTTCTTTTTAAATTTGGAAGTAGAAAAAACATGGTTTTGGGAACCCCAAAAGGCCCATATAAGACCATATGGCATTGAATTAGTTTTTATTTCAGGGACCGCTGAAATTTACTACTGTTCATTATGTTAATTATAGAAGCCATTTTCCCCGATAGCAGACGATTATGTTATTCTACCCTCCCAATTAAACAAAATAAGGGGTCGTTGAACTAAACAAAAAGTTATTCAGCTGAACTTGTATCGCGATGCGTTTTCCCCATTGAAATCAATAGTGAATGGTCAGTGAATGGTCACTGCATGGTCAGTGCACACAGCACACATAGGGTACTAACCTACAAATAGCCTAACTGGGGCATGCTGACCTACATTCACTCAGCACTGCTCACTGCATTTGTCTGGTTATGTTAAATTGACCTGTATTTTGAACTTTATTTTGTCTGAAATTTGGGTTATTTGAGAGGATTGGTGAAGGTGAATTGTACATTTTCTGAAAATCTTACCCATGTAGTGGCAGCGTGAAGGTACAGCATGCCCTTTGAAATTTGTTGGTGTGTCAGCCACAAATCAGTCTTCTCTTGGATAGGCAATTTATTCCAAATCCTTGGACCTTGTATCGTTTTTTTTATTGATATTATGGCCATCATTTCACATACATATCAAAGATTTTAGATCTAGATTTAGAAAATATTTTATTCAGGTCTACAACATTTCCATGTATACATGCAGCATTAATATGTTCAGGACAGCCTGATTCATTTAACAGTAAAAAAAGAAGCTAGTACATTTACTCTACTGTGAAAAAATATGTGATAGATGTTGATACAATATAATATTATATGCTAGATTTATACACGCACATCAAACAATGTTGATACATTCCAATGTTGCTTCCGTCGTACAAGATTAAATCTATTCTCAACTACAAATTACTGATAGATATACCAACATATAAATATATACTAACCTCACATATTTATTCTCTCCTGTTAATTAATTCAAATTACATACTGAACTACTGACAGACTTTTAAGTTCAACACATGTCCAAAATTACTTCAAAATCTTCTTGTTCTCCCTCCACAGATATCTTTCAGAGAGACAGTTAAGTACCCTGAGCGCCAAGTCCTTATAGGAAAATTGATTAAAATGAATAAAACCCGTCCTTTTTGATCACATCAATCATTAAAGGCAAACAAACCCAATCATACATAACTTATTTGTGATGTATTTTAGGAAAATGGGTCACAAGTCGCAAAAAATGGATTTTGAGATATTATCATGTTTGAAAATATTAGATCAAGCCGATTCCAACGAGTAAACAGTCTATTAATCTTATGAGTGTTTCCAGATTTTAAGTTTGATATTTTTATTTTTGAAAAAGTTTGCAATATTTCTGGGGGGCAATAACCAGTAAAGTAATAATATATTCCATATGAGGACCTTTAAAACGAAAGGATATATTCCATACAATATCCTGAAATTTGATACATCGATCGATATAAATATAAGTGATAAGCTCCCCAAATTCAGAACATTCAAATTAAGTGATCTGGTAAAATAAACACTTTGAAAAATATCTTTGTTGCGACTTATGACTCATTTTCCTGAAACACATCACATTTATAACTCAGAATCGTTCTTGGTCGTGGTATGTGCGGGGGACTTCGCAGTCTTTCTGTTTTTAGAAGTGAAAATAACAGATTTGTTCCTTAATTCTGCCGGTCTGCATGGTATGTCTTTGCCTCTCCCGCATCGACGTATTCAGCAATATGAGAAAAGTTAACTCATGTAAAATCACAGCGCCGGGAAATATCAACTATATGGGTCAGATCGTCAGAAAATCACAATTTGCCTTCACCAATCCTCTCAAATAAGCCACATTCAAGACGAAAATCAAGTTTAAAATACAGTTCAACATAACGAGACAGACTTATTGAATGAATAAAATACAGAATACACTCAGATATACTCAGTGTTTAACAGTTTTCACTCTAATTTAGCAGATATTGACAGATGTGTAGAGCTGTAGATTGTGCATTTTCTGAAAAACTGACCCATATGTTCATAGCTACCCTAATTTTCACATCGCCCACTCATCGCTGGTCATCGCTTATCGTGCCGAAGGCATAGCGATAACAAGTCGATATATATATATTGAATTTTTATTCCATAATGATATACAGAACTGGACAAAAGCCTCTAAAAATAGATCTTCCGACGAGCCCTAAACAATAGAAAATGATGAATACAGTCAAGCTTACATGTTCACATATTTCGTTTCAATTACATAGTTACAATACAAAGTTGTCGTTCTATTACAGTTATGTAAAAATCCTCCCATGGGTCACTTTTCGATGGGGGTCACTTTTCGTCATGACAGCTGGCGTGGTTAGTGCAATGACTAGGAGCGCTAACACCTCGGAGCTTCTGTTTATATACTTATATATCTGTTGGCGCCCGCTATTCTATAACTTGGAGTAATAGAATTATATAACTTCTAAGAAAACTTGAGTGAGGTCTCAGGTTGCGATGCGATATGTATTCGCATATTTCTCTGATTGAAATAAAATGTTTCTTAAATCTTAAATACTCTGGTGGTACTTGTAACTGTATCCCCCTTTGAGGTTACAAGGACTGAAACAGAGGATATCGTATGGACTTAGAAGGTGGTGGTTTGGAGGGAAGAGTCTTAGTCTTATGGCATGGGATAGAGGACGAGCGATAGCGAGTTCTCTATCACATGTCCATAAGGCTATTCCCTCCAAACCACAACCTTCCAAGTCCTTTAGGGGTCGACCACAGACTCTATCCGCTGTTAGGATTGTCCGTTACAAGGGCAATTTAGGGACAAAACTGGACCAGAGACCCCTAATGGTGAATCTAGGGCTGAGTGGGTCAAGCATATCCACTTTGAACTTTCAGGACACGGAGGGCGGTATATATAGTGCGCACTGATAGGTCCATGGTGGAGGAGGGTCATGTGTGCCCTCATAGGACCCTAAAATCTAATTTAAAGAACAAACATTTGAAAACATTTTTGCAACTTGTGACTCATTTTATCGGTGGCACATAACATATAGGGAGGTTGTGTTGGTAGAGGTCCCCTTCATTCCTGCAGTGTGTGATGAATGCCAAACCTTTCAAATGTCCATTTTCTTGTAATTGTACGCTTAAAGAAAACGGAAATAATATTACTGAATATATATGTTTGCGACGATATTCTAGTACATGCAAGTATCGTAACGCAAAGTGAAACACGCGAATAAAACATTTATTTAGTTTGCTATGTAAATTTATATGAATAAATACGGTAGTAGAGGTTGGTAGAATGATATACACACCGCTACCACCTTGTATACAAACTCTATACCTTTCACACAAGACGGGAGAGTCGCCCCATATTGCCCGTCATATAGACCTGAAAGCACATACATATGTATGTATCTTCACGCAACCTATATACCTCACCATGCATTCAGTATCAGATGAACGCCCTATCGTGGAGACGCTACTGGACGTATGGAAACACACAGGAGGGCCAACAAAAGGAACATGGTTGGTATTATATGTATATTGTTTACATATATAAGTTGTTTTTATTGCATTAAGTTCACAATGGGCTCCTCTGGAAGAGCTATGGTTTCATAGAAGAGAGGCAGCCTTTGCCGGTGATTTGTTGTTGCATAAATGTACACTTCCGGAAATAAACATTATACATACATACAAAGCATTCACATGTATTTCAAATGAAGAAAGCGCTATAGCTATAGTTGCCATCTGTTTTCATGTGTCACCTCGATCTCTAAACATATTTGAAGTTACAAGAATTAGAATCGTAACTTCTCGAAATGTACACACCATTTCCCAAACTTAGAATACACAAATTACAAATATATCTAGATTCTCCAACTATAGAATACGAGCATTTTACCCTTTATACATTACATATTGTTTGACATTTTGGGTTATCATGCTACCGCTTTTATTTATGAAGCCCCTTTAAAAACGGGAAGTGTTATAACATAATTGTAAGCCATACACACATCATTAAGCAAAGTTAGTGCTAATTTCTGCTATAAGTAAGGTAAATATTGCATATTTTTTAATATGTTAGCAACAGTTGGCAAGTGAATTCCTTAGTCAATGTAGGTGCATTGCTACTAAAACCTGAAATTCTCTTTTGAAACACCATTTAAATGTTTTGTCATATACCCAATATATATAATATGTGTGTAATGTACAAGAATGATGCGGGGTCGAGTCACCAAAACATGACCTATATAACATATCTGGGTTATGTCCCAATTATGTATATGTGCCAAAAGAAGTTTTCACTCTGTTATTTATTTCACTCTTTCATGTCATTTGTTTCACTCTCTTTAGATTTCATTAGTATATAATGTAGCTTTCATCGTTTACTGATATCATCCTAAATATCTACTATATAATGCCCATGCCTCACGGAATAAACAGATCCTACGAGATCAGATCCTCGATCAGATCTATCGTACCAATACAATACTTTTGTAACAATCAATTGTAGTTTAATGACTTGGCCTGTGAATGGAATAATAATACAAAAAATACTTGTGTTGCTGTCCATGCATTCAGGAGCCTCAGGCTATAGGGCAAGCCGGCACTGTGCGTGGGCAGGGTTTGACACATGTGTATATATGTGTCAAACCCTGCCCACGCACAGCCGATTGCCCCCCGATTTGGGTCTCCCGATGAATCCTATGATTTCATTTCAAGTCCTGGTTTATGTTTTTGAAATAACATCAACCAGGATTGGAAATGAAATCCCAGGATTCATCAGGAGACCCAAATCTGGAAGAACACGTTAAAGGATTAATTATGACAATTCAAAGTATCACATGGGGAGTGATAAGGTTTTCTATGAATCATGTTGGGTTTCAAGGTCATGGTGATCCTACATGCTAGTTTGTCAATGTTGCAGAATAACTTGCGTCTATGATAAATGTGATGTCTTACAGAAAAATGTGTCATAACTGATATGTGTCAGTGTTTTATTCACAAGCTATCGTCCCTAACCGTGAGGCAACGAATGGGTATACATATATATGTGCTGTGTTTCAGGAAAATGAGTCATAAGTCGCAAAAAATAGATTTTGAGATATCATTATATTTGAAAAGATGAGGTCAAACCGATTCCAATGATAGTAAACAGTCTAATAAAATAATAAGTATTTCTAAATTTTAAGTTTGATATTTTCGTTTTTGAAAAAAAAGTTTCCAATATTTCTGGGGGTCACTAAACAGTAAAGTAACTAAATGTACTCCATATGAGGACCTTTAAAACGAAAGGATATATTACATAGATTATCCTGAAATTTGATACATTGATTGACATAGCTACAAGTGACAAACTCCCTAAAAATCAGAACATTCCAATAATGTGATCTTGTGAAAAAAACACAAAAATATGAATTTTGCGACTTATGACTCATTTTCCTGAAACACATCACATATATGCTGTCATGTTTACAATTGAAAGTTACATTTTGACGCACCAAATTGCCGTCACTTGAGCTTCAGTAGGTTTTACTGTGTTATCCTTTTAACTGGAATATCGACCAAAATGGCTTTTTTTATTTATGCAAGTCAAATAATAATAATCAAGTATGCACTACTTAATTGTATCCGTACAGTGAACATAATTATGACGCAGGTTCACGGATTGAATTCAAATAGGAATTGCCCTGGTTTTCTGCCTACTGCTGTGTTTACTATAAGGCACAAGTTATGATATTCATGAAAAGATCCTTGCTTTTTTCGATAAAAATGTTGCTGAATATGTGTATGTCAGATTTAATCTGCATACCTGCCAGCATGCACTGTGCAGTGGGGTATGCACATCCCATATTATTAAAGATGTCAGCACAATTCAACTTGCAATAATAATAGTAAAATCACAATTCTTTTCATCCAGCTAAAACTAAAAATGCGTGTCGGCGGCGCTATCATGGGCATTGTGCTATTCACTGGTAAGTTTAAGCTATCAATAATAGCTAATTTGACCTTTATATTAAATCAGCATAACAATTATCCATACAAATATGTGATGTGTTATAGGAAAATGAGTCACAAGTCGCGAAAATAGGACATTTGAAAAGATGAGATCAAGCGGATGATAGTAAACATTAAAGCCATCTAATTAAGAAGTGTTTCTATATTTTATGTTTGATGTATCTATGTTTGCAATATTTCTGGGTGAGCAATTACCAGTATAGTAAACTAAATATACTCTATAGGATGACCTTTGAACCGCAAGATTTTATACACTGTCCTAATTTAGTATATAAATTAACATGACCTAAAGCGCTAAGCCCTCCAAAAATGAAAACATTCCAACAAAGAGATCTTGGAAATAAAACACTAGAAAATATCATTCTTGCGACTTGTGACTCATTTCCCTGAAACACATCACAGATGTATTTGCCTCGTGACGTATGGCACGGTGGGTGGGATCCAGCTTCATCGAGGAGTTGGACCACAATAAATTTGTTCAATTATTCATCAATTTCTCATTCGTATTAGGCTAAAAAAATAATAGGTGTGTTTCCGATTTATCTGGCTGAAAACCAGGTTGGGGGGATGGTAACCTTTTTTTTTTTTTAGTAAAACCACCTCCCAGGAACTGAAAAAATGTCTATTTTATAACAACAGTAGTTTTCAACATGAGAAATGTGCTTTTTGACAGTTCTGGGTTAAGAAAACCTGTTTTTTCTGCTTTTATTAGCTTTTTTTGTCAAAAAATCCAAAAAAGTAAGGTATGGTAAAACAAAAATCAGGTATGGTCAAAAAAAAAGTTAGGTAGGGGAAGGTTTTTCTAGGTAGGGGGGGGGGGGGGGGGGGGGGTAAATCGGAAACACACCTATATTTTTTCTTGGCCTTAGTCCATATAATTATGATATATTATTTCTGATTCCAGGTGTGCCTTTATTTCTCTACACCATTAACACGAGACAGACCAACAGGAAATACACCCTATTGGTGGACGACCAGCCAATGATGGCGGGCCGCCAACCAATGCTAAGACTCATGTCACTAATAAACAGTACGTTAGCACATCCTGAAACAACACTGAATACAACCAACGAAACTATTCTCCAGAGACAGGAGCGTCGCTCGGCACTAGTGTGGAAATTCTGTGACCTTCTGCTTGCCCTGAAGACGAACTGCTCAGACCCTGTTTCAGTGGATTGTCTGGGGAGGCAGACTTACACAGAGCTGCTCGTTGATGAGAGGCATGAGGTGCTCTACTGCCCGCTACCCAAGGTTGGCTCCTCCACCTGGAAGCTACGGTTAGCGCACATGTCTGGTAAACCTGTGACAGAAGATCAGGAAACCATCCACTTCAAGTCACAACTGAAAAAGTAAGTTCAGTCTAGGCCCAAAGTTGCGAGTCCCTTCAAATTAAGGGAAAGCCTCTCGCCTCAAACCACAAATTAAGTGCCATCATAATTCCATTAGGACCGCAAAATGTTGTTATATCCCCATTGAAACGCCGAGTCCTAAGCCAGGAAACAGGTATAGGTTGACATATACCATTCTTATCTGATCTGAGGGTTTGGGCCTAGAGTGTCTGTGCACTTCTGTGGTAAGGCGAGCACTGCATTTATTTTGCAGATTATTTTATCTTTTAACAGGTACATCTCCGGGATGTCTCCATATTTACATCAGTATCCTGTGTCTCTACTCATCTTGTACATTTCTTATGTTTTGTTTTCTCTAGTGGGATTGTTAAGCAATCGAATATTTATATACATAAGTGTTTTGTTCACAGGATATATTGTTATACCTCATTGTTACATAAGGGTATCTACCTAAATTTTCATTTTTCTATACCACCTACCTGCGTGGAGGCTCAGGCCTCACTGAGTGCTCTTTACCTGTGGACGGCACCTAGCTAGGTGCAGACCTCTCCTCGCATATAAGGATCACTCTGACCCATTGTTAATGACTTACATCTTAATTACCATCATACCAGGAATAAATACATCTTCATACTCTACGATATTTCTTCCTCGCCCTTTGTGTTACACTACGTATAACACAATGTATGGGAATGTTTTCACTTTTGGGGTACTTAACGCTTCTTGTAGCCTGAATACATGAACCAAGTTGCAATACAGTGTATTAAATATATCCATGAATTTCTAAGGTCACGCTTATAGAGTATATTTGTGATGCGTTCCACATGAATGAGTCACAAGTCGCAAATGTTGAGATATTTTGAGATATCATCATATTTGAAAAGAGGAGATCAAGCGGATTCCAATGAGGTAAACATTTGGGCATCCCATAAGTTCTTCTATATTTGTGTATGCATGAAAAAAAAGTTAGTAATATTTCTTGATAGACTGTAAAGAATTGCAATTCTTGCGAGCGGAATTTACCCATAGAGTGGCCGTCCCCCCCTCCCCCTCTCCCCCCCCCTCCCCTCCGCCTGGGCCTCGACCGCCACGCGGGACCTGGGTGGAGCCGGGGAGAGCGGGGCACTGGACATCTGTTGTTATGTGTCTACCTGTTTGATTGTCTTAGCAACCGAAATAGCATCGCCAATTGTTCTCCGGCGTGACTCTCATTAAGGGGTGGGGGGAAGGGACTGGGGGAGGGAGGGGACGCTACATGCTTGGGTCAGGGATAATGGGAGGGGAGGGGGGGGTTGAGGGCAAGGGATCCTCCGCGCAGGCGCACAGCGCATGACCTTGGTGTGGGAGAGCGCTGGGGGTCTTGATCATGTGGCAGGAGGATCCCCCTCAGCCAATCATAAGGGTGGATCGCCGGGAGCGCACTTTGCTATACCCATTTGATGCTAATGAATAATTAACGTGTGACTATAAATAAAGAGGACAGAGTAAGCTTGGACACACCTTGCTGCCTGGCCGAAGACTACTATCATCCGACTTCTCTGACTTCATCATTTACATACCGAATCTCAGGGCAAATTGCCATTGCATTCTCACACTGGCGACCATTCGAAGAGACGACTTGCTAAAATAGCAAAACCCTCATCTTGAAGTCAGAGAAAAACCAGGCGAGCAAATGAAGAACAGGACTGGGTGAGTGGAAATCTGAACTCTGATTTTGCTTGTATATTATTGTGGAATGTGTGGGAAGCGGATCTGGGGACACTGTACAAAATTGGGTGCAATGATCACACTTAACCACTCATAATACTTGGAGAGTGCGTGAGAAATGCCTGGAGCTTTTAATTCGCTAGGTCCTTGGGTTCTGTATGTCTAGATCTGTACCTTGTACTGTCTAGTTATTCTCTCTAAAAACCGCAATGGAGGTTGATTGGGCTCTAGATGCAGATGCGGTTGCTGCTCTAGATGTCAATCAAAGAAGGGCAAGGTTTGCGGCAATCAAAGAGATCCGAAGGCGTTTGGAACGCCATGGATCTATGTTGGGAGCCAATGATGGTTCCAACAAGGACACCTTGAGAGAGTGGCTGGATGGGATCAGCAGGGCAAAAGCCTATTGTGCGGCCAATGACGACCTCACTTTAGAGCTTTTGGGGACGCTTGCTAGTGGGCCTCTAGCGAGGTGTGTGGCAGCGTTCCTGCAGATAGCAGAGAACAGAACCTGGGATCTGGCAAGGGCAGAGATTTTCCGACTCTTCATGAATGAAGAGGAGGAACAACAGCTCAGGGCACGCCTCACAGATCTTTATCAACTCCCATACGAGGATGCTAAGCAGTATGGACACAAGTTCCAGCTGGCGTCTCAAAGGGCATATAGCATTGATGATTTAAATCATGATATTGTCCAAGAGACGCTAGTAAGGAATTTTGTGGGAGGACTGAGGGACGAGCAGATACGTCATGACGTATTTGCCGCTCATCCTCAGACTCTGGCTGAGGCTATCACTCAAGCCTCAGCTGCCGCTCACACCTTCGCATTGGCAGGCCAGCCTGCCAGAGGTGAGAGAAAGGACGAGCCAATGGAGATAGGGGCCGTCCTAAATCAACTAAAACCCGAAATTCCAAAACCCCCAGCAAATTGGGTACCTTTTTCTGAATTAGAGGCTAGAATAAATATGTTGACCAAAGTAATAGAAAAATGGGAGAACATAAAAACCCCTAACCCAACTGTGATCATGCCCCAACCAAGTACAGCCACCCAGTACCCTTTTCAACCACCCATGTTGCCTATGTATCCACCTTATTATAATCCATCCTACCCACCCCCTCCGGTTGCCAGTTCTCAAGCTGTTAATAACTCAGGGAAAGGGAAGGGAAAAGGTAAAGGGGACGCAGGTCCTGAAAAGAATAAACAGGGAGGAGGGAAGAGGTTTAGGGGCAAGGGTGTTTGCTATGAATGTGGGGAAGAGGGACATTTTGCGAGAGAATGCTCTCAAAGATATGCTCATGTACAAGCGGCGGTGGTAGCGGCCATGCAGATGGCTGCCGCCACCCCCAAGATCGGGAACCAGGGGGAATAGGCAGGCCGGACAGGAGATTTTGTATTTCTATCCCAGTGGCGGGGATGGAATGCGGGCTCTCATTGATACCGGCGCGTCTAGAAGTTTGATGAGAGAGGATATGTGGAAGGCTTTCTGTAAAGCCTATCACCGTCCACTCATACTAACAAAGGGAGAGACCTTAAAATCCCTCTTTGGTCATGAACTTGTAACAGAGGGACAGGCGATTATTAACTTGGGAGGTAGCTCATTTCCAGTTTATGTTGTTAAAAAACTCCACCATGAAATGCTTTTAGGGGACGATGCGCTAGACATTCTAGACGCCCACATCGTATTCAAAAAGAGAAAAGTCATTTTAGAAGGGAAAAGCTATAAGAGTGGGTGGGTGGGTGACTCTGATTTAGAATTTGCCTCCATCCACACTGAAGCAGAAGCTTGGGAAGTAAAATACCCGGCTGTTTTTGGAGAAGGCAAAAAGGGTAATCTTGGAAAGATGTGACAATGCACATAGATACTGGAAATGCGCGCCCCATTAATCAACGGCCATATCGCTTGCCCCTGATTAAAAGAAAACTAGTTGATAAGGAATTAGATGAAATGCTGGAACTGGGAGTAATTGAGCCCAGCACTTCAGCATGGGGGAGCCCAATATTGTTGGTTCCTAAGAAAGATGGGAGTAATAGACCTTGTGTAGATTTTAGAAGACTCAATTCTGTTACTAAAAAGGACGCTCACCCTCTCCCAAATATTCAGGACATATTCGATAGCTTGGCAGGATCAACTGTCTTTTCCACCATTGACCTAAAAAGCAGGTACTGGCAGGTAGAAATGGACCCAGAGAGTATTGAAAAGACTGCATTTGTGTGTCACAGAGGCCTTTTTCACTTCAGGAGAATGCCTTTTGGTCTCACTAATGCACCAGCTGTCTTTCAACGGGCCATGAATAAAATGTTTTCGGAATTTATTGGAAAATTTTGCATGACTTTTATAGACGATATTGTAATCTATTCCAAATCTGAAGAGCAGCACGACCACCATTTGGCTCTGGTGTTTGATAAATTAGAAGAGTTCGGAATTACAATCAAAAAGAGTAAATGTATTTTCAAACAGGAAAAGGTAGATCTCCTCGGCTACCAGGTTTCCAAGGATGGGATTAACTCCCACCCAGATAAATGTAGTGCAATCAGGGATATGCTACCCCCAGAAGACGTGAGCGGAATTCGCTCCTTTCTAGGGATGACTGGGTATTACCGTCAATGTATTCCAGATTATGCTAAGGTAGCTTATCCGCTAGTAAAACTTACCAAAAAGTACGCTAGGTTTGAATGGTTGGAAGAACAACAAAATTCTTTTGAAATGCTGAAGGAGCTACTTACTTCAGACAGAGTAATGGCACATCCCCAGCTAAATAAGGCCTACCGCCTTTATACAGATGCCTGTGATTACGCAATAGGGGCCATATTGGTCCAGACTGATAGTCAGGGTGTGGAGAGACCTGTTCAATATATCTCTAAACAACTCTCCGGGCCACAGCTAAATTGGGCTACGATTGAGAAAGAGGCATATGCTATTGTTTATGCGCTAAACAAACTTAGGCCCTATCTTCAAGGTAGCGAGTTCAAAATTTATATGGATCACAAGCCATTAAAATCGCTATTTGTAGGTGAAGTCAAAAACACAAAAATTCAGAGGTGGGCGGTACTTATAGCAGAATATGGGGCTCCCATTGAGTATAGAAAAGGGGCCAACAACATTAGGGCGGATATGCTCTCTCGAATAAAAACCAAGGGAAAAGAGCCGACTCTCAGTCAATTTGAAGTCTGCGCTTTAGAAGAAATAGATGAAATTCCTTGGGAATTTGATAAACTCGAGAAAGAGCAGATAAGGTTAGAACAGAGGGAAATGGATGAGTTCCAACAAGGGGTGGAAGAGGAGGGAGACTATACCATAATTGATGGAATGCTCTTTACTCTGATTCCTCCCCCAGGTAAGCCAGCCTACCCCCGGTTGGTATTACCACCCTCAGCCAGGTATAGAGTAGTGAGGCGTGCCCACACTGAGGTAGGCCACCAGGGTATGCGAAAAACATTGGATAGAATTCAAGAGGCCTATAAATGGCCCACAATGCGAAGGGATACTTTCCGTGTTTTGACCAAATGCGCTAGGTGTGCAGTGAACCGAGTCGGGCAGGCGCGTGTACCTCCTACAGCTATGCCTCTGGCAAAATACCCTGGCCAGATACTAGGGATGGATCTGTGTGGTCCCTTCCCCGTTTCTGAACAAGGGAACAGGTATATAATAACTGTAATAGATCACGCTACTGGCTGGGTAGAGGTTAAACCCATACCCACCAAAGCAGCTAAGAATATAGCTGACTATTTGGCGAATGAATACGTCCCCAGGTATGGCCCTCCAGAGGTAGTCATCACCGACAGGGGGCTAGAATTCATGAACCAACAGGTAGAAGGGTATCTCAAATCAATAGGCACTGAAGTAAGGCACTCCACAAGTTTCCACCCTACCACAAACGGTAAAATAGAGAGATTCCACAAAACATTTAAAGGAATACTCAGAAAATTCATAAACGCCAGACCAGCAGAGTGGGAAAGCCATTTAGGCCCTACCCTCTGGGCACATAGAGTCTCCACCTCTTGTGTAACTGGTTTCACACCATATTTTCTAACTTTCGGCACCAAACCAAAATACCCTTTTTCTAAAATATTCCCTACTCCAGAGGGAACAGAGGATGCCGTGCTAAGTGAGCGCCTACAGGCCTTGACAAGTGCGTTCAGAGAGGCCGCTGAGCGCACTGAGGCTAGTAGGGTGGCTAATTACGAAAGATTGAGAGCCAGAGCGAACGCAAAAGATCTAAACATAGGGGATCACATAGTGGTGTTATCGGGTACCAGCACTCCACTGGACCCGAAATTGGATCATGGTTACATGATAACTGGTATCAGGGGTACCGTTATAAGTCTGAGAGGACCCCAAGGTGAACAAAAACGTATTAATAGAAATAGACTTAAGTTGGTATCAGGGGAAATAGAATGGGATGTACTGAGAACTAGGCAACCAAGGGCGGGTCAAGGTAAACGTAATAGGGCTCGGAGACAGGCCCAACAAGCTAATCGAGTCAGACCACCACCCCCACAAAGGCCCGAGCCTCAGGCAGAGCCTGACCCTGTATTCATACCCATACCTCACATGCCTCGTATAATTCAGGTAGAGCCACAGGAGGAAGACGCGCCAGCAAATCAACCAGAGGAAGAGCACATGCTAGTGGAGGACGAGGACCAAGTTCCACGCCCCCAACGACCACAACAAGTGCCACGCCCACCCCAGCAGCGACCGCCAAAGGAGAGAGTACTAGTACTGGCTACACCTAAGCCAGTCACAGTGCGCCCACTCCTACCACCCGCCGTTGCTGTGGAGATTGCCCCTCAGCGCACACCACCTCCAGGTCCAGTCACAAGATCAAGGGCTAAGAGAGGGAGAGTTGAGACTCCAACTACAAACCCTCTACCCAAAGCCCTGAGCACTACATCTGAAGGCACCAAGAAGAGGATTAAGGTTTTCCACTCTTTGGGATCTACAAAGAGAGAGAGGCCTGACTCCTCCCCCAACCCAGTCTCACCTTCTTCACCTGTGCAGAGGCCTAGGAAGCTGCCCTGCATACCACCACCATCACCACCACCATTGCCACCTCCACCACCATCACCCCCACCGTCACCCCCACCACAGCCCCAGCCATGGGAGTTCGATCCAGTGGCACCACCAGTGACGGATTTCTCTCCCACTTCACCCTAAAAACCCTCCTGATAATCGTCTTAACCACGATGGTTAGAGGCGGTCTGTTTGAGGAGGAAGGGGTGTTAGTGTATGAGGAAGGGGAGGTCAGAGCCCTGACCGCGACTTGGACGACTGTGATTGTACTGCACCCTCCCACACCCCCTCCTGTCAAAACTTGGATCTCGGTTCTTAAACGAAGGATTGCAGAGCTCAGACAGGCGGAGGTTGTGGGAGACCAAGATGTTCTCCACTGGGAGGAGCACATGGAGTTCCTCCGGACAGAGATACCAGCACAGGCCCACCTCAAAAACAGGAAGAAGAGGGGCCTATTTAATTTTGTGGGTTCGTTGAGCCGTGCCCTGTTTGGCACAGCTACGGTTGGACAGGTCGAGGAATTGCAAGCTGCAGTTCAAGCGACCCACAATAGTGAGGAAATATTAGCCCATTGTCAGGAGGAGATGGTGTCTGTGCTGAACCAAACTAGACTCTATATGAGAGAAAACCGTATGGACATTGCTGCGCTCCAAGCTGCAGCCAATAACATCTCCCGTCAGGTGGCTGATATCTTAACACATTTGAATGGTTTTAGTATAGAAATTCACCGAATCCACATGCGAAGGGAAGTGGATGTTCTATTGCAACAAGTAGGTAGAGCGGTAGAAAATTACTACCGTCAGAACGAATTGTTCTATCGCCAGCGAATTCAGCTGGAAAGGGGATTCTTAACTGACCAGATTTTACCACTGGCATATTTATCAGAAATTCTGTCTAAATTACAAGAAGGGAAGCATTATACCCCACAAGATAACCACTGGTATTACAGGCACCTGAACGTCCAACTATTACTAGATGGCGAGCAGGAGTTGGTATATCAGACGGTAATTCCGGCTGTTTCAGGCACCCAATTTCTACATTATAGACTAAAATATTTCCCCGTCCCGTATGGTGCTGACCATCTCAGAAAGTTAATGGGAGAGGAAGAAGTGGCCCTAGACAGCGTGTCAAGTGCATCTTTCCTCCCACAGCACTGTATTGGGTTTAAACCACAAATTTGCTCAGCTGCAATTGAACATCTAACCCCAACTTGTGAGACCAATATCATCATGGGTAAAAGACCCGATCTTTGTAAGGCCCAGATTTTGAAGAGAGGTAATTTGACCAATCAAGTATTTAGAGAGGGAGAGTCCATTTCTTCTATAATTTTAACAGTATATCAACCCCTAGAAACCATCCTGAGGTGTCCTGGGCAGAAGCCAGTAATTAAAACGTATCGCCAGCATACTAGGGTAATATTAGAAGACGGTTGTCTCCTGGTTGGAAAGGATTGGCGTGTGAGTAGCATCAAACGCCATAAGTCCCATATAATTCTCCCCACCCCCACGATTATGCCCCTCCCCGGGTTTAATCTGACTTATGGAAATTTCTCCCTTTACCCCCAATTAACCCAACAATTGACCCTTTTACAGAGAGCTGAGATACCCTTACTCTCTCTCACCGATTTTCCTAAGCCTATTTCCCCCACACCTATCCCTAGCCCCTGGTCTGAAAGTTCTATCTGGGGTATAGCCACTCTCATCCCCACCCTCCTAGGAGTCATGACCCTGGGAATCCTCTACCTCCGCCGCCGAAAGGGGCTTGCCCCCAGAGGCATGGTCAACCTCCAGTGTTGCCAAAGGAACCGTAGGCCCCGAGAGAACGCTCCCGAAGAACCCCCAACCCTCACCCTGGAAATCCTACCCCCTCAAGACGAAGATCGAGAGGATGGAGAATCTGACCCTGGCGCCAGGGCTGATTCCCGCCCCTTTGAACACCTCCCCGCCCACCCCTCTACCTCACCATATTACGCTGCCAATCTCGGACTGACCAGGATGAAGTAATAAGTTTCAGCTATTTTGTTTGGTTTTCTGGGTAGTACTTTAATCACTTTATGAACTTGTCTTTTCTTTGTACTCTTTTTAATATTTTACTATTAATGCTGTTTTGCCCTCTTCTCGGGTGCGAGAGAGACCGCAGAGCAAAGAGTAATATACCTGGGTGAAATCCATTTCTCTCTCAGGAGAAAATGGTGGAATCCACGGACAAGGATCCAGCCCAAAGGTATTTTATCCAACTCTCGCTATGAGACGTTGTTTTATGCAGACCGAATGGGGCGAGTAAGAGGAGCCTGAGAAGAAGCACCACAGGACCAGAGCTTCTTGTCTATCTCCAAACCATTCTGCTTTGAAGTGTATTTTTCATTGAGGAGTTTTATAAGCCAAACTGCAGGAGAAAACATGTGCTCTGTAGTTATTCTTAGGTTTTTAATAATGAAAATACGGTAGTGTTGACTACCCAACCGTTCTCGCTCTCAAAGGCCAAGAGAGAGAGAGACGGGTGCCCAGTCGGCCAGCGACGAGGTCCAGCGGGGGCCTCGGCTGGTCAGGCGGGCAGAGGAGACGTCGGTGACGACCGCACTAGAGGAATTTGTGTAGTAGAACCCCCAGAGGGAGACAGACATTTGTAGAAGTGTTCAGAAGCACACTTATATACACAAAGACTTCTCTTACCCATGTTGACTAAAAGACTTTTTAGTAATTGAATGAAGGCCTCATACGATAATGAACCTTCCCCTAAGGAGACATCTCCAGAGACATTTTTCCTGACCGATTAAGGTCCCAAAGAGACATTTTTACCTTTAACTCGTATTATATCTATCTTCTTATCTTACTGTTTTAACATGTATGTTTTTAGTAATGTTACTTGTATTGGTGGGGCGGACGGCTAGTATTTTGTTTGAAAAACTGTGTTTTCAATCAAAAGAAAATTATTGGACGAATGTAAAGAATTGCAATTCTTGCGAGCGGAATTTACCCATAGAGTGGCCGTCCCCCCCTCCCCCTCTCCCCCCCTCCCCTCCGCCTGGGCCTCGACCGCCACGCGGGACCTGGGTGGAGCGGGGGAGAGCGGGGCACTGGACATCTGTTGTTATGTGTCTACCTGTTTGATTGTCTTAGCAACCGAAATAGCATCGCCAATTGTTCTCCGGCGTGACTCTCATTAAGGGGTGGGGGGAAGGGACTGGGGGAGGGAGGGGACGCTACATGCTTGGGTCAGGGATAATGGGAGGGGAGGGGGGGTTGAGGGCAAGGGATCCTCCGCGCAGGTGCACAGCGCATGACCTTGGCGTGGGAGAGCGCTGGGGGTCATGATCATGTGGCAGGAGGATCCCCCTCAGCCAATCATAAGGGTGGATCGCCGGGAGCGCACTTTGCTATACCCATTTGATGCTAATGAATAATTAACGTGTGACTATAAATAAAGAGGACAGAGTAAGCTTGGACACACCTTGCTGCCTGGCCGAAGACTACTATCATCCGACTTCTCTGACTTCATCATTTACATACCGCATCTCTGGGCAAATTGCCATTGCATTCTCACAAGACATTTACTATTGTAAAATAGGTAAATTTAGTTAGATATGCTATTTGGGATAACCTCCGATATGCATGGATATATTCAATTCATAGTCTCCAGATTTGATACAAGTATTTATGCTACTGACAGCGCTGAACACTCCAAAACTGAAAACATTACCACAAGTACATCTTGTGAATAAATCACTTTAAAAAATGATTTTTGGAGCTTGTGACTTTACTAGTTAATGTTCACCAAGAAATATTGCAAAGGTGTTTTTCAAAACAATAAATATCAAATTTAGAAATATAGAAATACGTATTAGATGTCCTACTGTTTACCATCATTGGACTCAGCTTGATGTCATCTTTTCAAATATGGTTCATTTTTTGCGACTTGTGACTCGATCATTTTCCAAAAAAAACACATCTCAAATAGTCTGCCTTTTCCCTGCTATATTTCAGGTATGGAATCAATGCCTTCTCCTCGTATAACACAACACAGCGCAGAGAGATTCTCCGCCATTACTACAAGTTCATGTTTGTCAGACATCCTCTCACCCGCCTCGCCTCGGCCTACCACGAGAAAATCAACCAGACATGGCTCTCTCCTGATGGCATCACTTCCAAAGCTAAGAACGACAGCATTAAAGCTGCATTCCCAGCTAATTTCTATACAAATCTCAGTTTTCACTTGTTAAGCTAACTAGTACACTGCCCCACCTTATCCCAATCGTTAAGGTTTCTTTCTTAAGGTTGGAGTTTAATATTTGAGAAGATATACTCGTCCTCCCATACTGGTGGTCACCAGTATGACCTCCTTAGTCAACAGTGTGACCTCCTTAGCCTTGTTCCATACAGATAGTCGTTGACAGGGAAAATTCGTTGGCATACAGAGAGAAACATGTGGCTTGATGTGGCACAGAGGCGCCACATGTGACCACTCAGTGCATCTACAGAACTGTGGTGATGGCAATTATACATAACCCTGTGTGTTCCCGATCGTAAAAACACAGAATTTAGACATTAATTTTACTTTTCATTGAAACAGAGATGGATAATATTGAGTTTGGGAACTAATATGAATGTAATTCATGAAGAACCACTCGATCTTAAATCCTGGGAATGCAGCTTTAAGAGTTACAAGAAGTTTGCTAAATTGGTGGCACTTTACTCCAGGGGCAAAAAGGCCTTAATCAATAACACAACAGTAGATAGGACATCACCAAGGGACTTTATAAAGTTTGTAACACAGCTCAAGCCTGACAATTACCATTGGACGTCATATATACTGGGGTGTCGACCTTGTCTCATAGACTATGACTTCATTGGCAAGATGGAGACCTTCGATGAAGATTCTTCTTTCCTTTTATCGAATATTTTTAAGAATTTAAAAGTCTCAGGGACTAATATGTTAACCCATGCGACAGGGACTGACATATCGTCAGCATTGAAACTGTTTAAGGATGTGCCACGGGAATTAATGCAGGCTTTATATAGTAAATTTGGTATTGATTTTGTAATGTTTGATTATCATAATAAACCAGCTTTTCTTTAATCTATTAAAGCTGTGAATATCTATGAACCTTATTTATTCTTACTTGAAAATTAACAATTGGAGATTTGTTGTCATGTTGGATTTATATAAGACTTCTATGTACGTTCTATTGCCCAGAGCTCATGAATTCCAGATGATTCATATAATAGTATCTCCTAAAGAATGATTTTATTATTTTATTTTTTTTTACTCGAATTTTATTCAGGTTAATATAAGTGACACTGGTCACAACTTAATGCGGCTCGGGTGAACCCGGTATTCCACCGCACCCTGATATATTAATATTTTCATCTGAAATACATGTGTGATCAAATTGTGAAATAAGGTTTCTTTTCATATACATTTTAAATATTCAATTTTTTTTAATTTTTGTGTGTGTGTGTGTGTGTGGGGGGGGGGGGGGGTGATTGAAATTATGAGATGATAATGAGTGAGAAGGGGGTGGGGAGGGGTGTACGTTATGTAGTATAATTCAATATCGGTAATTTGAATAGATTTTGGGTTACATAGCATTGTTTGATCGGGGTTTAATAACTTGATACTTTCACCACTATTCTGCCCGATCCCCTCAAATGGACCATCTTTGATCTTGTATTTTTTCAAATTTCATTTAAGGCCAATGATATTGATTTATTAATATAAGTTGAAATATAAATTATTTAGGAAAATCCTACACAGATGTTTCCATGCATTAATTTTTTTGCCTCATTTTCAAGCGAACTCACCCAGTACTTAATTTCACCTCAAACGACCCGGATGTGACTGTAGAACATTGTGCTTACGACAACACGATGGGCTTTGATCTGACATGGTATGTTTTTTCTACAAAATGTCAGGATAAAAATGTGTCATAGTAAAATATCCAACAAATCCGACACTTTTCTTTTTCGAATATCATTTTCCTTTTCTAAGATATCCTAACACATATCCTGTGCATTGCCATCGGTAACGACGGTCAACCTGCTACTTGGAAATAGGTTAACCCCAACGCGGTGGTAGGCACTGACCTCGGTGTGGCTGTGGCAGAGGACGGGAAAGCAGACTAACACCAAGTCCTTTTACCCATTCTCACAGAGAAATCGCAAAAGAAGATGTTGGTTCCTATATGCTTCATTTAATTTATTTTCAGAAACATTATTTTAGGAATTGTTTTAAAAGTATTGCTCCTAGGTTAACGGCTATGAGTTGATAAATTTCATTTCTATACGTATATTGATATGTGTCCAAAATAAAGGTGCGCAAGTCTATCCATGACGTTGAGGAAAAGAACTAAAAAGCCAGAAATCCTCACTCTCATGGGGATTTGTGCGATGTGCCATAGCAGCAGATGATACAGGTCATGGGTAATAGGGGAGCTGTCATAGTAAAACGACTCCTTGTAATGGGTGAAAAGATCTCTGTAATGAAGAAATAGTCGGTGTCATGAATCTATTTGTTTGTAATAGGAAAAGGTGTCTTTGCAATATTATTTGGCTATGTGTAATATGTGAAAAAAAAGAGGAAAAGTCTGTAATATTGCATATATCATACAGATGACGACTCTGGGACGTAACATGGTAATCAACATTTTTTTTTAATTGTATAACTTTTGCTATGAAATGTATCTTCTCTGTAGTATTGAAATAGATGTTGTATACCGATAAAGCTGTACAGATGTTTGAGGTTAACTGGGGCAAGTGAAAAGCCCTGTAACAGGGACTTAATCTACCCAGTATAAACAAAAGCTTAAAAAAACTTGGACTGTTAATTGTAGAGTTGTATTTCACACAGCGCCCTGTGGTTTTAATTGGTTTTACTTCATTTGTCCAGCTTCTTTAGATCAGTAGTCGCCCATGCTGAGGCTTGGAATTTGTCCAAGCTCAGGTTGTGTTGGCTGACTCAATGGTCTTCTTTTTTTCTATTAAAACTTAAATGGTATAGAGCATAATAGGACTGATGTCTTTATTTCAATGATATTTCATTTCTGTTGTTGTCACAATTGTCGATATTAGTGTATTTGCTCTACACAAATAGTTCATAGCTGTTTCTATGTTAGTGATACCTTTGTTTAGAACTCCTTTTGTAAACCCCTCTTTTATTCTTTTTGATAAATTTTATTTTATGTCATGGTTAATTTGACCATCAGCATTGTCTGAGAATACTGCCGTTGTCATAATATCTTTACTGAATAAAGATCTTTAAATGATGATCAATTTCTGTCGTTTTCAGCGTTTCTGAATTTAAGTGTTTATAGAGCAAAAACTGTTTGTCGGATTCCTTTTATTTTAACCCAACTTGTTGCTCAATATCTTAGGAAGGTCGGGCATTAATTGTAGACTTCAGGCTAATTTCTAAAAAGAGTTATGGAAGTTTTAATAACGAGAGAACTAGTGCGATACCAAATTAGACTTAGAGATTAGAAAATTAGACAAATATAGACAATCAACAGAAATAATTCCTTCATGTTATGCCTTCCTGTATTAGTTGTTATTGCACAAGTATGATATCAAGTTTCTGCGAAATCTATTTCTTTGACGTTTTAGTAATTTGTCAAAAAGGCAGAAATGTCCCAAAAAGTGGCAATACCCACGTTGTAACCTTCGAATCTGATTACATGTTGCTAGCTATCCTTATATTATCCGGCACGATTTGGGAACTATTAATTTATGAAAGTTATTCCGAATGAAATAATTCAACTAGTATCTGTCCGTCCAACATCAAGAAGCCAAGATTTTATTTTTAAAGTCTTCTACATTAGGAAATCCTAGGTAGCCTCTAAAGGACAACTCGATTTAGCATTGAATACTTAATAGTATGCGTTTCCAACAAGCAATTTAAATATAAAGAGAATAATACATTGATTGATTGAATAGAAATTAACATGACATGTTCCCTTAGTTCTATTCCTATTTTGAATTAACTCGAGGAACAAACTACAACAGAAGTCAACACAGATATTTCCTAATTTGGAAGAAATAAACACTGTTGAAACCTCACTTCATTTTATGCCTGTTGGGAATGTATCATGCTCACTAATGAAATGATGAACCAAATTAATACCACGAATTTTCAGTATGATATGCCATTTACTAAAATGGCAACACCCTGGGTTTTATATTTAATTACAGAACAACATGTTATCTAAGGTTCTTTCGGACGTTTGCCTTTAATATAAATAAAAAGCTATTGGCAGGGAAAAAAATCAGTCATAGACAGTACAAAGAATAGATTCAATAGGCCAAATACCAAAGTAATAATTCAACTCCAAAAATACGTATGGTATTGCTGTACCTAAAGCAAAAGTTGCAGCTTGCAGTGGAAACAAACCAAGCGGGAGAAACGCGGCGGGAGAAACCGGAAGTCTTCAAGCTGTATGTATGCAGTGGCGCCATCTGTTGCCACTTCTATGAACACTTCCATTACCTCCGTGGACCCACGTTGCCAGGCCCAGTGAACATTCCATGCTGTACATCTCCTGTAAAACTATAATCTACGTCTATATTTCACCATCAGCTGATGTAAGTGTACTTTGTTTATTAGGCTTTTCCTCCTGTTGTATTTGCTCGTCCAATATGAACAACCTGTTATTATCACTCTCACATGTCTACGGCTTTCTTCTTCCCGGGCTTTCTCTGAGTTAGCCCCGCTCAGCTGGTCTGGATCCCCCGATCCCTCTCCTCCTTCAATGCTCTGCCTCTGGGCGCCTATATATGGCTATAATATTAAAGCTTATTAATCCTCTCGGTTCCTATCGTTAAAAAAACTTCTTGCAGGGCTCTGAAGTTGATAGATGAGACATGCGTGACATCCTGGTGAGCAGAGCGAGCTAGACAATGAGCTAGAGCTAGTCACCAACCGTGAGCCAATACACTATAAGTAGGCTAGAAATGAGTTTTCGTTCCCATGTCGGGGGTGCTACAAAATGTTTACATATTTTGGTAGACAATAATCTTAATAACTCAGGATTAAAAGTTCTCCATCCAATATCCTGCAGTGTTTGAGTAAAGTCGATTTTTAAAACTTAAATATTAAAAATTTTAAAAAAAATGTGTAGCTAAATATGAGGAGTTTAGTGGTCTTTTGATAATAACTTCTAGTACACAATGCCATAGATATTACGGTGTTATACGTGGTGTAACACTATTCAGGAGATGAAGAAATATCTATGATGTTGATGATAGATTTATTCTGTAGATGGTAATAGTACAGTGATACAGCTGGTAATGGTATCAGATGTTAAGTGAAGCCTGAAGGCCTGGGCATAGAGATAGACCCCAGGGCTCGAAAAAAACCTATGTTTACTTGCCCGGGGCAAGTAAAAAATGGCTCTGGGCAAGTAAAATTTAATGTTACTTGCCCGAGTGGGCAAGTGGAAATCTCGACGCCATGGTGACTCCAGTAGTGGCACCAGGTGCCGTTAGGTACATCAAATCCCGAGGCGTCACCGCCAGTCTGTCTATTCAGAGAAAGGATACTTGCTCAAAACGGCACACGATCACCTTTTTACACTGATCTGATACATCTACTCAATTCTGTTGCCACAGAACGCCCCCTAAACACCTCTAGATTAATGTATTAAAGTTACACAGTCATCATAGCATGAATAAAGGAGATATGGACGTTTTTCCTTCCTCTGCCAAGCAAGGTAGGCTGTGTTTGTAAGCACCCTTTATACTATGCACTCACCACAAGGGGAGGTAGCTCAGTGGTAGAACACTAGCTCCTAAACCCAAAGGTTGGGGGTTCCAGCCTCGCCTGGGTCACATTATTTTTATTTCTGAGTCGCATAGATGCTATGTCATTCTATGCGACAGGATGGGAGATGGGTTGGCGTGGTTGTTGGTGATGGGAAAGGCAGGAGGAACAACATGTACATACAATGCTTTCAGATAATTAGCCTACCCATCGATCTTAGGGCTATCAATAAAACTAAAGGGAAAAACAGGCCTCTATGGCTGCGCTAGCAATGGCCACTCTTCCTGGACGGCCAGGAGAGCAGCCTCCACAGTGAGGTGCTTCTCCCTGATTGGATTGGAGTAAGCTGGACTCCAATCCAATATCACAGACCAGTTATAATCAGTTCACCTTGGGTCTGCGTGCAGGCAGGAGGTAGAGTGAAAAATGAAAATTCTATGGCACATGTTACAATACATTCACACATTAAATAAATTTCATTATAACAACAGGAAAAAATATTTCCATCCAATCTCCAGCAGCGGTCCTGGGTAAGACCTTAAAGTGCCTGGTCCTGGGTGAGACCTTATAAAGTGCCTTTCTGTCTCTTTTCTCTGTCTCTCTCTCACTTCTTCTCTATCTCTATTTCCTGGGTATGATCATAAACTGCCTCCCTCTCAGCTCTCCCGCCCTTGATATAACACTTCAAAGTGTTGATAAGGGCGTAAAGCCACCAATCTCACTCATTCACTCCAGCAGTTTTCATGTTAAGTGGATTTAAATATAAAAAAAAACTGGGAAAAAATGTGGAGCTCAATATGAGCCATTTAGTGAAATCTAAAATACTGTATACATGTATAAGTGACTCCTTCAAGTTTTATGATCATCAGACCTTAAAGTGCCTTTCTGTCTCTTTTTTTCTGTCTCTCTCTCCCTTCTTCTCTATCTCTATTTCCTAGGTATGATCATAAACTGCCTCCCTCTCAGCTCTCCCGCCCTTGATATAACACTTAAAAGTGTTGATAAGGGCGTAAAGCAATCTCACTCACTCACTCACTCATCAGTGCTTTATTGGTCGTCACTCCAGGTGGAGCCACCGTTGATTGATTGAGATTGAGAAACATTTCATCAATAGTCTGGGGACATATCTCCTTGTATGCCAGGAGGTTTCCAAGCCCCCGTCCCGGTCTTGCATTAGTTTTCGAAGCAGGTGAACAATACCACCTTCGTCATTGACTGAAGGTGGCTCTCGGGTGGCTCACTGCTTATTTCTCCTTCTATTCTCTTACTCTCATTAAGACTGGCAAGTTTACATTATGATTTAGAGTATGTATATTGCTCATGCAATATAGGCTATTATATGCACACTAGGCTTCTCTACGAATACATATTCTAGTACACAATACTGCATATAACTCAGAATTAAATGTTATTCATTAAAAACTTTCAAGTTTTGATGAAAAATGCAAGTTGAATTAAAAAAAAATATAACAAAATTTAATACATAAAAAAAATTGTTCTGTTAAATATTAGACTTTCATGAGAGATTGTTCTCTTTACATATACATACCTACAAGTACAAAATACTACATGCTCAGAAATAAAATCCCATCCAATATCCGGTACTTTTCTTGGACATTAAGATGACTAACCTGAAATCTGTAAGTGTTAAGATAATACTTATCGATTCTTTGACCATTTAATCAATTTCTGGTATTTTTAAAGTTCATGATTCTTTTCTTGCAATGTCCCCATCTTTATATAAGCTTGAATAAAACGACCGTTGAAGGCAGGCTGGGGCTCGTTGGCCTGTAATAACAAGAGTGTTTATGGAAGCCCTTACTGACAGGCGCCTCCCGTCGGCCCTAGACGGTTGTGTAGGCTCTACCATTACTTACCAATCTCTGTACTTTCCCGCAAATTTTGCTGTTCTAGGAAATAAAGACAAAGGGTTACTGGTTTTGTACAGGTCGGTCTTTTGCAAATGAGGGTTTCCCAGAATTCCAGAGAACCCCTATAAGAACCCAGGAGGTTGGGAGCCTCTTCAGTTATACTCTGGGACTTACACACAAATGGACACTAGACCAGCACTATACTTGGATATTTGTGACTAGATTGACCTGTACAAAACCTCCCATAGTGACACTTTGATACAAACCGGACTATATTACTTGTGAGTTTTTTCATTTGCCTTCACCAGTCCAATGTGTTTTGTTTCTCTGCATTTTACTGACAATAGTCATGTTGGAATCGCCACCTTTATTATTAGCATTTTATTATATAAGAGGATAGATCACAATAGTAGTCTGTTTTGAGCAGAGCTATCTCAGGGGCTATCTCCATACTCTCACACGTTGAACTGATTTATTATAAGCTTTTTTTCACCATTTACTGCGGCCAGCACCGATCTATTAGAGGTCGGCCACTACATGAAAAAGCACCTAAGCCCCATCAAATTGTATTAGCACCATCAACACCTGCCGAAGCCCCAGATAAGGGCGAAAACTTGTGTATAAATAAAACATAAAAACCATCAACACTGGGTTTTATTTCCACCCTATCAAGGAACCATCAATTAAATCATCCGGCCCCCTTAGCATAATACGATCTACCCTTACCTTAAAGACTTATTATAGACAAACCACAAGACATTGTTACATAAGCCCTCACAATATTAAACATCTACATGACAGATGACTTGCTGAACTGGTTAGCTATCGCTAGTAACGATAGCTAACGATTTATTATTATTATTATACAACTTTTATTCAGTAAACTTATACATGGTATAAATCAAAGAATAGGGCTAGTACTCCCTCTCCACTGGAGATCTACCAGGTAGCCCTTAACAAAGGATGTAAATACATAAAATGTAGATGTTTTAAATAACAAAGTGCGTACCGGAATTAATCATAATCATAGTCCATGTCCTTTTACTATCAATAAGAGAGTTTCACAGTTCTTTTTGTTTCTGTGATGTTTTGGCTCCAAGTCTCTTGATTTGATTGAAAAATAGTCCTTCAATATTTATAATTATCGCTACTAGTTATGAAACGGCCCCTGGTTAGCTATGTTGGGAAAGTTAACAATAATATAAAGATCACTTGTCGTGTGTACAACTAAAGGCTCAGTGCACCAATGTTTAAAGATCCGTGTGACTCACAGGACATTGGCGTGTCTGTTTCAAGAGACATTGACGTTGACATGAAATAAATAGAAGATCTAAAATACCAGGCTTTAATGCTAGAGAATCCAAGTTCTCAATGAGTCACATTCATGAGTCTAGTTCACAAAATTTAAATAGTGAGTAAAGTTACTGTACATTCTGGCTATTAGTTAGACTATTACAAAAAAAACAAATGAAAGAAAAAATATTATAACTGTTAATCTGTGATATTACCATATCTGATTTCATTTAATTAGAAAATTCTGTCCTTTTTCTGATATCATTGAATCTTTGGTGTGATTATCACTAGTCATGATTAATATATATAAGAAACTTTATTTCCATTTTGTTATACAGACAGTGATAAAAGCTTTCTACATGGAAATCGGTTTTTGTTCTCTGTCCAATCGGTTTTTGTTCTCTCTTCCAAACAAACCTTCTGTAACTACATCTCTAACTACACGTTTATAGAAAGATAAAACAAAATATAATATTACGACTCTTGTACAAAATTTCATTCCACTTTTTGGAGGGCTAAGTGTATTTTTTACAGTTCTTGGACCAGGACTTACATACCTGCTTTTGGTTTTTGAGGCTTGTAGCCTCTTGCTCACCTATACACAAATAAATGCATAGTACAGTAAACAACCTCATTTGCGATGCTGTTCCAAAGAATTGGTCCTCTGTATATGAGAGATCTTTTTATTTTATCATTTTTCGGATTAGGCACTTTTAGGTTTTTCCCTGAAGTTAAATTCTGAAGATTAATTTTTCTCTGGTCTAAATTTTCTTCATTGTTGCTCATTTTGTAAGCATATTCTAATAAATGTGATTCTCTCTTCTTGGCAAGTAGAGGCATTTCTAACTCTATGGAGCTGATTTACATTTGTCCTTTTGTTTAGACCTTCTGATATCCTTAAAGCTGTGTTCTGTAATGTTTGTAGAGTAAAACTGTAACACATACTCTCTATGTCAATTCACAAAATAAATCAACTGTCCCCACATAATGAAGAGTTTATTTACAGATGGCTTACGCAGTGGTGTTGTTTGCTAAGGACAACAATGTGGCCATCATCAGAACAGACTGGCTCCTGCAGCTGGAAGATGGCGACTTTACTTACTGGCCAAGGAGCCACGCTAGGCAAGCAGTGATAAAGGGCAGTGTCCCTGACAAGGCCACGTGGAAACTACACAAGTTGAAAAGGCTGTTAAAGAAATGTGGTAAGAAAAATCGGAATGTTTTCCCAGAAAATATGTGTCCACGTATATATATTCAAATAGCTGGTATGAATAAACAATCATGAATAATCATGTTCCTTCGTGTAGTTTATCCATCGAGATTACTGTCATTTTCACTGAATGATACATATGTGGTGGTTTTATATATTTCATGTCGGTATTACAACTGGTTTGGGAGTCCGAGCTGTCTGTTGGTGTAGTTCCTTCGGTCTGCGCCAGTGGGCAGTGAGGGCTCGGGTTGAATCCAAACTTGCAACCCTGATGTATCTTTCCCTCTTATATTGTGTTTTATCTAGTCTATGTTATATTGTCCTTTCCTTATCCTTAATATGCTGTCGATTTGTCTTGTATCCTGCATCAAACCTCTGTTCTTATCTTATCTTCTGGATTTATGAACAACATGTACTTGTGTCATGTATTTCCTTTAATTGGTGCTGTTTGTCATTATTAACACCTGGACCTGCCATTTATATGTACCAGTGGCAGGTCCACTCAGGGTTGGTTACCAGAAGAGTTATCACGAATAAATATCATTGCAGCAGGTTAAATACCTTGTTCCGTATTTATTTAGCTCAGAGATCCGAACGGAAATCATTACACATATATAGTCTATAAATCATTACCATTTGTCCATTGTGTGTTTGATCATTACACATATATAGTCTATATATCATTACACATATATAGTCTATATATCACTACACATATATAGTCTATATATCAATACACATATATAGTCTATATATCATTACACATATATAGTCTATATATCACTACACATATATAGTTTATAATCTATATATAATTACCATTTGTCCATTGTGTGTTTGCAGACAGTTATGACGAGGCAACCAAACAGGAGGCAAGGAATATGCTGACCTCGAGTGTGGAAACAGATGAGGGGGAAGAGGAGGCAACACAATCGCACAATCGCAAAAAGAACAGTGGTGAACCACCAAGGAAACGATCCCATACAGAGAAGTGGCAGGAGAAAATTACCAGTGAGTTTATATGCTAATTACCATAGATGGAGCAAATGCAGAATTAAGAAATATGCATGTGGGCTAACAGTAATCAAATAATTCTCAATCTAAATTCTGTTATATAATGGTTCAATGACCTAAATGGGTCAGATCTTCATAAAATGTACAATTCACCTTCACCAATCCTCTAAAACAGTCCACATTTAAGACAGAAATGGTCTTCAAAATGCAGTTTAACATAACAAAACAGGTACTTTAAATCAAGGCAATACCAAATATACTCAGATATACCCGATATTTATCATTCTTTAGCCTAATTTAGCTGAATTTACTAAATATGTAGAGCTACCAATTGTACATTTTCTGACGATCTGACCCATATGATGAAACATATCATAACAATATTATCTGATTATCTGTCAATATCACGTATTCTTCACCAAGCAGCTCATTCTGGAGATGAGGAAGAGGGAAGGATGGCTGCAGTGCTACCGACCCCACCCAGCAATCTTGGGGGTTTACTCAGAGGGACCCAAGGGAAAACCTCAGAGTCATTTAAGGACGAAATCCAAGGGAAAACCTCAGAGAAGGAAGAAACCCAGCTCCAAGAGTTGGAGAAGTCAAGCATCAACTCCAGCCTCCCCATGGACAGCACGCCGCCAATGCTTTCCAGATCAGTTGAGGATAAGGCCACACACCCTAGGGGCAGTCAAAGCTCTCAGAATACCTCCGCATGGCCAGGTAGTTATGCTTATTTATGACGTGTTTGAGATGATATCATTAGATTTTCATATTGCTTTCTTTTCATGAAAGGCAACGCCCATAAACGTCCATGATGGATAGCGCGTATTTTCATGTATCTGTTAAAAAATCTATTGGCCTTAAATGAATAAAATAAAGAGGAAAAATATTATTTCAACAGTATCTATAAACATTGTAATCAACATTCCAGGCTGTATGCAGAAGCTCATTGACGAAAACGATGAGATAAAACCCCCGATGTCACTATAAAATCCTCTTAGCACAGAATTTTTTTTTTCATCAGCCATGTCTAGGGTCCTGCTCAGCTCCGAACTGCCAAACAGTCTAGGCCCAAAGATGAGAGAGTCCCTTCAAACGAAGGGAAAGCCTCTCGCCTCTAACCACAAAGTGCCATAATGCCCATTATAATTCTATTAAGACCGCAAAATATCATTATATTCCCATTAAAATGCCGAGTTCTAGGCAGGGATACTGATTAGCGAAGTAGGCGGACATACCATTCTTATCTGATCTGAGGGTTTGGACCTAGAGTGCAAATGTCATTGAAATGTTTCAAACCGCAAATTTCACTAAAATCCCATTAGGACAGATTTTTCTTTTTTTGACTTTTTCATCTGCCTTGCAATAATATATTTTTTCGTTTCCAGGCAATTTGCCTATGGAGAAAATTGACTTAACCATGACTCAAGCCTAGGGCAATAATATCAGGATATGAGGCAACAAAATTATTATTCTGAGTTTACAATCAACTTTTCTGACTTAACAATTGACTTTTCGAATGACTATTTCGACTTTACGATTGACTATTTCAACTTTACGATTGACTTTTCTTACTTTAAGACTGACTATTTCGACTTAATGATAGCATTTTCTGACTTAATGATTGACTATTTCAACTTTACAATCGCCTTTCCTACTTCACGATCAAATTTTCAGACTTTACAATTGACTATTTCGACTTTAGGATTGACTATTTCGAATATATGATCAACTTTTCTGACTGTCTCATTGACTTTCGACTTTACAATTCACTATTTCAACTTTTCTGACTTTTTGATTGACTATTTCGACATTACAATTCCTAGGTGTCGCCAGCCGCTAGGGTGGCGACCCCATGAGAGGAAGGAACGTACTCCAGTCACTTTAAAAGGTTCGCGCAACTTTCAGTCACGCAACTTTTCGTTACGGCAGTTCTTTTGAAACTCCCGCACGTCTACATTCATCCCTTCTCACCCAGACTACCATCCATCTATAGCATTTCTTCTCAAGCACCTTTCGGACTTGTCTTTAGCTGCTCTCTACCTCCCTCAGGGTTATTATTAGGTTTTGAGTTGGTCCTCGTGGCTTTGCCCCACTGACCTGAGCAAGATGGCGACTAACCACGGCGAAAACGGGGCCACGGGCCCTGAAGATGGCAGGCCTCCAGTCGACCATCGCCCCAAGACACCTCCCCCACAGGAGCGAGAAAACATTTCTAAGGAGATACAGAATTTAGCTCTCCAGGTAACTGCATCATTAGATGGAATTAATACCAGGCTAAACAAGCTGGAGGCTGGACCGTCCATGGTGAATCAACCCCGTCGGGAACCAGATCTCTCCAGGCTTTACTCAAGTAGATATGATGAGGATGAGGATGATTATTTTAATCAAGACAGTAAACGCATGAGAGGTGCCTATTCTTCATCTTACAGGCGCTCTCGCTCTAGGAGTAGAAGCAGAGGCCGAGTTCATCATAGGGGGATCCATGATATAAGTCCTTCGACTTCCCGCCATGGTTCTCCCTCGCCATTAACGCATGCGTGGCAAAGCTACTACGCGCATGCGCAAGATCCCGGTCAGGAGGAAAACATCCGGGAGGAAGGCGAGATCTTGGATGATCTTTTGGGAGATGATGAGGAGGAAGAAGATATTTTCTCCAATCTCACCGACAGAATTGCTGCTAAGGAGGCTACGGGACCAAAAATCAAAAGTGAGTTCCTCGTTGCTTCAGTTGCTAAAATCTTTGAAAACCCCCCGACCGGGAAGCTACTTGAGGAGATGCGTGAAAAATATCTCCGCCCCGAGAATGTGCCACATCTTCAGATACCATCCATTGAGAAGGAGGTGTGGGGGGCTCTTTCCAAACAAGGTCAGTGGAATGACTCTTACAACCAACGCGTACAGGGTGTACTTATGGGTTCGATCACGGCACAAGTCAAATCTGTGGACGAGTTAGGGATCTTAAGAAAGTCGATCAAGGATCCTCAGACTCAGGCCGAACTGAAACGGATCATGCTAAACCTTCAGGAGGGGGTCAGGATGATGGCTTTCCTAAACAAGTTTGTTCTGGTCAAGCAGAGGCGTGAGGCCCTAAAACCCCATCTAAAGGAGGGGTACAAGGATATGGCCACCAACCATAAGAGATTCCCTTCGACGGCTTCCAATCTTCTGTGAGCAAATTTGGAAGAGAACATAAAGTCTCTGGAAACCACAAAGAAACTATCTCGGATCGTGGAAACTGGTTATCAACCCAAGAAAGGACAGGGAAATGACCAAAAGGGAAATGGTGGTGGTGGTGGTGGTTTCAATAAAGGAAACAACGCCAACAAGGGTAACAACAATGGTGGTTACCAGAAGGGCCAGCCAAAAAACGGGGGACGACCCTCCTACAAACCGCGGGGGGGTCACCAACAACAGCAGGACCGGAATCCTCGCTACAGGGACGACAACCGGAGGGATTACTACCCCCGGGACGACCGCAGGGACCAGCGGTCTCGTTCCAATCGCTACTAAATATGTGCAAACGGGTGAGTTCTTTTCCAAGCTTGGAAGGCCTTACCCTCTCTACAACGGGCCCTGTGCCCCTGTGTTTCTCCCCAGGAAATCTGTCTAATCATCTTTTTGAGTGGGAATGTATCACCTCAGATTCCACTATTCTCTCTTACATCCAAGGGGTTCAACTAGATTTTATAAGGGAACCAGTTCAGCTTTTTCAGTCCTCCCAATATTCATTTGCTCCCGTCCGCCAACAGGCGGTCGCTTATGAAGTTGAGAAATTAATCTCCAAACAAGTGGTAGAGAAGATCGACCATGATGAAATTGCCTTTCTTTCAAATGTTTTTGTTGTACCCAAACCTAATGATAGGTGGAGGTTAATTATCGACCTAACAGAGCTAAACAAGTTTCACCAAAAATGTCACTTCAAGATGGATAACCTACAGTCGGCCATCAATATGCTCTTACCCCATTCCTTCATGTCATCTCTGGATTTGCAAGAGGCATACTTCTCCATGTCTCTGCATAGCGATTTCAGAAAGTATGTGTGTTTTCCATGGAATGGTGAATTTTACAGTTTCAAGTGTGTGCCATTCGGATTAACCTCAGCACCCTTCATCTTTACCAAAATTATGAAGCCAGTGTTTGCGGAGCTACACGACCAAGGAGGTCATGGCTTCTCTTACATTGATGACTCCTTCCTGTGGGGATCCACCCAGGAAGAGTGTGCTCACTCTGTGAATAAGACGCTTCAGCTATTCGAACGCCTAGGTTTCTATGTGCATCCGGAAAAATCATCTCTGATCCCAAGAAAATCTATGAAATTTTTGGGGTTCATCTTAGATTCTGAGACTATGGAAGTCTACCCTCCTATGGAAAAGCGCCAATCAACCTTGGAAAAGATTGAGAGCATTCTGAGGAGTGATAATAATGTGTTTACTATTCAGCGCATCGCTTCACTGGTGGGTACCCTAGTGGATCTATGCAGAGGCATTGATTATGGCCTAGCCCATTACAAGTGCATTGAGAAAGACAAGATCATGGCTTTGTTTTTCAGTGATGGTGATTTCTCCTCAAATATGTACTTATCCCCCAAGGCCTTTGACGATCTTCTGTGGTGGAAACACAATTTACCCTGGAGGGTAAAGAAGATCCGTACCTTCGCCCCCACCATCACCATGTTCACGGATGCTGCTAACGCAGGGTGGGGTGCAGTGATAGAGGGTACCTTGTCTGGTCAGGACATGACAGCTCAGGGCACTTGGGATGATTATGAGGAGGGTTATCACATAAATGTAAAGGAAATTCTGGCAGTGAAATTAGGCCTTTTTTCCCTTCTCCGCGAAGTCACTGATACTTCTATCCTAATCAGGAGCGACAACACTACTACGGTAGCCTATATCAATAAATTTGGAGGAACCAAATCTGAGGGGTGTGATGCAGTGGCCAGAGAGATCTGGTCGTGGGCCGAGGAGAGAAATAATTGGCTCACATCATCCCACATCCCCGGAGTAGAAAATGTCAAGGCAGATCTCGCCAGCAGGCATCATTCAGCCGATACAGAATGGCAATTACATCAGTCGATCTTCGATCATATTGTGTCAGAGTTTGGTCAACCAGATATTGATTTGTTTGCAACCTATAAGAATTTCAAGGTTCAGACTTTCGCTAGCTGGTTCCCAGACCCCATGACATCATATATTGATGCCTTTTCAATCTCTTGGAAGGTTTTCAAACGTCCCTATCTCTTTCCTCCTTTCAGGCTAGTGGGGAAGTGTCTGCAGAGAATCATCGTGCACAAGATCAGAGCGATTCTCATAGTCCCCAATTGGCCCAGCCAACCGTGGATGTCGCAGTTCCACAGTTACAAGAGGAAAATCCTCATCATTCCAGGCAGACCAAAGAACCTGATTGCCGACAAATCCTTCAAACAGGACCCAAGAATGGAGAAAACTCCCCTCTTGGCAGGTCTCTTTTAGATAACACCATCGCCTCTCCGGACCTGTCCGATAGAGCCAAGGAACACTACAGGCTCGGGTGGTCGACTAATACCCGTAAGTCATATGACACCTATCACAAGAAATGGAGAGACTACTGTTGCCTCCAAGGAATCCCCTATGAGACCAAATCGTTGCATCACGGTATCGAGTTCCTTTGTGACCTTTTTCGAGGACGGTCATTCTTATACAGCAATTGGCAGCGCCAGATCTTCACTTTCATCTATTTTTGGGAAATTTGGGAAGGACACCTTTGGCTCCCATGAACACGTATCCCGAATCATTAAGGGCATGTTCTCTCAACGACCGCCAAAAACCAGATACTCAGAGACCTGGGATCCGGACATTGTGCTTAACTACCTACAGCAGCTTTTCCCTCATAGGAATTTAAATCTTCCTCAGCTAACTCAGAAGGTGGCCACTCTTTTGATGATGGTCACTAGCCAACGAGTGCAAACTTTGCGCTCTATCAAATGTGAGGACATTATCTTCTCGGGCAAGGAGAAAGCTACCATCCTATTGTCCGAGGTAATCAAGACGAGTTCGGTGGGCAAAGCCCTAGGAAAGATTTCTCTTGAGGCTTACACCAAGAACAAGCGCCTATGCATTATAAATTGCCTCAGGCACTACATCTATAGAACCAAGGATTTGAGACCTTCAGACGAGGATGATGTCATCTCAGGTCCCCTTTTTATTAGTCATACCAAACCTCACAAGCCAGTACAGAACTCCACTATCGCCAAATACATTAGATGTACTCTCAAGGCGTCTGGCATTGACACCACGACCTTCAAGGCACATAGTGTGAGAGGGGCAACCACCTCCAAATTAGCCCTCATCCATGTTCCAATACATCAGATTATGGAAACGGCAGTATGGAAAGATGAAAACATCTTCCGTAAATTCTATCAGAAGCCCATTAATGTCACAACATCCACGGCTTCACACCTTCTGGACTCTCATAGAGGAGCCGAAGCAAAGAAGGGAAGGAGACCCAAAAACAATTAGCTCTCCTCCCACTGTACATAGTTCTTTACCTCTCTGAGGTTACAGACTTAGGACGGGAATTGACCAGGTTAAAGTCTCATGGGGTCGCCACCCTAGCGGCTGGCGACACCTAGGAATTAGACGAACATACAAAGCTTACCTTGTTCGCTGAAGTATGTTTCATAATTCCTAGTGGAGTCAGCCGCTGGGTGGAGGGCACATGCCCGCCCACCGTCCCAGGCACTCACCTGCGGCTGACTTAACCAGTACTCTTTCGGATTTTGGTCAATTCCCTAGTTTTGTGAAGGTTCAAATTTCTTGAACCGTACGTTAAAGTGTGACTGGAGTACGTTCCTTCCTCTCATGTGCCCTCCACCCAGCGGCTGACTCCATTAGGAATTATGAAACATACTTCAGCGAACAAGGTAAGCTTTGTATGTTCGTCTAATTAATTATTTTGACTTTATGATTGACTATTTTGACATTACGATTAACTAATTTGACTTTATGATTGATGTTGCAGTGCTACCGACCCCACCCAGCAGTCTTATGTATTCTTTTCTCAGAGGGACTCAAGAGGAAAGCTCAGAGTCAGATCAGGACGAAATCCAAGGGAAAACCATGAACAGCACCCTGCCAATGCCGTCCACATCAGAACCATCAGTTGAGGATAAGGCCGCACCCCCTAGGGGCAGTCAAAGCTCTCAGAATACATCCGCAAGGCCAGGTAATTATGCTTATTTATGACATGTTTGAGATATTTTCATATTGCTTTCTTTTTTATAAAAGGCAATGCCCCAAAACATCCATGGTGGATACCGCGTATTTTCATGTAACTGTTAAATATCTATTGGCCTTGAATAAATGAAGAAAAAAAAGAGAGAAAAAAAATGATTTCAACAGTATCTATAAACATTGTAATCAACATTCCTTGCTGTATGCAGAAGCCCATCGACCAAAACGATGAGATAAAACCCCAGATGTCACTATAAAATCCCATTAGCACAGAATTTTTATTTTCATCAGCCATGTCTAGGGTCTTGCTCAGCTCCGAACTGCCAAACAGTCTAGGCCCAAAGATGAGAGAGTCCCTTCAAACGAAGGGAAAGCCTCTCGCCTCTAACCACAAAGTGCCATTATAATACTATTAAGACCGCAAAATATCATTATATTCCCATTAAAACGCCGAGTTCTAGGCAGGGATACTGATTAGCGAAGTAGGCAGACATACCATTCTTATCTGATCTGAGGGTTTGGACCTAGAGTGCAAAATGTCATTGAAAAGTTTCAAACGGCAAATTTCACTAAAATCCCATTTGGACAGATTTGTCTTTTTTTGACTTTTTTTCATCTGCCTTGCAATAATATATTTTTTCGTTTCCAGGCAATTTGCCTATGGAGAAAATTGACTTAACCATGAGTCAAGCCTAGGGCAATAATATCAGGATATAAAGCAACAAATTTATTATTCTGAGTTTACAATCAACTTTTCTGACTTAACAATTGACTTTTTGATTGACTATTTCAACTATACCATTGACTTTTCTTACTTTAAGACTGACTATTTCGACTTAATGATAGCATTTTCTGACTTAATGATTGACTATTTCAACTTTACAATCACCTTTCCTACTTCACGAATAAATTTTCAGACTTTACAATCAACTATTTCGACTTTAGGATTGACTATTTCGAATATATGATCAACTTTTCTGACTGTATTTTCCGGGAATCTGGGAACAAAAATATTCTTGATTTACTTCGGGAAATCAAATTGTACGACAAAATTTAGGTAACCTAAATGAAGCCTGACTTCGTCAGGCCAAACCCTGTTTCATGAAATAGGGAATTTCACAGAATAAAATAATAAAACCACAGTATATCTGCTAACTTTTAATTACTATTAGCGGAGGTGAAACTAACCAAACCAAACCAAACCAAACCAAACCAAACCAAACCAAACTGTCTCATTGACTATTTCGACTTTACAATTCACTATTTCAACTTTTCTGACTTTTTGATTGACTATTTTGACATTACGATTAACTATTTTGACTTTATGATTGACTATTTTGACATTACGATTAACTAATTTGACTTTATGATTGACTAATTTGACTTTATGATTGATGTTGCAGTGCTACCGACCCCACCCAGCAGTCTTATGTATTCTTTTCTCAGAGGGACCCAAGAGGAAAGCTCAGAGTCAGATCAGGACGAAATCCAAGGGAAAACCATGGACAGCACCCTGCCAATGCCGTCCACATCAGAACCATCAGTTGAGGATAAGGCCACACACCCTAGGGGCAGTCAAAGCTCTCAGAATACATCCGCATGGCCAGGTAATTATGCTTATTTATGACATGTTTGAGATATTTTCATATTGCTTTCTTTTTTATAAAAGGCAATGCCCCAAAACATCCATGGTGGATACCGCGTATTTTCATGTAACTGTTAAATATCTATTGGCCTTGAATAAATGAAAAAAAAAGAGAGAGAAAAAATGATTTCAACAGTATCTATAAACGTTGTAATCAACATTCCATGCTGTATGCAGAAGCTCATCGACCAAATCGATGAGATAAAACCCCAGATGTCACTAAAATCCCCTTAGCACAGAATTTCTTTTTTTTCGTCTGCCTTGTCAAAGGTCTTGCTCGGCTCTGAACCGCAAAATGTCACTAAAATCCCATTAGGACAGATTTTTCTTTTTTTGATTTTTTTCCATCTGCCTTGGAATAATATATTTTTTTTGTTTCCAGGCAATTTGCAACATTGGTGAATTGTACCAGAACCGGTTCTGGTACAGTTCACTAATGTTGCGGATGTAAATAGGGTCTGGAAAAATAAGGCCATGTTGGTAAGACTTGCCCATCCTGAAGTAGGCTTTCAGGTATATCCTGTGGATTCCTAGCCCATCCTTGTGAGTTGGCACAGTTCACTACACACCACTGGTGATTGGTCCTTTAAGAATGGATTGCACATGTGTTACAGAGTGGGGACCTTGTCATACCTGTTATTGTCTTTTTCAAATCAGCAATATGGTGAAAGTGCATGTAAAAATCCAACCTATTTGTTCCATGTTACTTTGCTTTAATGGATGGAATTCTGGTGTGCACGGCAAAGGTCCTCACCAATGGAAGGCTAACAGCAGCAGTCTGAAAAGTTGTGGATGCATTCATAAGCCAGAAAAGTTGTCCTTTAGTTGACGGATTTCCTTCAATCTCCTCATTATCAAAATGTGTATTATTAATTTCCCATATGCCTTTCAAATTACCAATAAAACCTATAAAAGGTTGATCGTTACTGGACTGACTGAATAGCATGTCCATTTACCCCAGATTAAACCCAAACCTTGCATTGGATTATACGGGAGAGATATGTACCAGTGGCGGCCTGCATCACTCCCTGGTCAGCCAAGGTTCCGCTAGCAACTCAGTGGAGTGATAGCATTGGGAGTTTAGCAGAATTCCGCTAGTGGAGGGCAGTGTGTAAGTTGCTACTAGGGCTCTTACCACACCCCACTACCGGGAGCAGGGTAGCCCCCGCTCCCCGGCAGACGGTATTGTGTGTGTGAGTAGCAGCAGCTTCTCAGTGCCTGCCTATCAATTTCTCAAACTAGTTCCATCAAGTTATGAAGCTAACATTCATTTCAAATATATGTCTATATGCATAATCCTTTCAGTTGTTAGCACTTTGTAAAGCATATTTTATGTCAGAAACTTTTCCGTCAATTTTGAATACCCCAACTTGCATCCCTGATAAGCCAACATAGTGACATTTACTTAAATTTTCCTTCTGTCACTATTACAAACTAAGTCAAGCGATGTCAGGTGTCAGTGGGTGACACAATTTGAGAGGTAACTAATTGTTACCACTGAACAAGTATTGATAAAGTATTCCTTCTCTCATTCCAGTTCCATCCAACTCCCAGTGGGCAAAGATGTCAAATAACCGAGGTGGAACACCATCCTGCCCACCATCCTGCCCACCTGTTGAGAAGCCAGTGTTACAAGCACAAGATCCAGAATTAAGGCAGTGTATTTTCAATGGTCTGACACGATTCTGGCTGTCTCAGGATTTTAGTGACTACACTTTAATCGCTGAAGGACAGTCATTCCTGGTTCACAAAGCTGTACTTGCATCTGTCAGTGACTATTTCTATGCCATGTTCACAAGTGGCATGAAAGAAACTCAACAAGACCATGTGGAACTAAAGGCAATAAATGCAAACATGCTACAACTGCTACTTGATTATATTTACACAGGGATTCTACATATCACAGAGGACAATGTTATTGAGGTTCTGACTGCTGCAGCTCATCTTCAAATTTCTACTGCCATCAAGGCGTGTTTGTCCTTCATGAACAACACTATATCAGCGGATAACTGTGTGGAGATATTGGATATAGCCCGGCTCTATTCTTCTGACAAGCTTTTTGTCAACATAATTGAAGATTTTGTGGCTGAAAACTTTGAATTACTTATTGAATCTGAAGTTTTTTTGAAATTGAGTTTTGATAGCATGAAAGGACTGTTGTGTAGGGAAGAGTTCATGTTTGGACCTGAAGAGAAGATTTACGAAGCTGTTGTGCAATGGCTTAAGCACGACCCTGAGAAGAGAATGCAGTTCCATTTGTGCCTAATGAAACACATCAGGTTTCCACTCATGACAGCTAACGAAGTTGCCACCATCATTGAAACAAGCCCTGAACTGATGGACAATCCTGTGCTGAATAAAAATCTCCAGGAAGCTAAGGACTATCTGTCAAAACCTGTACATCAGAGAGTTCTGTGCCAAAATAGTCGCACCAGAGTTAGAATGAAACCTCATATCTTGGCAGTCAAGCCAGACAATGAATGGTATGCATTCAGCTCAAACAAAGGTTACAAAGGGAAATGGTGTCATGTTGAGCTTTCTGACTTCATTGAAAGTTATTTTGCGGGTTGCATCATGGTCAATGACTTCATCTTTATATGTGGTGGGTTGCTTGATCGCTTTTTTGCTACAACCAATTGCTTCATCTTTGATCCTCGAGAACACCAATGGACCCAGCTGGCATCCATGTGTGTGCCCCGATATGATTTCCCACTTGTCAAACACAGTGCATTTGTATATGCATTAGCTGGAACTAATGAAGAGGACAGAACAATTCCTTGGAACATTGAGCGCTACAGCTTTGAGACAAATCAATGGGAAATATTCACCAACATGTACTCTGAGTTGACACCCTCCTCTAATGTGAGTGCATGTGTTGTCAACAATAGAATCTATACTTGTGAAGGAGAAGCAAGAGAGTTGATGAAGGCTGGGAAAACACCAAACAAACTGGCATTTCTTGATATGCTTACCAACAAGTGGGAAATGGCGCCTGTGAACCAGAGACAGTTGTATGGCTGTCCCATGTGGTCTCAGGGAGATCTGTTGTATACTGTGGAAGACCTTAACTCTTTTCACAAAGCTCCCACCATCCACTGGTATGATCCTAAAACTGGAGATACTGGTTTGGTTGCCTGTCCTCAACCTCTCCTCAGTAAAGCTAAAATTGCTACACACAATGGAAGAGTTTATTTTATAGAGGGTAGTTTCCGTGTGTCCAAAGTCCGTGGGTACAACTCGTGTATGGTGGTTGTCATCAAGGACAAATCTGTCCAATATATCAAGCATCTTGGCCCTTTGCGTTCTAGCGATGCAGCATTCCTGTTCTGTCTTCCATTACGTCTTCCCTGGCAGCATCTTATTCCTCAATAAGGAGGACACATAACTATCTATACTTCTGCATGATATTTTCATGGATATCACTCCTAGAAGCCAAGATATCCACATTTTTAGGAAAATAACTGTACCATCTGTGAGTCATAAACAGAAGTCTGTGAGTCATAAACAGAAGAAGACCTCTGCCCGCAGTCCAACATGCGGTATACCTGTGCCTTAAAAGTATTTTTGAATTGTGGGAAATTTACAACTAAATCATAACTAGAACTACTCTGCTTGCCGTAAGAATGATGTTCATACTTATTTCATTGCTTTGTTACTCCTAGTAGCCAAGATATTCATATCTTTGAAAGTTTGAAACACATCCATTCACATGCCAAGTGCTGGGTGGGATGCCTGTCTTCAGAACCCAGGGATGGGGTGCGGTGTGAGGAGGGGTCATACTCAGCTTGAGATCTTTGTTGCAAACATTAAATTCCTGTTGAGAAATAAAACTGATGTGCAAACTAGACATAAGGAAAGATGTTTTGTGTTAAGATATATGATTTTTTTTCTGACATGTTAAATGCTCTAACTCATAGTTTTAGGGGGTTCTTTTGGACCTTGTATCTACTAGACTATGTATTCCCATATAAAGTCAGCACAACCTGATTAACCAGCAACCTTGAACCCAGGCACTCTGTGTATGCTCATGTGAGCCTCCACACACCCAGGCTAAGTTTAGCCCTGCTTGTGGATGCTATCTATTGCTCAAGCATGGCTGGAGTATGACAACGGGATAATTATTAATGAAATAATTACACTGAGTTCTTGTATGGTTCCTCCACCAGTGATATATGACTGTGTCTATTATCTATCAAATCTGTGCCTGTATTACTATTAAATTTCTTTTACATTTTTAGCAAAGCTTTGGTTTTGGTTTGAATTCAAACATGAATATCATTGTAGTATGTTCACAAATAGCCGATAGCCTAGACTAACATAGTATCTTAGTGTCAAAAATGGAAATATTCTTTGGTCTAGCCAATCTAACTATCCAACAAACATTTAAACAGTAAAATTGATGGTGAAATTGCCTCTGACTCAACCCTGTCCTGACACTTGCATCATTGTCTACCCACACTAGTACAGGAACCCTAATCAAGTAAGTTGTAAGCTAAACATACATAAGATATGATCTTTGAATAAAAGGATGAATCTTGCCTGATAAAAATGTGTAGAATCTGCCATTTTCTCATCGGAACCTATCTTAAAATTTCCTGCGAGAGATCATCCCAACACTGAGGACCGTTGCATGAGGTATCACTAAATTAATTCCATTCCGCTAAGCTTTTGCTCCACTAAGTTGGGTTAGCGGAGTAGATTTAGCGGAGTGCCGTATCGTTATCAACATCATCATCTGCCAACAGGAAGGTATCTTTTAGTATGAAACCCTATAGGAATTTAGAAGAGGCAGTGGTAGTGTAGTTTTGACTTGCAACATGAGATTTTTAGCGATTATCCCGATATTTTTGTTTGTTTTCCTGATACATACATATTACTCTACAAACTAAGAATTATGAACATGGGAATCCTTGTCGGAAATATGATAACTTCATTGTAACTTTTGCGGTTTTGGATCAACTAAATAAAAAGGAACCAATCATAACATAACCACAAAATTTGCACAACTTATAGATTCAACTCTCAATAATTTTTAAAAAGTAATGATTAGAAGTTTAGTAATCATTGAAGACGAAAACTGGACATTTCCTGACAAGTATCCCTGTTGGCAATAGTGGTGCCTCTTTTGCTTTAGTATCCCTGAGCGACGTTGACCTCACTAGGCAGTAGCCTCCGTTGCTTAGAAACGCTTGATTAAAAAAGAAAGCTGCAAGCCAGTTGGACATTTAAACATTTCATTTCGTTTCTTCTGATGAGGACAACTGTTGAAAATGACCATAATTTGAGTCAAATAATATATTATAGTAGGTAGACGTGGCAGTATTCACCTAAACCCGTACTGAAAAAAAACAACAAACCCCATCACTTGTCCACTTTGTGGGATATAGAACACAAGTTACTATGTTGGAATACCGTTGTTAAGTGGGCGTGACCTTATTACATTTATGATGATGCATCAATTTCCCTGCTTTGATTTGCGGAGCGATACACCAGTGGCAGTTCTCACGGCTAATATAATTTTAATGGTGGCGATATCAACAAACCTGGTGCAACAGGCCTCCGTGGAAACAAGTATGGAAAGATACTTAATAAATGGTACTTTTGAAGTAAGTATACTTTGAAATTGAGCAACTTTTGTGAAGATCAGATGATAATTTGAAATTCCTGTTGAACTACTTTGGCCTAGCAGCAGTAACCAATTAGAAGCGATGAAAACCATACACTGACTATGTGCGAAAGGCCTTCAGCCAAAGCTTGCTCGCTGGACAAGTTCACACATTTCGGAACAAACAAGGTAAATTGTTTGACCGGTTTATTAACCCAGAAACAGTTACATAAGGTAACAGTGTTATAGAGCTTAAATTGAACAACAGGATAATTTTGGTATGCGGTGTGGCACAAGTCTATAGTGTTAAGTGAAGACCAGATCCCCTTGCACGCTCAGCCTATCATCCGCAGGAGGGTGTCTGCAGTAGAGCCTTCACAATGATGTGCTGTTGCCTCCTGGTGGAACTGAGTATCACATCTGGCTCTAGTAGAGATACCCAAGAACGTTAGACAAATAGGTGACCAGGCTACAATTATTGTTTTGTTTAAAAGTTGAAAGGATACAAATAAACATTTTAATAATATTAGACACTAAATTAGAAAAAAAAGCTCCTGATAGTAAGGGGGAAAAAATAAGAAATTGGTTCAAACAAGATAAACATACTGGACAGCAGCATATTGGACAGGGCTATAGTTTGAGTGGGCAAGTAAAGTGGATACATACAAATAGAATTTTGTTCATGGAATCCAATACAGTGCCAGGTACTGCATGGTAGCTGAACATGGGTAGCTCATAGATAGAATGTACTGAGAGTTTATTTTCTCCTTGTGCATCAAGGTTGTGGCGGGAGATGGAGGGGTGTAGCGCATCATAGCGCTGAGGTCTCCACTCACAAGCATTGAATAAAAACGTTCCAAAAATAAATTGTCTGAGAGGATGGCATCACACTGATTCCAATGATAGTAAAGAGTAGGACATCGATGACAAAGTCTTCTATATTTTCGATACATGAACAAAAAGATCACTTCTCAATTACTAAAGAAATTAAATATACTCCTTAGAATAACCTCTGATAGGCATAGATACATTCAATAAACAACAATTTCGCCCATGTATTTGTGCTACTACCAGCGTCAAACACCTCAAATATGAAAAGATTCCAACAAAGACATCTTGTGAATAAATCACTTTGTAAATAATCAATTTTGCGACTTGTGACTCATTTCACTGGAACACATCACAATTGTTATAAAATAGAATCCGTACCTGTGACCATTTACGTTTGGGTCAGATTATCAGAAAATGTACGTTCAACAGCTCTATAAAATTAGTCAATTCTGAGTGAGTCTGAAAATGATAAATACCGGGTAAATCTGAGTATATTTTGTATCACACAGATTTAAAATATGTGTTTCGCTATATTAGACTGCATTTTGAAGCTCATTTATGTCTTAAATGTAGGTTTTTTGAGAGGATTGGTGAAGGCGAATTGTACAATTCTGAAGATCTGACCCATTTACAGTTAAATGAATATCGGCAAATGTTAAAATCGTCAAGATACATATTATCATTGTACCATTTTCTGTTAGTGCAAACCTTGTTGACTTGGCAATTAAAGCCCAACAAAGGTTTGATGATTACTCAGCAATAAAGAGTTGAAGCAAACAAACCAGTGAATGTTTACCTCGTACACACCTATATAACGCCGGGATACTTTCATTGTATACAGTGGCATTGGGTTGGAGTCGATGTCACTGTGACCACACCAATCAAGAAAAACCGCTTTACCTCATCAAGGGGGACATTGTTTACATGCGTGTTTCTGTATCTATATACCTCTGAGGTGTATGGAAATAATCATCAGAGGTCATAATTAATATTAGATCATAAGGATTTCATCATTATTGTCGTTGGATAAAATCCAGAGAGGCGTGCAGACCTAGACGTCCTGCATTGCTATATTATGTAAACAGATTGCATATATATACATGTATGCTATACTTTCATGATAATTTGAATCATTAAATGGCCTGCGGCTAACGCAAGGAACTTCATAGATAATTTATTTCCCCATTATCTTCATTCACCATGAGGAAAATATAGGGATGAAAGTACACCTAAAATGCGATGCATCTATGGGTATGCCTAGTGTTTCTATAAATTGGTCAAAGACACCAATACGTATGTATACTATACTATGGTACCTCGCTTAAATTGTGTACCAGAATTCTTATTCCTGTGTACTGGACCGTCTTATTTGGAAACTTTACCAGAAAATTACCAGATTAGTATTTTACTGAGTGAAATATTTGTAAGATGCGCGGCGGTTTCACATCTTCTATGTACTAGATATCATTTTATTACATACATACATGATTTAGAGCGCCTGATTTGGGGGTGCGATTAGAAATCTCGTATCGCATACGTATGTGATTACAACCGAACTACTTTCGAGCATCACATGACTTGATCTGACCAATGAGAAGCCTAGAATCGAATCGTCTGCTCCGACCCACTTCAAAATGCAGTGTGACCACGATATGCGAGATTTTGTATTATCCAAAGTTGCAAAGAATATAATTTGTGAAAATAAAGCAGTTGCTCGAAAATCTGAACGTTGTGACAGTCACAGTGAAGGCAGCAATGCCGGCACGGCCGTGCGTTCACTAGTTTAGAGTTTGTTGACATTTTTTGTGAACGTATCATGACTTGGTAACCAGGGAGAGAAAAAGTAGTCACCCGTCTGAAGAATTTCAAGCGATATATCGAGATCCATAAGATATCAAACCAAATACATACCTTTAATGTCTAGTTCGAGTTATATTAATTCCGAAAAAATCAGACGTAGAAAGATATATTAAAGAAAAATCGAACGCTTATCTCACAATGAAACCATGGTAGTGAAAAGTCTCAGCGCGCAATGATATAACTTACTTCCGCCATCATGGCTTCCGCTGTCATGTTCGTTCCGCTGTCATCTCCGCAAACTCGATGGAAACCAAGGTAAAATGTGATTAAAATCGTCTTTCTCTTGTTGATTCAGTATGAAATAAATATGTAATAGCCCTCTGTTCGGTTTCAAATCGATCTCGACGTCGGGCCAAATCATACTCCACCCCTTCGGGGTGTCGTACGATTTGACCCTCCGTCTCGATCGATTTGAAACCTCCATCGGGCTATTACATATAAGTATCATCTTTTATTCTCACTGATAAATGCCAAACATATTTTATGGGTTAACATTATCTCAAAAGTTAGCTTGAGGGAACAGTAGTCTAATATTGATGTTATTGTTTGCTAATTTGTAGATCTCTGGTAGTTTCTATTATTTGCCATGTAACTTATAATTATAACCTGAGAATAACAATGTAAATTGTGAGCTTACTGAGATAAAAGATAAACAAACAAACAAATGCATGTTCTATATCGCCAGTCTCATTTTGTTTTAGGATTTTGTTTATACTTGGAATTCAGGATCCCCAGAGTAGGTTTTTCATCTGCCCCAAGTCCTGCAATACAAAAAAACATTAAATATCACAAGTTTATCATTAACTTGATATAATCATTGGTCAAGTGTTTGGCATGTCATACTTCCAAACTGGACATAATGAGCAGACAAGAGCAGAGCAGACAATCTTGTGTACATTTGTCTCATTTTTTACTCATTTAATTTTGTTATTTCACTAATATCTCCACATCTGGGGCTTGGTTTTCTTTTAAACTCCCTCATTTAGTTATTGATGTTATTCCCTTTCAATTGGTGGAAGAATTAGAGAGGCTAAGAACGAATTGAGGGAGAAAAGTGAGTAAATGGGGTTCAGGGATACAATGGTTCTCTGAAACAGAGGCTTGGGTGGCAGAACTAAGGTTGTGTTTATTTTCCGCAAAGATGCTTTTCGGACGGGGCCACCACTTGTCCAGGGGTGGATGAAACTGTTTTTTTTTAAAATTTCCGTCTTAAATGTGGGTTATTTGAGAGGATTGGTGAAGGCCAATTGTACATTTTCTGTCGACTTGACCCTAATAGACATGTGCAGTGGGGCAGTGGCCACTGATCACTGGGAGTGGTCTGGTCAAGTAGTGACCACTGGTCAGTACAGTCTTATACTAGTAGCTATGGCCGCCACATTTGTACTTACTGGCTTTACCCTACTCACCTGCCTCACCCACCAAACACGTAAGTATTTAATAATTAACTAATTAACTAGTTAATTAGCCGAGAAATTGAACTGGTTTTTCCATGTATTGAACAATTTCAAATGTTTTTATCACAAGAACTCTTTATAGGAATGTTTTCATTGTTTGACGGTTAAGTATTGTTAGATGTAGCAATACATGTACCACATTCCAGGACTGTGTACTAAATGTATAAATGTCAGATTTTCATGAAATGTACAATTGGCAGATCTACACATTTAGTAAATTCTGCTAAATTAGACCGATAAATAGTCAATACTAGGTATTTTTAGTATTGCCTTGATTCAAACAATCTGTTTGGTTATGTTTAATTAACTAGTTAACTAGAAATGTTTTCATGTTTTGACGGTTTAGTGTTATTAGTAGTAGCAATACATTCAAATCCGAGGACTTGTACAATTGGCAGATTTACACATTAGTAAATTCTGCTGAATTAGACCGATAAATAGTCAATACTAGGTATATCTGAGTATATTTAGTATTGCTTTGATTCAAACAATCTGTTAGCTTATGTTGAATTGCATTGGTGGATTGGGGAATTGTACATTTTCTGGTGATTTCACCCATATATGGGTTAGGTCGCCAGAAAATGGACAATTCGTCTTCATCTATTCTCTTAAATAACCCAAATTTAAGACATAGATGTGGTTCAAATACTGTTCAACATGGCCAAATATGTTTTTAGCATCGAAGCAATACTCAATGTGACTAGATATAGAGCTGCCGATTGTACATTTTCTCATGGTCTAACCCACATGCGTTTCTGAGGTCATCTTGAGCATTATATTTAGCTAATTACTAGTGATTGAACATTAAGAAATGCTGCTAGTTTTTGTTTCCTGCATGAAATTTATATTTTTCAAAATGTTTCTTTTTCACAATATTTCTTTATGGGAATGTTCTGATTATTAGGGGGTTCAGCACTGTTAGTCATATGAATCTATGTAGAAATGAAGAAATAATATCAAACTTAAAATATAGAAATACTTAATGTTAACCATCCCATCACATCTCACCTGTCTGGCTCTACCAGAAGGTACTTACTGAATTGACTAATTCCCTGTGTTACTATTATCATTACTATGTTCTGTGCTGCACTGTCTGGACGACCAACCGTTATATTTACCATTGCTTGTGAAAACACTTAATGTAGTAACACATATATTAGATAGATCACATAACATGGGTCAGATTTTCAGAAAATGCAAAATCTACGGTTCTACACATCTCGCAAATTCTGCTAAATTAGGTTGAAAATTGATAAATACTAGGTATATCTGACTCTGAGTGTATTCTGTATTGTATTGATTTATAAATCTGTCTGGTTATGTTGAGCTGTATGTTGAACCTGATTTTCGTCTTAAATTTGGGTTATTTGAGAGGATTTGTAAAGGTGAATTGTACGTTTTCTGAAAATCTGACCCATTTACCATTGTACATAGTGCATTATACCATTTAGCGGAGATTACATAACATATCGCCACAATATTTGTGGGTTTCTTTGCCATGAAAAGGTTGGTTTGATCTGAGCTGTACGTGTGTATTAGCCCTGGTGTCATGTTGCCACAGTCGTCTGCAGACCCACTCAGATGGGATGTGTTACAGGAAAATGAGTCACAAGTCACAAAATGGATATTATTCAAAGTATGTGTTATCTTTGTGGGAATGTTCTCCTTTTTGTTATGTCCAACGCTGGACGAGATATGAATACATGTACATGTACTTTCAAGACTGTATAAAATATTTATATGCATTTCTATGGTCAACTCAAAGAGTATATTTAACTACTTTACTAGAAAACATCCACTCAGAAATATTCCAAACCTTTTTTAGTACCGTAGTAGTAGAGTAGTGTTTCTATATTATAAGTTTGATATCTTTATTTTTGAAAAAAAAGAAGTTATTAATATATCTGGGTAAATAATTACTGATAAAGTACCTAAATATACTCTAAAAGATTACCTTAGAAATGCATCGATATATGTTGAATACATTGCCTTGAAATTTCAAACATGTTTTAATATTCCGAGCAGCTTTAACACTCTAACAATTAGAAGATTCCAACAAAGATATCTTATAAATAAATCACTTTGAATATAATCAATTTTGCGAATTCTAACTCATTTTCCTGTTACATTTGTCTGTTATGGGTTTCAGTGAGTGAGATAATACTGATTATATTCACCACACTGTAGCGAGTAATAACATGGTAGACGCATTATTATACCTGTTATTAATATGTCAACTTTTGTGCCACGACAATCCATGTTTAAGTACACAACTTTTGTTCTTGTCACGTTAATGAATGCCATGTATCGTGTTTATTTGCAAGCTAAAACAATGGGGTGTGATGTAATAGACGCCAGCAGGATGGCGGGCGGTGAACCATGACGAAGCCAAAGCTAGCATGGGTGGGAGGGTGTGTGTGTGTGGGGGGGGGGGGGGACAGGGTGTTCAGTGGAGCATAGAAAGCCTCATATGGTGAGCGGGGAAATATTTGTCCTGGTAAATTAATGACATTTGTATATATGTTATTTTACATTATGATAATTATTGAATAAAAATGCACAGGTTTATTTTTGAAAATATAATTTTATTTCATTTCGTCCAACCAACCATTCCCTACACATTCCTTCTTGAAACTAATATAGGCCTACTTCATGAATAGTCACCGTGTAGGATATTGATTATCTATCTTGCCTAGCCCATAGTGGGCTCACAGGTTACAGCCTCATCTCTGCTCCAAGGGTAAGGCTTATACATGTAAACCAACAGACTAGCATTATGTAAATATGACTATAGCAAATTATACTACCATGAATGACGTATTACTAGCAATTACTAATCAAATATAACTTTAGACCTGTCCGCCTGATCACTGAAGGTTTCAATAAGTACAACACAACTCACAACTCATATAGTAAATTCAGATTCAAAGATGTGTATTTCCAATGTATATCAAATATATAATACCATGGCAAGTACAATCCCAGACTGAGAGTCTAAGGAGAAGGTTCTGGTGTGTAGCAGCAATGAAGTCAGGCACAAGTCTGCCTGTACACCCAAAACCTCTCCAAACCTCTTCAAAACGTCTAATATTTAGAAACAAATGCAAAGAATGTAGATGTACAGGTGTGCGTGGCAGGTATACAGTAGAACTCCATTGTGACAGCCAAACCAACTGACTTCTGGTCCATCATAGCCAAGATGTCAGATATCTCCACACTTTGGCTTTGAATTTACTAAATGTGTACAGCTGCCAATTGTACAATTAATGCCAAATGTCTACTGAATTTGACAAAGTTTTGAAAATGGCACCTACCGGTCGTGCTGGGGGCAAGCCACCTTTTTGGCCATCTTGATTCCTAACTGACTGAACCCCTTGTGTTACTGGTGTATGTAAGTGTGCATTGACCTACATACTATTACCTGTTATTAAAGAGATAAACCACAGTTCAACTGGGAAAAAAACTGAAAATAACATTTTGTTTAAACTTTGCCTCGTGAAAGAACAAGGTTATGTGAATTCAAAAAGCCAATAAAAACAATATGTCACCGGGTTAGTTTTCATTTTAGGGAGCCTCAAAATTTATGGTTGTTCACTATAGAAGTCTATGAGAAAAGGACAATTTTTTTTGTTTTTTCAGTATAAAAAAAAAATTGAAAATAACTTTCTCCTAAAAATCTCTATAAACATAGCTAACATATTGCTTTACCCTTTCAAGCAATAAAAAATGGGGGTCACCGACCTTTTAAAAAAGTTATTCAACTGAATCTGCATGGCGGTGAGTTAAAAACAGGAATATTGAAGATTTTCAATGCTAAATAATATATTTCAAAATATGTTGATACCCTGTTCTTTCATACATGAGGGCAAACATCTATAGTGGTTATGTTTAGAAGACATTTCAATTGAAAAATGTTATTTGTCTGTCTGAAATCTTGGAAAAACTGAAAAAATATCCATTTTTCCCACATACTTCAATACTAAACTTTGCTGGTCTCTAGAAAGAAAAAAAATATGCTGAGATCCATTTTTTTTTGCTTTTTGTTATCCTCCAACCATGTACTTTCTCAAGACAAAGTTTGAAAAAATTACTGTCAATCCTTATTTTTCATGCATTAGTTCCTTTAACTCCCGCCTGCAGCAGTGCGGAGAACAGTGGTTTATCTCTTTAAAACGATAGGCCTGCTGCTACCTCACCATGCTTGATCGCGCACAGGTATAGGCTATTTTTAATTAACGTGAAAGGTGCGCATTTGAACGCAGCTTTCTCGGGCCATTAATCATTAATTAACATGGCAAGCACTGAGCACGCGCCAAAACACGAAAATAAACTCGAAAATTAAAGTCTATGTACACAGAGTTTCAGCAGTGCATGTTTTGTATTTCACTGAGTGGTGAGATAATACTAATTATATTCACCATGTTATGTGTTTCAGTGAGTGGTGAGATAATACTAATTATATTCACCATGTTATGTGTTTCAGTGAGTGAGGTAATACTGATTATATTCACCATGTTATGTGTTTCAGTGAGTGGTGAGATAATACTAATTATATTCACCATGTTATGTGTTTCAGTGAGTGGTGAGATAATACTGATTATATTCACCATGTTATGTGTTTCAGTGAGTGGTGAGATAATACTGATTATATTCACCATGTTATGTATTTCAGTGAGTGAGATAATACTGATTATATTCACCATGTTATGTGTTTCAGTGAGTGGTGAGATAATACTGATTATATTCACCATGTTATGTGTTTCAGTGAGTGGTGAGATAATACTGATTATATTCACCATGTTATGTGTTTCAGTGAGTGGTGAGATAATACTGATTATATTCACCATGTTATGTGTTTCAGTGAGTGGTGAGATAATACTGATTATATTCACCATGTTATGTATTTCAGTGAGTGAGATAATACTGATTATATTCACCATGTTATGTGTTTCAGTGAGTGGTGAGATAATACTAATTATATTCACCATGTTATGTATTTCAGTGAGTGAGATAATATTGATTATATTCACCATGTTATGTGTTTCAGTGAGTGAGATTATACTGATTATATTCACCATGTTATGTGTTTCAGTGAGTGAGATAATACTGATTATATTCACCATGTTATGTGTTTCAGTGAGTGAGATAATACTGATTATATTCACCATTGTATGTGTTTCAGTGAGTGAGATAATACTGATTATATTCATCATGTTATGTGTTTCAGTGAGTGAGATAATATTGATTATATTCACCATGTTATGTGTTTCAGTGAGTGAGATAATATTGATTATATTCACCATGTTATGTGTTTCAGTGAGTGAGATAATACTGATTATATTCACCATGTTATGTGTTTCAGTGAGTGAGATAATACTGATTATATTCACCATGTTATGTGTTTCAGTGAGTGAGATAATACTGATTATATTCACCATTGTATGTGTTTCAGTGAGTGAGATAATACTGATTATATTCACCATGTTATGTGTTTCAGTGAGTGGTGAGATAATACTAATTATACTCACCATGTTATGTATTTCAGTGAGTGAGATAATACTGATTATATTCACCATGTTATGTGTTTCAGTGAGTGGTGAGATAATACTAATTATATTCACCATGTTATGTATTTCAGTGAGTGAGATAATATTGATTATATTCACCATGTTATGTGTTTCAGTGAGTGAGATAATACTGATTATATTCACCATGTTATGTGTTTCAGTGAGTGAGATAATACTGATTATATTCACCATGTATAAATGTGTTTCAGTGAGTGAGATAATATTGATTATATTCACCATGTTATGTGTTTCAGTGAGTGGTGAGATAATACTGATTATATTCACCATGTTATGTGTTTCAGTGAGTGGTGAGATAATACTGATTATATTCACCATGTTATGTGTTTCAGTGAGTGGTGAGATAATACTGATTATATTCACCATGTTATGTGTTTCAGTGAGTGAGATAATATTGATTATATTCACCATGTTATGTGTTTCAGTGAGTGAGATAATACTGATTATATTCACCATGTTTCAGTGAGTGGTGAGATAATACTGATTATATTCACCATGTTATGTGTTTCAGTGAGTGAGAGTGCTGAGCTGCGGGTGTACAACCTGCTCTTCAACACGAGCAGCTCATACCAGGCTAATGTGAGGCCTGTAGAGAACTCATCCTCACCCGTGGCTATAGACACAGAGTTTGATCTCCTCTCCATCAAGGCTGTGGTAGGTAACCCTATATATGGGGCAGATTTTCATTAATTGTACAATTGGCAGCTGTACACATTTAGTAAATTCAAAGCCAAAGTGTGGAGATATCTGATATCTTGGCTAAGATGGACCAAATGTCTACTGAATTTGACAATTTGACAGATCTCGGACCAAGACACCAATCCAGGTAATGAATAACACATGGTGTCACATAGCATAGACAGTAGAAATACATTGTTACTTACCAATGAATAAAAAGATTCTGTAGAATAAACAGTAAGGGAGGCACTAAGGCCAGAGTTCCTTGAACATTATGATTTCATTAACAATTAATACTAAATATCTCGGGTCAGAATATAAAAGAACTAGAAATGCGTGTGACTTCTACCTTGCTGATAAAATGTAAGAGAACCAAGACCCACATTACTAGAGTGGTAGTCCCACCTGGTGTAATATAGGAGAATTAGCCATTACCACTACATATATGTTTATATTATTTCTTTATTTAGGATGAGGTCAACCAAGTGATGACAGTTGTAGGATTTGTTCTTGCAGTAAGTGATTTTCATTTTGTTTGTTTGGGGGAAATAAACTTTATTGTACAAGGAGTCGTATTTATGTGCTACAACTAAACCATTAAGAACAATACAAGGCTGATGAGGGTTGGTTCTGCTACGTTGTTTGGAATGAATCCATTTTCCCTACAGTACCTGGTCTTACCATTTGGTTTAATAACTTATCATTATCTTTCAGTTTATATAAACAGTAAACAATCACAATAATTCAACAAATATATCAAATGACATTTATTGTTATTCATTATTTCATAATATGTGCAATGTTTGCTATTCCTAATATTTATCTCATTATACCAATATGCTACTTCATAGTGGTTGGTATGCTACAGGACTTTGCTGTAAACCAAAGCCTTTTTAATCTTTCTTTTGTGTTTATTCAATATAGCCTGCTTCCTTAATAAATTTTATTGACAAAGTTTCACAATGTGGTAATTCTCTTCTACAATACTGAAACATATTTTGTGTTTCTTTTGTATTTTTGTTCCAATAATTGTTCACTGTCTGACGAGCAGCCTCCTACCGCTATCCGTAAGGATAGCTTTACTATGCTACTCTAGTGACGTCACCGGGGCGCTTTCCGAACTCAGAGCGACTATGTATCAACACTCTCTTCAGAACGCCTTTTCTCATGCTTTTTTGGGGGGGAACTTTCTAACTGATCCCAGAAGCTAGAGTGAGTCAAGGGTAGCAAGGTCCAAACGGGAACATGTGTCATTTACTGATAAAATACAAAGTTATCGCTTACCGAATATTCAAAGCGAGTGCTGTCAACCATAATAAAATAAGAAAACAAATAGATGGGAAGCTATAAGGTTCATGGAAGAGCCGCAGAGCGGGCCGCAGGGAACCAGCATGGAAGAGCCGCTTAGTTACATCTACTGACACCAGCGGCGCTGTTCACTGACTGAGTGAACAGCGCCAAGGCTCGGGTGGGGTGGGGTGGAGTACGGGACGGCTGGGTGGAGGTGGATGGGAGTTTGTATATATAAAAACAATATTAGGCGTTCAGATCTGCTGAGATAGGTCTAAAATAACTATATCTTTAAAGCGGTACACTACCTGCATGATTGATTCTTTTTACATGATACCTTCCATCTTGTCAAATAATCTCTTCCACTCTTTAGATTTATCCTACCTTTCACCACATTGTTATACTCTAATATTATTAAATTAACACTGATCTCATTGATACACACATGAATAATAATAACTTTAAACTACAGTCGTGGACGGATGAACATCTCAAGTGGAACCCGGCAGATTATGGTGGTCTAACAAGGCTGGTGGTACCTGCCAATAATGTGTGGCGGCCAGACTTTGTCCTTGTCAACAGGTACACTGTGTCCAATAGTACATAAGCTAAGGTACACTGTGTCCAATAGTACATAAGCTAAAGTACACTGTGTCCAATAGTACATAAGCTAAAGTACACTGTGTCCAATAGTACATAAGCTAAGGTACACTGTGTCCAATAGTACATAAGCTAAAGTACACTGTGTCCAATAGTAAATGAGCTAAAGTACACTGTGTCCAATAGTACATGAGCTAAAGTACACTGTGTCCAATAGTACATGAGCTAAGGTACACTGTGTCCAATAGTACATGAGCTAAGGTACACTGTGTCCAATAGTACATAAGCTAAGGTACACTGTGTCCAATAGTACATAAGCTAAGGTACACTGTGTCCAATAGTACATAAGCTAAGGTACACTGTGTCCAATAGTACATAAGCTAAGGTACACTGTGTCCAATAGTACATAAGCTAAGGTACACTGTGTCCAATAGTACATAAGCTAAGGTACACTGTGTCCAATAGTACATAAGCTAAGGTACACTGTGTCCAATAGTACATAAGCTAAGGTACACTGTGTCCAATAGTACATAAGCTAAGGTACACTGTGTCCAATAGTACATAAGCTAAGGTACACTGTGTCCAATAGTACATAAGCTAAGGTACACTGTGTCCAATAGTACATAAGCTAAGGTACACTGTGTCCAATAGTACATAAGCTAAGGTACACTGTGTCCAATAGTACATAAGCTAAGGTACACTGTGTCCAATAGTACATAAGCTAAGGTACACTGTGTCCAATAGTACATAAGCTAAGGTACACTGTGTCCAATAGTACATAAGCTAAAGTACACTGTGTCTAATACTTTATTTGAAGTTAATTGAATAAAACAATGATATCTCATATGATAAATAATAAAACTAATCCAATAAAACGTTTTTCCATACAGTGCAGGGGCCTTTTATGATCCTGACTCCCACGATGAGTTCCGTGTCCGGATACACAGTTCTGGTAAAGTCACATGGGATTTTGGAGGCACTTTTGCAGTGAACTGTGACCTTGACCTTACATATTACCCCTTCGACATGCAAGTGTGTGCCCTTGAACTGGAGAACTGGGTGTATGACAAGACACAAGTAAGTTGTACCTTGTTGCTGGATATCCAGTAGGGGGCAGTGAATATGTAGGGATTTGTTGATCTTTAAAGGCATAGCACACACACATTAATGTGATCCATTTAAGGAGAATATCATTATATGTGAAAAGATAAGATCAAGGTGATTTTTATGATAGTAAACACTAGGACACCTAAAAGGTATTTCTATATTCTAAGTTTTTTTTAAAGATTGTAATGTCTCTGAATGGGTAATTACTAGTAAAGTAACCAAATATACTCCATACGAAGGCGCTCAAAACGCAAGGATATATTTAATACAATGTCCCGAAATCCAATAATACATATTGTATCATACGGTAAACAGTCAGGGAGGTTAACGGTAGAGCTACGATTACATGGGCCTTGATTGATTCCAGAAGAAGTGTCAACTAATTCAAAAGCATCATCGTGTACAAAATCATAGTATGAAGCCAATTCATCGTCAACAAAACTCACATCAAGCAAGGAAACATCGCATTTAATGAGAAAGTCATTGTCTACTACCTCCGGACTGGGAACTTTGAGTCCACAGACGCCATCTTGATTATCGGTGTCGCACACTTCCGGAATGGAGGTGTGCGGGGCTAAGGTTCATTTTGCTTTGTTTGGTTCCGAGCAAGACTGAGCCTTATGTTTTCCAGAACATTTACGACAAATATGCTGCTTGGGGCATTTATCCTTATTGCACACACGGTAATTATAATGGAAACATATGTCGTCAGGAAAATCGACTGGGGTCAGAGAATTTCCCTCGGACCTTTGGCGCGACCTAGATTTCTTGACTCCTTCCGGTGCAGCCGGAAGTACATTTGGAGAATAACAAATGGAGACACCGAGTCCATGGTGCTCCGGGTCAAAATCTAGGACTTTCCCGTCGATAACCCGGTCTGTGACGTATTTGTCGTAGAGAACAGAGGCCTTGTCAGTGAACTTTCGTGTATTATGCATCTCACAAACAAAAGCCAAGTGATGAATGTAGGAAGAAAACCTGGCGTCATCGGACAATTTTAGGTTAGATAAAATGGCCGACATCCCATGTACCAGGCTGAGGAAATCTAGCTTGGTATGGTCAGGTTTCTTCACATCAGGCAAGGAAAAGGTCTCAGGGCGAAGGTTTTTACCTTTATCACTGTCAGTCCCGGCGATACGATCCAAGGCTTTGATGAGCGGGCCCGAAACCATGTCAGAAGCGGCCTCAGGACCACCCAGGGAAGGAGGGGGACGGTCAGTAGACCTGCCGGCGAGAGAGACCTCGATCGCGGCCAGCCTGGCCGTGATCAGCGAGAGCACATTCTTGGAATCAACAGACTGCTCCGGGCCGGACCCACCAGAAGCAGTGTGCGATTTGTCTTCTAAATCTTGGATTTGCTTTTCCATGGAATCTCTGTCCCTGGCAGCTGTAGTGTAGGCCGTTTCCAACAGTTGGAGGTACTGAGGGTCGGCCTTGTCGACACCACGAAGAACGGACGACATATTACCCAAACAAGACTTTCCAAAAGGATAGAGATGTAAACGCTCGCAATTGGAGCAACGCTTGAGCATCAGGTAGGTTTACCTAATATTTAAGACGTATTGTGGATTATCAAAAATCCATACACATGACTCCCAAAGATTTTCGTTTGACCAGTGGACGTCTGGTCCAGTTGAATCTTGTACTGAGAGTGACGGTTTGGCCGCCGGTAGCTAAGCAACAGTCAACAACCATTCAGGTCTCACAACAGTCTCACTGCACGAATTATATCTGTATTAGTATTGAATACACAATATATACTCCATACGAAGGCGCTCAAAACGCAAGGATATATTTAATACAATGTCCCGAAATGTGTGACATGGATTTTTATGACTATAAGTGCTAATAGCGAAAGAATCAGAACATTTCAATATAGAGATCTGGTGGTAAAAACACTTTGAAAAATATAGGTTTTTCTTGGGAGGGAAATTTTGTGACTTGTGACTCATTTTCCTGTACCACTTCACATTTGGAGTGTAATGAATGTGTGTAGACAAACGTACCAGTGTTTATAGTTGTGCTAGCACAGGTTTTAATATGCTGCACAAGAACTGATAATAACCTATTTGATGGGAAACTTATATGTCCATCCTATAATCCATTTTCAAGCATTAGTTAAAGTTGGGCAAAGATAAACAGAGAATTAGAAAGAGGATTTCAAACAGACAGAATTAAGTAAGAGTTCTAATCAAAAGGCAATCTAATAATTTTATGTGAAGTATTAACGTTTTAGATTTCATGAAAATGTAATATGTCAAAGCTCAGATCGCAGAATAAAAAAAGTTAAAAAAAATGAGAGAAAGAAATAGGCAACGAGAAGTTGATAAGGTACACAAGCCTTGTGACCTCATTCTAACTAGGTCGGGAAACCCCCACTGATGGCACCCCACTTGGGCCTTACAGTGTGGTGACTCCTATATCATAACATTACATCGGAGATGTAAAGATCAGATAACAGATCTAAATGCCTAGAATTAATCATAGGTATTTGTGATGTGTTTCAGGAAAATGAGTCATAAGTCGCAAAAAATAGGTTTTGAGATACTATTATATTTGAAAAGATGAGATCAAGCCGATTCCAATGATAGTAAACAGTCTAATAAAATAATAAATATTTCTAGATTTTAAGTTTGATATTTTCGTTTTGAAAAAAAAAAGTTTCCAACATTTCTGGGGGTCAATAAACAGTAAAGTAACTAAATGTAGTCCATATAAGGACCTTTAAAAGTAAAGGATGTCTTACATAGATTGTCCTGAAATTTGATACATCAATTGATATAGCTATAAGTGATAAACTCCCCCAAAATCAGATCATTCCAATAACCAACATATATATTCCAACAACCCGAAAATGAAAGCATTCCAACAGGGAGATCTTGTGAAAAAACACTTTGAAAAATATAAATTTTGCGACTTCTGACTTATTTTCCTGAAACACATCACATTTGTCTGATAGACTGTCCATAGAGATATATTTAAATGAGTATTTCTTGCTTCCCCAGGTGGAGCTTAAGAATGCTAGCTCAGTGATCCTGCAGGATAACTTCCAGAGGCACGGTATCTGGCACGTCTTCCAGACCAAGACCTACCAGAAGGATGAACGCTATGCTGCCTTACCTGGACTTGTCTTCCCCAAGATTAAGTTTCAGTTTTTCATGTCGCGGCGACATCATTACTTTACACTGAATATGGCTGGCCCTGGCATTCTGCTGGCCTTGATTGGTAAGCAAAATAGAAGAATAACAAGAAATTTTGGCTGTGACCAAGGAAACAACGGTTTCCCCAAAATCCTAATAAGTATTTCTATATTTTAAATTTGATATTCTTATTTTGACTATGAATGCTAAAACCCTGTGAAACAGTACTGGTGAAAATAAATACATGGAAGGAAGGGCTGTTCTTCCTTGCTGTATTTTGCTATGTTATTTTGAGCGTTTCTCTCTTCACTTCTACCTATCCTGTCAGGATGTAATTTCACCTGAACTGTCAATTTTGCAAGTACGACCTCTGTCATTACACAAACAAACTAGAACCACTCTGGTACTGTGCTGGTCCCCGAAAGGAGAGCATCCGGAACCCCGGATCAGCAGTGCCAGACCAGCCTGACTCCTGCCAGCACCACACATATATTTCTTTTCATAATATGATATATAAATTAAAAAATCCATTTTTCTGGTGTTTTCTGCTTTCTGTCGACACACACATATGGGGAACAAATATACATCAGACCCTGATTTCTATACAACACCTGGGGTTACAAATTATGAAATACCTTTTTCTTTGGCTTAAATGTTATTCATTTCTATTCTCTTCCATGCAGCTATGGCAGGCTGTCTTCTTCCGGCTGACTCCGGGGAGAAGGTAGGCCTTGGGATCACCAACCTGCTGGCATTCAGTGTCTACCAACTGATCATTGCTGGTGCTACACCTACAACCTCACTCTACTCACCACTCTTGAGTAAGTGCTTCATTTAATAGGGGATTTGCATTGCCGCCATTTTGAATCTAGATTCGCATGGAATTATGACACTAATGGTACAGTATAAAATCTATAGAAAACATGCCATGTTCAGCATGAAATATTCATAAATGTTCTAATGTCAATATCCATGTGTTATACAGGTTTCCATGACACAAGACCCCCATCTTTCCCATCATGCATTTGGTTTTCATAGATCATTTATACAAGCTGTGATATTGTTAAAAACATTCTTGCAGTTTTCAATAAAATGTTGCCAAATATTTGTATGTAAGATTTGGACTGAATCCATCCCATGATGCACTGTAACAGACATGCACAGCGGCACATGCAACTCTCCTATTCATCTTGGCTGTTGTCATTGTGTTAATACGGCATGTGTTTATCAATCAAAAAAGAAAGTAACAGAGAATTGAAAGAAGGAAGACAACATTAAGAGGTTGAACTCAAACATGTATTAAAGATCGAGATATTTCATACGACATGTGACAGCAAAATGTGTCACAAGACCCCCCCACATAGACAAACTCGCACTAGTTGCGGATGTCTCGTGCTTGGCCAGATGGATGAACCAAGGACGAAGGACAAGGCAGATCCTTCCACCTAATGCACCAGCTATATATGGGTGGGACGCCCGTCCATTAATGCACTTAAAGCGGGCAGATCAAGGCAGATACGGGAGTGTGCCTCAGATAAACATTATTTCATCATTTCCTTTTGTTATGTAACATTACGTAACATTGTGTAACCTCATTATCTATCTAATTATCACCCATTAATTATAATATCTCATTATTAAATTCGCTAATTATACTTAGCTATCCAGTACTGTGCAAGTCTACTTATTCATGCTAAGCCATAGGTATTACGTAAGGGCTCCGCCCCCTACTCTTTCACACATCCTGTATGGACATATGTACAGATGCTAGATCATTAAATCAGTTGCTTAGTTCTTCTCACGAAGACCACACGTTCGTTTGCTATTCTTCCATTCATACCTTAACACTTTTCAACGGTTCTCCTTTCTCCCAAGCCTTCTGGGCTTGGCTTTCAGTGATGAGCTTATGATGAGCGCACCTGCATGGCCAGCCACGTGTGCTGAATACATGAAGGAGAAGCAGGCGTTGAATCCTCGGCTGGCCTCAGGCCATTCAACCACTCTAATTACAGCTTAATTTAGCGGACGGCCCATGCTAGGCCGTCTTCTTGGGCCCTTAATGGATTTTGAGATATCAGAATATTTGGAAAGGTGAGATTTGAAAAGTGGGTTTCAATGATGATAAACATTGGGACATTTTATAAGTATTTCTATATTTTAAATCTGATATTGTTATTTCTGAAAAAGAGGTTTGTAATATTTCTGAGTGGTCCTAATATTTCTGAGTGGTACTTGTAAAGTAGCCAAATATACTCTATAAGATGACCTTAGAAATGCAAGGATATGTTTAATACACATTCTCGAAATTTGGTACATGAATTCATACGACTTAAATTGTAAATACCCCAAAAGATCTTGTGAATAAAACACTTTGAAAAATATGAATTTTGTGATGTGTGACTCATTCTTCTGTTACACCTCACATATGTGATGTGTTTCAAGAAAATGAGTCACAAGTCGCAAAATTCATATTATTCAAAGAGTTTTTTTCACAAGATCTCTTTATTGAAATGTTGTGATTTTCACAGGGTTTTAGCATTCATAGTCAAAATAAGAATATCAAATTTAAAATATAGAAATACTTATTAGGTGTCCAAATGTTTACTATCATTGGAATCGGCTTGATCTCCTCTATTCAAATATGATGGAATCGACTTATGACTGATTTTCCTAAAACGGATCACATATTTGTGTTTATTGTTGCAGCCCTGTGGATGTTCATTCTCATGGTTATCTCGGCCATGGATACCCTGGTTGCTATAGGTGTGCTCTACATGCACCATCACCTGCCCACCAGACCACCACACCTCCTCAGGGTCGTCTTCCTCCAGGGCTTGACCACACTTCTCTGCATGAAGCACAGTGTACCTGCAGAAGGAGTAGCTGCAAGTGACCAGGTTGAGGTATGGGTCAGATTTGCAGAAAATGTACAATTAGTCTTCACCAATTCTCTCAAATAACCCAAATTTCAGACGAAAATAAAGTGCAAAACACAGTTCAACCTAACCAAACAGATTGTTAAAATCAATGCAATGCCGAATATACCCGAATTTACCTTGTATTGACCAAATTGCAGCCTAATTTAGCAGAATTTACTCAATGTGTACAGCTGCCAATTGTACATTTTCTGAAAGTACTTACTAGATCTACTGAAGGCCTGAAATGAAAAAAAAGATACCCTAAATGTTTACCATCATTGGAATCAGCTTGATCTCATTTTTCCAAATATGCTGATATCTCAATATCCATTTTTTGTGAGTTGTGACTCATTTCCCCATTACTCATTTCCCCATCACGTATATGCTTAAAATGGCATTTAATTTAATTGCAGGTTGATCAAAGACCAGAAAAGATGACTACACATGAGGAAGAGAGCATTCCTAGTTGTGCAAAAGCCGCGCTTCCAGAAGGAGCCAGAGCTGAGGACATGTGTGTGAGAAGTGATGTGAGGCACCTGCTGCAACACCTGACCCTCATCACTGATGAGATCAAGACCAAGGCTGCAGTGGCCGCCATGACTGATGAGTGGATGGCTATTGCTTGTGTGATTGACAGACTCTTCTTCTTCCTGAGTTTTGGCATGATTCTCATTGCTACCGGAGTGTGCTTCTCCCTCCGCGGCACACTCGCAGCCCTGGAAGAAAGAGCAAGGACTAACTAGTGTTAGACATCACAGAGGCAGTACTACAACACTATATAACTATTTAATTGTTGGTTTTTAATATTTTATTCAGCATTGACATTATGTATACTACTTCATTCTTTCAAAGCCCTCATACATAGACAGAGGCTTTACGACGATGGCAAAATTATTTTTGTTAAATGTGTTTTCTGAACTGAAAATGAGATGCAATGTTCTATTATACTCTCTAACTCTCAAACATGCCCCAATAGAGAAGTGTAGATATATGGAGAAGAGTGAAAGAGGATATCCAGGAAAAAATAGACGCTATCAAAAAAGGTGACCAACAACATCCAACATATATATTTTTAATTGTATGGTATTATAAGGGTCAGGTAAAACTGCAGTAGAGTATACTTGTCATTGGTTACCACTCATAGTTATGTGTTGCTGGTGCTGCGTTCAGTTCCCACATTGCACTCGCCCTTTCAATACTGGATTCATCCACTTCTCAGGGCTTAGTGGAACCAGCCTTGTCTTTATACTAGTCATGTAATTAGTTTTATTAGTTATTTTTACTTGGGACAGTCCACTAACCCGCTTTACTGACTTAGGACCACCAATTCAAGGTTAGGTTTAGGGTTAGTTTTAGTATTGATTTCTGTTAAAGGCCGGCCCAAGATGGGCCTGTAGACCGACCGGTCGGTCGTTAGCAGCTAACTCCTCCCTACACACAAAATATGGCAGTGATGAACTTTGACCCTCTCCCCACCACCCAGCGCTCCTTGTTGTTTTGGGTAGAGGAGCAGCAGGCAGCGAGCACTGTGTGTACACTCACCACAACCCTAGTCACATACACACAGGACCTACCCAGCACCTTCAGTTGCCATATTGCATCTACCCTTTCAGCACTGCATTCATCCACTTCTCCCTTCCTTAAACACATACATGACCTATCTTACCAACCTCTACACATATACAAGGAACAATGGGCCGATTAGTAAACGATAGAGTTAGTAAATGAACATGCATGTGTTATATACAAAATATTGAGGGGAATGGTGCAAGTCAAGGGGTTCGCAAGGAAAAAGAAATAGACAGTGATCAGTGGGGAATGGGGAACATCTACCTGCAATCTCATAACTAGAAGTTGGCTGCGCGCTGCAATGTGGCCACTACATACCGTACCCAAGTAGATGTATACCCGGTTCTAAAATTGTCATAGCTAGGAGGTTTGAGTAAAAACCCGAAAGAAACAAATGTGGTGCCACCTGAGGTGAAAGGATGTAACCACAAATCCAGTGAAAACAATAGTGTCGCCGCCTATCAAGTACTTTAACAAGGATTGAAAATTTGTATTCTTTTATGTTATCAATTGTCAACCTTAAGAAATAAAGGATGTTGCAAAAACAACAAAAAATACTCCATTCTTTTTCTTTTTTTTTCTTTTTGCAAAAGACTTTGTTCAGTTGCCTGCCATCTTGGCTTGTACAATTCTAAGAACATGAAAGAAAAGGCAAGGAAAATCAACAGGATAATAAAATCGTGGGAAGGAGATAATTAAAAGTCAAATGATACAGCGAAACAGGGGGATCAAGGAGAAACTAGTACAAGTTGTTATTTAATCCGACATGGAAATGTTTAATCAGAAATATGTATACGTTATTTAATATGCAAGTGGACATAAAGTAAAAAATACAAACTATTACCCTGGCTTAGTTATATTCATTTAGCAACTAATCTGGGTTTAAATATAACAAATTCCTCAAAATAATGGCGATCTGAGATGAGTGGGTCCTACCTGAATGTGCAGGACACCCATTGGTGGTGCAACCGCTTCTGTTGTTATGAGAAGCCATTATATGCTTTTAGAGGAAAAGCGGGGAGTCACCGTTCATCAAGCTTCTAAACGTTATTAACTTCCTGTAGAAGAGGAAAAGGTTAAAAATGACCACTGCGTCACTCTCACTACAAAGACAATAAAGAGACAATGAGCTGCTCACTGGTGCGTGCTCAACCTAGAGGAGCATGCTCTGAGCACATCCTTCTCTTGTCTTCTCCAATTAACTTGTCACCTGTGAAGCTGTGAAGTTCACCATCAGTCAGCTATTATAAGACATGAAAGGTTTGTTGTTAGATCCGTCCGCGTCTCATTAAATACTCTCATCTTAAATGTGGCTTGTTATAGGTAAATGAGGCACAAGTCGCAAAATTGATATTTTTCCAAGTGTTTTATTCACAAGACCTCTTTTTTGAAATGTTTACATTCTGGGGTGTTTATATTGCAGCATTAATACATTAACCAAATTTCAGGACAGTGTATTAAATATACATGCATATCAAAAGGTTATCATATAGAGTATATTCAATGTACACCCAGTAATAATGCAAAAGGTTTTTTTTTATTAAAAAATATAAATATCAAACAAATTAATATTGAAATAGGGTCTAACTTAGTAGATGTCCAACTGTTTACTATCATTGGAATCAGTGCGATCTCATCTTTTCAAATATGATGATATCTCAAAATTGACTTTTTGCGACTTGTGACTCATTTTTCTGTGACACATCACACATTAAGATGCTTTGTCATAATTTCTCTGATGTTTTTGCTGTGCATCTCACAAACGAGGTGTATGTGGGTCGGATTTTCAGAAAATGTACAATTGGCAGCAGTACACATTTAGTAAATTCTGCTAAAGTAGGCTGCAATTTGGTCAATACTAGGTAAATTCGAGTATATTCGGCATTGCATTGATTCTAGCAATCTGTTTGGTTAGGTTGAACTGTATTTTGCACTTTATTTTCGTCTGAAATTTGGGTTATTTGAGAGGATTGGTGAAGTTGAATTGTACATTTTCTGAAAATCTGACCCATGTCTACCAGGCCAATTACCCCCGAGTGTGCAGAGGGGTATAAAGCTACAACAGATTGCCTCAGACAGGCCCAATCTTCGCTGAACAACAGGTGAGTAATGTTTGTATTTTTTTTAAAGGTTTTATTCAACATAAACTGCCATCGAGGCTCCTACAATTCTCATGATATTAATGTCGTGTCTCTTAAATCTTTCTGATTTTCTTTAACTCTCCACAGACGATTCATCAGTTCTTCTAATTGATTTACAATAATATAACAGGAAACCTTGAGCTACTTGCATCGCTCTTAGTATAATAGGCTTTGGGCCTCCAACTCTGCTAGTATGTTTGTATGTTTTATGTTTATATTTTTTATTAGACCTTAGATTTATGAGCAAGGGAATGTTTGGAATTAATAATAAAATAAACATGTAACCATAGATAGGTATCCTACACATTTTACATCTGAATATGAATATCCCTATTGTAATTGTAATAGTTCCCTGAAGCAGGATCACCTTACGATCCAAAATGGAATAAAAAAAACACCTCACTATTACCAAACTTCAAATAATACCGAATTTCTGGACTTATAGATTTGGTGTCATTCGATAATAAATAGTTTTTAAAGATTTCGGATAACGTTATTATCTATGACGAAATGATGCATTATGTGAGCATTGAATTAGAGTGCACAACTGAATCATATAAATTGAAATTCTTATAATCATATCAACTACATGCATTGGGAGAAAGCCTCTTAAAGATTAACTTTGATTGAACCTCATTTAAACTTTTTAAATATTTAAACATTAGATAGAATAGATGGTTCGCCGAACAAGTAAGTACTCCGAATGTAGTTTTGAATATGTTTTATTATGCTTAAAACATTGGCGAAAATCCCAACGCGTTTCGGCTTGGGTAGCCTTCGTTAGGGGAAACATTAGTTCAAACTTTTAAGATTGTTAACCCATTGCAAGAATTTAAGAGCAGTTAGAAATTCTGTCTTCTCTCACGTTGGATAGAGAAGAAGTCAGAGTTTGTCAGGTTCAGCCTGGGCAAGGAGTGTCTGAAGGCTTCCCCTCCAGCTTTATTTATACTCAGCAAAACACTTAATTAATTCATATACAAGAAATATTCCACTGCCCTAACCCTTCTCTAGTTGGGTGAGAGAGAATCCTTCTCCTCCATGTGGGCGGACCTCCGCCCCCAAATCATGGCAAGGTCATGCGCTGTCCATGTGTAAGATTGGATCCTCCTCAACTTCCCCCCTCCCCTCCCTTACCCTTAGATCCCAGAGGCTTCTGCCTGCCCTTCCCTCTGACCCCATTCCCCCTCCCTCTTGATTACCCCAGAGCAGCGAATGTATTAATTATCCTATACATTTTTGGGGTTCAGGGTTTCAGGGTTGTGACGTACAGCATGCTGGGTGAGGAGTTGACCACTGAGATGTTTATAATGGTCATTATATGGGTCATTACATGGGTCATTTTATGGGTCATTATATGGGTCATTACATGGGTCATTATATGGGTCATTATATGGGACATTATATATATTAATATATGTACCTTGTATTGGTAGGAGGATGGGTGACCTAGTGACCTACAGCATGCTGAGTGACCAGCTGACCACTGAGATGTTTAACCGCACGGCCTACATAGAGTGGTTCATGACGCACCCCATCCGCCCCTGGATGCTGGGCTTCCTCTACCCCATCACAGTGGTAGGAACATTCGGCAACTTCCTGGTTATAGCCGCCATATTGGCCGCAAAGGTAAACTATATATTATACCAAAATATGTGCTGTGTTTTAGGACAACGAGTCAGAAGTCGCAAAATGGATATTTTTCAAAGTGTTTTTTTCACAAGATTTCTTTATTAAAATGTTCTGATTTTTATAAGGTTTAGCAGTAATAGTCATATCAATCCTTGTAACAAATTTCAGGAAATTGAATATATATCCTTGCATTTTGAAGGCCTGTGTATGGAGTATAGTTAGTTACTTAACTGGTAATAACCCAGCGGGAAACATTGCAAACATTTTTTTTTAAATAAAAATATCAAGCTTAAAATATAGAAATACATAATTATTAGGTGGGATAGTGTTTACTATCATTGGAATCAGCGTTATCTCCTGTTTTCAAAGATGGTGATATCTCAAAATCCATTTTTGCGACTTATGACTTATTTTCCTAAAACGGATCACATATATATACCAAAATATAGGCACTTGTAGCTGCTCTTTGGGCATAACTAACGAAAAGATAAATGTTCTTATTTCCGAAGTTTAGTCTCAGTTTAAATATGAGTGGAATCCTGTGCTAGTAAATCAGCATTACAGAAGAGAGCAGAGCTACTCAGCTATTATAGTCCATACAAGATAACTTTTCAATGGTATAATGAACTAAAAATATCAATTACATGTATTCCATACATGTACACATATAATGTTTGTTGAATGTAAGAAAACAAAATGGGTCAAAAAACAAAATATTTTCTACATTTTCTTCTATTCTTTAACAACCCATCTAAATGTCATTTGACTGAAATTTTGGAGAATTCTGTCAAGTTGCTTTTGCTACAGGGCTTTTAAAACGTCCTAAAGGCTAATATATATGGTGAACCCACACAAATCCTTTCCTATGAGGACTTCACTTAGTATTGTTCACTGGCAGCTGTTTTATCTTGATAAATTCTATTTGAAATGCTTGTATAAACAAAACACAGCAGCTGACTATTCATGAATTTAATCCTATGAAGCATAATTTGAGTAAATTTGGTACAATTGTCTTTGGCATAATAGGTGAGAATGTAGCTGTAATATAAGCAAATATTGTAACATGTTTGATTTATTTGACGACTAGATTTAATGGACTAAAAACTTTACCAATGCTTGAGAGCCTTTAATAGAGCCTTTAATTGTTGCAGGAGTTGCGTACATCAGGCAACATGTTCATACTGAACCTGGCCGCCGCAGATATCTGTGTCTCACTCTTTGTCAACGGCTTCAATATCGTAGGTCAGTATTGCTTGCTGCTTGGGTCAGTTTTATATTTATTTTAACAAAACAATACCCCCAGGGTGGGTTTATTGGCCACAGGGTGAGACATATAGAGAAAATTAAGTTAATTAATTATAACTAAAATATCTATCCATCTATCTATTATCTATACATCTATCTATCTATCTGTGTATCCATCTATCTATCCATCTATCTATCCATCCATCTATCCATCTATCTATCCATTTATCTATCTAACCATCTATTCATTATAGGATTAATACCCGCGGTTTTGGATGGTCTAAGTGGTCTGTTGCCAGGTGGACAATCAAGGAGCATTAGCCCCGGGAATTTCCACGTGGCAACAGACCACTTAGACCATCCAAAACCAAGGGTATTATTGCTTTTAGACTCGGTTTGGTCAAATTCAACTAAGAGCTATAATGGTGAAAAAAAAGATTCACCAACCTCTAGACCTTTTATTTACCAGTTCTTTTGACGTCTGTAACCCCCATTCCTTACTGGAAGTTGCCGGAAGTGATTACCGTGGTCTATTGTGACCAAAATACACTCAAGAATCTGATCAAACCGGGTCTAAACCAGATACAATTATCAGATGCTGCCATATCCCACACCTTTGATACTATGTACCATATCCCACACCTATGATACTATGCACCATATCCCACACCTATGATACTATGCACCATATTCCACACCTATGATACTATGTACCATATCCCACACCTATGATACTATGTACCACACCTATGATACTATGTACCATATCCCACACCTATGATACTATGCTACCATATCCCACACCTATGATACTATGCTACCATATCCCACACCTATGATACTATGCTACCATATCCCACACCTATGATACTATGCTACCATATCCCACACCTATGATACTATGTACCATATCCCACACCTATGATACTATGCACCATATCCCACACCTATGATACTATGCACCATATTCCACACCTATGATACTATGCTACCATATCCCACACCTATGATACTATGTACCACACCTATGATACTATGTACCACCACACCTATGATACTATGTACCATATCCCACACCTATGATACTATGTACCATATCCCACACCTATGATACTATGTACCATATCCCACACCTATGATACTATGCTACCATATCCCACACCTATGATACTATGTACCATATCCCACACCTATGATACTATGCTACCATATCCCACACCTATGATACTATGTACCATATCCCACACCTATGATACTATGTACCATATCCCACACCTATGATACTATGTACCATATCCCACACCTATGATACTATGTACCATATCCCACACCTATGATACTATGTACCATATCCCACACCTTTGATACTATGTACCATATCCCACACCTATGATACTATGCTACCATATCCCACACCTATGATACTATGTACCATATCCCACACCTATGATACTATGCTACCATATCCCACACCTATGATACTATGTACCATATCCCACACCTTTGATACTATGTACCATATCCCACACCTATGATACTATGCACCATATCCCACACCTATGATACTATGCACCATATTCCACACCTATGATACTATGCTACCATATCCCACACCTATGATACTATGTACCACACCTATGATACTATGTACCACCACACCTATGATACTATGTACCATATCCCACACCTATGATACTATGTACCATATCCCACACCTATGATACTATGTACCATATCCCACACCTATGATACTATGCTACCATATCCCACACCTATGATACTATGTACCATATCCCACACCTATGATACTATGCTACCATATCCCACACCTATGATACTATGTACCATATCCCACACCTTTGATACTATGTACCATATCCCACACCTATGATACTATGCTACCATATCCCACACCTATGATACTATGTACCATATCCCACACCTATGATACTATGTACCATATCCCACACCTTTGATACTATGTACCATATCCCACACCTATGATACTATGCTACCATATCCCACACCTATGATACTATGTACCATATCCCACACCTATGATACTATGTACCATATCCCACACCTATGATACTATGTACCATATCCCACACCTATGATACTATGTACCATATCCCACACCTTTGATACTATGTACCATATCCCACACCTATGATACTATGTACCATATCCCACACCTATGATACTATGTACCATATCCCACACCTATGATACTATGTACCATATCCCACACCTATGATACTATGTACCATATCCCACACCTATGATACTATGCCCAATTGCAGGTGTGTACATCGGAGGTGAATGGTTTGAGGAGCGCATGTGGCTGTGTTACCTCATTGGTATTGTGTGCATCACCTCCTGTAGTGCATCCCTCATGTTTATAGGCCTTGTGGGGGTGAACAGGTACATCCACATATGTAAGGTAAGGCTTGTGGGGGTGAACAGGTACATCCACATATGTAAGGTAAGGCTTGTGGGGGTGAACAGGTACATCCACATATGTAAGGTAAGGCTTGTGGGGGTGAACAGGTACATCCACATATGTAAGGTAAGGCTTGTGGTACATCCACATATGTAAGATAGACTCACGGCACATATATTGTGAAGTTTCATATAGGCAATGTCAGGGGAATGATTTCACAAAGTATTTTCACCATTTAAACATATGGTAGTGCAGTGTAAGATATGTATGTGTCATCACTGCCACTCTTGATGATACATACACTTACACTGCTAAATCAGAACAACCACTTGGTTCATTCCATCTAAAACAACATCTTTTTAAGCATTGTTTAGTGTAATTCGTTCACTTAGGGCAAGTGAAATCCCCTTAAAGAGTCACTAAACCGCAAAATATTATAAGAAAATCGACTTCTTTGCTACTATTCAAATGTAACCACTTCAGTTTTACTTAATGAAACCAAACATTTACTGAATTTTACCATTGGTAAAGTTTCTTGTTCTAAAGATGACCTTGAACACGTTTAGTAACCCTTTAAGTTACTATAATTTCCTGTTGTTTCTTCTTGCAGCATGAAGTCTATGACAAAATCTTCACCTTCAAGAAGACGGTGCTCATGTGCATCTTTACCTGGATCTTCAGCTTCTTTGTGCTGGAATCCCCCAACGTGTGGCCGGGAGCGCCCGGGGGGCACAGGTTTGAATGGAAGGCCTACTACTGCGCCTATGACAGATCCAGGAACCCCATGTGGAACATGTTCTTCACTCTTGTCCTGTTTGGTAGGGGCTAGAGTAGCCATCACAGTGTGACAACATTTATTTTTTATTTATTAGGCGGAGGAACCCAATTTGAAATATATCCTTGTGTTGCTGGAACTTTCCTTACATAATTTGTGTCTTATTTTCATATATGTTTGCACCGGCAATTGACAGGTTTTCATCAGTTACCTATTGAGGAGATGTTGTAATGAAATATTATAGATTTTTAAAGACTTTTAAGTTCTAGACTTTAAGTTTTTAAGACTCTTGAGAAAGGGCCCTACGGCCTCGGTTTCCCATGAGAATTTTCAGGCTGATTTAGCAACCACAACGCAGCAACGTAACACTAACACATCCCTTAGCTACTTGCGCTGTAGTGGTACCTTCATTCTGGTACAAGTCATTTAGTTTTAGCTAATGCACAAATACAACCATTCGTGAAGGGAACAGGCACTCAAAAATTAATATGTACTTCAGGCACCAAGTGGCCCATGCTCTGTACAGTAAGCAATCAGCTATGTCCATTCCCGAGGAGATGTGGGAAGGTGGACAGTTGTTTTTAATAGGGCTGAATTCCAGAGTAGTATAAAACTTGGTTGACAAGAAATACACTTTAGGAACATTTGTACATAAAAATATAATTACAACTAATCATCATTTCAGTGTAAAATGGACATACGTTGGGAACGTATTGACCAACCTGCTTTCACTATTTATTATATGCCCGTAGCAAAGAGTTCCATTCACTATTTATTACATGCCGCCTAGTAAAGAGTTCCATTCACTATTTATTATATATGCCCTTACCAAAGAGTTCCATTCACTATTTATTACATGCCCTTACCAAGAGTTCAATTCACTATTTATTATATGCCCTTTACAAAGATGAATATACCAAGGTTAAACCATAATTCATATTCATTCTTATATAAGCCATAATGATCATAATTAACATAGACACATTCAATATCTAAAACATAGTACATACAATACAAATATAATTATTACTGGTTTCTGCTGCAGGCACACCACTGCTCCTGACCATGATCTGTTACGTCAAGATCTTCAGACACGTCAACGAGAGCAACAAGAAGATTGCTGCCATGAGTGCTCAGACCAAAGCAACAGCAGCTGCAGCAACCAGTAACAGTGAAGGCAACAACAAGGTCGAACTGTCCAAGAAACAGAGGAATGACAGCACGCGGCTGGCCCGTACACTCTTCATTGTCTTCATTGTGTTTGTTATCACATATGCTCCATGGAGTGCCATCATAGCCTTTGACTGGTATATATATGACTGTCTTTATTCTGCCATAAACTTTTTACATATATAAAAATGGCAAGGAAAAAGGTATCACACTCTGTGTGACCACTGCAGGTCTTTGATGTGTACCTTAAGTACTATTATTTAACACTAATAATAATAATAGATCAATATCATAATAAAAACTTGTACCTAATTGTTACACAGACATAACAAAGTGTTTTCTGCAGTTTTATATAAAGGTTTTACAAGACTTACAAGGTTAAAAGAGTTGTCAGAAAACTATGTTTCTGTTTCAACACTTCAGTTGCTAAGTATCTTGAGCAACTATAACCTCAATAATCTTCCCTCCCACTTCAAACAGTTAATATATAATAAATACAGGTTCTGAACCTTAAAATCCTATTATAGGTATGACCAGATCCCCATGGAGATCTATGCCAGCACGGTGCTGCTGGGCCATCTCAACTCATGTGTCAACTGGATCCTGTACGGCATCACCAACAGACAGTTCCGCCGCGCCTACGTCAAGGTGCTGTGTCTGGAGAAGTGCTTCCCTGCCACCGCAGGTAAAGCCAGCACCACAGCCAACAGTGGACAGTCTGCCAGCTCCCAGAAGACTCAGTCCTCAGTGGTAGCAGAGTGAGGTATATATACAGAGGTTTGTATTTATTAGGATAGGTTTTCTATGTACTATTTGTTATCCTTGGGAGTTCCCTTCTCATTCAGGATTTCCTATTTTTGTTATTTGTATGTTTTTCTACTGTGTCTGTAGTGGGTCTATTTTCTGGTCTTGGACATACTTGATAGGGTCAGGTTTCATGCCTGCTTTCACTGGTCAGTGGGTCAGCTGGAGTCTTGTCCTACCCACTACACTTAGACCTATCTTGACATGCACCAGGTCCAGAATCCCTGAGGGCCTACAGGCTGCTCTTCCTGTCCCACATTGGTTTACTGACCTCAATACAGAGACGCCCCCCTGAGTTGCAGTCGTGGAGTGACTGAGGCTCAATCAGGTGGCCAGTTTACCCTGTTGGCGCCTTCCTAGGGTGGAGGTCACCTGAGAGATATCTCCCCAAGGTTTGGTGGAGTTCTGAACCCTAGACCATCTGGTCTAGAGTCTGAGAGGCTACCCGACCTGTGCCACACAGATTATTATTCTAACATTTTAACTCTTTGCATGGTGTGGGGTGGCACAGTGGTCTTAAACACTGATTCATTGATTATTATAAAATTATTATTTTTGTTTTGCTAAAGAAAGTATATATTCAGTATATCCTTCCTTCTTGGCTTCTACAAATTCTATAAACTTTCAATTGTATCAATTGTGTGTGGGGTGTGTGATGGCTGAGAGGGCTTAAACACTGGGTCGGCTCAGTTCTGAACTGGTTCTGGTATAAAGTGTTTCTAGAAATAGAGAAATAAAGGTATAGCCTTGGTTACATATTCTACCAGTTTCTATGAATCTGTAAATGATGGGGGAAGATTGCATGTAGCCTCAAATGCCTACCATATTATTACAAACTCTCAACGAACGTGACAACATTTCCACTAACAATGAAGTTTATCTTATTTTCCCCTTTAATGTTCAGTCAATACTCTTTAGCTGAAGAGGAATTCCTTGATTTTGAGGCAAATCGTGCAAATGGTGATACCTTTTTGAAATTGGGTATGGTGTTAGAACAGGTCATGAGATTTTCAAAAACTATCTGCTACAAGTTCGCGGACAATTCTGGTGACCAGTAGCTGCAAAATTCAAAATAGCTGCCACCAAATTGTAATGCACCATATCTTGGCTTCTACCGACTGCATCTTCAAGTGTAAATACAGGTTAACTAATGAGTTGGTTGAAGGAGCAGGAATATTGCACGAGTTGCGTAGCAACGAGTGCAATATTCTAAGCGACTGAAACCAACAGATTTATTATACATGCTTTCAATCATGAAAATAGAAATAAAATCATGAATTTGAATTTTCCCAGTAATCTTAGTAAAAAAATCAAATTGGTTGCCATGACAACCCCACGTAAATAACTAGTGAAATACACACTATGCGTAAATCACTAGTGAAATACACACTATGCGTAAATCACTCTAGATACGTTGTTTTCAGAGCAATGCGTGTATAATAAATGTCATTAAATACCGTTCAATATGTTCCCTTCTCTATTTTTCAATTACAGGTTTGTTATGTCCAGGGGGAGACCACCAAGCTGCGCGTAGAGACAAGATATAATTACCGACAGGCAATTTATGAAAGTCTTCACCGCCTTCTAAATGGTGTAATGAACATTAGTGTTATTGTGCATTGTTTGACTCCTTAGCAGATGTAGAACTGACCATTGTGGCTGAAATCGCCAGAAATGCACAATTTGCCTTCAATAATCCTCACATAAAAATATACTCAGATATACCTAGTATTGACCATTTTCCAGTAAAGTTATCCGGAATTATGTTTGCAATCCTGAAATTCCAGATGACGTCATGTCTTTAGTGACGTCTTGGTTTGAAGTATGAACCAATAGAAACAAACAACAACACAGTAAGAAACATATATTCCCAGAGTGAGTTATGTACAGTACATATGTCACTAGTAAGTTATATGTGGTAGTCATGGCAACCAATGTGATATCTATCACCCAAATATAACTTGACATATAAATATAACAGTTGTCTTACTGGATAGAGTATGTCTCTTAGAATATATATATTACACTTGTTGTTATGCAACTCGTGCAATATTGAAGCTCCTTCAACCAAATTGTTAGCTTATCTGTATTAAGTATGTTTAGACAACATGGATACATGGAACTGAGAGAATTAAAACAAGACTCGATGACGTTCATTGGCACAAGTTTCACTAGAAGGAATGTTACTGCTTGACTACTAAATGTTGCTGGGTATCAATCAATAAACTTCAGTTGCACTTTTGAACAATAAACTACTACTACACTTCTGTTGCCGGCCTTGTGCATTCATGGTTTACTAATATGATTAATTGCTGGGTGATATACTTATACCGCATACTTATGATACCACCAGAAAATGTCCAATTCGTCTCTCTCAAATAACCCAAATTTAAGACAAAAAGAAAGGTTCGAAATACAGCTATATATGAAATAGAAGTTATAAAACTAATTCTATGATGAATTGTCGCATTGTGAACCAATGAATCCTGATGCATATAGTATGTGTACACATCTATGGGGAATCTACTTTTTTCCGTTACATTTACTGTATTACAAACTTTACAATAAATGATTTTGTGAAAATGTATTCATTGGAAAACATTACGATACTACACTACGATAGTTCCTATTCTCAGGTCTAGCACATGTAAGGAAATTCAAACTTATTACTACATAGCCTTGGGTATATTATTGAATAATGCAAATATAAAAGGGATCAACTTCTTCACATACTTATTTATTTTTGTTTGTTTTTGCAACATTTTTATTAAAATTCTTCCTGCCGTCTTGGCTTCTACACTGCAAAAACATACTCTTAGTGATTTAATGTTTTCATAGCGACATACATATAATAATATTAACGAGAATGACGCATGAAGGGGAAGCAGGTGTATATAAGTAAAACATTTCGACAGAAAACTCAGTGAATAACCTGAACACTACAGACACCTCGATCCTGGTGTCATTCTCACATACTAGAGATGTTCAAAATACTCAATTTTATGAAGTGTTATTTTCACTTCCCAGTTTTGGCCATTTTAAAGGAGGAGGAGAGCCATACAGGTTGCAGGTAGAGTTGCCTCTGGCTTGACCATGACCTTGTATTAGCCCAACTGGCAGCAGTACTAACTACGGTCCACTTTAAACAGAAAGTCATAGAGCTGGTCCACTGTAGTGTAGTACTAACTATGGTCCACTATAAACAGAAAGTCATAGAGCTGGTCCACTGTAGTGTAGTACTAACTATGGTCCACTTTAAACAGAAAGTTATAGAGCTGGTCCACTGTAGTGTAGTACTAACTATGGTCCACTTTAAACAGAAAGTCATAGAGCTGGTCGACTGTAGTGTAGTACTAACTATGGTCCACTATAAACAGAAAGTCATAGAGCTGGTCAACTGTAGTGTAGTACTAACTATGGTCCACTTTAAACAGAAAGTCATAGAGCTGGTCCACTGTAGTGTAGTACTAACTATGGTCCACTTTAAACAGAAAGTCATAGAGCTGGTCAACTGTAGTGTAGTACTAACTATGGTTAAACAGAAAGTCATAGAGCTGGTCCACTGTAGTGTAGTACTAACTATGGTTAAACAGAAAGTCATAGAGCTGGTCCACTGTAGTGTAGTACTAACTATGGTTAAACAGAAAGTCATAGAGCTGGTCCACTGTAGTGTAGTACTAACTATGGTAAAACAGAAAGTCATAGAGCTGGTCCACTGTAGTGTAGTACTAACTATGGTTATACAGAAAGTCATAGAGCTGGTCCACTGTAGTGTAGTACTAACTATGGTTATACAGAAAGTCATAGAGCTGGTCCACTGTAGTGTAGTACTAACTATGGTTATACAGAAAGTCATAGAGCTGGTCCACTGTAGTGTAGTACTAACTATGGTTATACAGAAAGTCATAGAGCTGGTCCACTGTAGTGTAGTACTAACTATGGTTAAACAGAAAGTCATAGAGCTGGTCCACTGAAGTGTAGTACTAACTATGGTTATACAGAAAGTCATAGAGCTGGTCCACTGAAGTGTAGTACTAACTATGGTTATACAGAAAGTCATAGAGCTGGTCGACTGTAGTGTAGTTCTAACTATGGTTAAACAGAAAGTCATAGAGCTGGTCCACTGTAGTGTAGTACTAACTATGGTTATACAGAAAGTCATAGAGCTAGTCCACTGTAGTGTAGTACTAACTATGGTCTACTTTATACAGAAAGTCATAGAGCTGGTTCACTGTAGTGTAGTACTAACTATGGTTATACAGAAAGTCATAGAGCTGGTCCACTGTAGTGTAGTTCTAACTATGGTTAAACAGAAAGTCATAGAGCTGGTTCACTGTAGTGTAGTACTAACTATGGTTAAACAGAAAGTCATAGAGCTGGTCCACTGTAGTGTAGTACTAACTATGGTCCACTTTATACAGAAAGTCATAGAGCTGGTCCACTGTAGTGTAGTACTAACTATGGTTATACAGAAAGTCATAGAGCTGGTTCACTGTAGTGTAGTACTAACTATGGTTATACAGAAAGTCATAGAGCTGGTCCACTGTAGTGTAGTTCTAACTATGGTTAAACAGAAAGTCATAGAGCTGGTTCACTGTAGTGTAGTACTAACTATGGTTATACAGAAAGTCATAGAGCTGGTCCACTGTAGTGTAGTTCTAACTATGGTTAAACAGAAAGTCATAGAGCTGGTCCACTGTAGTGTAGTTCTAACTATGGTTAAACAGAAAGTCATAGAGCTGGTCCACTGTAGTGAAGTCTTCATGATGCTTCATCAGGTGGAAGCCTTGCTGCATGAATAGCCTGAGCTCCTCAGCCTCCACAGGGATAAAAAACACAGAATAGAGAGGCCTGCAAGTAGAAGGAGACAAAGAGTTAAAAATACAGAATACGTCGCTTCGGAGATTGGATGTTCGTGTGTGAACAAGGTAGAAAAAAACTATTTCTTTTGTGGCACTTATGGCATCTACACCTCCGGTTCCGTAGCTAAGAAATACACAACATGGTGTAAAGTTGTTGGCTACTTTCATTGAATCAATAAATTTCGACAGTTTGAAAGTTACATGCTCTGATTATGCTAGACAAGCTAAGGTAACTATGAATAATATCCGGCCACCATGAAAGCATAAACAAAAGAAGGCGAGTAGTGCATAGACCAACTGCTGTGTGTAAATTGTCAACGCATGTCATGGTCATGCTATTTCTACCTCCTTTTACCTGCTAGGGAGAGTTCACACCTGATCTTTGAAGCGAAATATTGAGAGGCCTAGAAATGGTAGTAAAAAGAGGACATGCATGGCTGCTAAGTATCTGACAAGCTTTCTCATTGTGTCGGCAGCCTAGTGCACAATATTGGCTGAACCCAATAGTCTAATGGTGCATGGGTGATTCATTTCCCTGAAGCAGATCACATTTATTCTCAGAGCTATATATGGTAAAGTACATAATGACGTTAGACTCACCAAGTGAACAGATTATGGCCAAAGATGGCGACCATCGGTGGTAAGAAAGATCCCAGAATGCTTGTGTCCTCTGCAAACTCTTGTTGAAAAGCCTCAACTGGAAATGTTAAACACTCGATAATTACCAACTGAAGGCACACAATATGTGACGTGTTCCAGGAAAATGAGTCATAAGTTGCAAAATTGATATTTTTCAAAGTGTTTTTATCGCAAGATGTCTTTATTGTAATGTTTTGATTGTTAGAGGGTAATTAGCACTTATAGTCATATGAATTCATGTAACAAATTTCAGGACATTGTATAAAATATATCCTTGCATTTTGAAGGCCTTCATATGGAGTATATTTAATTACTTACGGTAATTAACCATTTTCAGAAAAGATACAATTTCAGAAAAGGTACAATTGGTAGCTGTACACATTAAGTAAATTCTGCAAAATTAGGCTGTAATTTGGTCAATATTAGGTAAATTTGAGTATATTTGGCATTGCATTGATTCTAGCAATCTGTTTGGCTAGGTTGAACTGTATTTTGAACTTTATTTTCGTCTGAAATATAGGTTATTTGAGAAGATTGGCGAAGTTGAATTGTAGATTTTCTGAAAATCTGACCCATGTATGTAGATATAGTAGCTATACTTGTTAAGATCATTGTACGCTTCCGAATAATTGTTGTTGTTAATACTTTTATTTCGTCCGAAAATGCTGATCTATATACTTACTAAATTTTCAAAGTTATGCTGACAAATGAAAAATACTAGTTGTCTGAGTTATCTTAGTATATTGATATTGCAGTGATTTAAAACTTTATTTTGGTTCCAAATTTGGGTTGTTGGAGAGAATTAGTGAAGGCATGTGGTACATTTTCTCACGATTCATATAATGATGAGGCATCAGAATTAGCTCACCCATGGCACACATGGCTAGTTTATAATCATGTTGCCTCTGTGACATTGGAGTCTGGTTCCTCTTGTCACATGTTGATATGTAGTAGAAGGCCAGCATGTGACCAAGGCTGTATGAATGATGGCCCAAACCCCCAAACTCCAGGTCGATCATCTGCAATAGAAACAATCTAATGTGTTTAAAAACATTTTTGTAATAGGCTTTATACTGGCCTCTTTAGAGCATTATTTTGACACAAGTATGTGCTATAATGTAAATAGAGAGAATGGAACGAGCCGGCAATAATTCGTCTGCATAAGCACAATGCCGTAGGTAGAGTGCTTATGCAGATGAATCAAGTCCAATAACATTTTTGATTATTGGAGGAGTTTCATTCTATATATATTATATGGGCATACAACTTGATGTATAATCACAAATGTATCATGTGTAAATGTGAAAAAAGTAACCGACTGACACCTTTTTTCATGGTAACATCTTGACTGCCCTTTCGATCGTGTATGCATAGATCTTGGAAATCTTCGCGAATGAATTTGTGTATGTCTAAGAAATTAGTATCTTGTATCTCTGAGGAATGTAGTAAAAGGATGCTGCCCGGTGGTGGTTTTTATGTGTACTTTTCTGTACTATTACCCGGGCCCGTTTGGCCGGAATGATATTTAAATTTAAAGTTTCTTTTTCTCTCATTACTTCTTAATATTTTTTTCTCGTCGTAATGTACTTAATATGTTTACAATTTTTCTAACCGTCAGCCTCGAATGAGAATAGTGTGTAACTGCATAATTTCATATTTGCTGAATAAACATCTTTAAAAACAAAACAAACTTAGTGACAAATTTGTTCATATAGTACACATACTATATGAATTTTTTTATATCACCCCACTTATTGCACCTCTCATATGGAATGCGCATATAATAAAGACATTAACTGTAATAAATGTCCTCCTCCATCTAAATACAGACGCAGCAAGATGCAGTATATATAGATTATAACCAATCTTGAACAATATAGAAAGTTAAGCCTTGGAACAAATGATCTATAAAATCTACAAAAACTGTCAAAGTCAATAGATGAGGTGATGCTCAGCAGGGATAGCTTTCCTATTCATTAAACCACTGATGGTACTTGCTTAGGGATTATTCATAATTAATCACTGAGGGGGTGTGTGTGGAAAATTCTTGTGCAAAATTGTATGCCCCCCCCTTGAAACTCTTGTGCAAAATGTCTTGCCCCCCTTGAAAGTCTTGTTCAAAATTTCATGACCCCCCCTTGAATGTCTGTGCAGGATTGCATGACCCCCACACTAATCATTGTAGTTCTGGGTCTGTGCAAAAAAGATGCCCACCCATTTAGAGTCTGCACCAAAAAAGATCCCCCCCCCCAGTCAAAAGTAAACATTTCTTACCACAGTCCTCTCCTTAGAGACCATGACCGATGTAGAGGTCAAGTCTACATGGTTTAAACACTTCTCATCTCTATAGATGGCCTTGATGGGGGCATAGACTTCATTCTGCTTGATGTCATCCATTAACTGACTAAACAGCTGGGGATCTACCGGTGTCACAAGGAGCGGGTTCTCTCCATTCTCAATTGTCTCAAATCTATAATGCATGATGTTTTCTCTCAAATCAGCACCCCTGGAAAATAATAATATAATTAATCAACAAAGAGTATACAAGGACAATACAATGAGAAGCACATAAACAAAAGTTTGCTGAACCTCTGTCAGGATTTTATTTTGCCCTTAAATGTTTCAAAATACAAGAAAAAAAATGTCAACGTCTGTTCTAAACAGACACCACATAAGCAATGCATACAACAAATACAATCCAAGGGAATCACCCCTAGCTGTCCGCAGCAAATAAACATTAGCATATAATACGGTGGCCCAAGGTAGGTGGACAATTGTACTAGTGATATGGTATCATTAGTCTAAACCCATTGTGACTGACATAAGTACTATAAGTGAATATGTACTAGTGAAGTGATATGATATCATTAGTCTAAACCCATTGTGACTGACATAAGTACTATAAGTGAATATGTACTAGTGAAGTGATATGGTATCATTAGTCTAAACCCAATGTGACTGACATAAGTACTATAAGTGAATATGTACTAGTGAAGTGATATGATATCATTAGTCTAAACCCATTGTGACTGACATAAGTACTATAAGTGAATATGTACTAGTGAAGTGATATGGTATCATTAGTCTAAACCCATTGTGACTGACATAAGTACTATAAGTGAATATGTACTAGTGAAGTGATATGGGATCATTAGTCTAAACCCATTGTGACTGACATAAGTACTATGAATTGAAACCAAAATGAATTACATCATTAAGACTTACTGAACTGTATCCACCAACTCCTGCCAGCGTTCTTTACTCACAACATCACAATGTGTTGTATAAGCGAGACGGCCAAGTGTTGCACCGATGCCTCGTGCAACCTCAATGTCCACTTCACCTCTTGCCAACACGTCTACAAGCACTTCCATATCGTCCAGGTACTCCATGGCCACTAGAAATGTACATTCCCATATTGCAACACTAGAGTCTAATCCCACTGCTACAATTGTAATATATCTCATATATCAGACCACACATATCTCAATAAGCAGGCAAGATAAAATTAAAAAACCCAAATTTTACTTTTTATGAATAATCGTCTTTTATCTAAATAGTAATTAACCTATTGTTGCTATGCTACTGAACACACTGGTTTGGATGGTGTCAGTTTACCCTATAGTGACCCTTTCATAAGGCCTGGCATTTAATTCTTTCAACGTCCCTTTTGCCCCAGCTTGTAATTTAGATAGGTTTCTATACGAGATAGGGTTTTATTATTTTCGTGGTGTATGCATTTTTAGTTTCAAGGGTGCTTGGCAGTAATACCATATCTCATATATACATAAGGGTCAGTACTTCCATACATGAGTCATCACCTACACTAATATTTATACGTGGTTCAGTCTACAGAGTCACTTTTGTATAAGAACATAATATTGGCCTGGATTACATCTGTCTCATAATCCTGATGCAGAACCAAAAGGTTTTGATCATTGCTTGTACAGAATGGGGAGCATCAAATGCTTGCTCTCGTGACATTAATGGACAAAAGTGCCCGAGGCTGATATCGGAGGTGCATATTGCCCTTGGGCTACGCGATTTCACCAAGTGCACATAGTGCACAAGGTGAAATTGCGTAGCCCAAGCCCACCTCCGATATCAGCCGAGTGCCCTTTTGTGTTTATTATACCTTTTTTTCGACATTTTACGTGAAAAAACAATGAAAATTGAAGAAAATTAGCCTAAATGTGGATCCCCTCGGCGACTCAGTGGCCCCTCCCACCTCCCTCTGTTTACATTCACATTAAACATTGCGCTGTTTCGTTACCAATGTTGCATTGCTGGCCTGAAGATGACGGCATGTTTTCGCTCGATCCCTCATGTATAGGCTACATTTTCTAAGCTGCAGCGATTTATCGTAACGATGTGATGAACAAAATGCAAGTTGACTGGAGGGAATATTCCTTCCTTAATATTATAGACTTCTAATAACATGAAAGGATTTTAGTTCATTATTTCATTTGATAGATATTTTACCACTCTTCCTGCATATTGACAGGCACGCCAATCTCACTATCCTACACTGATCATTTGGTTGCATTTCAAAACAATTTGCTGCCTTTTCCAAGCTTTACATCAATAGATAACACACATGCACGCTGTAGCCGAGGCCTGTCAGCTTCGGTCTCTGGGGTGAAACTATTAGGCCAAGAAAGATATGTTTGTTTCATTGTTGTTGCCAATTTTTCATGGAATATGTGTGATGTACATGTTATATTCCACCAAACCTATACCTATCTTTTTAAAAACACCATAATGATCTTTCAACTAATGGTTTCTACAGTCACATAATTATGTTCACCAATTTCAAAATTTATTTGGGATGTGACATGAAACAGTCAAGTAAATTTCCATGGCCTACTTCCTAGAGTCACACAGTAGAGGTGCAGTGTGCTAGCTTCGATCTACTTGTAAGTCAGAGCCTGTCAGGCCGTCATGGCTAGTTAATGAAATAAATTATTATTGTTGATATACTTTAGCAAAATCACATTTTTGCATATGATTCCTCCATTGAACTTTTCATTTGGAGTGCCTAGCTTAATTATTTCAAGAGGAAATCGGGAAAATGATCGACGGTTTACCAAGCATGCTGTACTAATCATTTTGTTGTCAGTAGGAAAATAGCCACACAGCCACAGGCACATTTGGCTTCAGAATGTGGTTAAACCACCGATGGAATTAGTTTCTTTTAAATACCTTCATCTATGATCGATGTATATTAGGCCTATGAGTATCTTTGGCCAACAGAATTATTTGAATAAAAGTAATTACGATCGGCACTATTTTTTTAAATATCAGGCAATATGACAAAAATGCGGGCAATACGGGCTCTTTATTGCGATAACAGTCAGTACAATTAATCAGACATAAAAGAAACCTTGATGACTTACAGATCCTAAGTTGTGTGTCACAGACAAAGGGTTGAGGGACACAGCCAGGACATTGTCTGTGCACCTCCCGTAGACAGTTGTATTCCAGCAGCTGCCTGGTCATGGGGATGGCTATATGCAGCAGCTGCAAGGTAATTATACAGGTTCACTACTGGTCATGGGGATGGCTATATACAGCAGCTGTAAGGTAATTATACAGGTTCACTACTGGTCATGGGGATGGCTATATGCAGCAGCTGTAAGGTAATTATACAGGTTCACTACTGGTCATGGGGAAGGCTATATACAGCAGCTGTAAGGTAATTATACAGGTTCACTACTGGTCATGGGGATGGCTATATGCAGCAGCTGTAAGGTAATTATACAGGTTCACTACTGGTCATGGGGAAGGCTATATGCAGCAGCTGTAAGGTAATTATACAGGTTCACTACTGGTCATGGGGATGGCTATATACAGCAGCTGTAAGGTAATTATACAGGCTGGTGAATCATTAAATGTGTCAGGTTTTAAGTTGTTAGACCACACAAGCTGCTTCTAAGTTTTATTAGAAAATTTAAATATTTTGAATCATGCCATACTGACATATCTGATGTGTGCTATAAAAGGGTTACAGCTTATCAATCAAATATCTCCCACATGTCCCATATCAGCATAAGCTGAAATGTAGACTGAAAGAGGGGTTAAAGCACCCAGGCTATATCGGCCTGTTCCTCCAAATTATTTATAATCCACAGAGGTGTCAAGCTGTATCAGGTTGGCCAAAGTTTAATTACCCAATCAACTGGCCTTCCCTCCCCCTCCCCTCTAACTTATTCTGTTTACTGTTTACTAAACTGTATCAATGTTTACATTGTATTCCTCTGTTTGGGGTCTATTCTATACCGTAATATTCTCAGTGTTTACATTGTATTCCTCTGTTTGGGGTCTACTGTATACCTTAATATTCTCAGTGTTTACATTGTATTCCTCTGTTTGGGGTCTACTGTATACCTTAATATTCTCAGTGTTTACATTGTATTCCTCTGTTTGGGGTCTATTCTATACCTTAATATTCTCAGTGTTTACATTGTATTCCTCTGTTTGGGGTCTACTGTATACCTTAATATTCTCAGTGTTTACATTGTATTCCTCTGTTTGGGGTCTATTCTATACCGTAATATTCTCAGAATCAATGTTTAATGTTAGTTTCCAGAAAAGATTTATTGTAAATATCAATGATAATGTAACATACCTCATTCTTGGCTTCCTTATTGCCATATTTAATGACAGCTGACTCACCGGTAGAAGCATTTTGTACCAAGAAAACAAAGTTGACAAAGCCATTCTCAGATAAGTTCTTTATCACCAACTCCTCTGGGTGTTCTGTAATGAACTGTCAACCAACACTACATGCTTCATCAGGATCTCATTATATTGCAACAATTTAATAATCTTTCAAATATTAACAAATATGGAAAAGTATGATATCTAAAATATTAAAATATCTACATAACTATTTTTACACGTTTCATAGTTTGACAAGTATAAGAGGTTTTGCAGTTGACAAGACTAAATTAAATTAGCATTGGGAAAAAACTTGCCTCATTTAATATTACCATCTATTATATGCATTGCTCTGTGAAATATTACCATCTATTGTATGCATTGCTCTGTGTAATATTACCATCTATTGTATGCATTGCTCTGTGTAATATTACCATCTATTGTATGCATTGCTCTGTGTAATATTACCATCTATTGTATGCATTGCTCTGTGTAATATTACCATCTATTGTATGCATTGCTCTGTGTAATATTACCATCTATTGTATGCATTACTCTGTGTAATATTACCATCTATTGTATGCATTGCTCTGTGTAATATTACCATCTATTGTATGCATTGCTCTGTGTAATATTACCATCTATTGTCTGCATTACTCTGTGAAATATTACCATCTATTGTATGCATTGCTCTGTGAAATATTACCATCTATTGTATGCATTACTCTGTGTAATATTACCATCTATTGTATGCATTGCTCTGTGTAATATTACCATCTATTGTATGCATTGCTCTGTGTAATATTACCATCTATTGTATGCATTGCTCTGTGTAATATTACCATCTATTGTCTGCATTACTCTGTGAAATATTACCATCTATTGTATGCATTGCTCTGTGAAATATTACCATCTATTGTATGCATTGCTCTGTGTAATATTACCATCTATTGTCTGCATTACTCTGTGAAATATTACCATCTATTGTCTGCATTACTCTGTGAAATATTACCATCTATTATGCATTGCTCTATGAAAGACATATCTAGACCACTTGTGACTGACCCGCCCTCTGTGAAGAGGGCGATAAACCACTCAACTAAAAATGGGAAGCGTCTAGATACTAGCTGTCAGGCTACTACTACTGCTATATCACTGCTATTATGCACTGGTTTCTTATATCGTCCTGCAGGTGGAATGAAGTACATGGATTGATAACAATGCTTATTATAACCCTAATCCTAACCTTAAATTAGTGGCCCTAAGTCAGTGTAGGTAGTAAATATATCACATTGGTAGCCTGGCGCCTAGTTTTTAGTCAGTACCCTAAAAATTGAATCTGTTGCCTGATTACCCGGTCTTTTCCCAATATACAGCATGTTGTATATCTCAACCTGTTATCCAACTTTAACACTGTGTACGGCAGTCTATAGTTAGTCTTAATGGAAACCTAAATTAGTGGGCTACCTTTTTCATTGGAGGAATACATACATTTATGGTGTACAAACAATGGAATCCGCACTTTTCTGGTCCAAATGATTCAAATTTGAGCGCTGTTTGCACACGGCACCATACCAGTAGCCACTATAGCCACCATGCATGTGGTTAGTAGGCCTGTGTACACGCTTGCCTCCCTGCTCCCTAGGTAGCGGCGATGGCCACTACTATGGGGAGCAGGTATTACACACAAACATTAACAAGGAAGAGAGAGCGGAGGAAGCAGGGTGGGGTGGTGGGCAGTCATTAAAAGTGAGAAAAACGACAACTATAAGAACAAAAACAGAAAAAAAAATAATATCCTGTAGGCCTATATCTAGCAGGCTAAATTTCTGGACTGAATTATGCACATTGCTTATGTCACTAGTGAGTTATGTGACGTACTTTTTAGACTAAAAATATGTTTTCTATTTATATCATTAACAGCATTATATATGTACATAATAACACGGTTCTTTCAACCAACTCGTTAGTTACCTGTATGTATAGATAGAACCTAATGAGAATGTGGTATGAGGGATACTATTGCACTGTCCAACACATTAGTTACCTGTATGTATAGATAGAACCTAATGAGAATGTGGTATGAGGGATACTATTGCACTGTCCAACCATTAGTTACCCTGTATGTATAGATAGAACCTAATGAGAATGTGGTATGAGGGATACTATTGCACTGTCCAACACATTAGTTACCTGTATGTATAGATAGAACCTAATGGGAATGTGGTATGAGGGATACTATTGCACTGTCCAACCATTAGTTACCTGTATGTATAGATAGAACCTAATGAGAATGTGGTATGAGGGATACTATTGCACTGTCCAACAGATTTGTTTTTATATAGAAAACATACATCGAATGGAGTCACAAGTATACTTAATACTATAAAAGTACAAAAGTACTCCATATACCATATATACTACAAATGTACTTATCTGGGACATAACCCAGATATATTATATCGGTCATGTTGTGGTGAATTGATTTTGTTCATTCTTGTGGTTAAGTACTTGGCACATATGTCTATGTATATTTAGACCCACCCATACTGTATCCCTACATACTATAGGTATCAACAACAACAACAAATTAACCTGGAAAATGCTTATAACAAACGATATACTACCTTTAGTTTAGGATGTTCAGCATGCTTCTTCCCAAATTGAAGTATCAGGTCCTTTGTTCTAACAGAATCCATTATCTATGCCTGTACCAGCAGAGCGATGCTACACGGTACAGGTATGTAGGTTATTGGATGCACTCAATGTATACAACTGTCATTCATGACCTTCCACATGTAGGTCAGGTTAGAAATGGGTCAATACCCAGACATATGTACACATTTTATTGCTTCTATCAAATGTTTTGTTGCACATCACAAAATGATTCAAGAAGATTACTACAGATTTTGAATAAAACCATAACACCAACCTTTTTGAACTGACAACATGTCCTGAAAAAGCCACACATCTATTTCAAGAGGATAACAGTTAACTTCTAGCTATGAACAGTTTGTTCTATACAGGTAATCATTACAGACCAATTCTGATCAATTCAAGAATATTTCAATATGGCCTGTTTAATGAAAATAGATTAAAACATGCTATTGCATGTCAATGTGGTTCAGGTCAGATTTCTCCAGTTGTTTTAGCGATTTTCATTTTACTCCAATTCTTTATTTTTTACATTTTTTGTTGCTTGCATCCATATCCATCAATTACAGGCTCTTTTAGGGATTGTTCATTTTTAACAATGGGGGGGAGGGGGGATTTTTTGGGGGCACAGTTCTTTTCACTGACTCTGAAGGGTGGGGCATCTTTTTTGGCACTGACCTTTTTTGTGCAGACTCAAAAAGTGTGTCTCTGTATGTTCGGGGGACATCTTGTCTTGCACAACCTCAGATCTACAATGATGTAGGGGGGCAGGCGGTCATCAAACCTTGCACAAACTTTCAAGGGGGACACAAAAGATGGCATAATACTTTAAGGGTGGGGTCATGCAATTTTGCACAAGAATCTTTTGTGAAACTACCCCACCCTCAGTGGTTAATTATGAAGGGTAGTGTAAAACATTATATTTGGTTTAATGCTATAGTCAGTTATCACAGTGGACAAACCTTTTGAATATATCATAATAAAAGATATGAGTTATAAGTTACACATGTGGGTCAGATCATCGGAAAATGAACAATTGGCAACTCTATGCTTTTAGAAAATTTTGCTAAATTAGACCAATGTATACCTGTTTATCACATGTACCCTTCAATTCGATAAATAAAGTAGTTCTTATCTTATCTTACCTTATCTTATAAATAGGCATAAATACTAGGTATATCTGACTATCTATTTGGTTGTGGTGAACTGTGTTTTGAACCTAATTTCTGTCTTGAATTTGGGTTATTTCAGAAACTTGGTAACAGCAAATTTTCAGACGATCTGACCCATACGCAACTAACTAAACAGTCAACACAGACACAATTTACAATAACAATGACGTGCTCATCATTTCCAAACATGCGGCAGCTGTTTTTCGCTGAAATATATCCTTGTTATCTCAACTTTATATATATTTGTGCACGATTTTCAATATCTACAGTTTATTTTCTGTCACAGTTGTTCTGAGTTATTGTTTTTTATGTTTCCCCCGCCGAAGGCGGTAAAAGCACCAAAGGCGTTTGTACTGGAAAACCTTATAATTATAGGTTCCAGTTTTTGCCTGCTGTAGAAACGTCCACGTCGGGTCCATAAGAAGAATCACAAAAACACACTGTCAATTCTGTCAATTGCAACCTGAATTTCTGACACAATCGCATACACATCGTGGTGATTTTACGCTTCAGAAAAATAATAAAGAAAAATACATGGCCAAGATTTTGAAATTTAAAAATAGCATGCTCTTCTACACCCAAATATGCAGTTTTATCAAATCTGTGAATTAAATAAGAAAGATATGAGGGAAGCCTACTGTTGTATCAGTGAACAAGACTTTGACAACTTTTAAGCGTGATTGAACATTGACAGTTCTAACATCAACTGAGCGGATCGGTGAACAACGCTATTTAGGGCCTACAGCAAATATTCAAAAAAGTCGAAATTGAGGAAGAACAACACTTCCTTCCTGTGTAAGATATGAGAGAAACTGTAGCATACTGTTACCAAATGTATGTATTACTGTATCATTGATGCCATGAGAGATCAATGCCACTCTGGCAGCATAGCGAGGTGAAGCGCACAGGGTGGACCTTCCGCTGACAATAAATCTGATCGTCGTGTAAAACTGGCTTGTGTAATATCGACTTTTAAAGCAGTGGCATTTAATCAAATCGCCTAAACAGATACACCATCGGAAAGAAAAATGTTTAAGCTTGCATTTGGTACCAATTTTATTTATGTAGACTTATTACTTAGGCCAATATTGATGACATGAAAAACCTATGAAAACTTTGTTTTGTTGTGCAAGAATCCCTTTTCTCCGGCCACGACGCAATAATGTACGTCATGACGACTTCTAAGTTATGAAGCGTTAGTAACGTCATGCATTGTTGGCCTACTTCGGAGTCCTTGACAACCATTTTTCCCGCACCAGGGAAATGGGACGGTTGTGTGTGCTTGGGGGGGGGGGGGGGGGGGGGCGGGGGGGGGGGGGGGCTCTGTCAAGGGAAACTGTTCCTTCCTTGGTCACAGCCAACATTTCTTGTTAGATTCTGTATCTTTGATTATGCTGCGCAATTATTCAATTTGACCACATCTTTTTACCCCTGTATGTACCATTTTCTGCCTGATTTGTCAGAAGTGGCTAAATGTCTAGAGCTGCCCTTTGTACATGTCCCCCGGCCATTAATTAGCACGGGTGTGTTAGGCCTGCCGCATAACCTCTTATCTATGTCCCCTTTCCTTTAATTCATGGTTTGAATTTCCTCTTATATTTCCTGGTATTTACAAAAAGATATATATAGTTCCAAAGATATATATAGGCGTAGAGGAAAGATGTCTGATTATCCCAGATAGACCTTTATTTATATTTAAATTGCTGGTATATTGAATGTGAGTTATGAGAGAAAGGAGATTAATATAACATAATTTATCTCACAAATATCAACATCAATCAAGAGAGTCATTCCTTCTGTTGATTGATAAGCATCTTAGTGATATTTCTATTGTTGCCCCGTACATATCCGCAATTATTATTATTAAAATACCAACTTGACTCGTTCCCATCTGTCGGCCTTAATGGAACCTCTCATACATTATATATACATTTAATACATTATTACTTAATCATATGTGATGATACAGCAAAATGAGTCACAAGTCACTAAACAAGAAATCCCCAGATGACCTCCAGGATGCAAGGAAGTACCTCCTGATTCCACCAGGATTCTTAGAATCATTACAGATGATATTACCTGTTAATATCATTGTTTCATTTAATAGTTCTTTATGGGTTTAATATTCCATCGTTTAGACGTTTTCCAACGTTGATGTTATATATTGCTCTTATTCCTATTAAATATTATATTCATTACATCTTTATATTTATTTACATGTTCTTCACTTACATGTTGAAACACCTTATGTTACTTGTTAAATTATTCATGACCTCTGTGAGGAGTTTGATGTATCGATAGGTTGAGCCCAAGGACCCCAACCTCACCTCAAGTAATGAACATGAATAAAACTGGACTTACAAAATATTCTCTTTATACTTTATTCTTCCCGGAGGAGCGCTTGAAGAACATATTATCCACCCAGGGCCTTCGACAGAGACATTGATTTTTTCCTCTATTAACCTTACTAGAGATATGATTAATATTTATGTGGACAAGTAGACTATATGATCACAAATACATTATTATTAAATGTCGATAGTATTTAAGCCTGGAAGAGATGCAGAGGCGATACAAAGAAAGTGCAACGCTGGCAAATCGTCTAACTGTAAAGAATTAAGGCAAGAAACGCAACATAACTATTCTGATAGATCCTGCTACTTTGCTCTAGTGAGTGAACATCAAGTAATAGCACTAACAGTTTTGTGTGAACAAAAATAGAAGTGTAGTGGATCAGAGATTTAAATAGTCCTGTGTGTCATTTGTTATTGTAATGTCTTATAACCTGGACCTTGTTCCATCCATGGTAGTACTTGCCTGGGCACAAAGCGGGCCTGAGGATGTGTGTGTATTATAAATGACATGTTTTACTCTCATCACCCTTTTACAGGATTCTTATATTTAAGTCAACCGTAGGGTGTACTTATTACAAAGCTTTCCCTGACCTGTATTATTGTGTCTTATTATACACGCATTGCTCTGAAAACAACGTATCTAGAGTGATTTACGCATAGTGCGTATTTCACTAGTGATTTACGCAGGGTTGTCATGGCAGCCAATCTGTATTTTAACTAAGATTACCGGTAAAATTCTAATTTATGACTTGATTTTTTTCTATTCTCATGATTGAAAGCATGTATAATAAATCTGTTAACTAACTCATTGGTTTCAGTTGCTTTGAATATTGTACTCGTCGCTACGCAACTCGTGCAATATTCCCGCTCCTTCAACCAACTCATTAGTTAACCTGTATTTATGCAGACTTGAGTTTCCTACTGCACCTACAGCACAACACCTTTATCAGCAACATCACCACTGCACCACATACACATGCACCTGTAAAGAACAGGAGCATAACATCCACCAACAGATATTGATACCAAGGTAAATTAACTGCATGACTCAGCAAATAATCACCTCCAAAATTGATAACATGTTCAATCCAATATGCTGCCCTCTCAGTTGGAATGTCCGGTCTGCTACGATAAATCATCGAAGCTTTTTTAATTGCATCAGCATAACTTTTATTATTTAAAATATCATTTGTGTTGTCAATAAGTCCATCACTGGTGAAGTCAGTTATACTCATGACTTTCCCAAAGCCTTTGACTGTCATACGTTTGCTATTGTAGATCTGGTCAGCAAATAAAGGGAATGCAAGCATAGGCACGCCATGGTACAGACCCTCAAACTGTCCGCTGTTACCGCAGTGTGTGATGAATAACTTCACTGAGGGATGGGCCAGCAGGTCATTCTGTGGTATCCACGTGTACAGGTGCACATTGGGTGGAATGTCAGTAACTTCAGGTCCAACATATCTCATGATGATATCATAATGTTTCAGCTGTCTGAACGCATGCAGGAACTTGTGCACAACCTCAATGGGCAAGTTCTTCACAAGAGAGCCAAATGAGAGCAGGATGACTCCAGTTCTAGCATTATCTACGATGTTCTGGAAGGATTCTGGTAGAGGTTTGCCAGGCTGAGTGCTAAGGCCCCCAATGTGGATAACATGAGGCAGGGTTGGGCGAGGGTAGTCCAGAACAACATCAGTATTCAGCAGCCACAATTTTGAACCTCTTACTAACTCTAATATAGATTTTGCAGGTCTTTCTGGTGCAAACTTGGTAACAAGTTCATCATCTGAACCCTTTAGACCCATTATAAAACGAGGTGCTAGAATTGAAATGATGGTATTCTCTACCCTTTCAAGAAATGACATGTTATCTGTGAATGTGGCCATCATTGATGGTGTGAATGAGGGTAGACCGGGGGATCCAACAAAGGGCTCCAGGTACATGGTGACTAAGGCTACATATGGCACTCCTAACTTATATGGTACAATGAAATTAAAAAAGGATAAAATGAACCCATCAACAATGCACAGGTCTACGTTCAAAGCTCTAAGCTTGTCCATGAACTCTCTCTGAAATATAGGCTCTGCTGCTTTATAGAACTTCTCGGAAAATTTCACAACTCGATTCATTCGCTTATCTTCAGGATTTCCAGCTTTGAAAATGTCAGCAACATATTCATCGTTGTTTGGATCTTCAATATCACAGGTTCTGTCACTAAGGTAGTATGGTATGATTTCAACCCCAATTTTCTCCAGAATTGCCACAGACTGGTAACATTGTGCATTCATGATGGCATATAAGTTGTGCCCTCGCTCCACGAGAGGCGCTGACACCTGTGCAAAATATCGCACATGGCTGAGTGAGGGGTTGGGTATAGTGAGTATTCGAGAACAGTGAGTGGTGGGTAGATATGCACAGCCACAAGTAATTACCACCATTAGTAGTCGATGACAAAGAGACAACATGGCCATGCTTACTAATTGAGAGAGATTGCTAATTCCACCGTCTGACTAGGTCCTTGAGAATGAGAGATGGTTGAAGAAACGCACCTAAAATAGAATAATTTATGATATTTTAATTAGTTCAAAATAAAATAATTCTCTATTTGCAACAGTAACTGAATTGGATAATTGAATGACCAAAAATAGATTGATTTTCTCATTTTCCCATGAGAAAATTAGCTTACTAATTGTCCCAATAATATAACTGGATTTGATATAATTATTACTTCAGAGTTTTATTATCCCTGAAGTGACATAATTATATGTCAATGTAAGACTTTGACAAATAAACAAGTTTTTCAATTCAATTCAATATCATTTGAAGAGCTTTCAATAACAGTATGTGTATTTTATTCACTGCCTTGAGCGGTTCTGAGGCTATATAACCACCTGAGGAGAGTCTAAATGGATTAATAACCTCCATTTTGACCCTACTGCTTCACTTTCCTTAATGTGTGTCACTAATCCTTTGATAATCCACGCCTCACCACCTGCCCTGGCTGACTACACATCCATGATATTTATACATGAAGAGCATTCTTAAGTTTTAAACATTTTAAGTTATTAAGGTTAACAGTCACTCCCTAGAGTAGAATACTCTAGGGTGCTTTAGAATAAGAAACAAGGGCTAATATTAATTGAATATTGGTATAAATTGTCAAGATTGGAACACTCAGCTAGACGTCTGCTAGACACCTGAATATGAACTGTGAGGTCATAGAAATGCTGCGATTCTATTGGCTCTGGTTGGATGCTATATATACCCAAGAGTCATTGGCTGGTCAGTAGAGGTTAAACGACAAGCAGTTCAACAAAAAGACATTCCTCAGCTAGAATTTGTTGTTGTTGTTATTCGAATAAAATGATTTATACATAGGGTCAGATCAGCACCCACGTATGGAAGGCACTTCCCTCTTTTCTTAATATTATTCAGGTCCAGCAATTTATAAAGATATGATATGAAATGTGTAATGACATTCTTTAGGTAGGTGTATATTTCATCTTACATGTGATGTAAGCTATACCTCTACATCATATACTTATATACTATGAACCAACACGTTCCAGTGCCTTGCCTTCATTAAATAGGGAGGAAAATATGAATGGAAATGACCTACTGAGGTAGTGAAATGTGCTGGCACAGTGCCAGATGTGTTAAGAGGTGTCAACATGTAGTACAACTAAGTACAAACTGACATGTTCTAGTCTCTAGTCGATATTAAGGCCCTAGTACAACTTACACCAGACTGACATGTTCGAGTCGATATTGAGATGGAAATACTCACAATATAGAGATTGAATGGTGCCGGTTAAAGAGGGTCCATATTTCGAGGCACATGATTTTTTGTTGATATATAAAGGTCTGATTTTTAGAAAATGTACAATTGACAGATCAACTCATTTAGTAAATTGTGCTAGATTAGACCCAACAATCGTCAACAATAGGTATAACTGAGTACATTTAGTATTGCCTTGATTCAAACAATCTGTTAGGTTATGTTAAACTGCATTTTGAACCCGATTTTTATCTGAAAAATGGGTTATTTGAGAGGATTGGTGAAGGTGAATTGTACATTTTCTGGCGATTTCAACCATAATGTGGTTGACACTAGAATATGACTCACTACAACCCTTTATGTAATTAATGTACCTGCGTATTCACTACCAACTGGTTGTATCTAGTTCTGGTGGAGTTAATGGTAGAATGTAAGAGATACTAACCATTTATAGGTCCAAGGTGTGCGATATATTATACCGGATTGTTTTAATTTGACAGGAAAAAACTCTAGAAAGAGAATCAGCAAAAACATTATCCTCTGACGGAATATAGCAGGCAGAAATCTCAATATCCCAAAGGGCAGAACACCAAAAAAGTTCCCTAAGTAGACACATAGCCAAAGGATTGCTACTCCTACCAGTTAAGATCATTGAAAGTACCTGAGTATTATCCGTATGAACAAGGATCGACTTGCCCCGGAAAAAACTATGCCAACGCTTAACAGCCACTAAAACAGGCCATAACTCCAGTACATTAATATTGGTATGGGACAAATCATCAAAGGAGGGAGGTAACTCAAAATGAGCACAACTAGCTTCCCCAACCCCCCAACTACCAAAGAAGAAGTCGGGGCCCAAGTATCCCCCAAAACCTGACAATGATGAATCTGTAAACACATGAATAGCAGGGGCATAATAACCAGCGATTTTCTTAATACCATTGAAAACTGGAAGAAAACTACTCCACCAACGCAAATCCTGCTTATACAAAGGGCTTAACTTGACTTTCGAAACCGACTTCGTAGCACGCAAAAGGGAATATAGTCTCCTGCAAAAAGTCCTGCCACCTTTGATCACAACCGCACAATGCGCTAAATACCCAGTTAGTCGCTCTAAGTCCTTCCTAGTACAAGATTTCTTCGATAAGGCTAAATTTACCAAACTCAAAGCACGATCAATTTTCTCTTGGGGTAATCTGAAACACCAATCCACCAAATCAATGATTATACCTAGATATAACGGAGTATGGGTAGGGGTAATAACTTTATTAAAGTTAATGTTGAAACCGACAAATCTCAAAAGCTTAATCAACACATTCTGACGAAAAATACACTCATCAAAATTATCCCCAGCTAGGAAAAAATCATCAATGTAATTGAGACATTTCATACCCCACAAAGACATAAGCCTAGCAATGAAACCACTGTAAGTATTGAAAATAAAAGGGGCAGACTTGATGCCGAAGCACAAAGCGTTATCTCTAAAATAACAATCTTTACCAGCAAAGTTCCATACATAACCGAAATAATCTCTATGCGGAGGATAAATGTTGATAGTTCTATAAGCGTTAGATATGTCCACAACACAACCAAAACCATTTCGAGTTATAAGGTCTACAGTATCATAAACACGGTAAAAAGCAAACTTCTGAGCTGTGTCTACCATACAGTCGTTAACTGAAACTAGCGGCCTGGAACAATCAGTTATAGGGCGTAACCTGCCATCTTTACGTAAAATGGCTCCCAAGGCATGAATACAAACAGGTTTGTTATCGACAAGAGAAACATTGCCATTAATTAACTCGCTACTAACAGTAGAATCCATCTTACTAACTATCGAAGGATCCAAAATAGAGGCATAATTACTCACTTCGTATGAAATATCAGCATTATCATCCAGCACCTTAAAACCTCTACAAGTACCATTTAATATGAAACGAGCTAATTCAGGATCATTTAGGTTACAAGCGTCTACATCTAGCAAAGTCGCTACACGACAAGGCTTCAATTGGGTAGGAACCCAATCCAGATAATAAATACATGAACACGTACCTGAATAACAACTTTCGGTTAAATGCAAGAATTGATCATCATAAACCTTTACACTCTTAACATAACCCTTAGGTAAATAACCAGAACGTAAAAGAAGTTTCATATCAAAAGCATCGGATACATTGTAATGGTAGGGAGTAACAAATGAAGCTGGAATATCCCAACACGATAAATCTCTTGGGGTGGTAATGACACACAAAGGTAAACGTCCGCCATCTTGACGACAGACATACGGGTAACCACAGTCAACTTCCGGTCGAACATCAACCACACTGTCGAAAACACTATGATTACGGTCAAAGTCGGGTTCAAAAGTCAAGTCAAAATCATATTTGGGAGAATTAAAGTCACAATGAACTTCACAATTTCCAACATCAGCAGTATAAGAAACATTAAAGTCTGAATCAAAACTCATGGACGGACTGACAAACGGGCATTGAACACTAACCGGAACTTCTGAACCGGAAGCCACCTCAATCAAAGATGGCGGAATAACAAAGTCAGTCGAAAGAAATTTTTCCGGAACAAATACATGTCCAGAATTACAGTCGTTCATACAAACAGTATCAGAACTTTCAACAACGTTAACAATGCCAACAGGTTTACTTATACCGACGGTAAGACATGTACCCATAACTAAAGCCTCATTAGCCGAGTCCAAAGAACTCGTAAACTCGCCAACCGGCACCTATGCATTACCAACCTGACCCACTTTACAGCTAGTACGTGGATGCGACCCCGAACAGTTCGAGCAAATATGGGGAAATTTGCAATCTGCGTTGGAGCATGTCCCCTTATTATAGCCCCAACAGACCCCTTTGGATTCCTTTTTCTTAGAATCACCTGAAGAAGACTTAGTCTTCCCCTGAGAAACAGATTTTCTGGCATAATCGTGGCTTAAAAAGCGTAAGGCATACCCCATATGGCCCGCCGAGTAAGCATTCACCCCTTTAGTCTTAGCCAATTCACGAACGGCCTCGTCGTACTTGCATAACCCTTTAGTTTGATAGGCCTGTGTACTCGCCTTCTCGGCCACAAAACAATTATGCTCAAGCATACCCTCTATATTACAGCCAGTGCGAAATTTTTCTAACATTAGTGCTCCGTGGCAAAACCACAACTTCTCACTAGACATAAACTTGCTGCGCTCTTCCTTTGGCAAAAAACGTTTGATTTTAAACTCATTCTTACGTTTGACAGATTTGACACGCCTGGTACGCCTAGAAGACCTTTTCCTGCTCGAATCACTGGAGGACGAGGAGGACGACGAATCCACAGACGAGCTTGAAGACGACGAAACATGGCTCCTGCGCCGGTGTTTCTTCTTGTGGGACTTCTCCCTGGACCTTCCCCGAGTAGAGTCCGACTCCGAACTGGACGTAACAGCGGTTTTCTTACGTGCAGGCTGCTGCCTCCCTCTGGCACCCCCGGGACGGGTAGGAGAAGACTGTCTATCAGTAAAGTTAACCAGCAGATTTTCCAACTTATCGAACCTAGCATTAGTCTGGTCTGCCACAGTAGCAAGTCGTCCAACTGTCATTTGTATCACGCCAACTGCCGTATGCAAGTTGTCGAATTCGCCTCGGCGTACAGGCTGTACCACCGGTGCCTGACCCCCAGCTCCACCATGGCCGACTGGATTACCTTGCTGAACATTATCTACATTCATACGGACATTGACAGGCTGAACGACATTACCAATATTGTGCACAGGATTAACAGACTTCTCAGGAATATGCACCACCTTCTTAGGCCAGACAGGTATGTTCAACTGAGCCTCTTTCTTACGGGCAACTCCCTTCCCCTTAGGCGGCCTGGACGCAAATGCTGACCCAGCCAAGGAAGGGAGAGAAGGAAAATCTTTACTTGTACCTTTCCAACCATTGTCTTTGACAGTCTCAAAATTCTGCTTGCTGGCTACTTTATCCTTTTTAAGGTGTTTAGTTGGTGTCCAGCGGGACCAATCAACTAAACGCGACACGGACTCACTTTCTGAAACCTCTTGTTTAAAGGATATATCCGACTCAACAACCAACTCACATTTTGCCCCCGTGGGCGGGAAATGTTTCGTGTTACAAGGTTTGCAGAAGCGCATATGCTTGCCTCTCATGTTGTACCGGTAGGTAGTGTAGCCAGCAGAAAAAATCTTAGTCGACCTTCTCGTGTGAAGGGTCGTAGCAGAATGACTCTCCCCACTGAAGCGTACTCCTAGCAGTAACATGTCATGTGATAGGTAGCTCACTAGTGGCGACACCTAGTGATATAAGCATCTCACTTGTGCGAGATGGCTAAGAAAATTAGCTTACTAATTGTCCCAATAATATAACTGGATTTGATATAATTATTACTTCAGAGTTTTATTATCCCTGAAGTGACATAATTATATGTCAATGTAAGACTTTGACAAATAAACAAGTTTTTCAATTCAATTCAATATCATTTGAAGAGCTTTCAATAACAGTATGTGTATTTTATTCACTGCCTTGAGCGGTTCTGAGGCTATATAACCACCTGAGGAGAGTCTAAATGGATTAATAACCTCCATTTTGACCCTACTGCTTCACTTTCCTTAATGTGTGTCACTAATCCTTTGATAATCCACGCCTCACCACCTGCCCTGGCTGACTACACATCCATGATATTTATACATGAAGAGCATTCTTAAGTTTTAAACATTTTAAGTTATTAAGGTTAACAGTCACTCCCTAGAGTAGAATACTCTAGGGTGCTTTAGAATAAGAAACAAGGGCTAATATTAATTGAATATTGGTATAAATTGTCAAGATTGGAACACTCAGCTAGACGTCTGCTAGACACCTGAATATGAACTGTGAGGTCATAGAAATGCTGCGATTCTATTGGCTCTGGTTGGATGCTATATATACCCAAGAGTCATTGGCTGGTCAGTAGAGGTTAAACGACAAGCAGTTCAACAAAAAGACATTCCTCAGCTAGAATTTGTTGTTGTTGTTATTCGAATAAAATGATTTATACATAGGGTCAGATCAGCACCCACGTATGGAAGGCACTTCCCTCTTTTCTTAATATTATTCAGGTCCAGCAATTTATAAAGATATGATATGAAATGTGTAATGACATTCTTTAGGTAGGTGTATATTTCATCTTACATGTGATGTAAGCTATACCTCTACATCATATACTTATATACTATGAACCAACACGTTCCAGTGCCTTGCCTTCATTAAATAGGGAGGAAAATATGAATGGAAATGACCTACTGAGGTAGTGAAATGTGCTGGCACAGTGCCAGATGTGTTAAGAGGTGTCAACATGTAGTACAACTAAGTACAAACTGACATGTTCTAGTCTCTAGTCGATATTAAGGCCCTAGTACAACTTACACCAGACTGACATGTTCGAGTCGATATTGAGATGGAAATACTCACAATATAGAGATTGAATGGTGCCGGTTAAAGAGGGTCCATATTTCGAGGCACATGATTTTTTGTTGATATATAAAGGTCTGATTTTTAGAAAATGTACAATTGACAGATCAACTCATTTAGTAAATTGTGCTAGATTAGACCCAACAATCGTCAACAATAGGTATAACTGAGTACATTTAGTATTGCCTTGATTCAAACAATCTGTTAGGTTATGTTAAACTGCATTTTGAACCCGATTTTTATCTGAAAAATGGGTTATTTGAGAGGATTGGTGAAGGTGAATTGTACATTTTCTGGCGATTTCAACCATAATGTGGTTGACACTAGAATATGACTCACTACAACCCTTTATGTAATTAATGTACCTGCGTATTCACTACCAACTGGTTGTATCTAGTTCTGGTGGAGTTAATGGTAGAATGTAAGAGATACTAACCATTTATAGGTCCAAGGTGTGCGATATATTATACCGGATTGTTTAGGTTAAATATTGGACATTATTACTCCACGAAAATAGGTCGTTCACTGCCAAACACAAGCACAATATTCAGGGACTGTTCATAAATAACCACAGTGGAGGGGGAGCGGAGATTATTGAAAGCTTCTAAGGCCAAATTCTATGACCCCCCTCCCACCACCACCACACACACACACTTAAATCTTGTTCCCCGCTTCCATAAGTATTATACAGATTTTTATTCCGATTTTGTTCATATGGCGTATACATATTAAATCAAACATACGGGTTTATAAGTCTCCAGATCTTCCTGATCACTCCAAATAAATAAAATCAAATATAATCAATGTCAATTTATTGTCTGCTCATTATTTGAGAGTTTTGTTTTGGATTGATGTCCATAGTTTTTTTTGTGGTATACGTCTCCTTGGCAACTTGTGGATGTCTTTGTTTGAATTCCCGGAGTGACCCTTATTATCATTACATAATTTTCAGTGTTTTTTTCCGTTTTAATCAACATTTATGCTAAATTTACATTGTTCAACTTGGATTGCAAAAAGAAATTATCTTTATGATCTTGCATTGAATACATAATATGTTGGAATGGATTTCCTAATTAAAGTGTATATGTGACACATATGTGGACACCAATTGGAATTTCTTTATAATGTTGTTATCAAAAAATAGAACTGAATATAATCTGTGAAAACTTTAAATTCCCGAGGGCTATTTCTTTACAAATTTGTCAAATGTCTGCATTAATTTATTATTAGGCAATCATCTTTGGGGGAGTGGGAGAGATCATGTTTTGTTATCATTTAGGGAAGGGAGGATGACCTAAATTTTGAACTCTGGCTCAAGGGATAGAAACTCCAGGAGACTGCAAGGTTAGGGTTAGATTCTTGTATCTAAATAATAACAATTTTAAATACCAGAAATCAATAAGTATTAATAAATAAATGAAAATAAATAAATAAATAAAATAAATGAATAGATATTTTAAATACCAGAAATAAATAAATAAAAAAAAAATGTCCTTGACATGAATAAATTTTAAAAATACCATTATTATTTAGATCCTTGAATCTATATGTATTCCCCTGTGTTGCCCTGAATAATTCTCCCACCCCCTTACGGACATCCACCCTCCCTCCTCTCCCCGGCCCCGTGGTTAAAAATGAACAGTTCCTTACTGAGTATCATTTGCATTCCCTGGAAGCTAAAATATATGAACACATGATGGGAAATGAAGCCAAGCGAGTACTTACTTGTCTACTAGATAATAACACCAAGACAACCATCAAACCGCTCTACACAAAGTTGCATTCTCAGTTAATATCAGTCAGAAATATTCCACCGCATCTTAATTTCATTAGACCAACATTGTCGAAGATTCTGTCCGATTTGTTTTTACTAAAGGGCCTTATTGAAGTCTTTGTTATAGTTCAATCCTTTCCTGCAGTGGCTTCACTTATTATCGCTCAGATGTCACAGGGTTGTCCAAGATGTGAGGATCGCTAGCTATCTCAGGTATAAATGTGTTGCCACCTATTTGTCATGTTCCTACTTAACTCTCCATCAATGCATGTACTCCATTCCACTTTACAGAACACATGAACATACAGTGCATAATGGTGAAATTGCTATATTAGCATCCTGGCGCCTACTATTGTAAGTGCTGTGTTAAATTATATATATTATGTAATTATTAAATTATGTAATGATGATATAAATCGGATCTTAAGATTTTTCTGTCTGGATTTTATTAAGGGAATTTAACAATGTCCGTCGTGCACAGGGGAGGTATAAAGGTATATGGAAGGATAAAGAACAATGACAATATATATAAGACAATGTGAGCGAAGTGAGAATAATGATAATATCTAACTTATTAACCTGTAATCATACACATTGATATGGGGAGATATGCAAATAGGATATGATATGATGACGTAATAATAACTAAGGGTAATAGAGGTTAATACCAATAGATATCTAAATATGATATTCTAGGATGATAGCAATGATAATGATAGATATTCTAAGTAAACAACAATAATAAGAAATAATATAGCCTAATAGTCTCAATTGCTGTTGTAATATTACATAATATAAAGATAAGATCTAATGATATAATATAGGGGTAGCTTAGCTCTCTAGGTAGTAAATATATTTCAATATAGGCTATGTTAATGAACCCAACTCTCACTCATTACATAATAATGCAGTATAAATCAATATGTCACCAATGAATGTTCAATACCTGATTATATAAGCAGAAAGGTAGACCTGGGACAGAGAGACAGAGAAACGAGACAGAAAGTGTTTGATCTTAATATAATCTCACTCACACACTCATCAAATTAGTAATTAAAAATTCAAAATAATTCAAAATTTAGGGATATTGAAGCCCTCCACGTAACCCCCCCCCACCAACAACACTGTCGGTCAATTCTCACGAAAATGCGTCATTTGGCCATCCAGGGCTGAAAATTGATATATTTTTTAAAATGCTTCTATTGATTTATTTTTTCTCATACATAAACTAGATATATCGCTGCTAATATAGACACAATTGGGAACGTTAATAATGATTATTGTGGTCAGGGCAGCTCGGGAGAGACTGTGACCTGAATTCTGATGGTAAGGACACAGGGGAAAGGTACATATTTCTACATAAATGAGGATTTAAGTTAGAAATAAATAAGAATGTATGCATAATGTTTTAAATTAGTTTGTATTTGATAGGTCTTCATGTAACGGCCATAATACTCTTGAGTTTGTGAAAATATTCCAACTAGAAGAAAAGTTACAGCCAGATAACCATTTAGTAATGGTAATGGTAATGGCAGCGGTACAGGTCACAGGTCATTGACCCTCTGCCCATTATACTCATATAACCCTTTATATTTAGAATATACAACACTATTAATAACATTGTTTCTCCATCGTTTTCCTGTTACGTTGACTTGAATACTTATTGCGGTCGTTTATGGAGGTAATTATGAGTTATGTTTATGGGGGAAAAGTTAGAAAAAATAGCTTCCACCCCCCTCCTTCCAGACCCCCTGTTATGTTGCTTAATAATGCAGTTCGCTTGATGATGCAGTTTGCTTGATGATGTTTGATTTAGAATAGTTGATGGAGGGAACATTAGAACATATTTTATTGAGGTTCTTCATTTGAGTTATTGTATGGACGGATACCTTTAAATCACTACCAAAATAAATCAATAGTTCCTTTCATGAGTATTGAATGTTCCTGAAAAAGGGAGGTTTGCTTGATGATGCCAAAAGTACACCAAATGGGCTTTGATTTTGTTTCAGTTAGATATCATGAAATTAGTGGCACTTTTTAAAATGTTTATGATAAGTTCATTAAATATATGCAAATACCTTGCACACTGGCCCCTAGCATTAAATATTTGATTTATTTCATACCCCTTAAATTAGTCTAGGAAAGGGGGTTTGCTTGATGATGCCAATACTACCCCAGCATGAATATTGCTGTAGGCAAGATATTTGTCATAAATATATCAACATTTCTGGCTACAAAAGGGCGAATGTAAAATAAACATTGAATTTATTGAGATATAATATCTTTTATCAATTATTTTCAGGAGGTCTCATTAGGCGCTAGTTTGGTCACGTTGGTTAAATGTAATTTAACACTGGGCCCAAGTTTATCAAGTTATACTACCAGTAGTATATTCGTTATTTGTTATTATTTATTGACACTATGAATATTAGCTGGTCCCTGTTTAGGCGAGTCTATTGGCCAGGGATGGTGTGAGTTACTGTAACTTTAAGGGGAACAGTCCTTCCGGTGACCAAGTATCACCTATGGTTGGTGAAAGAAGATCCAGCCGCAGCCATCATGGGGCATTTTCTGTGAGACTTTATTTGTGAACGTAATGGTTGAAAATGTATGGTTAAATATTCAGTCCAGAATGTTAAGTCCACTGGGTACCATGATTTTAAGTCTGGCTATCTATCTCTTCCCTTCTGTATTCCTTCTGAGTCTTGCAGTAGCAGATTCTGCATCCGCTTTTATTAGTGAAAGGATTGAGATTGCGATGTTTCGCCATTGGTCTTTGACATTTTGATGTAATTTTTGCGAATGTGTCATATGATATAACTACAAGTGCATTCAGATGTTTACAAAATCCTCCTTATCTGAGAAAAAAAGTCAAGGAATTGGAAATTACATGGAGACACAATACATGCATGAAGTTCAAAACTAATTTTTGTCAATTTTCTTTATGGAAATTACTTTTTGATTAACTTCCAAAAAGTATACACACAATTATCAACCTACATCAAAATACTTTCACACATATATGCATATCATCATGGTCTATACACATGAACAAAGTATATATCATTGGCTCATATCATTTACTTTCACTGGTCATCATTAGGGAAAATAATGTCTGTAACAAATAATTTCCGTAACGCCAATTTTTTGCAAATATCACGCATGATTATAGACATACATCAAAATTCTTCCACACATGTATACATATTAACATCTTCTATACACATGAAAAAATATATATTCTTGGCTCATGGCCTTTGCCTTCACAGGGCCTCAAAGGGGTGCGTAACTTCCGTAACGCATAATTTCCATAACACTCACTGTGTCTATAGAAAGGATATTAAGCATACAGCAGTAATTTATATCCTATTGTTAATTGTCCTGTTAGTCGAAGAGATCAATTTTGAGCCATAATATTTTATTTAATCATTATTTTTCCACTAAAACTTACCAATATGGAGCTTCAAATGCAGGAAGCAGTGGGCTATTCAGAATACCTAAGGATGGTATCTTAAAGTGCGTTTGAAAGGGTTCCATACCTTACCGCGCTCATGTATACCGCTCCCCTGCATTTCGCGCTCATGTATACCGCTCCCATACCTTACCGCGCTCATGTATACCGTGCACCTGCCTACCGCACTCAAGCTTTGCGCTCTCGGCCGACGGCCTACACACACCCATGGATCAATGTATTCGCGCTGGGAGAGAGGCCCATGCCAAGGACTCTTGTGACGGCCTCCCCTCCTGAATGAAGCCCGTAATTTATCTCCACCAAAGACGTTGATGTCTATTATATAAAGCGTGAATAGAAATAGTTATCTTTCATAATCGATTGTCTATGGAACAGGTTTTTTTTCGGACACGATAATTTTTTCGGCGGCCGATTAATTTTTTTCGGCGGCGTTCATTTTCCCCCAGAAATATATTTATTTGATTTATTTAGTTTTGAAAAAGAGGGGAGAGACAGAGCAGACAGTCTAAGGCTAGAGAGAGAGAGAGATGAGAGAGAGAGGGAAGGGTACATAATTTCATTTAATACCTCAATAAATTTATATTTCACTGCCCTAAATTGGCCAAAATAATGTCTAAAATTATGTCCGAATACATATGCTCATTACTGAAAAACCATTTAAGCCTTTTATACAATTTAAATTGTATGAAATACCTCAACATATTCGTTCGACTTTCTTAATTTCATAAGATTATTGTGCAATTATTTGTACCTCTATTTCCAATCGTTGGTAAAGTAGCTATAAAATATACTCTATAGGATGAGGTATTCGCCGAAATAATTTCGAAAATTATGTCCCAATACTTATGCTTATTACTCAAAAACTATTTAAGCCTTTTACACAATTTAAATTGTATTAAATACCCCAACATATTTATTCGACTTTCCTAATCTCTTATGATTATTGGGCAATTGTTTGTACCTCTATTTGCAATCGTTGATAAATGATAGCAAAATAGAATTATTAACGTAGGTAGAGGCCTCATATTATATGTCAATGTCCCTTGCAATGTTTTATTTAATGTACAAGTTAAAATTGGTACATAAACACAATACATATCTTTTTAAAGTGTATTAAAAGAGTGATTGATACCGGGCATCCCCTGATACCGGGCATCCCCCCTTCAATCCTAGTACCCTTCACCAAGTCCATTTTGAAGCTACAAATCACCATAAAACTTACCCTTCGAACATATCATGCCTTACTATACATATTTATGTAGCTTTATGCCTCATTTCCATGCAATTTAATTCAACTTTAAACAAAATCATGATACCGGGTATCCCTTGGCATCCCCTGAAATGTTGAATTTTAGTCATAACTTCTACCCATGTGACTTTATCTTCTGTATTTTTTGCACTCACATGGCCTGTTCCTTCCCCTAACATGTGGGAACGTTAAAAAAGAGATGTGGAAACTTTTATTTTTCTGATGTTCTCAACTCCCATATATTTAAAATATTTTATATTAAAAAATTGTATGATCGATTACATTGATCTGTTATCATTGATTTTAGAGCCTGTATGCATTACCACACATATCTCTTATGTACTTACTGAGTTTCATGTGCCTGTGCCAATTTTAATAGCGACAGTGAGATGTCAGATAACATGTACTTTTTAGGGGGATGCCCGGTATATAGAGGGATGCCCGGTATATTTCAGAAGGCATTTGTCTCAGGCCAAGTGAGGTGATATTTAGTCAAGGAGTGACTTGAACTTAGATCAATTGTGTACCAAATACATGCTGTTCATATACTTGCTAGGTTTTAAGCGGTTTTGTCCACTTTTGGAGCCACAGTGAGAGGTCAGATATAAGGTACTTCACTTGGGGATGCCCGGTATTATATGTAAAGGGATACCCGGTATCAAAGAGGGCTTCCTATTGCCAATTTTCTCGGAGAAACTGAATATGATAAATAAGTAATAAGTTCCTATATTGATGGATAGGATGCATATGTTGCCAGAAAACAGGTTTTCACCCTGTTTAAAGCAACAACTACAGCATTATTGAATTTATATTTGAACCATATGTTACTGATCAAAACACTCCTGTTTTGGGGAAATATGATCCATTTGCTTTCATGTCTCACATAATATCCTTTGATGATACATAGTTATGTATTGGTATACATGTAAAGGAACATATAATCCTTATACAAATGTTTTTTATTTGGAAATTAAATCATTGTGTCCTGAGTTATTAAGGATTTAAGTAGCTGCCACTTCATTTGATACCGGGTATACCCTAAAAAATATTCACATTGTTTCAACTGCAATAAAAACAGACATATTGAGAGTTGGTGAATATAATTGGTGTTTTTAGGTGGTTAGGACATCTATGATAACAGTCAGAAGGAATATAAGTTTAAACATATTATTTTTTTTTTCAATCTTCCTAAACCTCCCAAAATCGCAATTGTACATTCTAAAAAAATTTGACCCATATATGGTATGTATATATTGTATGTGGAATTTTAACAATGTCCGTTGTGCACAGGGGAGGTATAAAAGTATAATATATATAAGGCAATGTGAGCGAGGTGAGAATAATGATAATATCAAACGAATTAACCTGTTTCTAAATATGATATTCTAGGGTGAGAATGATGGATATTCTAAATAAACAATAATACGATATAATATAGCCTACTAGTCTCAGTTGCTGTTCGGTAAGGTGACCATCCAGAAGCAATGGTGTGGGCAGGTCTTTTAAAATCATAGAAGCATATATGTTTTTCAAAGTGTTTTATTCGTTTTGGGTTATCTAATGTTCCAGGTTGTATGAATATTTGTACCAAATTTTAGCACCATGTATTAAATCTATCCATACATTCCTAAGCTCATCCTACAGAGTATATTCAGCTACTTTATTCATAACTGTCCACCCAGAGACATTGCGAATTTTTCTTTCAAAAATATACATATCAAACGTAAAATGTAGAAACACTTATTGGAATTAAATTGATGTTATTTTTTAAATATGATATCTCAAACTCATTTCTGTTATGCCACTTTGCAAAGGTAATATACTAATATTCAAACGTTCTAGTTTGTCAACTTTCTTCTGTACATTGCCTTAATTTTTAAAACACATTTTTCCAGCAAGAAGGGACCGCTTACATGAGTAATTCTTAATTAGTCATAATTATTCCAATAATAAATCAAAAGTTTTCATACCGGCATCCCCTAATCCTACTAGCCCCAAATTGACACAACCATCTTTTCATTCCAAAAAAATCCGTATTGTCCACAGAAATTCCAATATTGCTAAATATTTAATATTCTCACGTACAAGTCCCAACAAAAAATAAAGGTATATTCATTGCAAATATCACATTGCAGTATTAATACTTTATGACCGGCACTGTTAAAATTTGATCTGTCTCATCTCTTCAGGTGTTATGGTAAGATAAGAGATAAGATAAGATAGTACTTTATTTATCCAACTCACACAGTACATAAAGCGAAATAAAATGGACAATACAGACAAATAAGTACACAGTCATCTAGATAGAGATCCAGTTCTCCCAGACGTTACCATCTCGCTCAAGGCAGAGTATGAATTTTAAAGTGCATATATTTATAATTAATGAATAAAATGTAAAACAAAATAAAATAAAAGGTTTAGAATAAAAGTTTTAAATTTCTCCTGTTCTTACCATGACTTTGCGTTGACAGTGGTCTCAGATCTAGAATAAAAGCCCTGGTCCTCTACCAAACTATAATGTTTTATTATTTTAAATGTATTTCTAATATCAAGACACATGTACATTATATATTACATATGGGTCAAATTTTTTTAGGATGTACAATTGCGAAATTTGCAACCTTTGCACATTATACTGAATGGGTATTGCAGACAAATGAATCAATTCTCATGATCCTGGTATCATTTGGAAGGGGACATCCTAAGCTTTACGAAAATGTATACATTAGTATACATATTCGTAAGTTTTGTATGCAATAAATCACTCTAAATGTTGAGTTCCTTATAAATTGAAATTCATGTTTGGTCCATTATTTTGTTATTTGTTTAAGTGAAATGTACATGAAATATACATGGCCATCCACGGCCATCCAAGGCCATCCAAGGCAATATGGTGACCGCACAGCTCAACTGAATATGTTCGATTTTGCTGGACGTAGACATGTAGACATTTCATCTAATCACGTCGCCAGCTTGTGACGCAACTATTGGGGAGAGAAGCGTGGGAAAGATCCATTTCTCAGGGGAAAGGTTCACGGCAAGGTTGGGCGCGGCAATGTAGGGAGCGGGAAGGGTTGCATTGGGCGCGGTGAGGCACACCAGTTGCTGGACGCAAGTCGCGGTGAGGTAAGCTGTCGCGGAAAGTACAGCGCGGAAAGATTTGGCGCGGCCAGGGTGGTACCCGTTTGAAAGTATCAAAATTTCATGTGAAATATGGCCATTGTACATTTTTTTTTACTTTGGCCCATATATTAAAAAAAGGAGGGGTCCGATTAAACTTCCCTGCGGTACACCGTTCTTTATATCAAGAGGGGTGGAGAGGATGTCTTTTAGAAAAGTATTCTGTTTTCTATCCACAAAATATTCACTAACAATTCTGATAATTTGTGGATTGACACTATAATTCTTTAGTTTCCTTTTTAAGATGTCATGATTGATACGATTAAAAGCTTTAGAAACATCATAGTAGGTGGCAATTGTGATATTTTCAATGTCTATACATTTCAAAACTGTAAAATCAAACAAGGACATGTTGGTAGAGAAACCTTGTCTAAAACTCCATTAGCAACGTGTGAATAAATCATTGAAATCCATATGGTTTCATTATGCAATAAATATCAAAACTTGTTGGTTTCAGTTGCTTAGAATATTGCATGTGTTGCTACGAAACTCATGCAATATTCATGCTCCTTCAACCAACCCTTAGTTAATTTATATTTGTTATTTATTAGAAATGCGGTGTAGCTGTAATATTACGATAGAAAGTAACAACATTCTTGTAATCAAACATTTTTCTAATAAGTATAAGCTGAACATATTGTGTAAATAACGAGAGTTTATTGCCCATAAACAAACACACAAATAACAAAGAGACAACAAGAGGAATAATGCACTCTCAGTTATTTTGGCAAACAAATCCTTACCTAATGTACTCATATTCTGCGGCTGTTATATGTTTATACACACATTTGAAGTAGAATTGGCCGAGAGAAAACAGTTGGGCGATAATAAGTGAAGCCATCATACAAAAGGATTCAGGCGGGTCCTCAACAAACAAAGCAGGACGTTTTAGAAGCCATGTATCAAAAACAACCAGACAAAATCCCCCCAAACTTTAGTTAAATGACTAAGATGGGTTGAGAAGGAACTGAACAAAAATCTTTGGTTTTATGAGAGCATAATAGTGCATAAGGGTCAAGTTTTCAGAAAATGTACAATTGACTTTCCCCAATCCTCTCAAATAACCCTGATTTAAGACGGAAATCAGGTTTGAACTACAGTTAAACTTAACCAAACAGATTTATTGAATTTATTGATTTATTGAATGAAAATAATACAGAATATGCTCAGATATGTGATGTGTTTCAGGAAAATGAGTCACAAATCACAACTTTTTTTCACAGTGTGTTTTTCACGAGATGTCTTTATTGAAATATTCTTATTCTGAGGGGGTTTAGCACTTATGGTCATATGAATCCATGTAGCAAATTTCAGGACATTGTATTAAATATATTCTTGCGTTTTGAAGGCCTTCACATGGAGTATATTTGGTTACTTTACTGATAATTACCCATCCAGAAACATTGCAAACTTTAGTTTTGAAAAATAGAAATATCAAACTTAATATATATCAAACTTAATATATAGATATAGTAATTCGGTGTCCTAGTGTTTACTATCACTGGAATCACCTTGATCTCCTCATTTCAAAAATGGTGATATCTCATAATCCATATTGCGACTTATGAATTATTTTCCTACAACGGATCACATATACTCAGTATGTATCATTTCCCACTCTAATGTAGCAGACTTTGAGAGATGTGCAGAAGGGTGGATTGTGCATTTTCTACAATTTAACCCATGTATAGCTGTGACTGATAGGGTGGTTTATGGCGGGTGCAACATAACACTCCAACTCACCCTCACATGTGTAGGTCACGTATTGACACATGCTCGTCCACTCGTCCTTATCTACACTAACAACCACCAGTCACCCAAACACTCCTGACAGCAACAGTCATCCCACCAGTCACCCAACCACTCCTGACAGCAACAGTTGGACGAATGATCACTAGAATGGAAAGGTAAGGTATTGACATATTATTGACAATATACCAATGATAGTAAACATTGAGTACATCTAAGTGGTATTTCTATATTTTATGTTTGATGTTTTTATTTTTGATAAAAGATTTGGAATATTTGTTGGTGGACAATTTCTGGGAAAGTTGCTAGATATACTCTATAGGATGGCCTTAGACATGCAGAGGTATATTCAATCCACATGCTTGACATTTGGGACATACACTTATGCTATTAACATCACTTAACCCCATAAGAATGATAGCATTTCAAGATAGAGAACTTGTGAATACTTTAAAAAATATCATTTTTGCGACTTGTGACTGATTTTGCACTCTCCCGTCGCCGAGACTGCCTCGTTGAATTAACTGTAATTAGCTTGAATTTGATGAGCTTGATATTGTTTTAAAATGATCCAAGTGTATTTACTTGATTCTATCATATTAACGCCTATGAATCTCCCGCCATGAGCAGTAATCCTGTTCTATTGTCACAATTATTGCGCTTCATATAAAGCATAAATCATAGCTGTATTTCGAGTTAAATGGACCCCAAAATATTGTGTCATTTGTTTGATTCTCAACGCTGGGGAATGTAAGAGCAAACCAATCTCTACCTACAATAATTTTAAATTAAGTTCATATAAAACATAAATAGTGCAGAAGAAATGGAAGATCACTGGCTGTAGGTAATACCAATATAGTTGAAAAGCTTTTCATAATCAGTCATGATATTTTGAAAAAAAACCATGTGCCTACATTAGGGTTGGGGCCTACGCAGAGAGCTGCCTACGTCGGGGGGAGGGGGCTATATTCATCTGGCTACTGGTCTGGCTGGTTAATTGGCCATTTCCTCAAATATTTCCCACATGATGTTGTTCATATGCTCAGAATTCGAAGTCGTTAATGCACATCATAATTACCCTAAGTGGGGGTATATTGTATATTTGATCCGTTTTAGGAAAATGAGTCATAAGCCACTATATTTGAAAAGAGGAGATCAAGCTGATTCCAATGATGATAAACAATAGGACACCTAATATGTATTTCTATATTTTAAGTTTAATATTTTTGTTTTTGAAAAAAAAGTTTGCAATGTTTCTGGATGGGTTACCAGTAAAGTAACTAAATATACTTCAAATAAAGGCTTTCAGAACGTGTGTCTATATATATATAAATATTTAATACAATGTCATGAAATTTGTTACACAGATTTATGTGACTGTGAGTGCTAAACCCTCTAAAAATATAAACATTTCAATAAAGAGATCTTGTGATGAAAACACTTAGAAAAACATCAATTTTGCGACTTGTGACTTATTTTCCTAAAACAGATCACATATATTCTGTTACAGACTCCAACGTATTTTAGCCATCGTTGATAATAAATGACAGTATTTTAAAATGCCAACTTTACGCGCATATACTTGTCTGTTAGCTAACCTATGGTGGCGCCGCATGGTGTGAAACAATGAAAATGCTCCTCCCTCCTTATACCTTATGGGATTTCGAATACATTAAATGTTCATGTTATTACTTGCTATTATCATGTCATTAGTACTGTAATGGCCCAGATGGCAGGAACTTGAATAAATGCTTTAAAACAAAAAAAAACAAAAAAAATGCCAACTTTTACCAATATTTTATCATTTTATTTACAAAATGCACACTTTCAGATTAATAAACCATAATTCATATGGCCTGAAAGCTCGAAGTGAGAATTAAATGATGGGAATAAAAAAATAGCAAAAAGAATGAAAATGTGAGCTCAGTGAACCTTGGAATTCTAAAATGCTGGACACCCTTATTTTGTGAGAATCAGCAAAATATAAAAGATATTGTTTAGAATTTCTTTTTACCACATTCAATATTTTAAATATTCTGAATTCTTTTATATGTTGTCCTATAAGTAGAACATACATGTATATATCGGAGAGTATTGCCAAAAATGGGGTGGGCCTAGCTTAGCATTTGGACTAGGGTTGTAGCTTCTGAGGTTTCTGGGCCCTATTGTCTGAACCCTAGGGTTGTTGGGCCCTAGTGTCTGTACCCATTGACATAGATAGGTAGATAGATAGATAGATATAAAAACGTATATGATACTGGCAGGAACGAGTCAAGTCGGGGAAGTGAATTATTGAATTTATTTGGCTTGACAAAAAAGATGTAGAAATGTAGAGATGTTGAAATAAGGTGTCCCGCTCGCGATATATTACTCTGATGTATTAATCATATTCCAATCACGTGATTGCTATAGGAACACATTCTCCTGTGGTTTTCAAGTCTTAATACAGGATGGAAGTAGATGTCACTTCCGTCGATGACTGGAAGTGATTATCTACCTGGGGTTCAATATTTCTTCTTCTTCTTTTCCTATTCTTACATTTTCTCATGTTTAATGATTCCCAAATTTTAAGATGAAAGGGTCACATTGAGAACAATTTTTGGTGGCTCTCCAAACGTTTAATTTGGGGGATGATTTGCTGATGCCCATCTTAAAATGGCTTCCCACTATGCCAGAGCCAAATAAATTGTTGTAATAGATTAGATTAGATTAGATTAGATTAGAAAATTGTTTATTCATCACTGAGTTATAGAAGTACAGAAACAAGTGTGACAAAATGGTCGACTAGCTTATGGAATGAGAAATTCCATGTTTTCCTGCTGTTACCTTTTTGGAGAGGAAAATATAAGAAGGGTAATAGAGAACTACACAAGAGTTAAAATACAGGGTAATAGTAAGATTAATATAAAATACAAAATATGAGAATATAATACTGAGTCTGTCACAGTACATACCAAATCTGCTGGACATTGTATATAGGTGTCTTTGGTCACAGTACCTTTTCGTTAGGTTTGCCTGGTCTTGTGAGATCTAGGCTGGTTATTTGTTTTGCTGATGTCTGTTCTGACAATATTAGGGTTTTAGCTGCATTATACAATAAAATGATAATTTTAATAATGATAACAATAATGATAATAACTATGTTACTGATAATAACCAGTAATAACAGCAAATGCATCATGGGACGCCCGTTAGGTTAGCTTAGGTTTCAGTTTTGCGATAAATTCATGTCCCAAACTCTGGATTTTGTTCTCTATTTTCAATACCATTGGTCTATATTTCAGGATTATTCCGGTATAAATTTTCGATTTGTTTTCTGAAATCTTTTTGTGATTCTAGGGCCTGGTTTTTGGTAGACAGTAAATTCCAGGCTATTTTTCCTTATAGGAGAAACTGTTCCGGTACAGGGAGGAATTGGGAGGTGGAGTTTTTTTAGTTTTTTTCTTCTAGGTGAATGACTTCTGGTTGGGAGTTTTCGTTGATCTAAATTTGAGTCTATTTTGGCAAGGTGATGGGCGCTTTCAAGGATATTAATTTCTCGTCAGAGAGTTTATCGTCAACATTTGTTCTCCTATTTAGGTTAAATACAGTTTGTATTGCTGAGTTCAGTAGTGACTTCAGTCTTTGTAGTAGGTACTGGTTAGTGGATTATTTTCTACAATATCTCTATAATCTATGTTTGGTGTTACTAACATTTTCACTATATCTGTTTTTACTCTTTTTGTTAGCATGTACCTGGCATTTGCCAACAACTTCACATTCCATTTCACCTTATCTATTATCTTATTTACATGAGGTTTGAAGGTTAATTTTTGGTCAATGGCCAGACCTAGATATTGATATTCTTTGGTCTTAGCTAATGTTTCCCTTCCAAGGGTGAGGGAGTGATCTTACACGTCTAAATTTTGTCTTTTATTGTTAAAACTGATGTATTGAGTCTTTGGTACGTTCATTGATATCTTGTTGCGGACACTACAGAGGAGAAGCGTGATTAATTTTTCTTCATTAATATTGTTGTATACGATTTCCATAAGATTGATGCGGGCTTTGGCTACAGAGTGGCCCTGTCCAAATCTGTATTGTTTTGAGTAATATAGGTTGTTTTCTTCTAGATGTGCTGTTAGTTGGTTTTGTACTATTTTTTTTCGAGTATTTTTGCGGGCATACTTATGCCAGAGATGGGCCTGTAGTTGTTTGTTGAATTTTTAGGGCTGTTCTCATGGCTTTTTTTTAATGAGTCTGGTATTTTCGAGGTAACTAGAGAAAGGTCAATGATGTGGCAGAGTTGGTTGATTAACGCTCTGAGACACTCTTTCAGTATATTACCTGGAATATAGTCTATTCCGGAATTTTTGTGGGGATCAATTTTTTAGATGACTTTTAGAGTATCTTCAGGGGAAACAGGTTTGAAATTGAAATCATTATTGCAGTATTGAAATCCTTTTGCTTCCCGAATTTCCTCCATTTCTTTTTGGGCATCTTCGGAAGGGTCAGGAATTATTTTTGCTAGTGAGGGTCCTACATTGAGGAAGAAATCAGTAAATACATCTGGTGTATTTTCTAAGTCGATATTTCCACCATCTGTGTTTTTTATATGAATTGTATTTGGTATTTTTAGTTTTTCTGGACAATTGTTGTTGTTTATGACATGTAAGTTTTCTGCTAGTATTTTTCTTGTGTCCTGGTTTTTGAATTTTACAAGAGTGGGTCTTACTTAACTCTCTATTTTTAGACCTATTCTAGATTTTTATATATTATTTATTTATATATTATAGATTGAACGATTCTGATCATTGTTGTGATTTCTGTTTTTAATTGCTCATTATCTGTCTCAGGTAGATTCTCCAGAAGTACAATTTTATTATTGTATTCACTCTTCTTTTTCTCCTTCTTTCCCTGCTCGAATAGATTTGAAAACTTTGCGCTAGGAAATGGCTCACCGTGTTTTGATTATACATTAGTTGTTACATTCGATTTGGGTGCACTGGTGGGATCATTGGATAGATATTTGACGCCATGCTTGTGTTTTTAACAGTAAATATACTGTGGTGAGTTTGGGTTTAAGTTAGGTGAGACCCCATTGCCTACATTAAAGCTGGCTGAGGTAGCATCAGGGATCGGTGATGCTAGCAGTGTGTTGATGGTAGGTGTTGGTGTATGGCCAGGGATGGGACTGGAGTTCCTATAGTCCATGGGCTCTCTTCGTGAGAAGCTCTAATTAATCCGTGTTTGAGATGTTTTAATGGCTTAGGAGCTGTGGTTATTATAATTAGATTTATTTCAGTCTCTGGAATCTCTTTTCCATGCCATGTGAATTGTTAAAAGTCAAGTGTAAAGGTTTGTATTTTGTGTTTGATGCATTCGGAGGAATATTTTGAAATGATCTACAAAGTTTTAGCACCCAACCAAACAAATCAAACCAGTGAGAGGTGTTTAAGCGCTCCCATTTCAGAGCCTCGCACAGCCCTGTGCGGCAAGGTGAGTAGCCATCTTTACATGGGCCAAGCAACCTGTGACGTCATCCATGTCCCTGCACGACTGGCAGGCCATAGTACGGTGGACGCTATTGGTGGGTACGGAAATTCGGGACGGAATACGGAAACGGGAGACGGGTCGGAAACAAGAAATAACTTTAGAAATAACCAAGAAATCGTCCTGCCTCGCATGACATGATTTCAATTCAATTCAATATATTCTGTATTTGTACCTAAATATGTCGTACAAATAGATGCCATGTTTCAGAAAAGAAATCCTGGTCTTCCAGCATGGTCCTCGACTACTGGAGTGGATAATTTTTAGATAATAATTGAGTATGTATGCATGTTCCTACACATGTATGTATACATACTTATGTACATGTACGTATACCTGTATGTATATATATTTATATACATGTATGTTTGATTGATTGATTTTAAATCATGTTTATTCAGGACAACAGAAATACATTTCAGCACAAGCGTTGATATTCTCAGAAGTTGCCTGATTACATAAGGCAAAGGCGTTAAATTATTCAATTAAGGCATAGGCCATCATATGAAGATTTTATATAGAAATAGACCATTTCTACACATAAAGACTTAGACATAGTGGATATAACGAGATCCCTTTCACTACATTCAATAGTATTTTCGCTTCAGATCTTTTTCTAAAAAAGTACATAAAAACAAATGAGCAGAATATCTAGATAATTCGCGTCATGCACTTACACATATATACCATTGGGTATTACACTTTAAGCTATCCATTCATAATATTGTTTAAGGTTGGTCAGGACGACCCTGAAATGCAGATGACTTCATCCTGTTCTATATATATAGGCCCTACTATTGTAATAGGGGAGCTGCATGTGATACTGCACAGGGCATTCTGGGACGGATTCTGATGAAACCTGACATTGCCAACATTTCTATCTAAACTTCCAAGAGTTTGCCTACAAATGTCATAACCTTTTTATGAAAATCAAAAGCATGATGAGAAAGTTGGGGACTTTTGATATGGAAACACGCATAACACTAAAGCATTGGTCCATGCCAAATATGGCATGTTTTATATAGATCTTACACTATCATATACCATAGGTCCAATAATTACATGCAAATCAAGATTCAAAATGGCGGCTATACAAATCCCCTATTGTACAATATCAGAATAAAAATCTCATATATATTATCTTGTCCACCAGGTTACACCAAGTCCTGCTGCTGCTCAGTTTGTGCTGCACCCTGGTGTGTGTGGAGGCGCTCACAGAGGCTGAGCTGCTCCTGTTTACTGCCAGGGTCTATAATGAGTCCAACACCAACCTACAGGGTGTGGTCAGTGTGGACAGTACTGGGGCTGACCGCTATACCATCGCCAGTAATGGTATACCTGACCATGAGACTGGTAAATTCCCTGGTACTGGCAATCCTAACAACCTCAAGGAACAGACATTCAAGTTCAGGTAATTAGTTATATTTATTGAAACTTTATTTTTTATTTTAATGTCTGTAAGGTCTATATGAAAAATAGCACTCTCATCCCTCTCATGCCTGTTGTTTTGATGAGACCTTCTCCATCTAAATAGTAAACAATAAATTAATGAACAAAATACATCAGTAGTTTCACTCACTTGCAGCCAACACACTCAAATGTGCATACTCAAGAATTGTTTACAGATTATGATGACGCCAATGCACAGAAACTTTGGTTAGTGCTAGAGTGGTGCCCTCAAGGGGACGTACTTAATCTGCCTAATTTCCTTTCACACAGAATCCCCAAATCCCCCACTCAGGCTTCCACCACTTCTTGCCTCACGTTTGGACCAGTAGCTGTTGCTAGGAATGGTGTCCCGCTCTTTAACCCCAATAATATCGATGGAAACAATGCTGTGGAGGGGAAGTATGCTGAGGTCTTTGATAGTTGCCAGGGACATCCTGACGTCATGGGTAAGGAAGGTCATTACTGTGGTTCTTTTTTCATCCAAACTCATTTGTAGTGCACCGCTGATTTGTGGGCATGAGTTCGTGAAATTCCGAGAAAGAATCCGATTACGAAAAGTATTGTTTAAGCAGGTTTTATTACCCAAATTGCATAGTTACAAAGGTATTGTCACTGTGAACGGGGTGCTTAATTTGAACAAAAGAAAGATCTTGGTCCATGGTGCGGCCCAAGTCTGTAGTGTTAAGCAAAGACCTGATCCCCTTGTGAAGCTACTTGTATACTCCCCCTACCACCCGGTTGAGGGTGTCTGTAAGTGCCGTCTGCAGGATGATGTGGTGTCACCCCCTGACGGAACCGGCCGGAACTGATGGTTGTCTCTAGCTCTAGCAGAAGTGCCCACTGCTGCTGTAGCCTTGTTGTAGTTGTAGTTGGATGGCAGTGGCAATGTTACGATGTATTAGGGGCGGACCCACTACACATTCATTTAATTGTAAACACCAACACTCGGCTGTAATGGGCTGAGTGGCAAGCGATTTGATCCAAAACTTCAGAAATCTCTCAGTATAATTACATCAACAGGTATCAAGTTTATATAAGATTATGAATTGGGGATCCTGTATACCAAGTTTAAATAAAATCTTTAAAACAAAACACAAAAAACACTTGGTGTTCATTAAATTTATCAACAAAACCTAGGTTCTTCCACAGGGCAGTCTCGATTTAAATTTACAACACGCCTGTTACTCTTTTGTGAAAATGTTATTTTCAGACTTTCAAAAAAGAAGGGTCGTTCCTGTTAAAGCTGCATCCTCAGTTAATATCAAAAACCAAACATTTTGTCTAATTAGTGTAGCATCTATCAACCAACCCTCAGTACCGTATTTCATTGATAGAACGCCCCGGCATTTTTTATCAGGACACTCGGTGCTTTTTCAAAGCAGGTGTTTATATGGGACAGGCGTTTATTGTTTGATGTTAATGAATGCCTATGCGGTAACAGTGAGATGTTATCAAATCTATGTTGTTGCCGCTTTCCACAACAGGGGCAATATAAGCAATTATCCAAAGCATCATATATGCTCTTTGATTGGTGTAAGAGGTGAGGTGAGGGGAGTGGAAAGATTGGGACCTGTCATTCATTTGGAGCTGGCGTTTATTTATTACATGATGTAAAATGACCTGGCGTTTATACGGTGCAGGCATTTATTTGGGACCCAGCATTCTATCGGTGAAATACGGTAGTTCTAAAGGAGCTTTAGAGTGGGACAGGTGCCTCTCATCCCAAAACCCCAGGACATGATTTCTTAGTCCTTAGCATCTTGAGTTGATTTGCCTGAAGGACTATGGTAATTCTCACAATCCTGGTTAAGGTATGTGGTGTGCAGACTTAACACCAGGGATAATTGTCGCCACTACCACTTGCCACAAGCACTGATCAATGGCAGCTTCAGGTTTTAGTGCTAAAATATTCTTTAGGAAATGTATTCCGTCTTGCTAATTCTAAATTGATCTGGATAATACAAATACCTGGTGTGTTGTTGACACCGTTGTGAATTGTTTGATTATGATATTAGTTCAAACTATGAACATTTATTCTTCTGTGGACCTTGGAGTATTAAAAAGATAGGTAGCAGCTAGATCAAATATCATTAACCGGGACTGTGAGATTTATGCTTTGAGAAATGAAATTATTTATAATAAACAATGTTTCCTCCTCCCTACAGGCATCTACCATTACCACCAGACCCCAGACTGCCTGTACACAGGAGCTAATGATGAGTTTATAGGAGTTGCTCTTGATGGTTTTCCCATCTATGGCATCAAGGACTCAACAGGACAAGAGCTGACATCAGCAGATCTGGACACTTGCCATGGACATGAGTATAACGGTGGCTACAGGTACAGACTGACCAGGGACTATCCTTACATCATGGGGTGCTACAAGGGTACCCGCATGGACCAAGGTGGAAGCACACCACCAGATGATTGTCTTGGGTCAAGTTCATATCAGCTTCTGCCTTCAGTTTTACTCGTCTCCCTCACCTCCTTGGTTCTCCATTGCTTTCTTTAATTACAACCCTAAGGCTTCATGTCCACTGAGCTGAGTATCATGCCAGAGGTAGTTGGGGACAAACAAAGGGCCAGAAATAGATATATTCAATTGAATTAAAGAATTCTTTTAATGCAAATTGAACTTGATGATATATATTGGTTGATATATGAACTTGATATATGATATACATTGGTTGATATATGAACTTGATATATGATATATATTGGTTGATATATGAACTTGATATATGATATATATTTGTTAATGTATGAACTTGATATATGATATATATTGGTTGATATAGGAACTTGATATATGATATATATTGGTTGATGTATGAACTTGATAGATGATATATATTGGTTGATGTATGAAATTGTTATATTGTTTTGTTAAAAATGAAACGTCTAAGTATAATGAGTTTGATTAATGGAATAATAATAATTTTGCTGATCAGAATAATAGGACTGATGTAACAATATTTTGTCAGTGTGAATGCAACCAATGCTTAATAATATTTGACATTCGCCTTTGGGTTTATGAATTTGTTCGAGGAAAGAAGAATTCCCTTACCGTGCAGCTCAAAATTTTCATGGGGTAATAATTCATGGAGAAAATTGTTTGCACTTGAACGCCTCCTCGAAATTTAAGCACCCATAGGCTACAGTAGAGTAGTGATTAATGAAAATATTTTTGCGGAGAAAAAAAATTGTGGTGCCAGACACATATTGCGGATTTAGTTTAGGCAGTGAACATTTTTAGCTGCACAGTATAACAACTCTTACCAGGATAATGGAACTGTAATCAGCCATTTGGCAACATTTGGCCGCGGGAGCCCTCAGAATAGTAAAACTTGATTATGAATTATCCAGCTGATATGTTCTGTTCATTCAGGCCAGCTCAAATATCATTTTATTAAACGGCGAAACGCTATATGGCAGTTGCCAGGGTTGTCCCTCCCTCCATGACTCATACACCTTAAGACTGTGTATCACAGATAGGTTACGCCCCCTCTTGGTGCCAGCAATAAAGACTTCAGTTTGATTTGGAATAAGCTTGTGTTAAGTTCTCTGTCTCCTAATCTTAGAGCTATTCTATCTTACCATTTGCAGTAGTTGTCCGCATACAATCCTATATTATAGCAGAACCATTCTGATGATTGACTATTTTGTACATTAGGGAATGAAAAATAGGTCAGAAATAAGCAGAAATGGCGAACATTAGGATGTTGCCTAAAGCCTACACATAGACATATCAATATTAATGTCAATATTAGCAGTAAATAGGTTCATGCTTTCCATTAAAGTTGCCTCAATTTCATGTAGATGCATTTAAAAAAGCCACAAAATTGAAATACATAAAGAGAGAATAGAACAAGCCGGCAGTAATTGATTTGTCCACATTCGTAATTGATTTGTCCACATAAGCCCTCTGCCAAGAAGCATCGTGCTTATGTGGACAAATCTCGTCCAATAAACTTCTGAGCCCTGAACATTGCGACTGCGTGCTATATAGTTCTAAATGTATGTTACACTCTCTACTCGTCCTGTAGGCAGTGGCGTGCCATAGAGATAACCGTAGACTGCCTACAGGACGCATATTGAGTGTATGTATAAATGTACACAGTCTATGAACTCAGAGCTGTTCTCAATACAAGTCATGAGGTCAACGTGGCCTGTTGCATAACAAATCCTTACTGAACATGTTGCTTGTGCTTTCTATGCTATGTTTCTATGCTTTGGTAGGACATTCACATACTGCAAGAATAAAGCTTAGCATTGGTAGGACATTCACATACTGCAAGAATAAAGCTTAGCATTGGTAGGACATTCACATACTGCAAGAATAAAGCTTAGCATTGGTAGGACAATCCTATACTGCAAGAATAAAGCTTAGCATTGGTAGGACATTCACATACTGCAAGAATAAAGCTTAGCATTGGTAGGACAATCCTATACTGCAAGAATAAAGCTTAGCTTTGGTAGGACATTCCTATACTGCAAGAATAAAGCTTAGCATTGGTAGGACATTCCTTTACTGCAAGAATAAAGCTTAGCATTGGTAGGACATTCCTATACTGCAAGAATAAAGCTTAGCATTGGTAGGACATTCCTATACTGCAAGAATAAAGCTTAGCATTGGTAGGACATTCACATACTGCAAGAATAAAGCTTAGCATTGGTAGGACATTCCTATACTGCAAGAATAAAGCTTAGCATTGGTAGGACATTCACATACTGCAAGAATAAAGCTTAGCATTGGTAGGACATTCCTATACTGCAAGAATAAAGCTTAGCATTGGTAGGACATTCACATACTGCAAGAATAAAGCTTAGCATTGGTAGGACATTCACATACTGCAAGAATAAAGCTTAGCATTTGTAGGACATTCCTATACTGCACGAATAAAGCTTAGCATTGGTAGGACATTCACATACTGCAAGAATAAAGCTTAGCATTGGTAGGACATTCCTATACTGCAAGAATAAAGCTTAGCATTGGTAGGACATTCACATACTGCAAGAATAAAGCTAAGCATTGGTAGGACATTCCTATACTGCAAGAATAAAGCTTAGCATTGGTAGGACATTCACATACTGCAAGAATAAAGCTTAGCATTGGTAGGACATTCCTATACTGCAAGAATAAAGCTTAGCATTGGTAGGACATTCACATACTGCAAGAATAAAGCTTAGCATTGGTAGGACATTCCTATACTGCAAGAATAAAGCTTAGCATTGGTAGGACATTCACATACTGCAAGAATAAAGCTTAGCATTGGTAGGACATTCACATACTGCAAGAATAAAGCTTAGCATTTGTAGGACATTCCTATACTGCAAGAATAAAGCTTAACATTGGTAGGACATTCACATACTGCAAGAATAAAGCTTAGCATTGGTAGGACATTCCTATACTGCAAGAATAAAGCTTAGCATTGGTAGGACATTCCTATACTGCAAGAATAAAGCTTAGCATTGGTAGGACATTCACATACTGCAAGAATAAAGCTTAGCATTGGTAGGACAATCCTATACTGCAAGAATAAAGCTTAGCATTGGTAGGACATTCCTATACTGCAAGAATAAAGCTTAGCATTGGTAGGACATTCCTATACTGCAAGAATAAAGCTTAGCATTGGTAGGACATTCCTATACTGCAAGAATAAAGCTTAGCATTGGTAGGACATTCCTATACTGCAAGAATAAAGCTTAGCATTGGTAGGACATTCACATACTGCAAGAATAAAGCTTAGCATTGACTATATAGAAATTCCTTCCCTAAAAGTCTCCTACCAGCTGCTTAGCAAGGAAAGGTCCTAAGGAAGGACAGTTTTAAAGCTACCGTCTCAGCTACCTTGGTTAAAAAAGCAAGATATTCTAGTTTATTTTCCAACACATCTATAAATTATTTGGCGATACTTTTGTAGGGTTGTTTTCATCGGTTTTTGCTACCTGAGTTCATAAATGTCCTTATTTGTACTTGGAGGACACACCCAAAACTATTGTGCGTACTGGTCTTCAGATTTGATCCGGTGGCACATAATAAAGACACAACCAGGAATTAACCTATTGCACGTTTTTATTGCTCATGGGACATACTCTCCTCAGTCCTGGCAATGTAAAGATGAGCCAGCCGCCAATATACCTACTGGTTAACATATAGCAGGTGTTGCATGACACAAGACACAAGAAGGAAAGATGAGAAACGTCATGGTTAAACACACACTAGGCTCATGGACTGGAGTCCGCCAAATAGATAAGATAAAGATGAACATAGTCAGAAGTGATTATAGCTAATTAGAGCAACATGAAAGGGTGATTGAAGTATTTGCTAATAAAAGTACCAACACATTCCCTGATGTGTGGCCATATAAAACGATACTGCCCACTGGGGTAGTACAAGTGTACTAGCCACAGCGGACAGCACCACACAGTAGCAATATACATAAGATAATAACCCAAACCCACTACATAAACATAAAACAGCAGCAGAATATTGATAAATCCAGTCCTATAAGTCATAATATGAGTAACTCTTGTATTTATACATATAACAGCAGCAGAATATTGATAAATCCAGTCCTATTAGTCATAATATGAGTAACTTTTGTATAAACATATAACAGCAGCAGAATATTGATAAATCCTGTCCTATAAGTCATAATATGGCTCTTGTATAAACATATAAACGCAGCAGAATATTGATAAAGTCAGTCTTATAAGTCATAATATGAGTACATTGTGTAAGATTTTGTTGACAGTAACAGCTGAGAATGCAGTTTTAATTCCTCGATTTTGCCTAAAATATGTGATGTGTCACAGGAAAAAAAAGTCACAATCACAAAAAATGCATTTTGAGATATCACCATATTTGAAAAGATGAGATCAAGCTGATTCATAGTTAACAGTAGGACACCTAATAAGTATTTCTATATTTGTTATGCAGGAGACAAGTTGTTGTGCAACAGGTCCCATGTGCAGTCACCCATGGCAGTCTCCAGTGCCTTGCGGTACCTGGCTAATGAAGGATCAATGGAGTGTATCTATTATACATAGGTATTGATCAGTGATTGGTGTATAGACCTCGCCACACCTTTACAAACCAACCCTACAGTGTGCTACCGCACACACAGGAATAAACAACATGTGCTGAGAACATCAGTGACAAGTCTCAAAATTGATATTTTTCAGAGTGTTTTAATCATAAGATCTTTTTATAGGAATGTTATCATGTTTAGGGTATGTATAGATAAGTCGTATGACCACATGGATTAAATTTCAAGAGAGTGTATTAGGCCTACATATATATCCTTGCATTTCTAAGATCATACTATAGAGTATATTTAGCTACTAGTAATTGTCCACCAGAAATATTGCAAAATCCTTTTCAAAAATAAAAATATCAAAATACTTATTAAATTATTATTCGAAAAGATATGATATATAATTTATCAAATGTTTTTCCACAAATACCCTTGGTCTTTAGTGTGCTTAGTGCTGTTAGTAACATGAACTTATTACCAAGTGTCAAGACTCTAGACTGTGTATTAAGTATGTCTAACCATATCATGAGGTTGTCCTAAAGTATAGTGAGTGGCCATCAATTAAAGAATTATAGTTAACTTGTTTCATGCAAAAACGAATAATATAGAAGTACGTATTAGATGTCCTTATGTTCTAAACTATAATGTCTGGTCCTCAAAGAGAAGATACATTTGCACTAGTCGAGAATACATATTGTGATTTGTCTGGAACGTATACGGTAGTTGCCTGCCCGCCCATGCGGAGTGTAGTCATGAATATCAACAATGCACAGGTATAGTGTAGAGCGTACAAGCTAATATAGGAGTCGATACCACGCTTTTAACATGCTCAGGTAAGTGTGCTTCATTATCTCACAGCAAGATATTACAATTAATGTCAAGGGTATTTTTTATTTGATATTTTTTTATTCAGACAAAGACATTATGTAACGAGTACACTATTCTCAGTGATTGCTGCTTCTTATCAGTTCCGTTTATACATGAAAGAACAAGGAATAATTTGTAATCCATAATAATGAAATGATAGATAAGAAATGCGTAGCCTAATATGATGAATTAAAACCCTCGCCGACGCATGGTTCAACATTATACCAATCCAGTTAAAGATTTTAATATGCTATAAATTGATAATATTCCAAATGTAGCAGCAAAATAAATCACAAGTCGCAATTTGATAATTTTCAAAATCTTTATTCACAAGATTTATTTTTCTTGTTCCAACGCCTCTCAGATCAGGTAATAAAGGAATGTCAGTAATTGGACGCCTACTGCGCTAATACTTTTCTGATCCAGAAGTAGGCATCCTATGAGATTATAATGCTATTTGGTGTTTTGATTGTGATTATAATGCCATTGTGTGGCTTGGAGCGAGAGGCTTTCCCTCAATTTGAAGTGACTACCTCAACTTTGATGACTGGAGAGGCTTTCCCTCATTTTGAAGGGACTCTCTCTACTGTGAGCCTAGACTGTTGTTGGAATGTTCTCAAACGCTTTACATCAGATTGATGTATAGCAATCAAATACATTAGATTTTCAATTACTAATACCAAGTTCCATTCACTATTCATAGATGAATATTAAAATATTAAAATTTGTTTTTGGTTTGAATCGTCACCTAGTATCTAAAAGCTAAAAGAAAACTTGATTTGATATTCTTGTGTTATTGCATCTGCCCTATATCGCACCTCTGAAGTTGAATATGCAACGAAGGTGCAAAGAGACAATTGGATATCTCACACCCATCTTCAACATAAGACAACACAATAACAACTTTACTTTAACGATTTTGATTTGATTTGATTATTTTATTGTCCATAAGATTTCCCCCAACCCATCCAAAAGTCAATTGACCATATTTTTGGAGGAGTTCTTTTGTTGTTTTTCTTACAGGGCTTCATAAATTTGCACATTTTATATTAATTAGTTGTTAATTTTCGGACCCACCAAAATCCTTTCCTGTATAGTAGCTGCACTTATTATGTTCCTCCGTGAGTCAGTCGTTTTCCCTCAGCCCAATTGACTTGGAATTCCTGTTAAAAAATTGACAGCAGAATATTGATTTTTACAAAGAATTTTATAGAGTTGTATTTCAGAATTGTAATTTTACTGTCAATTTTGGTTCCACAAGCAAACCTATTTCAATTACATAACCATACGGGTATCTTGTTTGTGAATAGTGTCAAATTTGTATACAAATGCATACAAAATAAATTTTGAGATGAAACATTTTGCTTGATATGTTATGTTACGTTTTAACCGCCAGGTTGTGTTAAAGCTCTTTTTTCTTCCTTTTATTTTTATTTTTAAAGGGTTGTATTCAACCTTCCTGCCAACTGGGTACATACATACTAAATAGATAACCTAATGAGAATGTGGTACGAGGGGCACTATTGCACTGTCCAAGATGTTTGATTTTTTCATGGCCCACAAGCAGATAGGCGAGTGGGTTGGAAAAAAAATCAAGGACAGTGCAATAGTGTCCTGAGTACCACATTTGAATTTAGGATCTATATCTACTGCCATTTTGCTATGTATATAGCTGTGTACTGGGGGAGGAAGAGGGAATGGCAATGGTATACCACACACGTTGAAATGGTACAAATAACCACACTGCTCCCGCCCACATACAGCATGTGGTACATACACCAACATGGAGTAAAGACACTTGTCTTTGTACCTTTTCTTTTGTATTTTCCCAGTTTATCCTTTACCGTGCTTGTTGTTGCACAGGTTACATCTGGCTCACACCTGCCTCCTCCTCCTCCTCTGTGCCATGCTGGGGCGCCACACTGTAGAGGCACTGAGTAGCTCAGAGTTGTCCGAATTCACCACCAGGAGTCACTCAGAGTCTAACACGGGCAAGCAGGGTAGTGTCAGCAAAGACTCTAGTAAATCTGGCTACTACGTCATCACCAGTAATGGTATACCAGACCACGTCACTGGTACCTTCCCTGGTACAGGCAATCCTAACCGCATCCAATCTCAATCTTTTACATTCAAGTACGGGTTTGCTGTTTCCATTTAGATATTTTTTAAAAAATTTATGTGAGTTTTGTATTCATATGAAACAGATCGTTAATGACTTATTAAAGAATCCGTATCTATGTGTAATTTCTCATGAATATTCATGTCACACTGTTGTAGCAATTTACTTTTGATGAACGCACACATTTGCCATTCAAACTTCATCAAGTGAACTGAAAAAATTATCTTTTTATATATTAAAGCCAATATAATATTGAAGAAATACTTGTATCCATGTTGTATCCACCATGGACATTTCACGTGTTGCCAAGTTTATCAAGTTGATTAAAAATATACAAATCCACACAGTGGACCCCAATGAACTTCAAGGACAACAATTGTCAGTCACTCTCGATCATATCAATCATTATAAATTCATAGCACATGATATCAATAAGGCCTAAAACTGGGACATATATGCTGCCATATTGCAATTTTTATTCTATATCAATTCACACCCCACCACAGAATACCCAAGTCTCCGTCTAAGGCTCAGAAAACCTCCTGTCTGACGATGGGCCCAATAGCCGTCTCCAAGAATGGCATCCCGCTGTTTAACCCCAACAACCATCTTGGGCAGAACGCTGTGGAGGGCGATAATGCAGAAGTATTTGACAGCTGCGATGGACATCCAGATCAGAAGGGTGTGTATCAGTGCCTTATTTTTGATTGATGAGATGACATCAATATAAGTAGATTGGGGTGATGTCTGCCAATCATTGATAACATCTTGGCTCCTCCCAACTGTGATATCAGTGTGAAGAATCTGTTGATTCTGATATCAGCAGATGGGCCAGAATCATGCTGGTAATGGCTGGGAGGGGGAGGGAATGGCGTTTAGGTGTGAGTTAAAGGGTAGACCATGTGTGAATTAAAGTGGCAAGTTGAGAAGTAAGATGCCTGATATGCAAAGGTGTTAAAGGGACCAACAGAACTATGTGGAGTGACCAGTCATATATGGGATAGGGTTTTCATGTTTTCTGTCTCCCCTTCCTCTCCCTCCTACTATCCCTCCCTCTCAAACTTTACATTTAACTGACATCAATCTTCATTTCCCTTGGAAACGCAAGCTTCTGCATGAACCTGAAATAAATAAATGTAAACTGATCACTGCTAATTAATTCTTGTTTCATATTTCTACTGGGTGATCAGATCAACTTTTGTGCCAGTCTCACATATGTACAGCAGGTCTGAGTTAATAAAGTACAAGATGTCCACCGTCTAAAACAGGTAGTACTTCTCAGCATGAAGCTTCTATTCCTCCCCTCCCTTCCCATTTATCCCCTCAGTGACATTGCATCAGCCCAGTAAAGCCCAGCTTCCGTCAGAGGGTCGAAGTATCTTTTTTTAATCCAGGATGTGTATACAGCAAGGTCAAAGGTAAGAGTGATCAAGTATGGAATGCAAGAGATTGTATAGTGATATAATATAAAGACATGGGATCACAGGGTTTATTCAACTGGGAATAACCATGGTTTTCCACCAACTGCTGTGTCAAACTAACTCTACTGGTTCTGATAGATGCTAAGCTAGGATTCCTTAACACTAGGACATGTGGGATATAGGAAGGTGGGTGTTTACGTGAAAGCATGTGCAATTTTCCAAATGGAATCGCATTGAAATAGCTTCAAAATCACTTCCATGAAAAAAATATTTTGCGGAAACCAATTCCCGGGTAACCTCACTTGAGGTCTATGTAAGCCACCTAAAAGTTGTACATGCAGCCAGTAAAAAGTCTTTTATAAGTTTGTGCAGAGCCTTGAATGTTGTAGATTAAATTAACATTAACAATTTCAAGATTTAAATATAACCAAAAAGTTTTAGGTTTGTTCATTAGTGGTCTAATGTTTGGGCATTATTAGCCCTTTATTAAGGAATGATAGTTAAAAAACCTTTTTACAATTACCTCAGGTGTCTACCATTACCACCAGACGCCAGACTGCCTGTACACTGGAGCTAATGATGAGTTTATAGGAGTTGCTCTTGATGGTTTCCCCATCTATGGCATCAAGGACTCAACAGGACAAGAGCTGACATCAGCAGATCTGGACACTTGCCATGGACATGAGTATAACGGTGGCTACAGGTACAGACTGACCAGGGACTATCCTTATATCATGGGGTGCTTCAAGGGTACCCGCATGGACCAGGGGGGACGCACACCCCCGGAGAATTGTCTAAATGAGGGTGAATCTAAAGGCTCTCAATCTACACATCATTTATTAGTGATCATATTTAGTGTTCTGTTGGCAGCAGTTACCACTCTGTAATGTATGTTGGGCCCTAGACTTTTAGTTTAAATTAAATTAAAGTTTATATTAAAGTTTATAATACAAAAAAATGTTTTTTTCACCAACTCTATGCCATAGACCAGACTTAACATACTAGCTCTCCTTCAGGCTATAGAAGTAGAGATTTAAAATTAATGTTAATAATTGAGTCACGCAGTACATCAAGTCAAAACTATTTTACTGTTAAATTACTGTAGAAACTGTGATACAGTGGTGCCATATGATAACTCAAACACAACCTTCTTAGCTGCTGATGCGTAGGGTTGCCTTACATGTTTGTAAGTTTTCATCAAGACCAATAGGAATAAGAAGCAGGTTAATGATAAATGCCAGTTTTAATCAAAATGAAGGAATCATGGAATTTTTTTAAATTTTGCATTTAGAAAGAACATGGTTGTGGGAACCCAAAAAGCCCTAAGAAACCATACGTCATTGAATTAGCTTTTGTTATAGGGACCGCTGAAATGTACTACTGTTCATTATAGATGCTGAAGTGTAAACCAGTATTTCCGGGTGTTCCCCAAATAGCAGATGATGTAATTTATGATATCTGATGATATCTTGCTGAATATATGTGAAGTGTTTCAGGAAAATGAGTCACAAGTAAAATAATTGATATTCATCAATGTGTTTTATTTACACGATCTATTTGTGGGAATGTTCTGATTTTGGGGGGAGTTTAGCACTTCTTATTGTATCAATACACATACCAGGACATTGTACTAAATATATGTATGCATTAGGAAGGTCATCGTAGAGAGCATTTTAGGCATTCGAAAAATTGATTTTGTGCGACTCATTTTCCTAAAAACACATCACATAATGTAATAATAATTTATTGCTTGAGTACCGAACATTTAGTGTAACCCAATCTGGATATACTTACCTCAGGGCACAAGGAAAACTGCTGTGAACGAGTAATATGTAATATTCCTTAACCTTGTTGAACAACCTTATCATCTTCACGGATACAACATGATTGTATAATATTGTGGATTTGTTTTTGATGGAAATAAAATTATACAATATTTATTGCATGATATTTATGGCATACAATAAGATTAAAATCACTAATAATTAGTGTTGTTTAGTGTTGTTTTTCAAAGTGATTTATTCACAAGGTCCCTTCCTTTGGGGACACGTTTTTGGGGTTTCTAATGATCCAAGTCGTATGAATATGTACTAAATGACAAGACAGTGTATCACATATTGTCATGCATTTCTAAGGTCATCCTATATTGTTTATTTAGCTACTTTACTAGTAATTGTCCACCCAGAGATATTGCAAACTTTCTTTTCTCCAAAGATAAAAATATCAAACTTAAAATACAGAAGTACTTATTAGATGTCCTACTTGTTTACCATCATTGGAATCAGCGACTTATGACTCATCTTCAAGAAACATATCACATACATAATGTAAATAATTATAAGCACAGGTTATATATACAATAATTATAAGCTAAACTAGTGTACCCCCCCCGCAAACCCAGACTCTGGCTAGTTTTGTACACTTTTAATATTGGCCCTTACCACATAAAGCTACCAGATGTCACACAATAGGGGATTTGCATAGCCTCTATATTGAATCTTGATTTGCATGGAATTATTATATCAAATGGCCCGATGTCGGTTTCAAATTGATCGAGACGGAGGGTCAAATCGTACGACACCCCGAAGGGTCATTTATTAAATAATTAGAGATATCTCTATTACATTTGAGATATCTCTGTTCCGAATAGAGATATCTAATGTCAAGAGGCAGTGGTAAAAAGTGTTGTGAAGGACTTCAGGACAGTAGCATCATTTTTTTTTTTTTTTTTTTTTGGACAAATTTTATTCAGGTTGTTAGTAATGGCATAGGCCATGACAGGTTAGTACGGCTCGGGCTAATCCCGGTATTCCACCGCATCCTGAATTTTCGCTTTACATTTAACATACTAATTTGAGTGTGTAATCTTTACATTGAGTACAATTCAGTTAGAAGTGATAGGTAATAATGAGATGAGATGGGTTAATGAGTGAAAGAAAATGATCGAGTATTATCTTATTGTCGTTTTAGGTGAAGGGTAGGTGATTGTTGATAGGTTTCAAAGATTTAAAAAATTTCAACGGAGATAGTTAAAGTTAGATTTGCTCAGGTATAGGAATTGCACCGGAGAGGATATCGATCTTTAAACACTGTTTAAAGATAAGCTTATCTTCTATGCGTTTCAATGAGTCATCGAGATTATTCCACATTAAGATACCAGCATATGCTAGAGACTTTTGGTAGGTATTACAATTTGGGCGATTGACTTGGAAATTCAAGGTCCGTTCTTCCCTCATTATTAATATCATTCAGATAATGTCATCCATTAGCCATGAAACAATGTTGCAAAACATCATTTAATGTGGTAGGAAATGGATGGAGTAGATTATGACTAGCCCAACAAACATCTTGTTTGAGAAAGATACATGATTTTGAGAAGCAAGACCAGATGCTTTGTGAGATAATCAGAGATTTCATCTTAAAGTCATGCTTGCCACACCTGCCATGCCTCTGTCCTGCACATTTATCCAAGACACCAACTACAATCATCTCAGATGACACATGAAGGGTTATCAGATTCAATTCTATTCAAAGATTGATGTTTATCTACCAGATATGCTTATTTGCAGATTACCGTAAATCTACAAATAAAAAGTGAGAGATCAGAACTAGTCATGGAGGGAGTTAATTAAACCATTCCTACTGCTGGCGTCTACCTTTTGTACAAACGGGACATGAGGCTGTTCCTCTAACGCTATCAGACTGACTATAACCTTCCCCCACCCCCAACTCCACCCCCACCACAACTCCACCCCCACCACAACTCCCTTCCCACCCCCCATACACACAACTCAGTAGTGTATGTAATATATGTTGTTCTTGTACAGGTTCTGTAATATATACATGCACAAGTCCAAATTCCAAGTATAACTGTATGCAATAATAAGTAAGCTAACTAGGACATGTCCATTTGAGTAATATATGGAGTATGGTATACCCAGAATACTGCATAAACCAGTGGACCTTATGTAAGTATATATATCGGCCTACTGGGCTAAATATTTTGAAAATGTACAATTTGCCAATACTTTCAAATACCTCAAATTTGATACAAACATTAGCTTCAAAAGTAAGTAAACAGATTTTTTAAATCAATGCAATACCAAATTTACTCAGATATAAAAGGTATTTATCATTTTTCATCCTAATTTAGCAGAATTTACCAGTTGTACATTTTCTGAAGATCGGACCCCACTCCCCCTTGAGTTTACTATTATCTGGGGCAAGTTGTCAAAACAATATACCGTTAACCTCGACATACACTCTCAAATATATCAAATATAACAGATTCTTTTAATCAACGTAAAACCAAATATAATTAGATATTCCTAGATTATCTATCATTTTCAGGTTTATTGAGTAGAATTTACATAATATGAGTGAATTTGGTGAGACTTGTTTGCCCTAATAGCTGCATGGGATGTAGCTTTAACTTATCATCCCCTCTTGCATTTGTTTGTAGCCTAGAATTGAATATTTTAGTAAATTGTCTTGTTTTGTTTACAAACTGTCAAACAGTTGTATAGAAGTACACAGGTGGCTGTAGGCTAAGGACACAGTTTACCAGTTCAACTATAATCATGTATAATAGGACTACGCCCCTTTCACTCATCACATCATATTTAGAGATGTGTAATAACATCATAACACAAGCCTTGCATGGGTGGATGTTCTAATTTCACTACTCTACACTATCTTAATGATGTTTAATAGTATTTAACAAATAAGTAAGAACTGAATTTGCTATTGCTTTTTATTACATTTCTCTTATTACCAGATCAAATACTATGAATATAAAGTAATGACAATTTTAATTAAATGTACAGTATTGTAATATGTAAAGTACTAAAATGTTAAGAAAATGTGTTAGTATTTGACGGCCCTCGATAAATCTGATTTAACAAAGCTGTTATTCCAATTTAGTCTGTATATCTAAGATGTTGTGAAAAAACCCTCAATTAAAGCATGTATTTTGTATACAAATGTGCACAACTTTATTGGAAGACAGATTCAATGCTTTTTCATTGTACTACTTGTGAACTGCTTTGTTCCACTCTCTTAAGCAATGGCACACATTTGAGGGGTATGATTAACCAATTAAATTCTGCGCTGTATTGGGATGTCTCTTGTCAACAACCTTGCTATTATAATTCACGCTTTGCTCACGTTTGTACACATGTGTATGGGAATAAAAGGTATTTGCAAAAAAATGTGATATTTATATCTAATGGCCCGATGGAGGTTTCAAATCAATCGAGATGGAGGGTCAAATCGCATGACACCCCGAAGGGGTGGAGTGACGTCGAGATCGATTTGAAACTGAACAGAGGGCGATATTTATTACATACTAACCTTTCAATTTATTTGTTATATTTACTAGTTTTATTTGTTATATTAGGACTGTTTTTCTTGACGAATTATCAATACAATGTCTGAAAACTTTCGAAACATGCAAGGCAGCCACACGCTTCTGCCGCTAAGAGGCGCAACATCATGAACCAATGAAGTTATGTTATTTGGGTCACATGCTTCCATGACCACCCATATAGCGTTGGTATGCCATATGAGTTAGCAGATGGCACCTGTGTATCAAGTCATTAAAATCATGTACGTATGTAATAAAAAAACAAATCAAATGCCATCAATCTATTTTGTAGAGTTTGTTAACAGCTGCAAAGCCCTCCAACATTCGTTTAACCCATTTCAACACATACGCACATGTGAATAGCAATAAGAACAACAGCCCTGAAATAAACAACCCTATATCCACCATATAGTACTCATACCAGGGCATATCTAGTGCATATGAGCGGAGGTGAGCTGATCCAAATTTTAGAATATGATTAACCCAGAATACAAGCCTTTCTCTTGGTGGCAAAGGTTGGTCTCGGAAGATACCAGATGCCCTTACAATGTTCAGTTTATAAACACCGTTATTAATTATCTCGTGAATGGTTTCATTCACTAGTGGTTCAGTGAATGCCCTGGGGTTGAGGGATATGCCATACCCTCTGTACTCCATGTGCTTACAGTTATGTGGTTGTTCAAACATCCATGGAAAGCCTAGGATAGGGACAGCGTGATAAAGAGCCTCGTAGAGACTATTGATGCCGCAGTGGGAGATAAACAGCCTAGCACCTGGGTGAGAGAGGATGTCATTCTGTGGCATCCACCCTGACCAGAACATTACATTTCCAGGGGTTTTACTCTTGTCAACAACAATCTTAGTTTTCCATAATATTCTGTAAGGCAATTCAGAAAAGGTTTTCAGAAGTATTTTGAAATTCTCAGGGTACAGTTCGTAAGAGTCACTTGAGCCAGTGGAGACGAGAATAAACCCATGTTCAGCATTGTCTAGATACTCTTTAATGGCGTCAGGTAGTTCACTAGCTGGCCCTGCCGTTAATCCACCCACGTTAATCTCATGAGGCATTACAACATGTGGATAATCCAGCAGGAAATCTCTATGCATAAAAACCAACTGCGCCCCCCGCACCAGATCTGCCACACTCATCTGGTTGCCCGCCCCAAGGTACTTCTTAGAGAACTCAGCACCCAACACATCCACCCCGGTGTTAAAATTCCAGTCCACAAATGTGTACACATTCACTAACCTCTCCATGAAGCTCATGTTCTCTGTGAACAGATGACCAAAGAGATTTGAGACAGAAACAGAAGGCAGAGCTGGGGTTCTCCACCTCCATGGAGTGTAGATGTTATCAAAGACTACATAAGGAATACCGAGTATATATGAGAATAAGAGATGACATGTGTTCTCTTGAGACACATCTACTATAGCCAGGGTGATATTGAGGTGTTTAACTGTCTGCAGGTAGGCAGGGTTGAGCAGAATGTCATCACAGAGCTTGGCATACTCTGGTGCGTTGCGCCTGAACATGGCAGCCATACTGATGAAGTCTTGTTTAGCCTTGATCTCATCATACATGGCTACTGCTCCCTCTCCTTGGCTGTGCAGGGATTCATATACGATAATGTCCCGTCCCTGCAATGGATGTACATAGATTGCTTGATTATTTGACCATTTCCAATTAAAATAGTGCATTTGAAGATCATTATTCCTAGGTTTGGTAGTAAATGTCTACGCTAGGAATGAGAAACATCTTGTCTGTATAAAAAATGTCTTCCTTAAAAGATCTTACCAGCTGTTGAGCAAGGAGCAAAGTCAAGGAAGGCCCTTCCCTACCCCGCCCCCCCCCCCCCCCCCCCGTCCTCCCCAAACCAACCTACACTCATATATCTCATCTCTACCTACTAAATCATAAAACAATGCAATACATAGAAATACAACGATCTGTACAGGGCTTTCCCCCACTCAATTGAACATATTCCCATCTTTCTGTAATTAGGAAAAGTGTAAAAGTGTAAACATGTACCTCTCTGTGTTTGTACTTGTGAAGTCTAGGCATGTGGTCGCACAGACTGATGTAGGTCACATGACCAGAGTCTTGTAGAGATTCACCAATTAGGTCAAACAGGATCACATGACTACTATGGCATTCTGGGAGCAGTAGGATATTGGCACTTTCTGCCCTCACTCTCCAGCTCACAACAAAATACGAGATAAAAGTAAAAATATTCCCAAAACGTATCATTTTTTCCAATTATGACAACTGGCAGTAAAGCTCAATATAATTTCTTGCGTATTTGTGTCTGTTTGTTAAACTTTCTTGTTCCCTTTTTCCAAACTTTCTATCCTTTTGTCTTTCAAAAATTGAGACTCATCGACCAGGTAGGTGTTTAAAAAGGGCGGTGATATGTGGGACACACAACTGCATACATATATACCCCGCATGGGATGGAATATGATATGGTGTACATCTATACCTATTTTGATCTTTTAAGATTTTATTAGTGCGATGCAAGCTCTTTTAAAGGGAAACATGAGTAATGTTATGCTCAATGCAATCATACTGACAACTTAATGAACTAGGCTGGAAAATTTAATTAACTGGGGATTTTTTCCAAAATAGTTTTACCGCATTTCTCAAAAAAAGTGATAACTAGGTGGAACACCATGTTGGATTTTGTTCTGCCGTGTTATAAGTTTAAAGGTTTAAAGACAGAAATTATGCAAATTTGGACGAGTTGGACGAATTGACGCCTGGCGCGTAAATGAAGAACAAGATCGGAGTATTTATGTGTTTGTGTGGAAAACGAGTCCTGTTAATTATTATACATGCCTAATTTTGCATATAAAACGGGCTTAATTAAAAAGATAATATCATTACCATTTTTTAGTGTGTCATGATGGGAAATAAGTATAATAGCCATCGTTTAACTCTCGGAACGGAAAAAGCCTGCCGATCTGTTGCTTCCCGCTCTCTGTGTTGGCACACGGTTTAACTGCCAGTGAGGATAGCTGCTGACTGGGGTGACATCATGTGAATATTATGTATAACAGCAGCAGAATATTTATACAGTCCTATTTGCTGCATTTCTCAAAAAGTGATAACTAGGTAGAGCACCATGTTGGATTTTGTTCTGCAGTGTTTTAAGTTTAAAGGTATAAAGACAGAAATTATGCAAATTTGGATGAGTTGGACGAGTTGACGCATGGCGCGTAAATGAAGAACAAGATCTGAGATTGAGTATTTACGCGTCCATGTGGAAACGAGTCCTGTTAGTTGGTTATTATGAATGCCTAATTTTGCATGTAAAACATGCTTAATTAAAAAGATAATAATATACGACAAATAATATACGGCGAAGGCTACCCACAGCCAAAACGCGTAGGGTTTTCGCCATGTTTTAAAGTACAATAAAACATATTCAAAAACTACATTTGGAGTACTTACTTGTTCGGTGATCCACCTATTTCATCTAATAATATAATTACTGTATCTGGTTTTCTTACAAGAAGAATATAACTAGAAACAGGTGAAACAATCGAGGAAGAAAGCACTCACACCGGAAAACTTGCATCACCAAACTTGCGTCAGTATGACAATATTAATGAATTCAGTCCTATAAATCATAATATAAGTAACACTTGTATAAACATATAACGGCAGCAGAATATTGATAAAGTCAGTCCTATAAGTTATAATATGAGTAACACTTGTATAAACATAAAACAGCAGTCGTATATTGATGAATCCAGTCCTATAAGTCATGATATGCGTAACTCTTGTATAAACATAAAATAGCAGCAGATTATTGATAAAGTCAGTCCTATAAGTCATAATATGAGTAACACTTGTATAAACATGAAACAGCAGCAGAATATGGATGAATCCAGCCCTATTTGCTGTAATAGGTGAGAATAGGTGAGAATAGGTGAGAATGTAGTTTTAATAGTTGGATAATATGACTGTGTATGATGAGGTGATGTAGCTCCATCCCATAAATCATGATAAATATGTCAGAGTAAATACTTTGGCATTTGATGCTATATAATTATATGTATTTAAGCAGTTGGTTTACACGCCCATATAATACATCATGAGAGAACATCATCAAGTATCAATTATTTCATCATGCCCAGAAGTGTTAGAAGACCAATTTAGAATTCTTAGAATACAAAATATTACATTTTCTTTTTGTTTATAACAAGTTCATTAAAAACATCCTGCCATCTTTGCTTTTACAATGCTAAAATATGTCATTTTGTGATTCTTTCGCAATTTGTTGTTTTCCACATTTTCTCTATCACCATATCTTTGGCTTTCGGTACTTTTTATTAATAGAAAACCATTTACCTCGAAAAACACTTCATTTATTTACTTAATTCTCTCTCTAGGGTTAGAGGTTAACCCTTCAATTTCATTTATTAAATTCCCCAACTGTCTGGTCTGTTTCTCTTTTTCGCTACCATGTCATACATTATTATACTATTTCATACCATGTAATCCATTATTATACTCTTTTATAATTAAAAGAGCAATTAATTATAATTAACACAGCCAATTAAAGAATTCTTTTTGCTTGCTGTCGCCATCATACCTCGGCAGAACATAAACTTTAAGATATCCTTCTCCTCGATGCCAGCGAGTATGTCGCTGATATTTCACCCACCTTATTAAACAGGTGGCGAGGATGAGTGATGTATTGTTGTGGTAAGTAAGCATTAAACTGTCTTAAATTATCAATATTAAAAACTATAATTATAATGCTTGTATACTCACAATTACGAGGGGTTATTAAGCCAGCTTATTTCTTGTCTATAATTGTAATTGTATAACTGTAATAAATATGCTATCAAAGGATGCTAGGGATTTACTGTCCTTCAAAACATCCTGAGGCAAAAGCCAAAAGATGATTGAAGAATTATATATATATATATGCTTTTATTCAATATAATTCATACAGTTACAGAGGTACGAAAATAATGAACGGGGTTTTTGGTCCTCTGCCCCCTTGCAGGTGTTCCTCGACCGCCCAAGAAATCACACTGTTAATGCCAATGTTATTAATCTTTTTAGTCTACCCCTATACCTAATACGATGACCGCCACTTTCCACTGCATCGAAAAAAATGTTCATGTTTGAAACTTCATTTAGGATGATTTTCCAACTACTTCTTACCATCAAGTATTTTCGAGTGAACAAAATTGAGCATTTTGAGTACTTATTTCTGGTTGATTTGCTTTATCTATGTCTGAAAGGATAAATGAAATTTCCTATCGCTATAAGAGAAGGGAAAAAACCAGAACCACTTTCGATACTAGATTAACACAGTGCTGATTATATGCTACAGTGGGTGAGCAGCATGTATTGTCATTATATTGTCCGCTCATGGCCAAATTAGGAAATACAAGCCTGCATTTTATACCATTTAGTCAGTACACAATGTTTTACACACAATGTCTGTCTATGGTGTACTTGACCTTGCAGACTGGCAATGACCAGTGGTCAGTGGTGCCATCTTGTGGGAAGTCCCCATTGGCTAGATGTCTGAGGGTGTGTCCATCCAGAAAATTACCGCAGCAAGACATTTATCTGTGGGAAGTTAATTGGCTATATTTTACCAGATCTTAACGCTTTTAGATTGTTTTTATATTAAAAAATAAAGGATCGTCCCCCCTTCCCCCCCCCCACACACACCCCTGTCTCTATCCCTCCTACCTACAATATCCATTTGATTTACTGTTGAATACCATAGACGTACACACCACAACGTGCTGTGTACGTCAACGCCACCCTCCCTTTAATACTACCGCTATCCATTTAGAATATATCCCATTTGCCGGTTACGTTTATTAGCTTTAACGTGACTTCCGGGGACGTTATGGAACTTTTATATTTAAAAGTACAAGTTTGTTACACCGTGTAATATATAAGTCCTCCCATAAAAAGGCTTCGTAACTAACACAAGTTTCATTTGAGACGATAATAAGGTTGCGACTTACATGGGATAACTACAAAAGTTAGGCCATAAGTAGGGGTAGTTCATATATGGGGAGAGGACGCTGATTGATAGGGCGACGGGAGGAATTTTGGATGTGGGATTCCACCCTCATAGAGGGCGGGTCGGTCGCGCCTTGTCTAGGTCAAGGGTCACTAGTAACACACTCACCACCAGTTGCAGTGCTTCATAGCTCATCATGCACCATGATAATTGACATAGTTGTTAATGTGAGTTATCAAATCCAATTACGCCCTTTATTAGTTTTTACATTCATTTTGCTGTAATAGTTGAGAATACAGCTTTGACCTAAACCTGCATGAAATTATCAAAATACATTTGTTTGCAAAGAATGAAACGTGCTACTCCTTTAGATAGATAGATAGATAGATAGATAGATAGATAGATAGATAGATAGATAGATAGATTGATTGATTGATTGATAGAATATTTTTTTATTTACCAAAAACGATACAATATATATGTTGAAAAACAGGTCGACAGGTCTCTGGGAGACTGTTAACATTAGTAACCGTTACCTTTAATAACCTGAATAAAATGGTGTAAAGACTTAAATATAATTAGATCCGTCCAACATGTATCCACATAAATACATGTTCTGATATTCTTTCTATTATGCCTATTGTGAGTAATAAAGTGTATATGTGCACGAATAATTTATGTCAAAGATCCTCCTCCAAGCAACGAGGGATCTACTGCCAAGTCAATTATATCTAAACTCATAATAAATATCTATTTTGTGTTGTCTTAATTAGGAGTAGATTCCGTGTACAGTGTGTTATAGCTGAAGGACCTATTTTTACCTTTAACAAGTCCAAGAAATGGGGAGCATAACAAATTAGGGAGGGGTAAATAAGGGGACAGCATAATTATATAAGTGGCCCCTTTAGTTGGCAAATATATATGACAACTTGTAATTGAATGCAGTAAACTTGCTTTTAAAAAAGTGGAACATAATTTGACCTAAAACTATTGCTTGGAATCATTCTGTTTGATATAATGATCAGATCGTCAGGAAATGCACGATTGACAGTTCTACACATTTAGCAAATTATGTATCAGGTATATATACTATTATTTTTTGAATATTGTATGTTCTAAATTGGTATTGTTTGTAATCCAGAGGTAACAAAAGGGAAGTTATAGTCTCTTGAGTAAGTGGTATTGGATCGGGTGGTCTTCCAGTGATCAGAAAATGAAGCTAGTGCGTCCTGAACACAGCCATTTTGGTCAGGCTATGGGATCTGTTCCCAGGATAGGCAATGTGGTAGGGGACAGAGCGTCTCCGTATATTACATGGGTTTTTATCCTTGCTTGTGTTTTTTTTTGGATTGTACGCTGCAAGAAGAGTATATTTATTCCTGGGATGCACTCTGTCGAAATCTCATATACAAATCTTAATTTTTTTATCGAAAATTGCAAGAATGCTTCTTGCTGGGAAAGATGCTGGGAAAGATGGGAACCTGGGGTTTGTAAACCACATAGCCATTTTCATGAAATCTCTGTTTAATATTCCATGCTGAACATAACATGTTTTCTATTGCTTTTAGACTGTACCATTAGCCCCATAATTCTATGCAAATCAAGATTCAAAATGGCGGCTCTGCAAGTCCCCTATTCAAATGAATATGCTTTCATACAATAATAATTGTGTTCTCAGGAATTCAATAAGGTATTCAATAGTACTTGGTAGATTTCTAAGCATAGTTTTCCTGTTCAATTTTATATGATGTTAAAGAATAAAATATAAAAGAATACTAGGGTTCACACTCTAAGTATGTTGAGCATTTAATCCTTGTTATAAAAAGCTTTATATTAAACACCTAGCGGCATTAATTGTTTAACTAATATGGATTTAGGACTTTTTAGTAATTTATGAATTGGCAAAGTGTCAAGTATGAAGGTTTGAAATGTTGCCAATATCCTCTGGTGCAATAAGTATACCCTAATTCTTATCCAAATAAAATAAACTAAGAAACTATTTCTTTCTGAATGTTTTATTCCGTGCAATCTTCATTGTTATGTACAGCTTGCTATATGTAATAGATTCCGATATGAATTCTTCATTCCACAACTATCACAAACATTACACACATATCATACGTATATATTATCTATACACATTCCATTACATCAATTGAGGTAGACTGCATAAACTAGCGATTATATAATCTAATCACCATGGAATGTACCAGTGTTGGGTTATAATTAATATAAACATAGAATGTATATAAATTTACTAACTATTTCTATCACAGAGCATTTTGAATTAGAGTTCATTGTAAAATCATATTTAATTTGAACACTGCTGGTGGGATGTGAATAAATATACATGTTGTCCATTTATTCAGAAATAACTGTTCCTGATTGGACCAGAGGTCTGTGTGTATATGTCCTTGATTCTGTATCATAATGCATATTCCATGCATAGTCACATGACCTGTGCACAAGTCCTCTTACTTCTTTCACAGTGTCTCTGACAGAGGAGGAATTTTTAGTGGATGCTGTGTCCTTTACTCCACTTTTTTCATAAATACCTTGAAGATCTTCCGCAGAAAATCTGGCTCTTCTGATGTATAACTTGCATTTCTTTTTTAGAACTCTGTCAATTTGAGATTTAATATGAGGGCGTGAGAGAAGTGCTGCCTCCCATGACCTCTGCCCCAAACCCTGGGTCATGGAAGCAAAGACTGCAACTTTAGTCTTCCTCTCTGGAGGTTGCACTGCCACCTCATACACAGCAGGGACATTCATATCATTGAACAGATAGCAACGTTTGTATCCTGGATGGTGACTGGAGCGCTCCTCCCAGTACTCCTTCTGGTCTTTAGGAGCTTTGCTTGCCATTGCTTCTCTCCAGTGGGACCAGCGAAGGTTCGCCAAAACCAAGTCCTTCCTTGCTGTTCTTTCCCTCAGAACACGTTCTGCACATTTCTTGGATATCCTCTGGAAAATACACCAAAGTCAACTGTTAATCTATGGTTACTTACTCAGGTGTAAAGTTTGGTATTCTGAACCAGGTAGCGTGCTGGGCAACCTGGTCATATAATATATTTTAGAGACATACAACAAAGTAAAGTAGTGCCACCACTGTCAACAACATTGTGTCAGTGTATTGACGCTGCAGAAATGATAGAATTGGTAAAGATAAGGTTAATGTTAAGGGTTATTGGTAGCTATATTGTTGCATCAGCAACACGAACTACTTCAGCAAATAGAGAACTAATTTTCTAGCTTTTACATGTGAAATTTCATCAACTTGTCATCACTTGGGACATTAACTCCATAGACAATGCACTGATGCAAAATCATATCGGTCCAAAATAGCAAACATCGCCAACAGGTTTGCCAACAGGGGCCAAACTGATTCAATCTTTTGTATTGGATGTTCATCAACCATATTCTAATAGTAAATTTGTTTCTGAAAGGATTTCAAATAAAAGCTTTCAACATCGGAGAAGATATATTAATCTAAAGTAAGAAACTTTGCTCACCTTTCTGCCTGAGATCCTTTTCACTGCAGGAGTATCATCGCTAGGTTTAGGTCTCCTTGACATAGGATGAGCCTTGGAGCGAGTGTAGGTCACTGCTCCAGTCTTCCGTCTCTTCCTGCTGGGTTCAGAAGATCCAGATCCTGCAGAAGGACTGCTGGAATAATCTGAATCAGGTGAAGGGGACCTTGCCCTTTTGGTACCTCCAGACGACGTGCTTGTGCCTGGTGTTGGGGGAAGACTACCATCGGTTCCTGCCTTCAAAGTCCCAAACATTCTTTCCAAGTCTGCTTTCATGCCGCCAGTGTTCTGGTCTCTAATTTGCTGCTCAAAAGCCTATTTTGAGAAAGACAATTAAACTTTTAATAAATATTCCAGTTTACAATGTTAAAATTCAATGTTACAATGTTCAAATTCAATGTTACAATGATTTTTATATGTATTTTACTGAAGAGATTCGAAATATCATGTTGCAGCAAGTACACATTGAGCATAGAGAGCTTGGGGAAATTCCGTAAATCTCATAATGGACTTCAATCCTAATGGATAGTGCAGGTCAAAAGTCCAAGAGTGAATTCGTTCTTAGATTGAGTCTTACCTCCACATATTCAACGCCCTGTTCCCGGTAGCAGATGACCATCATCATTTCTGTTATACTGAGTAGATCATCCAACTTCAGGTGCTTACCTCCTGTGGTGTCCGCTAGATGGCGGTAGAAGTCGTCAGATCTGCGGTTGTTGAGGCATTGTACTGCATATATGCGCACACCCTATTGTAAGGAAAATAATAACATCTTCAACTATTCCATTTAGCTTTAACACATCATTAGGCAAAGCCACTTAATTCAAATTGTGATTGATTGATTATTGTTTATTTATGAAGGAAAATATCCGTCAATTATGTGCTGAATAATAATACTACACATTTACAAACATAAAAGAAAACCTACCATTTCGTTAGCAAGGCGCTCAGTCTCGACCCTCCAATTTATTTTCCTCTTATTCAGCCTGTAGTTAGGTTCATGTGGAATGGCGTCGCCAATCATCACCAACGACCTCTGCGTCCCTGGTTGCCATGACAACTTCTCTCTCACTTCCCTCAGAACCAGTTCGTAGCACTCTTCAAAATCTCCTCCTCCAGTGGGGGAAACTTCCTTGACAAATTTACACAATTCAGCGACATCGCTGGTGAAATCTATGTGCTTGGTGACATAATTCCTAGCTCTGTCGCAGTAATCGCCATGAGCGAAGACAGCGATTTTGAGGGCAGGAATATCAGCACACAGGCGTTCTATCACATGGGAAATGTTGACCCTGACTTGAGGCAAACAGGACCCCATGGATCCAGTGGTGTCAAATGAGAAGACGATCTCAATTGGGCCTCCGGGAGGCATAGGGCATTGCTGGGGCAACCTCCATTTCCCTGCAAAATAACGAGATTTTCATAATTATAGATTCCCACATAGACTCACCTGAAGGGGCGTGGCTCAGAATAACCCTCGCTCAAATCTAAGAGTACAAACAGTCTGATCTTTAATGGGTTTTAAACTTGTATAAATATATGTACCAATGTTCAGAACGTTGTATTCCCGAGGTTTGGAAGGCTCTATAGTCATATATGAATCCATGTAACAAATTTCGGGACATTGTTTTAAATATGTCCTTACGTTTTGAAGGCATTTGTGTGGAGTACATCAACGATCCTATAGCTACGTGTGTAGCTATAGGATCGTTGAGTACATTTAGTAACTTAACTGGTAATTACCCATTGAGATATAGGCTAGAAATGTTGCAAAGTTATTGTTGAAAAATATTTAAAAAATGACGATCTATACATTAATACTATTAGAGAACCACTAGGCCTACATGGGATAAAGACTGTGCTTACCTTTATATAGATATGTAATTATCTTCTGTATAAAAGGCTATAGTTGCGCTTATGTTTTAACTTCAGGTTACAATGAGTAGTAACAAAAAGAACTGTGAAACTCTCATACTTATTATCAAAAGGACATGGACTTTGAATATAATTAATTCTTCTTCACACTTTGATTTAAGGATATCCATATTTTATGTAATTCACATCTTTTGTTAAGGGCTACCTGGTAGATCTCCATCGGAGAGGGAGTACTGGCCCTATTCTTTGATTTATATAATGTATATGTATAAGTTACGGAATAAAAGTTGTATAATAATAATAATAAACATGGGCTTCAGAAGTTGATGTGGTTGTGGCGGGAGACGGGGAGATCCCGGCCTATATAGATCGCTGCCTCCAATGCGTCATCACTACGTCACAAATAAACATCTAGGGCTTCCCCGGCATGCCCGGGCCGGTCGTCTATAGTCCATCATAACCAACACAGATCCCCCTTCTATTAAACTTAAACATAGTCTTGAACCTTTATTATGTGTTTGTCTACATTTCTTATCACCTTCTACATTAGGACACATACTTTTTGTATAATTACTTATAAATAACGACACAGTTTGTGTAAAGGACAACAGTGGTATTTTAGGGAAATACCATTTCATGGTTGTGTCGACAGACCATAAACAAGAATCTGTGACGTCAGGGTACTCGTGGAGCGGAACATGTTGAGGCTTGCACAAAACACTGGCACCACCATCGGCCAGTATTCGTACTATTAAACATCATCACTCTGATGTTGATCCTGTTATTGAATGAAATAATGTCTAAACTACGTCTCATTTCATTACATCCAGTGGCACTGCTTACTGGTTATTTAATGTGGTTCATAAGTACCCGACCAGCATTGAAGGTCACAGATGTTTAAAGTTTATATTTCATTTATTTATAGATCTTCCACAAATATGGTGGAAAGTATGGATGGAGCCCGGTATATAGACATTGGAGACTGTAATAGAGGTTATATAGAATTTATATTTTCTAAGTAACAAATGCACACACTTAACATTAATTACATTGTATAGAGAAATACATTATTAGATTCATAATTTCCTTTTTATTCGCTTCCATATTACTCGATACTTGTAGAAAAGCTCTTGGAAATTAACACAAACTGACATTTGATAATAACTATACACATGGTACCATCACAGATTATGCTCATGAAAGGAATTCGACTTGTGGGCCCATTTTCTAAGCCTCCCGACAGAACTGCTAACTAGAAACGTTTGTTAAATACATTTGATTTAAGATATGATGACATGGTAGAGAACCTTTACTTGATATTTTATTTATTAATAAGTATGGGTCCTTACGTGCAGGCAAAAAGAAATATTCTGTTGTATGAGTGGTATATTTTAATTTGGACAGATGTGTCGCTTTTTTTATTTCATTTAAGGCCTATCACATTTTAAAAGACAAGATACATGAGAAAACATGATAAAAGGAAAGACGCAAACTACTTTTACTCGGGTGTTTTCATACGTTACCTGAAGCATAACTGCTGAAGTATAATTGCTAAAGTATTACTATAATCTACATCAAAAGAGAAAAAACAACAAATAAAAAGTACAGAGCATATAAATTTGAAAATATCGACAGAAAGTATCCCTAACAAGTGTCATCTAGGGTGTCTTATGCCCTAAAATATTGCCCAGAGTCATCTTATTTGACCAGTATTTATTACCTGGTGAGATCTGAGCATTAAATGAAACCTATCTTAGGCAGTCATAATCCGGAAAAAAAGAAACAAATAGACATACAACCATAATGATACATTGGTCGCTTAACAATGACAAGTTACCAAAATACAGAAAAATAACAAATATAATAGAGAAAGACCCAAATTGTTTGTATATCATGTTTCAATCCAAAATGTTGAACTTTTCCAAAAATGTCAGATTTCCAATGGCGGCCATGCCTAACATGATTTTAAATATCACCAGTGTGCTGGCCATACCTGAAAACCCCATCGTAGACACCAAGTTCATCCATTTCCTATGTTTTGATCAAAAGTTACATTGACGTTTTGCTTGGCACTTTCCCTATGGCAACCGTTTTGGAAAATGGCTATTATCCCCAATTTCCCAATGATAATTTTTTCTACATTTTTAGTACGTTAATACAGGGCCCATGTGGGAAAGCACGGTGAAAACCGCATTTCTGTTTTTTTAACTTTTGCGCTTTTTTTTTAGCTAGATTGCTAATGCTACATGGAAATAGTTCGCTGGTCATGAGCAATCAACTCTGAAACTCTGTAGCTAATTTACGTACAAATCAAGATCCAGGCACTCAACGGAAGAACTAACTTAGAAGGTTGAATTAGCGCATTGTAATAAGACCAAATACAATAAAAGAATTCTTGAATTGAATTGAATTGAATCACATTTCAGCCAATTTGCTTAACTGTGGCGAAAAATGGTACAATATTCTTTTTTTAAAAGAGAAAAAGTCGCCATAAGGCCATGTTAGGAGGCAGTTAGCCATATGGAACGCCGTTATCTCTTATATATCGACCATGTCATGCTTGGTAGCTGATGCAATAGAGGGATTCTAGTGGACTATTTTTCTGTTATTTCCCAATAGATTATTGGCGAATAGAAAATCTATTGGTAGCCTAACGCAATTGGTACAACCATTTTCAGCATGGTCAATAGCGGGCAATAGTGGTCAATGAGCCGCCAACAACAATATATTGGTCTAAAGATATAAAAACGCTTTGATTCTTCGGCAAATGACGAACACTGAAAGCCTTCTGTGATAAAGGACTTGCCTTGGGTTGTCACTCATTTCCCTGACCTGCCCCACGATGGCAAGTATAGATAGATCTATAGATCTATAGACCGACCAACAACACCTCCACTCTATAGGGGAGTTGCATGTGCCACTGCGCATGTCTATAACAGTGCATGCTGGGATGGATTCTAATGTAATTTGACATACAAATAATATTTGCCAACATTTTTATCGAAAAAGAATGTTGTCACCAATATCATAGCTTCTATAAATCATCTATGAAGACCAAATGCATGATGGGAAAGATGGGAACTTGTGCCATGGAAACATGCATAACACATGGCTATTGACTTTAGAGTATCTTGCTAATAGTGGAGAAGCCCTACCACTAATCCACATGATTAAACCCCTGATCAGATCCAATGCATATGTATAGCAGTCAATGTACAATTTGTTTTCACCAGTACTCTCAAATAACCCGAATATAACACAGAAATAAGGTTCAAAATACAGTTCAGAGTAACTGAAAAGATATCTTAAGACAACACAGTACCAGATGGACTCAGATATACCAAGTATTTATCACATTTCTGCCTTATCTAGCTGAATGTACTAATTGTGTAGAGCTGCCCATTGTACATTTTCCGACGATCTGACCCATGTTCGGGTGCAGTTGGGCATATGGGACGCCGTTATCTCTTATCTAAAGAATACATATGGATTATAACGATAACAAGAATGTCTCATATCTCTCTACCATTAGATGACTGACATGCGTGAGTCCATAAACATAACCTCCTGGGTACGGATATACACACAAGTAAGTCCAGCATTTGTTTTTCCTCCGTTTGATTATGTTATTATCATATACATGTCCAATTGTAATTATTACAAAGCCGCATTGTATAATTGCCTGTATCGTCTATGCATGTCAATCTATTTTACCTTCTGTACATCTCAATAGAAGGTCAATGGAAATTTGACCCGTAATCGTCTATTGTTGAAACGGATAGATCTAGCTCGTACGACAATTTTATCAGAACTGGTGGAGTGGAAGGTTCTGAGACCGAAAGCTCCAATAAGTCGGGTTGCTTGCCTTTTATTTTACAGTCTAGGCCCGAAGTTGGGAGAGTCCCTCCAAATGAAGTGCCATTATAATTCAATTAAGACCGCAACATTTTATTATAATCCCATTAGAACGCCGATTCCTAGGCCAGGAAACCGATTAGCGAAGTGGGCGTCTAATCACTGACATACCATTCTTATCTGATCTGAGGGTTTGGCCCTAGAGTGTTAATGTCCCATCTTGGGTGGTGCAATAGACGATTTGCAGTTCTCACGGCACATCTCTATTACAGTGCATCCTGGGATGGATTCAGTTAAAAGCTGACATGCAAATATTTAGCAACATTCTTATTAAAAATTGCAAAAGTGTTTTCGCCAATATCAATGCTTGTGTAATTGATCTATACAAACAAATGCATGATGGGAAAGGTGAAGAAAGCTTTCTTTATGAAAACATGTAAAACACATGGTTATTTACATGCATAGGTTATTATTAAATAATCCAGGTGTAATATAACATGTTTTCTATAGCTATTACACTGACTTATGATTCCATGCGAATCAAGATTCAAGATGCATATCCCCTATTGGCACAGTGTACAACATATAGAGAGGGAGCAGGAGAAAGAGAGCAGCAGGGAGACCTATATGGGTCAGATTTTCAGAAAATTGGCAGCTGTACACATTTAGTAAATTCTGCTAAATTAGGCTGCAATTTGGTCAATACTAGGTAAATTCGAGTATATTCGAGTAACTTTATTTTCGTCTAAAATTTGGGTTATTCGAGAAGATTGGCAAAGTTGAATTGTACATTTTCTGAAAGTCTGACCCATATAGTCCATGCGACGGACCCTACCCAGCAGTGGGTCTACGGAGAGACCAAGAACTGAACTTTGAGATGTCCAGGTCAGATGTCAGTTTTCAGTGAAAGTCGAGTTAATTAGTGAACTTACAGTCACTGCGCACTTATGTGAATGAGGTGCGCTCCCATAACACTCTTGTTATCTAGAGATTAGTACGGAAGCCTCTGTACATTGACCGAGGTGTCACTAGTCTTACTAAAGTGTTACATGATATAGGTTCACTAATACATACACTAACTACATGTATGATAGTATTTAAAGGTGTTGTCTACTCTAGTCTAGTTGCAATCAACACTAGTAGTTTACATTCGTTACCGTATCCAATAATATTAATCCGACAATCAGTTTGATAAAATTGGGGAGGATTTTACCAACTTATTTTTTATGGCCTCAAAACACTTCAAATTATCCACTTCTGGTCAGGGTCGAATCCCCATTATTAGGGAGATTTAGCAACCACAACGCACCAACACAACACTAATACACTATTGCAACAACACTATTACACCAACACAAAAATAATCGACTAACTATTAGTACATTATTACCGCTGTGGGGATATCTCGAGAGGCCTGCAATGCAGATGCCCTCGGCCTAGCGACTCTCGAGATATCCCCACAGCGGTAGTAATGTACAAATAGTTAGTGGATGCGTTAGTTTTGTGTTAGTGCCCTGTGGTTGCTAAATCTTCCTAATGTGTAAGGTATACAACTTTAGGCCCCACGTTCTCTGTGGGACCGATCATATGATTCCGTAAGAGGGTAACCCTTTTATTAGGCAAAACAAAAAATAGTCATTTTCCTTTAATCTAGCAGTAAACTAGGTAGGGGGGGGTAAATCTTATTTTGTAATTATCTATTTTAGGGAATCACCATCCAGGAAGTGAAAACAAATATTTTCTGTCTATCTCATAACATTATATGTTGTTCTAAACATGAGAAATGTACATTTCAAGAGGTTTCCAGTTTTGAAGACTTGTTTTTCAGCTTTATTTAGTTTTTTGGCAAACCAATCATTTAAAAAATACTAGGGAAGATCAACATATGTTTACATGGGGGCAGGTTTTTCTTGGTAAGGCGGTGGCGAGGCGGGGGGGGGGGGTGTAAATTAATTGGAAACAGTCCTGTTTCTTGTTTGCCCTTATCAGTCGCTATAACGTAGACATCACTGACACCAACGTTTTTTTGTTGAATTTTATTGAGTCACATATTCATGTTACTCTCATGGAACCCATTTGAAAAAATCTTCTTGTTCCTTAGGCGCGGTTCATGAGTGTGTTTTTGTCATAGGCCAATGGGAAGTTTTGCATGGCCTGTGTTTGTAATAATTCTTGTAATAATTCTTATAACAATTCTTGTAGTAATTCTTGTAGTAATTCTTGTAATAATTCTTGTAATAATTCTTGTAATAATTCTTGTAATAATTCTTGTAATAATTCTTGTAATAATTCTTGTAATAATTCTTGTTATAATTCTTGTAATAATTCTTGTAGTAATTCTTGTAATGATTCTTGTAGTAATTCTTGTAATAATTCTTGTAATAATTCTTGTTATAATTCTTGTAATAATTCTTGTAATAATTCTTATAACAATTCTTGTAGTAATTCTTGTAATAATTCTTGTAATAATTCTTATAACAATTCTTGTAGTAATCATTGTAATAATTATTGTAATAATTCTTATAACAATTCTTGTAGTAATTATTGTAATGATTCTTGTAATAATTCTTGTAATAATTCTTGTTATAATTCTTATAATAATTTGATGGAAATTCTTGTTATAATTTGATGGAAATTTGTTTTTAAAGGAGAAGAAAGAAAAGAATAAGAAGCATGGGGTGTTGTACGTGTTGTTTGTATAAACCCTGGAGCTATGCTGAGGAGGCGGTGGCGGCGCAGATGATCAAGGAGGACGCAGAGCAGCGGTGTGGAGGATGCTGCGGTAAATGTAGCCCCAGGACCTACAGCAGGCCCGCCATGTTTGGCATGAGTTCTCCACCCTCTTTGTACATAAGGCTCAGATTTTCAGAAAATGTACAATTCGCCATTACCAATCCTCCCTTAAGACAGAAATGAGCTTCAAAATGCCGTTTAACATAACAAAACATAATTATACTTTAAATCAATGCGATACCAAATATACTCAAATATACCCGGCATTCTTCATTTTTCAGCCAAATTTAGCAGAATTTACTGAATGTGTAGAGCTGTCAATTGTACATTTTCTGAAAATCTGACCCATATGTTGTATAAATCGCACCTACTTTTATCTTTATTATTGTGATGTGTTAAGGAGAAATGAGCCACAAGTCAAAAAAACGGATTTTGAGATATCATCATATTAGAAAATATAAGAACAAGCCGATTCTAATGATGGTACACACTATATTATTATATTATTATATTATTATATTATTATAATATCTATTATGTGTTTCTATATTTTAAGTTTGATATTCTAAGTTTTGAAAGTAGCTGAATATACTCTATAGGATGAGCTAAGAAAAGTATGGAAATATTTGATATACGGTCTTGAAAGATTTGGTACATGTATTCGCACAACTTGGAGCATTAGATAAACTAAAGATGAAAGCATTTGTATGAAGAGATCTTGTCAATCAATTGTGCGACTTGTGACTCATTTTTGGTGTGGAGAATAGCCCCAGGACCTACAGCAGGGCCGCCATGCCTTGTGTGAGTTATCCACCCATCGTGTAAAATAATGTGATGTGTTTCAGGGAAATGAGTCACAAATCGCGCAGAATTTGTATTTTTCCGGTGTTTAGTAATTGAGGTCGTATGAATACATGTACCAGGTGTGGAGAAAGTTTAATAAATTGATCCTGCGTTTCTAATGAAATATATTCAGCTACTTTACTAGTAATTGTCCGACCAGAAATATTGCTGACTTTTATTTTCAAAAAGAGAAAAATCAAACATAAAATCCAGAAATTCTTGTCACCTGTCCTAATGTTTACCATCATTAGAATCGGCTTGATCTCACTTTTTTAAATATGATGATATCTCAAAATTAATTCGTTTGCCACTTGTGACTCATATTACTGGAACACATCACAGATAGGGAGGTTCCGCAAGCAAACGTATAGGTATCTTATTTATCTCTGTAACTTTTTGTATGAATTACGTCGCAATTTTATATTATAAACAGATAAATTGTGAGAGGAAATATTTTGCTTGATATGCTTCGTTACTTTTTTCCCAATTGCAATTGTGCTTTGAGAAATAAGATCTTATTTCTCAAAGCACAATTGCAATAGTCCTTCAGTTGGGAAAAGAGGGTTGCATAACAAGTTACAACATCACATCTGCCAGGAGGCCCTTAGATTATATAAACATAAATGTACAATACATATAATAACATACATGGCGGGACGTAACGTAACATATCAAGCAAAATATTTCTCTCGCAATTCATATATTTCTTGCCTACACAGGCTTTGATGGGTTGCATGATATGCATGATCACGATTGGTCCCATAGTGGGAGGCAACAGCAGTTCACTGGGCAGATTCACAGAGGCTCTCCAATCATCCAAGACAACATGTACCACAGTATCTTCCCAGTTCGTAGGTAAGTATAGAACAGAAATAAGTCCTGCATGTTAGCATAATAGAAACAGATTGCAGATGCAAGATATACGGCTAACACAGATCTATGCGGCTAACACAGGTGATTTTCATGAATAATCTTTCCCCGTTCCCCTCAATTACCATGAGCAGAATGAGGACTACAGTCTCTTAAAATGGTTGTATATAGTGGAATGCAAGATACGATAAGACAGAGTTGCGAGGGCTCTAAGAGCGGATTAATACACACTCGTACACTCTCCCGCGCACCGTACCCGTGCGATACGGAGCGGCGAGTTTTTTCGTCTTCAGTGTGACGATTTTTGTCTACCGAGCACCGCGAACGCTACTGGTGAGCTGTGGTGACGAAATTGCCTGAACTTCTGAGACGAAAAACGGTCATTTGAATCACGGAGACGAAATATGATATGCTCCGTATTCGCGCTCCGTTTTTCGTATTGAGTTTTGGATTTTGGAAGCTTACCTATAAGTGATCCGTTTTAGGAAAATGAGTCATAAGTCGCAAAATATGGATTTTGAGTTATCACCACATTTGAAAAGATGAGATCAAGCCGATTCCAATGATAGTAAACAGTCTAATAATCTAATAAGTATTTCTAGATTTTAAGTTTGATATTTCTATTTTTGAAAAAAAAAATTGTAATATTTCTGGGAGGCAATAACCAGTTAAGTAACTGAATATACTGCATATGTGGACCTTTAAAACGAAACGATATATTATGTATGATGTCCTGAAATTTGATACATCGATTGATACAACAATAAGTGATACACACTCCAAAAATCAGAAAATTCCAATAAAGCAATCTTGTAAAATAAACACTTTGAAAAATATAATTTTTGCGACTTATGACTCATTTTCCTGAAACGTTCTTACTTATTTCAGATATAAATGACACTCACCTCCTAACATCTGTGCCTTGTTCTGAACTCACTAACCACTGTTTAGGGTTTGCATTTCGCTTTAAAACTGAACCCACACTGTCATTGTGTGGGTGAGCGAAATGAGGTGTGAAAATGAAGTGTCCCATGAGGTGTGTGCGACATTGAGGTTGAATACATGCACTCCTACATTGTAGTACATTTTCCCCACATAAGCCACAAAATCATGTTGGTCTATTACAATAGATATAAATATTCCCTGCTCTTCCTCTCCTTTCCCGCCCATCTCTTTCTTACTTACTTTCAATTGCAATCCTCCTGTCTGCCTCTCCCCCTCTTTCTCTTTCTGTTCTCTATCTTTCTGTTCTGACACAGTATTAGCATTCAGATTGATTAGTTGAGGCCATGTTGATAGCTGATTCAGTATAGTATAATGGTTAAAGCACTTGATTGTAAATCACAAGGTTGCTAGATCGAACCCAAGCATGGGCAAGTTTTTTTTCTCTGCTTTGTCACATTGTAATGGGTGAGTGCACACTCCTTCACGCACTGCCGCACTCCAGATGCGCCAGATGCGCCAACTCTTAACGCACCACCGCACACCGGGGATTAAGAGATTTAGCTTTCCCAGGTTATTATTTACCTCGCCGAATACGCTGAGACGAAAAAAATCGTATCAAAAGTGGGTACAAGAAATTCGTATTCATTTTCGTATCGCGCGGATACGTTGCGCGGGACAGTGTATATAGTGCAATGCACCCCAAGTACAGCGTACATTAGTGAGTGAGATTGGTTGCTTTACACCCTTATCAACACATTTAAGAGTGTTTTATCAAGGGCGGGAGAGCTGAGAGGGAGGCAGTTTATGATCATACCCAGGAAAAAGAGATAGAGAAGGAAGAGAGAGAAACAGAGAAAAGAGACAGAAAGGCACTTTATGGTCATACCCAGGACCATACAGCGTACATGTATGCATGCCTTATTGTAATATCTTTGTATTGAATGATGATTGCTGTATAAACATATATACGGAATAAAAGAATGACAAATGATTGCATGTTGCAGGTAACACGACGTGCCAGGGGGGCAGCATGCCGTGCCTTGTTCTTACTGCTACCTACCAATCCTCCACAGGGACAACCACAGGTGTCATCATGAACAAAATACAAAATTTGAAATTGGTAAGAATCTTTCCTAGTGTTTTCCCTGTGCAATAATAATATATTGTTATTTCCATATCACATCTAAATACATCTCAATATATGGGATCATATATAGGATCATAACTGGGTCAAACTGTCATGTGACCGACATACATCATGGCTTGTTCCTTTCATTGTTCTTAGTAGTATATATATATATATATATACCAAATTCCAAGACTGTATGCTACTTTACTAGTAAATTTCTATCCAGAAAAAATCAACTTTCTTTTTCAAAACTAAAAATTAAAATATAGAAATAGTTATTAAATGTCATACCGTTTACTGTCATTGGAAACTGCCTGATCTGATTTTTTCAGATATGATGGTATCTCAAATTCTTTTTTTCTGCGACTTGTGACCCATTTTTTTATAACACATCACAAATGTATACATTGGCTTTTAATTGCACTAAAAAGAGTTTTCTTACTTGCAGGATCAACCCTGCATGGTGTACAAGGGAGGTTGCAGTAACGGGAAGGCAAAAGCTGACCGCTACAACAGGGAGTATGGCACGCCGGGCAAGACATTCACATGCTCCTACTATAAGTACAACACCAAGCGGGCCATGCTGGGCGTACCTATAGGCGATATCGCGGCGGGTGCAGTAATCATCGCAATAGGCATTCTGATGGGACTAATCGGTATGGCAATACTCATTAGCGTGTGGTGTGTGTGCGGGTGCTCGTATGCGTGCATGCATGACCCACCGCAGTATATTGTAGAGGCCGCCAAGACAAGGAACTCTGGTGGTGGTATTGTTGTAATCTCTTAACGAGAAGGTCTTCATAAATGTCACAGAAAAATGAGTCACAAGTCGCAAACAATTTTTTTGAGATACCATCATATTTGAAAAGATGAGGTCAATCCGATTCTAATGATAGTAAACATTAGTACGGATAAAAAGTATTTATATGCTTTCAGTTTGATATTTTTATTGTTGAAAACAAGTTTGCAATATGTGTGAGTGGATAGTTACTTAGAAATGTGAGGATATATTAAGTAAACTTGGAATATAGTACATGTATTCATGCACCTCAAGAACTAGACAACCCGAAAATGAAAGCATTCCAACAGGGAGATCTTGTGGATAAACCACTTTGAAAAATATCAACTTTGCGACTTGTGACTCATTTTCATGTAACACGTCACATTTGATTTCTGCGCTGTCACAGCGATCAATACTCAGGAAATTTGAAAGAAAGAAATTAGATTAATGGATTAAATGTATCCAGTATAGGCCAGAACCGGGATTTTCTGGCCCTGTAGGGCCGATTATGTAATACCATTCGCCGAATGGTATTATGTATAACAGGGCATTACAGCACCACGGCCGAGTGCACTGTCACACCTAACCAAAACCATGTGTTTCATCATTGAGCATCCCCCTCTCTCCCTTCTCTCCCCCTCTTAATACCTGGCCTCTCTCCCTCCCTTGTATAAGAATCCACCCACTCACAGTCACATCACAAATACAAAGTTGTGATATCTTTCCTCATAGTTGTCACACATTGATGAAATCAAGATGAGAATAGTTCTTATGGCTAGGAGAATACTTTAAAAAAATATTTAGTTAGTATATTTCACAATTTAAAAAAAAGTTTAAAGATGAGTGGACCACCTGCTGATTGATACTGACACCACTTGCAGATGGGTACTAATTGATATAATATATTTATGTTAGGGATTAGAGTCAAGGAACACTTCGCCGTACCGATATGCCCATCCCGGATGGAGCTAGAACTGTATCCATATATTCCGTCTGGTGTTACAAGAACCTAATTTGATATATGACTTATACACTGTTCAATTGTATTTTTACTGTTTACGTGCAATTAAACAACTAGTAAGAAACGTGTTTTAGTTATATCTACAAATATGCATATATATGCTATACAATTACAAGTATATATATATATATATATAAAACTTTTATTCACGATTTTCATACATTCATATAAATCATCACGAAGGGGGCGTGAGTCCTCACAATAGTGCTCTTCCTGGAAGCCCCAAAACAAAAGTTACAAATGCTTGAAAGTGAGCCTTAAGCTAACAAATAGTTTTACTTAAATAATCTATACCTTAATAGTTAAACCGTTTTTAGCTGAAAATAGTCAATGTCCGAAAGTCATGAGTGGAGTCTTATATTTAAGTGGAGGTCCGTGTAATGTTTTGATCAATGCAATTATAGTTTTATCATTAATGCATGACTTATTCAAATCGATCAAGATTTGGTGTAAAGTTTATCTTTTCATTTAAACGAGGAGATGCATTGGTGAATCATTGCAGTCTTGTTTGCTGATGTTGAAGTGTCCTCTTCTAAACAATAAGTGCTGTCGAGAGACCTTTTTAATCTTACATTTATGATGATATATTTAGTTGGGAGGAATTGTTAGTTCCTCAGGAACCAAAATTTATTAGTTACAACTGGAGTTAAACATTAAACGTCAACCCCCCTTGTACTAGTGAGTTGTTACAGTGTGGAATAATCATTTTTCTTTGTTGAGAATTTTGATAATATAACTTGGTACCTTCAGCTTTGCTCCATTTGTAAGCAAATAATGTGAACTTCTGGACCTGTACTGGACCATTATTCAATTCCCCTACCTTTACTAGAAGGGAAATTTAAATTAAAATATATTTCAATTTTTTGAAGTGACAGGTAAATTGTGATAAAGCAACAAGATAACGATAGGTATTCCCCATCCATTCCCATCGGATAAACCGATTTTTCCGATGTCTCGGTCTTGTTCATAAGTCTTACATGCTTATTTTGCCCCCCACCCCCCTTCCCCTTATAGTTTCCCACATCAACATGTTCATACAGTTCATACAGTCATAGGAAGATATTAATATTAAAATATATAAGTAGAATGAATATACCACACACATATGTTTTTTCAGATGAATACAAATGCTGGTCATAGGCCTCCTTAACACATAGCGATATCACATCACACAACCGCTGATATTGTTATGTCAGCATGTCAGTCAAGAGAAGAGGGGGCGTACCCTTCAGTGCTCCCAACCAATATATATATATATCGTATTTTTATTCTGAATTCATATACTACATCGTTCCAGAAGAGGATGCCAGCCTCTCAATTTGAGGTCTTCCTGGTGGATCCTATGTTTATATACCAGTTAAGCGGACTGAACATGATAACGCGATGTAACACAGTTAGACAGTTAAAATACATGTATACAAATACAATAATAAATCTAGAAATCCCTGGCTCATTTCGATTAACGAATTAATTTTAAATGTATTATTGTTCACGTTATTTGCAAAAGTTGCCATGATTTTTCGACTGTTGAAGTTAAAATGTCTTGTCGGATTTCTCTAATTTTACGTAGTTATTATTGTCTAATTGAGCCTGTCCCCCCTCCCCTCCCTCCCCAAGTTTTTCCAACAATAAACCCCAAATTCACATACAATACATGTCTTGTCAAAATTGAATTTTGACAATATAAAATATATGTTCTTAATAAATAATATTCATCGATGTATCGATCTTAACAATAAGGACTTGCATGCCTTTTATAACAATGTTAGTTTACTATACAATAGGGTTTAGTATAACCCTGGCTCTATACATCAGTTCCGACTCTCTCTCCCGCGATACTTGTGACAAAAGTTCCCGATAGTAACGATTTAACCGAGTATCATCGCAGTATCAGCGATGCATTACAATCGCCGCATTATCGGCGATGCATATCGGTCATCTGACCATTGACCCAGACATTTATATACAAGCATCTTACTTTACCTTGATACACTATAGTTAATGTTTTCTAAATCGAGTATGTGGGGGTCTGGCTTATGAACGGGGCCCGGTTTATAAACGGGAAAAACGGTATTTAAACAATTATAGTCGTACCCTGTGAAATATATCTTTTGTACTTGGACTCTGTGAGATTATCATTGAATGAAAATAGATCCAATAAAATTTCTTTAAAAAAAATAGTGAGCGGGTACTAAAGTGATATAATCTGCCAGCGGAAAGGGCATTTCTCCCTATACTACTCATGGGCAGTATTGGTTGTTATTATCGCAGCCATGATGTTGTTTAACGCTAGGTGGCCCCACTCAGCCATATGTGACGTGTTCCAGCAAAGTCACAGTCGCAACAAATGGGTTTTGAGATACCAGATGACACGAGCGTCTACCAAAAGGAGGACGCCCTGCTTCAGATGGCGTCTATTGGCCGTCCAAAAAAGTCGTCCTAAAGTCATTGAGCGCAAGGTGCACGCAGTCAGTGTAAAGGCACTGATCCACTGTAAGCCGATTCCCATGCGATTTTGCGCCGCAAAAGGCCCTTTTCCACTGAACAGCGTGATAATTGCACAATAATGGGCTTAGTGAACACAGGCCGGTAGTCTCAGATATATATACTGACACTCGGTCTAAGTCTTTGTAAAGGTAATTATAAAGGAGAATAACGTTTGTGGTTAAGGAATGGGAGGGTTAACTGCTACTCCTCCCAGGGAAAACTGCCAATAACTACTACTGATACCTTAATATAGTTATACCTATACGAACTGCTGGTAGTAGCGGCTCCAGTAACTCGTTCTCTGTAGCATATCGCCATCTCTCCATCTTATCTTCTAAACTGTATTCATCCCCACCGGCTGTGTTGTTTGCTGAGCTCCTGAGGGGGAACCCAACTAGTTCAATCTAACTGGACTCAGCTGCACTTGATGTTTTTATTCTACATGGATTATCGCCATTGCTAAGACTGCGTTATCTATAGTTAGACGCGATTTGATCAGATTCTGGGAGGTTTTTGCTTGCATTTAGAACACTGTGCAATGAGTCTAGTGGGGGGGGGGGGGGTTGTATTTCTTTTACATAATCATGCTAGTGAGATGGGTCAGATCGTCTGAAAATGTACATTTAGTCAAATCGGCTAAATCCTCATAACATAGAGTATGAGACGGAGGTGGGGGAGCAAGTGATTGGAAACCTACTGCGCTAATGGCTTTCCCGACCCTGAAATAACACCTGCACTGTCATTGGGCAGCTATTTCTATAAATCGCAACAATAAAAGTGACTATATGCAGTGTTCCATCATAGCGTCTGCTTATAGCGGCTAATATGCGGTTTGATAGCTATTGATATTGAACAAGTTACCATGTCATATCAACCATATCAATTAAGACTCTTCTCTGACCAGCTCCATTTGTTATTATATTCGGATAGAGAATGCACTGCAAAATGAAACGATGAATATACTGAATACTGAGAAAACAAATGACTTATGACTGACCGCTACATTTTAAAATTGTAGATCTATATCGTGCGTATAATATGCATTACTCGTAGGAACAGAACATAATCAAGAATGAACTGGACGAATAGGAAGACAATGAAGAAGGTGTATTGCCCCTAAATGACTATATATCTAATGGTATAACAAATTGTAAATTGTATATTAATGAGCTTTAAATTTGATGACGTTTCACAAGATCATATTGCTGTTATAATAACTTTCAAAACATGTTAGTTTTGAGTGACGGTAGGCTCGGAAGAACTGTTTATAAAACCGAGAGCAATACCACGTTCCAAGTTAAATCTGAGGAATTAAAATGTATTAGAAAAGCCATGCAGTGGAGTCATACATCATTACAGGACGCGACACAGTAATCACGGCTTTGTAGATAGGGTTTCTGGGATACCAGAATGATTCTGGGGAGTCTATTAGTTTGCATGTAACGATCCAATGAAGTATATATATATGACGACTCTATGAGGCTCCGGGAAAGCTCAAGGACTCCACGTGGTACCTCCAGGTGCCACTAGGGGCTACATGTCCAGGACTGCTGCTATATGCTTATATTAGTTCATTATGTTATAACTAATTATTGGTTAGTGATTGAGCTTCCAGACTTCGACCATCTCTTATGTTATGTATTACTCTAATTTATGACGAAGGTTATACTTATTTGCTCATTGTATTTATTTATATATTCCTCATTCATATGATAACACCTTATGTTACTTGCTATAATATTCATGACCTTTGCATTGAGCTTCATGTATTGTCAGGTTGGGAAAAAAACCCAACCTCACCTCAAGGATTGATCAGGAATAAAACTGGACTTGCAAAGTATTCTTTCTTTACTTTATTCTTTCCGGCGGAGCGATTCAAAACATAGAATATTATTCACCCTAGGCCTTTGAGATGGACATAGTTCTTTCCTCCACTACCCTTGCCAGAGATAAGATTAATATTTACGTGGAGAAGTAACCTATACGATCACAAATATATTATTACCGATAGTATTTAAGCCTGGAAAAGATCCAGAGTCGAAACACAGAAAGTGCAACACTGGCAAATCATCTCACTGGAAAGAACATAGGCAAGATTCACAACATGCGTACTAATAACCTCAATAAAGGAGCAAGCCCAGAGTTGTTAGTAATACAATCAATAAAAACACAACTTTACACTATAGGCAGGCAATCTGGGCACCCAGGGCTCGGTCAAACTGAAGGAAAGCGAAAGTAAAGGCTGGGTTCCACTGGCCGGCTTCTCTTCCCGCTACTCTTCCCGTTTCTTTGTTCGCACTTCTTTAGAAGCGGGAGCAAGCAGCTGAAGCTATACCGGAATGGGTGCTATTGCCCCCCTACTTCCACCGCTACTTCTAATGCTACTCAGAAATGTAAGCAGGCTACATTTTATTTTCACATAGAAATGAACCCATCAAGAAGTGAGAAGTAGCGTAGAGTGGTGCCATTGCCCCGCTTCTGCCCCCGCTACTTCCCGCTACCTCCCGCTACAAAGTAGCGGCGCTTCAAATCAAACATGTTTGATAGAAGCGGGAGCACTCTACGCTTCGAAAACGCTCCAAAAGAAGCGGGAAGTAACGTGGCTTGGTAGCGGGAGCCAATAGCACCCATCCCCGTTACGCTCCCGCTTCTTTCATCAAGAAGCGGGAGCAGTAGCAGGAGAAGTAGCCGACCAGTGGAACGGTGGGTTCCGACCAGTGGAACCCACCGTTCTTGATATCTCAAAATCCAATTTTCGCGACTTGGAACTCGTTTCCCTGAAACACATCACATATAATTTTGAGAAGATTCCAACAAAAAACATCTTGTGAACTAACAACTCTGAACATAATCAATTTTGCGACTTTCACTGGAACACATCACAAATGTTTAAATGTTTGTTATGGTGTAACCATTTACATTCCTATCAATTGTTTCGTACTACTTCCACCGTTTAGTAATGCGGGTCATTGCAGGTGGAACATAGATACAATGATCAATTGCCACTCAAGGATATGTTTTGTTGTTAGATAAAATAGATGAATAGACTTTTCAAGTTATCCCGACCCACGCGTGGATACATTATGCATGTTATCGCTTGTCATAATGTATCTTTCTTCTCCTTTAAAACACTTATATATGTCTAGGTATGATCTGATGAAACGAAACCATGCAGATATATATCAGGCCTGATAGGAGTGTCTGATTGACGGCAACAAAATATGTTTCTTATTTTGAGGCACACGTGCCCGGGTGTATTAATCAAATGGTGGTGGTTCAAAACCGTTAAAACCTCCAAAACACATTCTTACTATTGCATGTAAAGTGCTTTGTAATGATAAGGAATTAGTCTTCTTAAATATCATGTTATTATTGTAGGGTAACTGTAAATTAAAACTTTCAAAATTATGTTATCAGTGTAGGGTAAATGTAAATTAATACTTTCAAAATCATTACCAATTTACGATTCGGTAGCTGAAGAAGTAAGGATGACGCATGAGGTTTTTGAAATTTCTTTTTCTCATACACAGACCCGTTTGTGTTCTCTGAAAATTTCTGAAAATTTGGTAATGTTGCTCATGTTCATTTCCAGTGCGACCGATGATTGCTCACGCGTATAGTAATATGGGTATACATCAGCAGAAATTCATCAGCGATATAATAATCTTTAGACATTTGTGATGTGTTATGCGAAAATGAGTCACAAGTCGCAAAATTGATATTTTTCAAAGTGTTTTCTTCACAAGATCACTTTGTGGGAATGCTCCTATTGGACATATTTAGCTATTTTACTAGTAATCGTCCACTCAGAAATATAACAAACTTTTTTTTCCAAAATAAAAATATCAAACTTAAAGTGTATAAATACATATTATCAATGTCCTACTGTTTACTATCATTAGAATCGGTCTGATCTCATCTCTTCAAATATATGATGATATCTCAAAATCCAATTTTCGCGACTAGTGACTCATTTTTCTGAAACACATTACATATAATTATTAGAACACAAAATATCCTCCTGCATAAGAAACGAGTTGTTGGCACTTAAGTGAAAAGAAAAATATGAATAATCTTTGTTCTTATCACCATGTGAGTTATGGACTATCTGGATCGGATCGTCAGAGAATGCACAATTGGCAGTTCTACACATTTAGTAAATTCTGCTAAATTACACTCTCCCGCGCGCCGTTTTCGTCTTCAGTGTGACGATTTTTGTCTACCGAGCACCACGAACGCTACTGGTGAACTGTGGTGACCAAACTGCGTGAGCTTCTGATACGAAAAACGGTCATTTGAATCACAAAGACGAAATATGATATGCTCTGTATTCACGCTCTGTTTTTTGTATTGAGTTTTGAGAACTACATAGGTGCAGAAATGTCCAAAGAATTTTTAGAAAAAATAAAATTCATTGAATCTCTACAATCGTTGGTGTACATATAGCAGGGTATATGAGCATAATGCATGTGAAGTTTGGGAAGGCTGGGACTAATATTTCGATTCCTACACCTATGTTTCAGATACCTATATTTTCCCTATCATTTTGCCTTATTTCGGCCTCATTAAGCAAATACATTTTTTCTTCAAAAGTCAATGTTAGGCCTATGGGTGTGATCTAAATTGCGCATATAATGCGCATTCAAAATCACGCCTAAATACTCATTATAAAGCAGCCACAACAAGACATAATTGGCAGTGCTCACTCACCTAGCATTCACACTTATTGTTGCGCACCTGACACGCCATTCTTTGACACTCATACTGACTCTCTAATAGCAAGTCAAATTAAGATTAAGAAACCCCTACACACAAAGCTAAATGATGTACACCTATTTAAATGACTATGAGGAATAAATCCTCCAGAAATAGGAACATTCCAATAAAGAAATCCTGTGAATAAATTACTTTGAAAAATATTGATGTATAATAATGATATAAAATGCATTTTATATCGGTTTGAATGACTTGATGCGGCGGAAAGTAATAGCCTGATTATAAATCTGAAAAGATGGCTGTCTTCCTGACATTCATGGGGTTCGGGGATAATTTTTATATTCAGATCGGACGCATTTTGACGGAGTTATGAGCTATCTAAAGCAGAAAGAAATATTGTTGAGTTTTTTTTCTATTCTGGCACATTTTCCTGTAACTCATCACACATATACCTGGATATATTCAATATATATTCATGAAAAAAAACATTCCCTGCTCTTCCTCTCCTTTCCCGCCCATCTCTTTCTTACTTTCTTTCAATTGCAATCTTCCTGTCTGCCTCTCCCCTCTTTCTCTTTCTGTCCTTGTCTCTGTTTCTCTCTCCCTCTCTCACACACACTATTATCATCCAGACGGATTCCTTGAGATCTTACTCACAGCTGGTTCTGTGGTGTAGTGGTTAGGATGCTCGCTTGTGAACCCCAAGGTTCTTAGATCGAACCCAAGCATGGGTAAGTTTTTTTTCTCTGTTTGGTTCTACTCTAGTGGCCGTCATAGACCAATGGTCATGCCAGCTTGTCTGGCACTGGCCGGCCGGCCAGCCGTAGGGGTCTAAGGGATTAGGAGCCTAATCCTTTAGCTTTCCCAAGTACGAAAAACGGGTACGAAAAACGCTGTGACGAAAAAAATCGTATCAAAAGTGGGGACAAGAAATTCGTATCCAATTTCGTATTGCGTGGATACGGCGGGCGGGAGAGTGTAGTCTGAAAAATAATAAATACGGGTATATCTGAGTATATTTGGTATTGCTGATTTAAAGTATCTGTTTTGTTATGTTAAACTGTAATTTGAAGCTCACTTTTGTCTTTAAATAGGGTTATTTGAGAGGATTGGAGAAGGCGAATTGTACATTTTCTGACGATCTGACCCATCTGGAAGAGCTGCATCGCAGAGGTTAGATTCCATTTCAGTATTGTGCTTGTAACATTATGAATACACAACTGTCAAGGAGTTTCTCCAAATCAGGAGTGCTTACCCTTTAACCGTTGCCATGGAGAGTATCACCGGTACAAAGCGTATTTCTGCAGATAGAGAACTCTTTCACTCCAAGGGCAAATACAGCATTGATCTCGCGAATGGAAAAATAACCAATCAAACCCAACAAAGAAGACAACCAAAACTACAGTCACACAAATAGCTTCATGCAATTGTTTCTAGTATTAAGAACCTCTTAAGCTTGGAAGTATTGAAATAATTAATTCATTAATTTAGTGATTGATATATATTCGTGTGTCAGTTCTGATAGTTTAGTTATCATAAGATCATTCAGATTCAGATTGCAAGAGTGGCAATAGAACTATTTCATTATGCTCTTAATAAATATCTATTTGTCCAGGAATGAAACAATAGAGTTACCTTTGTTTTGACATTTGGCAAACTCTCGTTATACGGAGATCAGGAAATATTCGCGCGTTTCATCTCGTTTCTGGTTACGTAGAACATATTCGGATATACGTTGTCCAACAACAACATTGGTTTATGCTATGTGCGTGTTTAATACGCAGTCTCATTGTAAATGAATCTATGCATGAACTAATCTTAGTATTTGTATTCACAGATGTGTATTCAGCTGATCTAATACTATGAGAAACATGGTTATCTTACTGACATGTTACTCCACATATGTGATGTGTTTCAGGAACTTGAGTCACAAGTCGTAAAACATGTATTTTGAAAAGATGAGATCAAACCGATTCCAATGATAGTAGACAGTAGGATATCTAAAAAGTACTTCTATATTCTAATATTGATATTTTTATTTTTGAAAAAAAGTTCGCAATATTTCTAAGTGGACGTTTATATAGTGAAGTAGCTAAATATGCTCTAATAGATGACCATGAAAATGCATGAAAATATTGAATATACGGTTTTGATATTTGGTACATGTATTCATATCTCATTTTTTGTCGTATTGCTAGTAATGTCTTGTTAAAAAAACATATCTATGATCGATCCACTTTCAAAATAGGACAGTTACGATTTCATCAATAAAATCTAAGTTCTCTTGCTTCCAAAGAATCTTCGCTCATTTGAGTCAATGTAGGCGCACTGAAATAATAAGCTGACTGGTGAAATTGCTTAATTAATATCGGATATTAACAACCGACCCCCAATGGTCGATATAAATACGCTTATTGTACATATTCGTTCAAATACTTTAAGTCAAATGGCCAATTATTTACATCGTAAACGCTTTTACGTTGACATCGTAATACTGTACAGTCTGGAATTCTGGCGACTACATATTCTGAGGTTTGAATCAAAAAGTGTAATTTCACGGACAATACATCACTCGTTATTCCATCATTTTCAGTTCGTGGTAACAAACCCTTTCTTAACGTTTTCCCTCACTACTAAGCAGCTGGTAAGGATTTTTTAGAGACAACATTCTATTTTTTATTCCTACAGCGGAAATTCCCTCCCTAGACAATGAGAAATTATTCATAAAAAGATATATTAAGGAAGTATTTCTATTGAAACATGACATATCTATTTAACATGACCTTTTTGGTCCATGAGTACTTTGCGTTATCCGGTCCTTGAAAGTAAATGTTCTGATTTTTTTCTTAAACTGACGCAAAGGTCTGCCTCTCCCTTATCTGTACTGGCGGCGCCCAGTCCGGGAGTTGTCCCTGGTTACAGGAGAAAGTAGAGATAAAGTCTGGTATAAAGGCACCTGTAGCGTCTGTCTGACCACTCTCTCACCTGCAGCGTCTCTTGGTCCAATCTCTCACCTGTTGAGGCATTCATACCACCAGGATGGCGCTTCTACACCATCTACTCATTCTCTCACTCACTGGTAGGTAACGTTTTCCTGAATTTAATTGAAAAATACTTTATTTGTTTGGGGTATACAGGTATGAAATTCGACAAATAGGTGACAAGGCTTCTGGATAATATCCAGGTCTTGCAGCCATCACCTCAAGATAAAAAAAGGTATTTATACTAACGGAGAGAGTGACTAATAACACAATTATCAACAGGGTATAGAACAAATAGTTATATAAAAAACCATTGTATAATAAAAAAAAAGTCATAAAACAGATAATATCACAACTGACCAACACAGTCTCTCATGATACTTAGCACCGTCAGTCTAATTTCAGACACTCATTATACTTGAGTATTCACATTTACAGAGTAGGACATAGGAATACGGTTTTTCTACATTTTAGGTTTAATATTTTTATTTTTGGAAAAAAAATGTTTGCAATACTTCCGTGTGGACATTTACTAGTAAAGAAGCCAAATATACTCTATAAGATGACCTTACAAATCCATGGATATATTTAACACACTGTAAATGTATTCATACAACCAACGAGAGTAAACTTCCATTCTACTCTCGTTGATACAACTGAAGGCGTTTGATACCCCAACTACAAAAACATTCCTAGTATTAAGATATCTTGTGAATAAATCACTTTGAAAAAGATCAAGTTTTGCTACATGTGACTCATTTTCCTGCAATACATCACATATTGCTGACCCACATATATATCTATCTTCAATTTACAAATATCGTTGTGTACCTGGTCCAGGAACGAGGTGTAAAATAGTTAATTGAACCGGTCTGGGAAAGGCTATTTATTTGTTTCATCCTGATGTAATACAATATGTAAAAGAACACCTGTAATACATAGTAGATGCTGATTATCCCCCTCTATTGTTATAATACAGGTTTCCTCTACACAGTGGTTTCCTCGACAGCCGTTTCATATGTTTCGAAGAAAGACGAAACAAAGGCAGAACTTATTTACGATGCGACAAAAGAAATAACCTCAGCTACATGGAAGATTGATGTGAGTCCATTCATCTCAAATAATAAATGATGTGTAGCCGCGCTTTATGCCCAATACTTTAATGGAAAGTTTATCACATATTATATATGTAAATTTATAAGGATATCAAATATTTAAAACAAAGAATATAGCAGTATTTAAACATATACAATTATAGAAGCACACATTGACCAGCTTCACATGGCACTCTTAACGAGAAGAGATGCATAGCTTCTGATTTATCAAAACAACTGTAGCTTTGACTAATAATATAAACACGTTAACTTAAAGGTCGGAATAACTAGTAGGATACTATATATCTTCACTAAATCTAGTGATTAGGACATAATTGGAAATAATGAAGTAAAAGAAATATGCAAGTCCAGTGACAGTTGACTTCTGGTCACAACAACAGCTGAACGACGACTACCTGAGTAGAGGCAGCGGTGTGGAAATGTAGTGTCGTGGAGCCACCTGGAGGCTTCTCTAAGCATATATGTTCCATATATATAACATATAACATATATCACGAAATACACTAACACTCATCGCATCAGATCTGAGTGGTAAAGTGTATCTTTAATTATAGCCTGTAAATGGTAAAACTTGTACAGATTCTTACAGATATTGTTATAATTTCCCTATAATATTTTCCTTACATCCAAAAGGGCATCTAAAATGTTTTCTGATGTTTTTTACATTTTGTGTTTTTCGCTCTGTATCCTGCTTGATATAAGACGGGCGGGCGAAAAACACCGTAAGGGGACATTCAAACCCCAGTATAATTTAAAAAAAAAAATATATATATCTACCTTTCCACTCGCAAGATGGCGACTCTATTCTTACTTTCATTGTTACGTAGGCGACTGCTGAATGCACTGCAACTCCTACAACAAGAGATGCGGGCACGTGCCCCGCTGGTATCACACCAGCTGTTACAGCCCAGAAGACTACACTGACAATAGCTAAAGTAGCGACAAAAGACGCTGTGAAGTATGAGTGCACTGCAGCAACTACCCCCGCCCCTCAAGAAGCTACAGCAGCAGACTACACGGCAAACCTTGCGGTGGTGGACGGTCTGTAATACTGTGTTGATATTTTATACCTTACCCTATCTAATGTAGTTAACAACATATTTCCTCTCTATTTGCTGATCTTATCACGAGATCAAATCGGTGAAGAAAACGATGCTTTTGATTTTGACTTGCTATAGCTTATATATATATATATTCGCCAAAATGCCTACGGTTTCTACATGCTGCATCCTTGTCAATCCAGGCGTAGTAAATCAAGGAAATGATTATAACATTGGAATAATTATTGTTATTACTATTATTGTATGGATGTAGTATTCAGTACATGCGTTGTGACCAGACTGAAGATGTCAGTCGATAGTCTTTTGTTCGATCATGGTAACTTAAATACACTTGTAGTCTAAAGCATTTCATATGATTATCATTCTACCCAGTGAGGAAAATGAGACTTTTTACTACATGCAGAGGTGTCAGTCACACATAGATACACAGATTCATTATTATCAGACATTTCGTCATAATATTTGAGGGTTTTATTACACTTCCGGGATTTTAAACACAAACTGAATGCATCCAAAAGATATTGAACTATTTATTTATCGCTGTAGGAGATCTTAAATGCAACATATCAAAAGAGGGCTCATTAGACACGGAGATCAAGTTTACCTGCAATATCACATACTATGATGGTTCGGGCACTATCAAACCAGCTACGGAGTGCACGTATAAGTTAGGGGATGGTGATGCTGGGACAGAGGACTGTGCGGCGAAAACAGACGATACCAAAGAATGCAAAGACCCTGTAAGGTGACTAATCTGTTTATTTGCTGACCTAAACACAGGTGCACCCAGTCAGTTGTGAGCGCAGTTGATGAACCTATATGAATAAGTGAAGATCAACTGAATCATACATGTATATCGGTAACATTGGGAGAAAACAAATCCCATGACATCTTTATAATATAGTTGGAAATAAGTAAATACTTGCCATCAACAACATAATTATTTGTCAGTGGTAATGATTATTTATGATATTCATTACCTTGTCAATATTCAATATCTTAATATCTAATATTTAATATCTATACAAAATATTAAAGATAAAATTTTTGATATTAAATATCTGGTTAATATTTATGTATTTCTTAGTTATTATATTGGCCTTTAATGAATAACGGTACATCTTCGAGCTTTAGACAATGTTAATTATCTCTGCTTAACCTATGCCTTTCAGTAACAAGATTGAATGCAGCAAATCGTTCTGCGTAAAGCCCAAGATCGTCGGGGAATTGAAAGTAACATGTTCCGCCTTCAAAGGCGCCACAGGGACACCTGCGAATACAAAGTTTGAGAAGACAGAAACAGTGAAAATAGCCAGTAAGTTCTCAAAACCTGTTGGATTAAAATCGGGAGAGAATCCCTAAAACGTTGGAGGGTTATGTAAAAACGAATATTAAATTTTCAACTCAACATATTAAATAAAATCTCCAGTAGAGTATTCCTCGTGCCATCAGTTTCACTACCACAGTTTCCAGTCCTTGGAACAATGGAGAAATACAGAACAGTTGCTATCTAGCCGATAAATATTGTTATCATTAGCCTATTATTGTCCAAACAGGGCGTAAAGTAACCAATCTAGAAATATAACTAGATGCAGGGGCGGCAATATCTGCCTAGAAAATGCAGGTCTTGCCCCTGGTGCCCAGACGGACAATATTTCTGTACAGTTTCTGAATATAAATTATGTGAAATAATCGTTGAATGTATAATTTGTATGTCAGGCCACCATACTCTTTCAATCGGTTGGGCCACCGTACTGTTTGTATTATTGCTAGGGTGATCCCAGTGAGTGAATATTGGCGTCATTGGCTCGCTCAGCCACAGAAACAGGCGGTTGTAGAAGGATATTTTGCCAAGCGAAGTTTTGAAAAAAACACAACAATCTAGTTTAGGTCTTCATGTTGATGATCCACTGTTCATATGTTTTGTACAGTTACAGGTGTAGCAGTTCTAACGTACCCCCCATCAAATGTACCCCCGGTATAACTAACCTAGGTCTAATGTACCGGGGGTACATTTGACCTAGGTCCAATGTACTACGGGGGTACTTTAGACCTAGGTTGGATACACCCCTCCAGTTTCAATGTACCCCCGGGGGTAAAATAGACCTAGGTCACCAGGTTCAAAGTACCCCAAAGGGGGAAACTAAACCTAGGCCTAATATACCCCAAATATTTGATAATAACAAGTACTGATCGAAACATTAATTCTTTTAATTATGACAATAAAAGTAATAGTACATACCTAATAGTCAGAACTCAATAGATTTGAGTAATGAACTATTGTGATCTGAGAAAGTATTTAATTCAGGATATGAATGCTGTTCTCATCACATCCTGTAGCCTTTTAATTAGATATTAAATTATTGACATAATATTATAATAGTGACGATTCTGTAATTCTGCAAAATTATGCTGGAAAATGGTCAATACTTCGTATATCTGAGTATATTTGACATTGCCTTTATTTAAACTAATCTTTCAACGTCATTTTTGTTTTAAATGTGTGTTATTTGAGAGGATTTGTGAGTACGAATTGTACATTTTCTGATGACTTCACCCTTATATGTTAATATAGCATCATTTGTTATCGATTTTACTTGTATTTTACAGAAGCGGGTAATTCAGCAGGTCACGTGGTTGCTGTATGGACCATGCTACTCTCCTGCCTCCTAGCGGCAATGTGGGCAAGACCATAACCACCAGATGAGAACTGCAACCAATACCCACAACTCCCACCTACAAGCCAACTTCCACCAACATGGACCAAGCTCCACAAAAGTCTTTGTAGGATAGTTAATGAAAATTATATTTTCTGAAATTGTGCATTTTTACGACCGATTTCTGGTGCATTTAATATAGTAAATGGTGATTGGAATCACACAGAATAATAGGATTACATAGTTTGGCTCACTCAGATCCATGAATGGCACTTTCTTTTTTTCGGCAATTAATCTTCGGTCGTGGCTTATTCGGGTATTTGGCTAAAAGGTAATTGAAAAAGGACTTCGAGAATATTCTGCTGCTTTATTTAATCTATGCCTAGTGTGTAAGCCAGCTGGCCTCGGGAATATGTGCGTTGGTACAAGTTTAAGTTCATATTTATCTGTGATAAACTGTTGGTCGGTATATTGATGGTAATAGTCATCTGGTCTTGCATACAAATTAACCTCCCTATGTTAGGTTTATATTTGTAAATTGAAGTGACATTCCGTTAAATTTATCGAATTCCAACATTACAATGTCTTAAAAGATTGGTCCATCAAGCCGATTGGCATGCTATTTTGCGCCGCAGAGGACTCTTTAGCACTAAATGCTGTGAGAATCGCATGAGAATCGGCTTAGTGGACAAGGCCCTTTATCAATGCATGTGTTCCTGTGGTCGCAGGTATAATATGTGCATGCCCCGCAAGCAATATAGAATAATGATATTAGTTTAAGGATTTATTAATGCACAGTAATACTAACATGGATATCATTATTGAGAGTATAGAGGAAAACTGAGACGCAATATGAAGAGCCGTCTGTGTATATTTCTTGTTGCTATGGTGACTAAGTATGTAGAATATGAGGGTGTTGGGACTTGTCAGTGACGTTTCCTTTTTTTTCTTTTTTTTTGAAAAGGTTTATTATGAGTTTACATATAATTGACTGTTTGAACTAGATCCCTCGTTGCTTGGAGGAGGGTCTTTGACATAAGTTATTCATGCACATAGACTTTATAACTCGCAATAGGCATAATATCTCAGCTCAAGGGCAAGCCTCTTGCTGGTACCGTAGATCAAGGGAAAGAACTACTAATATTATAATAAACATAGATCCTTCTAATCCATAACATAAAGGAACAGCTCCAGCATCTATAGAATAATTATCATTACATTTAAGCTATTAAATGTGTTCGCATGTATCATAAGGTGTTGTGAATCCTGGTAATCAAGTATTCGGGTGTGTGTGTGGGGGGGGGGGGGGGGAGCGTGTCAAATCTAAAGCACCTGTAACACCACCTGACCTTGAATGTCAGACCTGTTTCCTCAATATCGGAATTTTTTTTTAATCTAAACGCCGCCACTTCAATGGTGGAAAGGGGATTTGCGATGTTAAAACAATCCGTTGATAAACAAAATGATATTTTATATTATAAATCCTTGAACCTAAACAAGCGGTAGTCGGGCTCACTTGTTAAGACATCGGAAGTCCATATATAAGGACCTTCTACAAACTCATTTACCGTAGTTGATAACCAATGTCTGCTGTTCGAGGCCTCATTGAGTGTTACTGATGTATTTCTCCTTCTGTAATGATATCCGTGGGTGCATTATATCATGTTTATATATGCTCTCGTCAATTAAAAAGCCTCATCTTTATTTGCGTAGCTAAAACTTGTAGTCTCGGTTATCTACGCAAAATACAATTGCAGTCTAGGCAGAACGTTTAGAGAGTCCCTTTAAACGGAGGGGAAGCCTCTCGCCTCAAACCACGAAGTAGGCGTCCGATCACTGATACACCATTCTTATCTGATCTGAGGGTTTGGACTCAGACTGATTATATTAGCTGTTTGGACCCCTTCTAATCATACTGGTCTAAACCTGATTATTTAAAGGACAATTATCAAACGTTGTCTACTTTTTTTCGGTGTAAAACTAATTATAGACATTATTCATATGCTCAGGGTGCACCAAAGTACCACTAAATCGATCCGTCCGCAAATGCCATTCCACAGATTGCTGAAAAATCTCTCGAGAAATGCGATTTGGTTATATTTACTTTACCCACAAAAACAGCAGGTTCTGTGTTTGTGGCTGTGGAAGTTGTTGTACAAATCCATATTATCGTTGGGAAATCTCAGCATTCACTATTATAGAGGCTTGTAATTAATAAAGAACCAATATATGTGTGTATGTGTGATGTAACTCTTCCTATACTTGCTTTGGCAGAATAAATCATTATAATTCACCATGTGTCCATGTGTGCTCCATTACGCCCCGTTTTCTATAGTTGTCTTTTCATTAATTATGAGAAAATATGATTACATAGATTTTATCGGGCAGCTATAGAGATCAAGGCACTTGCCAATCCATGACTAGTATGACCAGAGCTATGATCCGAGAAAAGGCAAACAAGGGTGGGGATGGGGGGGGGGGGGGGCTGAGCGATTGAATGTGGATATGAACACAGGTTAATAAACACCTTCATTCTTCGACGTCAACCAATGAGAATGCTCAATTGTAACATTCCCTCAGGCTTCTGGGTAATATCATTGTAAAGTTATGGCCAGTTTCCGGCCCTATTTTATTAATAGAAGAAAGACTGACATTTCTTCATCATATTCACCAAATATATCTATACAATTAGGCCAAACAATTGCATGGGTGTGTTTCCGATTAATCTAGCTAAGAGCTAGTTGGATGGGGAGTAACTTTTTATATATTGTTTTGTACGAAACTAGGAACTGAAAACATGTCTATTTCATAACAACAGTTTTTTTAACGGTTCTTGGGTTTATCTGCTTTTAATAGCTTTTTTGTCAACCAAATACTATTAAAATCAGGCATGGTAAATACGTAATTAGGTGTGAGAGGTTTTCCAGGGAATACATCGGAAACACACCTATTTTGTCCTCTACAAGTCCTGTGTATGTAAACAAATCTCCGAACATCTTAATGTTGTAATTGACAAGTGAATGTATCGCCTGTTAATTCTTGTCCATTCACTAACAAACTCAACTTCAGGTAATACTTAGAACTTCTCGTTTTCACTTAAAGATATTATAGCTTTCACCTCGTCCAGAACGTACTGCGAATAGCAGAATGCATGTGGTTAATTCCCTTGTAAACACAAGCACGCTCATATATATGTACAATGATATATTTAGAACATGAAATCACAGACATATTGCGCAATACATATTATCATTCGTAACTATACAGGTTTTCCTTTTCTTTCTTTTTGAAACATGATCCAGTTCAAATCAAAACCTTTCGATATCAATTATGCCCTTTTAGAGACCTGATTGTTTTCCTGGTTGGGTAGCATTACCAGTGGGTCCTGTTATTGTCTAGTATAGGAGAGGCATCACCAGGTTTAAAGTTTGGGTTGAAGGCAGGTGGAGCGACATGCAACTCATATGGTGGAGGGCTAACTACCGAGTCATTCGTCTCCGATGGAGAACCTGGCGTGAATCCGGTGGAACTGGAGTTCCCCCAATCCTGGAATCCTGGATCCGGATACCCTGTACTCACATGAGCTGAGATATGTATTCCCACATGCTGGAGTCCTGCAGGAGCGTTCATCTCACTAGGTATGACGTAACAGTTTCCGGTATTATGTCCAATATGTGTAGAGCCCGGATCAGGCGGTCCTCCAGTCTGTCCGTGGGATGTTACTGGCACATCTTCCAACTCTCTTGCAAATTCTTTATTCTGTTGGAAATAATAAAGATTTTATATTCAGGTGTGTACTGGAAGAATTGAATCTCTTTTCTAGAAGTTTTTCACTGTGTTGTCAACGATTGTAAAAGTGTTATATATAAAGGTACCACTCGGGAAAGACGGACAAACAAGGCACTCGTGTTTGTCACCCGATATCCATCTGTCTTTGGGTTCTATCTCAATAGCCGTAAAGACAATAGAAATATTTCAGCCAGAACATATTGGTTCTGCATATATCAATATACGGTTTCAGAACAGAAACCTATATTGGAAACACGTCAATTCCTTCGTTTTCTCTCTTCCTTTATAATGTCTTTAGCTAAGCCAAGAGATGCATATTTAGATAGAATGCACTGGGTGATTGTTCTGAATTAGCGTATCACACCCAAGGAAAGTAAATGTATGTGGTTTTCCTAATCAGAACGCATCTAGTGTGGATCAGTTAGATACAGAGTTAATAACAAGCTAAGTTGTGATACAATAGACACTAATTAAACAATATCCTAGAGCATGACGCAAGTATAACATACCAGTCTTTTAACGTTGACACAAGCAATGATGGCAGCTACTAAATGTAGTATGGCAAGTTTACCTATTATCGCCATTATTACCAGAACAATCCAACCATCCTGCAAAATAAAGAGTGTAAATAGTGGATAATATGACAAAGAGAACGAGTTATATTGATCTGTAGTGGATATAAGGTTCAGCGCAAGACTATAGTCTGTCTTGTTGTAGTTTTACCAATTATAAGAAGTGTGATTATATCCAGCTAGAGTTTGTTTGATTCATTGATTGACACTGGATATCCCTGCCTCCGTGAGCTTGTTGCTATGGCACCGGACTCTACAATGAGGTGTGTGACTTGGGTCGGCCTTCAAGGTCAAGACCTGAGCATTGCTCGCTCAGCTATCTTAGAAGCCTTTCAGATGTTCCGTTTTTATAGTCAATGAATGTCAAAAGCTTTACGCTATCTAGACAATACTTACCAGCAATTTTATAGTGCACTGTTTATTTGGAATGGGAAAACAGTTGCTGAGACGCCACTCTGAAACAGTGAGAGCTCCTATGCCAACTTCCACTAAGATAGTTAACCACGTGATTCTAGACTGAAACAAAGAACTCCATTGTACATGGCATATACTTGATGGAGAATATGTGATTGTCCAGCATGGGGAGGGATTGGGAATGAGGACGAAATACTATTGTGACGACTGAGGTAACATAACAGATATATAGCTAAGTGAAGAGTCAGGAGCATTATATATAACATGATCAAATATAAAAGTGAAAAAAAAATATATTGAATTAGTTACCAAACCATAAAAACATTAATTTAATGTGTTACAGGAAAATGAGTCACAAGTCGCAAAAAATGTATTTTGAGATATTATCATATCAACGTAACCTTGTGTAATGATTATGCAAAAATAGCGTCGACATGCGATGAGATTAAAACTGTGAAAATGGAAAATGTTTGAAAATGTGAGTCACCGAATTTCCACGCAATCTTACGTAATAGTGCCATAATAAAATCTAAATTAGAATTTTAAAAAGTGAGGTAAAATACAACGGAGTAGAATACAGTAGCAGTTGTATAATATAAACAGTAAAAAACTCCTATAATGTGGGATCGTTTACGTCACGTTACGTAACATTAAAATGCACATTGACAGTTACTGTGACGTTAAAGCATGAGGCAGAAATTAACCATTAAATCAGATGGATCTGAATGGTACGCGCCACTCCCGCATGGCAATAGCGCGCCTCTCCTGCGCGGCAATAACGCGCCACTCCCGCGCGGCAAAAGTATGATGGCTGCCGTGGTGAGTGCAGTTGGCACCTCAACCGCATAGCCCTTGTTCAGCCATAATGCTCGCGTGAGGCCTTCTGCCTATGGACGTTAATAAGGATACAGATATCTAATGTTGTATATGGCACTCGGGTCGTATAAATAACGAAACTATACACAATAGATTGCAATAGTATGCAGTATTATGTAATATAAGACGGAATAATAAAAAATGGACATTAACTCCCTCTGCTCATTCAGACTCTTCCCGCACTCACTACACCTAGCTGTGTCGCTAGAAACTGTGCAATTCATCGCCACCAATCGTCTCAAATAATACAAATTTAAAACAAAAATTAGGTTCAAAGAATAGTTTATCATAACGGAACACATTTTTTAAATCAAGGCAATGCCAAATAATACCCAGATATAGGGCCTACGTAGTATTGACCATTTTCCAGCCTAATTTTGCAGAATTTACTAAATGTGTAAATCTACCATTTTGTACAGATCTGACCCATCTCACCCGAACCATCCAAATACCTATACTACTTCTAACCCACTCGTCTATTCTATCTTGCACATCTTCTCCTCCAGCTAACGTCACAACTCTCATCTATTCTGTGATTCACGCCACTTGTGAATGTGTGGTTACCAACAGTAATCCTCCCAATACACTCCAGTATTTTGGTTATATTAATAAAATTCTGTCAAAAAACAAAAAAATATTCTGGCTAAAGGCCTAGACATAGTGCTAGTCGCAAAACAACTCCCCTACCTATAACTAAATCCTGCATTTTCTACCACGCAACAGCCTTGCACCCCTCAGTACTTGTTATGATTTTATTCTTGCGCAAACCTGATGTAACAATTTTTTAAGGTGGCAGAAATATCACATCTTAGTACCTTTAGTTATACGAATCTATATATAAATTCCAAGACACTGTATGAAATATATCCTTGCGTTTTGAAGGTCATCCTATTATTATATTGGTTTTTATTACTATTACCCCCTCAGAAATATTGCAAACTTTTCCCCAAACATAAATTTATCAAACATAAAATATAGGAACACTTCTGAGATGATGTCATCGTTTCAAAATCCATTGTTTGCGGCCTGTGACATATTTTTCTGTAACACATCACATACAAGAAACACTACTCAGGCACTCACTCGGTGCGGCATCTTGTTCGTCCTGTTTTGATACTTTTTCACTATTGCAGAGAGTATAATGGCTGAAGTCGCCAAGGACTGAAAGTAAAATATAATAATGAGAAATTGGAAATAGTTTAATTCACGCAAAAACAGCACTAATTCAGCGTCATAATTCTTCGGTTTTGCATGAAAATGATATAAACTGTACATTTCTTTACAATTGCAAGTTGTAAATATATTGATTCAAAATATTTAAACAATTTAAACCATATTTTTCATGATAGATTTAAAGCTATGAAGAGAAATATAAATTTAGGAATATTGATAAGATTACAAAGAAACTACATATCCGAACTTCTTGTAACTGGCATTGTATTTCCAAGAAACATGCCGTTCATTTATCCGAGAAAATAATAAATGAATTACAATAAATATTGGGGATTGAGTGTCTCATTTTTGCGATTCAAAGATCCCCAACTTCTAAGGGTCTGGAACCAATATTCACTCAAATATGAAGCATAAAGGAGAAAACAAGTAATATAAAGTCATGCCCAGCAACAATATATATATGTAGTGGGTCTGCCACCCGGAATACATCGAGGCTGTCGACCATCGCCAAACACCAACCAGGCTACAACAGCGGGGGCACTTCTACCGGAGCCGGAGATGATGACCACCAGTTCCGGCCACTTCCGTCCACTTCTGTCAGGAGGCGACATTCACCACCGTGCAGACGACACTGCAGACACCCTCCGACGGACGGTAGGCGGAGGATACTACTACCTCCGCAAGGGGATCCAGGCTTCACTTAACACTACGGACTCGAGCCACGCCGTGGACCGAGATACTTCTGTTGTTCAAATTAAGCACCCTTGCTTCAGTGACAATACCTTTGTAACTGTATACCTTTGGGAAATAAACCAGGTTCAAACGAATCTCCTCGTATTCGTGATTCTTTCCGGAATTTCATAAACTCGTGCCCACAAATTTGCAGTTCACTACATATTTCCTTTTACAATAATCTTTATTCATTTCTAACCTCATACATATCAGACTAAAAAATAAAGGCAATCCCACATGTGACGCTTTAATTCTTACCGCAAAATAAAAACAAAAATAAAAGCAAAATAAGATGTTATGGAGCTCTCACTAAAGAAGGTGCCCCAAAAGAGCGACACACATTTTATATCCATAATGAGTACTCAAATATGTTATACTTTTAACATAATTGAATAAAAGGTACGCATTGTGTAAAGTCATTTATTGTCATGGGTCTCCACATGTATCATACGTGTGTATATTGATCCTATTAAAGTAGATTGATATTTTCCAACTTTCTCTAAGTTCTGAATTAAATCAGTTTGTTTGTTTAGTTTAGACATTAGAAAATAACCCTAACATATATTGTGGCATACTAATGTAAAATCAAAGTTTCTATCAGTAGCAACTAGTTAGGAACCCGCCGGGAGAACTTGAATTGAATCTTACTTACGAGTGCTGCTATTATGGTAATACCACCATTCAGTATCTTCTCATCCCCTTTGATGGTCGTCTCGATTAGATATATTCCTAAGGCCATTATTAGCAGGGCGACTATGGACAAGTATATCCCCAATCTGATGTTTCCTATCCTAAGCGGATCTTTCCTTCTGTTCCCAGTACTCCGGGCATTCCTCCGTGCAGTATTCGCCATGCCTGAGAACAGAAAGGACCAGCACCAGGACCAGAACACAGAGATATACACACAGGCCGCTTGATCAGGTTAATGACAATTTGTTATGTAGATTATGTGTCACAGGACAATGAGTCACAAGTCGCAAAATTGATATTTTTCAATGTGTTTTATTTACAAGATATATTTGTAGGAATGTTTTCATTTTTTGAGTGCTTAACGCTGTTTATGGCATGAATAAATACCTCAGACTTCAAGACAGTGTATTAAATATATCCATGTATTTCTAAGGTCATACTATTGACTATATTTAGAAACTTCACTAGTAATTGCCCACCCAGAAATATTGCAAACATTTTTCAAACATAATTGTGATGTGTTTCAGGAAAATGAGTCATGAGTCGCAAAATTGATATTTTTCAAAGTGTTTTTTTCACAAGATCACATTATTGGAATGTTCTGATTCTTGGGGAGTTTGTCACCTATAGTTATGTCAATCGATGTATCAAATTTCAGGACAATCTATTTAATATATCCATTCGTTTTAAAGGTCCTCATATGGACTATATTGAGATACTTTACTGTTTATTGACCCCCAGAAATATTGGAAACTTTTTTTTGTCAAAAACGAAATTATCAAACTTAAAATCTAGAAATACTCATTATTTCATTTGACTGTTTACTCTCATTGGAATCGGCTTGACCTCATCTTTTCAAATATAATGATGTCTCAAAATCTATTTTTTGCGACTTATGACTCATTTTCCTGAAACACAACACAATTATATCAAACATCACTTATATACACACTTCTTAGATGTCTTATTGTTTACTCCCATTAGAATCAGCTTAATCTCATCTTTTCCAATATGATGATATCTCAGAATCTATTTTTTCCGACTTGTGATCCCTTAATTGCTCCTTACATCCCGCAGCTGTTGTGTGATATAATAATTTTATGACCTCGGCGTCAGGCACAGCGGCTTTGGGCTTCCAGTCGCTCATGATATACTGTATTTCCTTATTGTCTTAAGAGACCCGTGGTACTTATATATACGTGGGTCAGATTTTCAGGAAATGTACAATTCAACTTCACCAATCCTCTCAAATAACCCACATTTCAGACGAAAATAAAGTTCAAAATACAGTTCAACCTAACCAAAGAGATTGTTAGAATCAATGCAATGCTTAATATACTCGGATTTACCTAGTATTGTAGGCTGATTTAGCAGAATTTCGTTAATGTGTACAGCCGCCAATTGTACAAATTTAGACCCAGTTTGGTCAGAATCTGGGGTGTATTTTTGTCACAATAGACCACGGCAATCACTTCCGGCAACTTCCGGTAAGGAATGGGGGTTATAGACATCAAAAGAACTGGTAAATAAAAGTCAGTAAGTGGTAAATAACAGTCAAATCTGACCAAACCGGGTCTAAAAGCACTAATACCCTCGGTTTTGGATGGTCTAAGTGGTCTGTTGCCTGGTGGAAATTCTCGGGGCTAACGCCCCTCGAATTGTCCACCAGGCATCAGACCACCCAGACCACCCAAAACCTCGGGTATTAATGCTATACTGACCCACGTGTGAATAGGGTAATGACCCTGCTGTTTATATTGGGCATGATATGAAATATGTTAAATGAACTTAGCAGCTGAACATTTACAAGTCTATAGGTCTTGGCTTGAAAACAATGTTCTACACTTCCGCGTGCAGTTGGCGTGACCGACGCTACACATTGTATTTACGTTTATTACACCAGTATTCTACCCTATAAATTCCTCTTTGGGTAATCAGCATCCCTCCCAAGAATAGGAACCATATCCCGAGATGAGTGAAAACCTTTACCTCTGGTTGGTGAGTCCCTGATTTAATACGTAAATGTGTGTCCACATATGTCTGCAGAACGTATCCAATGCACGGGTGGGAGAATGACTGCGGTCGTTACCCCGGGAATTCCTTCTGGCCACGAGAGCGTTAACACTCACGACCATGCGACACATGAATGCTTTAGTAACTATTAGATGTTCTAATTGTAGTCAACATATTAATTAGGTGATGGCAGGAATGTTCTTGCTCGATGTGATACTATATACTTATTATATACTGCCGAAGTACTCAATGTGATGATATTAATCTAGATTTCCATTTCTAAAAATGCCAAATTTCCCAATGTCCCCATGACAATGTTTCTTTCCCTTTGTATTCTTGAATACTCTTTGATATGTATAGATGTGAGGTGATATTGGCGTTTCGACTATAATTCAGTACAAACAAAATATACTTTCCCGCACAGATGTACGTAGTTCTACAATATAGAAATAGTAAACGTTTGGGGACATTCTATTGAGAACAATAATGTGTCTCAGACATCGTTATGTAGTCGGTTGATGGGCTTTCCTAATTAAACCTAAGATGTTCATGGACTGCATCTTTAAATGAAAAATATTTGGTTTAAGTTGCGTCTTGTCCACCAGTCTGAGTGATAGTATAGTCCAGGAAAGATAGCTCAAAAAAACCTAAAAGGTGGAAAAAATTAGAACAGAAATGCGGTTTTCACCATCCATTGCCATAAGGTCCCTAGATTAACATACTAAAAATGTAGAAAAATCGAGTGTTGGGAAATGGGTCAAAATGACCATTTTCCAAAATGGCTGCCATGGTTCTAGTGCCAAACAATAAATGACTGTAACTTTTGAAGGAAACATAGCAGATACATGATGTTGGTGTCTATTATAGGGTTTTAAGGTATGCTCGACCTAGTGGTGACATTTAAAATCATGTAAGTCATGGCCTAATTACCCAAATCCAAGATGGCCGCCACCGACAAACCAAAATTTTGGAAAAGTTCCAAATATTTGACAGAAACATGGCATAAGGCCAAATTTGGTCTGCATTGTGGGGTTTTCAGGTATGCTGAATACAGTGGTGACATTTATAATCATGTTAAACATTGCCTAATTGTTCATATTCAAGATGGCTGCCACTGAAACTCTGTCAGTGATAGCAGATAAATGCTTAGGGTTGTTCGACTAACTTGTGAAACTAATCCAAGATTCCAACTATCCAAGATTTAACCATGGAGAATAGATAAGTGTCTATTGGTGGGTGGGTCTATTGATTGGTATGCTGTTGTGACCATTATGTTAGATATTCCCTAACTACGAATAACCAAGATGGCCACCTCTGAATAGCATACAATTATGCCAAACATGTCATATGATTTGATAGAAAGTTTTATTTTGAAAGTCTATTCAGTACATGCCTTGAATTGGCTGATATGTACAGATACTCACAAGATTTTTTCATGTTATGTTGCAATTTTCTATTCAACAGTCTGTGAAATGGTTTGTTTTTAGCACTTAGTATTGGCCTATGGCCTGGTTTAACCCAATTCAGTTCTCAGCATCCTCCATATCTATAGGTGGGGAGTTGAAGCATGATGTCCAATGGCATTCTTCACAGGCTGAGAAGTAGTCAATGCCATACCTAACTATGGCATCCTGATTTGCATTTGCATTTAATCATCTTCAGCAGATTATCTGGTGCTGCTTGCTAGTCAGTCATGGTTGCATACATGGCACCATTGGTCGCTTCCCACCTGAGTCTGTTGATTGTAACTGGTAAATCACTTGTTGGCTGTGGAATTTAGCTGCTGTTGAAGTCTCTGTCTGCACACAAGCTGTGCATTTTGCCACTTTTTCATAAAACTTGCAATATCAAAGTTTGTCCAGGAATTCATTTAGCTCTGCCCCATATACAACTATTTTCATAATGCATATTTTCACCAGCAGCAATGACTTCTACATTAGTGCAACTGGGATTGCAAAAGATATTTGCGTGCTGCAGCTATTTCGACTTTCTTAATCTAACATCTCTCCCAATGCCATACAGATGTGAGTTTGGTCTGGTTGCCATGGGAGCTTGAGTGAAAATGAGTATATCTGTGTCATCTGCTACCACTACTATACTGTTTCTTTGTCAGCAGCAGCAGTCACAGTAGTTTTGGCAATCACCATCACCTCTGCTAGAATACTCTGATACCCAGCTTGTACCAAGTGTTGCTCAATAAGTTGATAAATTGCTGTTTGTCATGTGTATTTCTCAGGAAGACATCCTTCTTCACAGTCAGAGGCATTTCTGGCTCAAAGTGAACGGCTATACTGGATTTTGATCTTCATTTAAATGGGTCATGTCCTTTACTAATGGTCCACCACAGTACCCATTGAACACACTGATGCATGTGCCATACTTTCCTTTCACATAATGAACATATTAGCCACAGATCCATTCAATTCAGAACCCAGCTATTCCTCCCTTTTTGTATTCTTATTAGTGAGGTGTGTGGAAAATGTTCTCAATCCGAATATTTTGTAATTTATTTTTCCAATCATGTTCCAACCTATCAGTAGGTCTGCTTGGCTTCAGACATTTCACTGCAAAAAAACCATTTGCAAGGTATGTGGTTAGGAGCTGAAGGAAAACCGATGAGATAACGCCTGTTGTGGGGTATTAACTCAATGGATGTACTGTAATCCATGGCTCAGCAGCAATATCTGTTCCAGTATGTAGGACTGGGAAACTGCCATTCCGCTATGAAGGGTTTTTGGAACCCTCTGACCAAATATTGAAAGAACCTACAGGGCTTAATTGTTATGACTGGTTTGAGAGAAACTACAGGAGTGCTTCTTAGGGGGTATGGGTCAAGAAATTTGATATGCTTTACAAGACACAAACTTTTGTCATCGTCTTAATAAAACATCTAAATACAAAAAACGTATTAGCCACAGATTTCCAGGAATCAGTTGTAGGAGAGCTGTAGGGTAACTATATAGCTCAGGCATAAGTCTATGTTGTCTCTCACAGCTACTAGAATCAACCTCTGAAACAGTTTAGATCTGCACAACCTCTTCATTTATCAACAAAGCTACTTTCAATCCAAGCGTTGTAGCCTGTTGCTTACTTTTGAAGGAATGTTCGGCAACAGCTTTTCCCTGCATTGATTGAAGGATCTTCTGTTGATCAGCATTTACAGGTGGTCTTACTGGGTGATCTTTTTCTAGTCTGGCCATGTTCTGATAATAGCAATATATTATCTTGGTATACAGGACTTGCCCCCTACCTCCCCCCTAGCAGCAAGATTCGGGAGCATTTCTTGCAATGATGCCAGGTGCAGTTTCCAATTTCCTATTCATTGTGCTCTTAGCAATGCTTGCCTCATGTACTACAGCCAGTGACAGGCAGTGTAGCTTCCATAAGTCTTTGCCTTTTCTAGTTCCAATTAATTTTCATTTATTTGTAGTATTTCCACCTGGCAGTGGAAAGTTGAATGCATCTCTATTAAAGCAGCAGAATCTTCAATGCTGCAAGAAAATGGCCTCTATGAGCTCTGACCATGGCTTTGCCACTGAGCATACATGTGTGCTACTGCAATACACCATACACCACTTCAAGGAGCTCATAAAAACCATAGTTCTCCATAATGTGACCTATGCATCCCTGGTAGTTCATTCAAGTCCAACATTTTGTATTAGAACTGATTTGAGGTTGCTATCACAAGAATCATTTGTAATGATAGTACTAGCTTTCAACCACAATGGTTGATCATAGGTGATTACTGGGGTGACACCAAAGGTTAAATGGCTCTGTTCATGGTATTTTGTATAGTTGTATTGAATTTTGGATCAGTTAATTAAACAACCCTAAGCATTTATCTGCTATCACGGATGGATTATCAGTGGCAACCATCTTTGATATGGGCAATTAGGCAATGTTTAACATGATTATAATTGTCACCACTGTATTCAGCATACCTGAAAACCCCCTAATGCAGACCGAATTTGGCCTTTTGCTATGTTTCTTTAAAATATTTGGAACCTTTCCAAATTTGAGTTTTTGGTGGTGGCCATATTGGATTTGGGTAATTAGGCCATGACTTACATGATTTTAAATATCACCATTGTATCAGGCATACCTTAAAACCCTATAATAGACACCAAAATTATCAATCTGCTATATTTCTTTCAAAAGTTACATTGATATTTGGTTTGGCCCTAGTACCATGGCGGCCATTTTGGAAAAAGGTCATTTTGACCTATTTCCCAACGGCCGATTTTTCTACATTTTTAGTATGTTCATCTGGGGACCTAATGGGAATGCATGGCGAAAACCGCATTTCTGTTCTAATTTTTTCCACCTTTTTTCCTATTTTTACTGGACTAGTAGTATATAAGCGTGTGACTGTTTATGTTATCCTGGATAAAAGTATGACATAATGCTCTGTCATGCCCTAGCTATAGTCTCACGTTACTTAAAGTGGCATTCTCAGCTATTATGGCAAACAAATTCTTACCCGATGTACGCTTATTATTATTATCTATATGACTGAATACATCAATATTCTGCTGCTGTTACATGTTTATACAACAATTTGAAGTCTAATTACCGAGGGAAAACACCCGCCGGTGACCGATAATAAGTGAAGTCATTGCATGGAAAGATTCGGGTGAGTCCTTTAAGCACAAATGAGTACATTTTAGAAGCCCTTTAGCGAAAACAACTAAACACATTCCTCCAAAATGTTGGTTATATGACTTTTAGATGGTTTAGAAAAGAATGAAACAAGAAGGAGACAATGTTCAGTTTTGGACTGACGTTAACTGGGAGTGCACCTTTAATGAAGGTAACGAGGAAGTACACCAGGCTTTAGAACACACCTGAAACAATGGGTATTTCACCCTCTCTATGGCAGTGGCAGTCTGCTGCGTTACTATCCTACGTAGTAACTCAGTGCGGAGTAGAGGGCCTGCCTAGGGAGGATGGGGGTTTAAGCACCCCTGGAACCATCAACTATAATTATTGACGGTAATGACTATTCAATTACATTCATAATGACAATGACATTAGAATTATACTCTGCGTTAGTACAGTACTTATTGTTACCATCTTATACTAACAAAAATTCAATTATTTTACCATTCATCAAAACAAAAGAAAATAAACATGGTGAGACTTTTTCCACACTCCACTGCTGTGTCAATGTATCACACGTTTTATATCCCAATGGGACACGAACCCTGGGGAATTCCCCAGATAAGGCGGAGTCGTGATTGGTTCTCCTCATCTCCCAATCAAATAAAGGATCATTGCGCGGTTATATATATATATATACCCGGTAGTCATAATTAATTTTCAATGGTGACGATTATGCACTGGAAACTATCATAATGTCGGTTTTAAGTTGTACCTTATTCAAAAGCACAATTAAGACATGTACAATGCTTTATTTGGGTCAAATCACCATAAAATGTACACTCGGAAGATCTGCACATTTATTCAATTCTGTTAAATTAGGCTAAACAATGTTAAATACTAGGTATATCTGAGTATATTTAGTGTTGTGTTGATGCATCATAAGTGTGTGGGTATATTGAACTGTATTTTGAATATATTATTTCCTTTCAATTTGCGTTATTTGCGAGAATTGCTGACGGCGATTTACGTCAATTTTCCGATGATCTGCCCCATATGTACCTGCCTGTCTACCTGTGGTTATGCAACATTCCCACTACCTTAAACATACACGGGAAGATAGCATCGTGTTGAAGTTCCTTATCACTACTTTCTGTCTGTCTCCTCAGGTCACGACATGCATCTTGAGTGTTTCAACTGTTGAAGGTAATCATGAGTAAATAAATCTTTCATCTTTACATCTTTAGATATATGTGGAAGGACTTAAGTTGTTCTTCATCCTCAAAAAGAACTAAGATTTATATTGTATCGCCTGTTTACAAACTCTTTGTTGATTTAATTCTATCTTTTTCAATAAACAATAGAGGCATACATATTGATATGTAATATGACTGAATAAGAATATAACAATAGTGCAATAATGATATTGTTAATTGAAGGATATATTTGACTATTGTATACAATGATAATTCTATTTGTTTGCCACGAAAGATTTTCACAAATAATTCAGCAGCATGTATCTTGTTGCATTTAATTTCCCAGATCATACCATGCAGTAGTAACCAACAGTGTGCATAATTATGTTTTTCCTATTATTTATTAGATTTAATTGATGAGTTCAATATTGGAGAAATACAATGGCGCAAAAATGTAGGGTATATTTTTTTCCTCTTTTTTTTATATGGGATATGTTTTACGTGATGATCAATGATCGGTCGGTCGGAAGAAGGATGATACTCATCCCTCTTGATAAGAGATACTTCAAACACTGTCATATGAACATGAGAGCCTGACTTCTCCACACTGAACTAGTGCAGTCGTTGTGGCACAATGCATTATAGCTACCTGGGATTACTTTTATTTCTATTCATCCTCCCACTGTCATCGACTGCATATTCAGGTAAATTCATGTTATGTTATCATCTAGTATTATTCTCGCGCTTCATATTGGCTGGATAAAACTGGTTATATTTATGAAATTACAAACAAAAAGCGTTAACATTATAAACAAAAGGTGTGTGCATCTGAGAAGGCGGGAAGAGACATGGAATTCCCCATACGTCATCAATGGCGTCGGTGGATAATATCGTGTAAGAAATAAGTTTTGTTCTTCATTGAAAGTTTTGTTCTTCATTGAAAGTTTTGTTCTTCATTGAAAGTTTTGTTCTTCATTGAAAGTTTTGTTCTTCATTGAAAGGTAACTTTCACAAATCACAAAAGTAAATTCTTACAATCGACTTATAATACATCACAGCATTTTCTTCTCTTGATGCTTTTTAAGTGCAGCCGCTGACGAACTAGTAGGCGAAGATCGTCAGAAAATGAACAATCCGCAGGTCTGCTAAAGTAGGCCGCAAAACGATACATATTAGTTATATCTGTGTGTAATTGCCATGATTTAAGGTTTTAAACAATGAAACTTGACATGAAATAATGATTATTGGGTCAAAGCAAATATAGGTCAACGGTGTATTTTTCATGCTATGGTGGCATGGAAATAGAAATAATCAATCAGATTTGAGTAATTTTATTACATTTGAGTAATAATTATTCATTATCATAATTCTTTTAAATTGGTTCAGACATCCAATGCCACCCAGATATTCAACATATATGCACTTATCATCAACATTTTCCCCCCACATCCTGAGTTGCAGTAAGGGGAACTAACAAAATTGACTTTGACTGATGGCAATCACCGTTTATAAAAAAACGGCTTGATGAATCTTAATGAAATTTAATATGAATGTAGGTAGGTACACGTATACACAGAAAATCTGGACGGATTTTCAGGCAAAATGTTTTACGGTTACAAGCATCAGTACTGAATCACCTTAAATAGTGCGTTTGGTTAGATTGAACTGCATTTTGTACCTCATTTCTACCTTACATCTAGTTTATTTGGAAGATATGGTGAAGGCGCATCGTATATTCTCTAATGATTTCACCCACCTATACTGTACTACCAGTAGAACAGTCTATGGAGGTAATCACTATAAAAGCCAAGCTCGAGATTGAGTTCATGAAGTCAACCTACTAAAACTTGGTATCAAAAGACGTATTTGCACATCACTGTTTTATTAGAGCTTTGTTGAGCGATTAACTCAGTCAATCGGCAGTGTTCTATTTATCATTCATCATATGTTTTATCTTTATTTAGAGTTATATAAATATATTTTTTTAATTTCTCAAGATAGTTACTATTAATAGCCCACACAGCAGACCTCATACTAGCCTCCACACCAGACCTCTCACACTACCCTACACTTTGTTCCTTCCAGCAGCACCAGTAATAGACACCACACCAAGTATTGGCGTCCTCAATGTACTGGAAGGAGAGACGGGATATCTGCGGTGTGCAGTGGTGGCCAATGGGCCTGCTAATGTCACCTGGACTAGAGGCGTGAGTGCTTAGCGTTGCAATATACTAAATGCCGATACATGTTCATGTATACCATAAATAATGGATTAACTTCATTAATCACATTAACAGCAACCGATGCTGGACCATTTATGGACAGAAAAATCTACACATTTCCAAATGGTAGAGGGAGAGGGTCGAAGTCAGTTAATAACATAATTGATTACATAAGTACCTTCTTTGCTTCTTTAGTATCTATCATTGATAATACACATAACATAATATTATAACTCATACTTATTATATAATCGAGACTTTAATGAATTACTTATTTATTTATTTGATCTATTAATTAATCATCTATATATTATTTCTGTAGGAAAAAGGTATGATTCTCTATATCTCCTCTAAAACCACTGGAGGGATTACCGCATATTTTTAGGTGGACATGCTTTGGCACAGTGGGAAGCCATTCCACTATGTTTTATGAGCGATTTCCTAGAAAATAAGGGTTAATAAAGGGTTTCAATTCGCATTTACATTTTTGTTTCTAATAAATTTTCAATTTCATATATAAAAACTATTCTCAGAGATCTCATATCATATATTATACTTAAATCTCTATTCCAGAGTGAACCTACATTTACACATGAGGGAGAAGAGTTAACGTTTGCACCAGCCAAGATGGAGGACAGTGCAGGGTATAAATGTATAGCCACTAATGGAGCAGGCAGTAGTAGTAGCAGCTTCACTGTGCGTGTCCATGGTGAGTCCGGAATTATATTCATTGAATTGAGGACTATGATGCATTAGCTATGTGTGTCTGAGACAAAAGCAGAATCATCTTGGATCAAACTGTTCAGGTTCTAGTTTTTAATGATTACATAATATGACCTTTCATTCTAATTACTATAATAGGTGATGTATGATATACTTTTCCATGTGCCCAGCTGCTTCATATGACCATCATATTACTCACAATTGTCATACTTTAGCAAAGACTAGTTCCTGATATCCAGTCTATCCTACAATTATTCATCATGTCTATTCACTTCACAACAAGAAATAGATTATAAATTGACCCCAGTCAGCTAGTCCATATAAAACTAGATCCCTGTACTCTTCTGGCTCAGCCTTTGTGACTGGTCCTCAGTAATACTATCTTGTCCCTGAGCATCACTTCAATCAAGATCAAAGCACTCCAATCCGCCAGCCTTTATCTCAATTGTACTCTCAATGAAGGTAGATAAAATATCTTACTTTCTGCTTAACAACGTGTGTATATGAGGATGATAGATGGAGGGATGAGTTGATGCATACTTGTGTAGTGAACCTAGGTCATCCCCGTGCTTAATCACAGTCTGAAAGGGAAGAAGATCAAGGATGTGGGGTCCTAATCTAGCGTGTTTTTATACTGTCATTACTGCGCATCCCACAAAGGAAGGCTGGCTTTGGAGAAATAATCTTTATTTATCATACATTTATTGAATGATACTAAGTTATAAATTTAATATAATAATGATAATTAATTAGACTCCAATTAAAAATGGACTAACCGACTAATTTAGAGATAAAAATGATTAAATGACCAGAGATATATAAGAATATTTAGGCCTGAGGGAAGGAACAGAGGGGAGAGAAAATGGTGGGAGGTTGTGAGAACAGAAAAGGTAGAGCTGTGGGTGTTAGAGCTGGTGAGTCCGAGTGAGAGTGAGATTGAGAGTGAGGAGTGGTGGGAGGGTAGTGGTAGTGTGGCGAGCATGTGTCTCTAAGGGAAGTTGTGGGAGTTGCTCACAGATAGTGCCAACGATCTGGCATCCAGAGAAAGGTTATATTAGTGCCTTGACAATCTTTATACTTATTCTACCCCTTGGGCAAGGAGTTATCCCACTATACTGTTCCTCATTTCCACTTCCACTTCCTCATCTAAACAACATTAGTGGCGGGCCTTGCAGTTTTTGTGCAATAACTTCGTTTGGCCAAACACTGTAGGGAGATTAATAAATCAATAACAGTCTCTGTGATGGGTCTTTCGCCGTAAGACTGGAAATACCAGAGCCAGTCACATCAAGATCTTTTTGTCAAATACTCAAATTAAAAATATACATGTAATGTATGAACAGAACTATCCAGGATTGGAAGGCGGGAGTGAATATTCACCGACGACAGTCAAGGGGCGGTAGCCCCGAGACCATCATATATACAGGTGAATATTCAAGATGCCAAGAATCCAAGGGTTGTTCAGTGTTTATTTCACCTTGCACACTAAACTAAAGTTAGATTAACATGACCTACAGTGATTTTAAGGAATAAATAGTCAAATAATTATTTCTTTAACTTGATTCGCTCCGAAAACATTTGCCCCAAAGAAGAGCCGGAACTGTGGAAGATCAGAAAGCACGCATGCACACAGTGTACCAAAAACTAGGTTGACCATGTATTGCCCACAAGCAATATAATTTCAGTTACTGACCAGCTAAACAATCTACAGAGCCTATGTTATCTCTATGGGCTGAGCATATCAAGGGTGAAATACATTCTAAAATACTCTATCAATCAAATTGAAGAATAACAAATAGATATTGATAGATAGCTCCTTGATGTTTCAAGAACATTTCTTAGGTTTGACGATCCTTGCTCTTTGGTTCTGGTGATTTTAGCTGTGCTTAAATTTCATTTATGTGACGCACATTTTTTAGAGAAAGTCATGTTTGCCTTGGCTCTTGTTACTTCAGAAGTATCATATGTTACATCGTTCCTTGGTGATGAGTTCATACTCATCAACACTCATGGTGCTGAGGGTCAGAGACTGACCTGGTACAAGGCTAGATACATGCCGGGTGACCCTACACCAGATGATGGACTCATTGTGGCTGAGTGGATAGTGATGACAGGAGGCAGTGCTAACATAGCACCTGGCTATGATGTGGATACCACTACAGGAGACTTACTGATAACCAGTGTTACACTGCAGCAGGAGGGCTTGTATACAGCATACATGAAGGACATGATCAATGGTGACAAGTATGGATACACAAGGCTTTATGTTTATGGTGAGTCACAGTGGTTAGAGAAGTAAGATAACTCTAAATGAATGAGCCTTTCATATATTTCCAAATTCATTCGTCTCTACAGTAAGACTTCAGCATCATTACCAAGGAGATTGCTGTGGAATAATTAAAGGTAAATACCAGTGTTTACTTAAAAAATGAACGAATCATGGAGTTTTCTTTAAACTTTGGATTTAGAAAGAACATGGTTGGGGGAACCCAAAAAGCCCCCCAAAATCATATGTCATTGGATTAGTTTTCATTTCAGGGACCACTGAAATTTATTGCTGTTCACTATAGAAGTCTATGGGAAAATGGATATTTTCAGCATTTTCCCCTTATAGCATATGATTGAATCATACGATTTTCTTTAAAATCTGCATATACATTGCTGACATGTTATTCTACCCTCCCAATTAAAAAAAATAAGGGGTCATTGAACTAAAAAGAAAGTTATTCAGCTAAACTTGTATCACAATGAGCTTCCCCCATTGAAATCAATAGTGAAGGGAACTAAACTTCAATCATCCCTAAAACACCAAATAATATGATAACATCCAGTTTTTTGGGCATTTTGTATTCCCCCAACCATGTTCTTTCTCAATACAAAGTTTGAACAAAATATATTGACTTCTATTGTTTCATGCATTAGTTCCTTGAATTCCCGCCTGCTGCAGTGCTGACAACGCTGGTATTTATCTTTAAGTAGATCACACACCTATGCATGAATAACTAAGCAAGTGATACTCAAAATATAACTGGGCTGTCTAAATATTTTAAAGCAATGCATAGAACTTCATTGATATTCAAGATATTGGATATGTTGTCAGTGGCATTGGAAGTTACATTTGCATCGATCTATGCATTGCTCCAAAATATTCATCTGCTCCTACCCATATGTAATGTAATACATATCATGTTTGCCAAATCTCTTTGGTATATTGTGTATGGGAGAATGGTTTATTGACTGAAGTAGATGGGAAATATTGTGCCAGGTTTATAATTAAAACAACTAATATTTCAGTACCACCCACGAGTGTAGTTATAAAAGGCTTAGATGACATCCTAAATGCTACAAGTTATGAGTTCTCATGTGCTGTGGAAGGAGCAAGGCCATGTGACATGAGCTTCACATGGACTGTGGGTGGAACAGACATAGGAGCTGGAGATGTGGATAACAGCACTGGTAGCCATTGTGAACTGGTTAATAACATGCAGCACACATTCACTGAGAATGACCATGAGAAAGCCCTGACATGTCACGTCAAGCACTGGTCCATGGCCACAGAATGGAATGACACACAAACTATCAATGTGGCCAGTATGTCTCCCTAATAACTTTTGCATGTATATTACATACCAAGGGACATCTCTCTTTATATGTAATAAATAATTTAATTTTCTTTTTGGTTTTGTTGAACTTTATCAATCAAATATCCCATATATGACATTTTGGTTCCTTAGGAAAACGATATGTTTTCAACTTTGCAGAATTGTACACAACACATACTGACATTGAGAGTGATCGCACACATCCAATGACTGGTGAGGATGTGTTACTTAGATGTAGAACTGTGGCAGTAGGCTGGCCATCCAGTGCTGACTACTACTGGTATAAGGACAGAGATTATGGTAAACCTCTCACTGATGGAGGCAGGATTAATGGTACCAAGACTGATGTACTCCAGATTACAGCCCTGGAGGTGGGAGATGATGGAGAGTATGAGTGTAAGATACTCAACCAGGCTGGAATGAGCAGCTCGACTGGATATGAACTGGATGTACTAGGTGAGAAAATATTTTGCGCGGGTGTGAGATCAAATGATGATTGAAATAAAGTAACCCATGTTCCCATCTCTATATCTACATTATTAGGACCCCATCACACGTACATCAGAGTAATAGTTGTATGTGGTCATATTTCAGTTCCACCTTGGGATGTGAATATTATTGGTCTTGATGAGTTTATCAATGCAACAGAATACACATTGACTTGTAAAGCTGAATTAAAGCATTGCGATGTAAGCTTTACATGGAGTGAGAGTGGTGATATCATCAAGTATGCTATGAAACCATACAACTGCACAAATGGTAACATAACAGTAGCAACCAGTGGTTTAGTGTTCGACTTCAATGAAGGACACAATGGTTCAACCATAAGATGTCAGGTAGAATACGATGTAAGACCTTTGGTGTCTGGTCATACTGACAGAACTATTCTAGTTGCAAGTGAGTGTCATTACACAATTAATGTTTACAACAGATCAAATGATTTGTCAGATATTTGTTCCATTGGCTGTAAACTAGAGCAATCGCGACTGACCCGCCCTCTGTGAAGAGGGTGATAAACCACTCAACTAAAAATTGAATCCGTCACCTGATTACCCGCTCCTTTCCCATAATACTGCATGTTGTATATATCGACCTGTTATCCAACTTTCACACTACGTATGTCCAGCAATGCTGTTTTGAAAACATTCATGCACTCTCTCCCTGTTGTAAATTCACGCCATGTTTACATAGCTTCAAACACCACACACACTACCCTAGCTTACTCCCGCTGCCAACAGCCATAGGCATAGAGTGTCCCATACACATGATGCCAGTGGCGGTGGTGCTAATGGGAACCTAGGTAGAAGGGGGGGAGAGAAGATAGGGGGAGGGTGATAACAACCTTAATCTTACTAAACTAACCATGCAAAACGCTCCTAATCAGCTCTCCTATGGCTATGTGGTCACTTTCCGGGACCATTGGCTTTGAACTAGAAATGCTGATATTGGTCACATTCTAATTGCTATGATTGTTATTTCAGCTGGTTATAACACATCTGTAATCCCAAAGGAGTTTGGAAGTTATCCTATAAAAGATAAGGAATTCCGTCTCCAATGTAGCACAGAACCTGGTTGGCCTCAGAGTACAAGGTATTTCTGGTACAAGGATGGTACTGACATAAAGAACAATGCGGGTGATATACTACACATTCCATCAGTAGGAACAGCCAATGAAGCAACTTACACCTGTAAGGTCTTCAATGAAGCTGGAATGGGCGAATCCACCAACTCATATTTACTTGATATCTTTGGTTAGTATTAACTCTGGCAGATATAAATTAAAAGCATGATTTAAACTTGCCAATGAAACAATTATTGAGTTTATATCCAGACTTTCATGATATAGGCAGTGATTTGATATACTATGCAATTTCCAATTACTCAGTTTATGCTGTCTTAATCTGTCCTTAAACCTGTAATACAATGGCATTATCCTTTGCGGGGCATTTGAGATATTTGTTGACATTGCATAGTTTTTAGTATTAAAATTAGCAACACATTTAGGACCATTTTCATTGAATTGTCCATGGTCTTTTGCCTATATGGATATTAATGGACATAATATGTCCACATGAAGTTTCAGTAGGGGAACTAAGGTGCTTTTTCCATGGGCTAGGGTGGGGGGACTTACACCAGGAGGTTTGGCTCTTAGAATAGAACAATTAGGACATGCTAAGCTCACGTTGTTTGCTGCATTATGTTGATGAATCCTAGAGGGGTCAGCCACTGATGGAGGGCACATGTCCACCTAACCATTATCCCTTCTCCCTTCAAGTTCATAAATTCTCGGGAATTTACTCTTCCCATGCAGAAAGGCCAGTAATAGATCCAACACCAAAGAACAGGAACCTGCAGCTGCTGGAAGGAGAGACAGGATCTCTGCGGTGTGGAGTGGTGGTCAATGAGCCTGCTACTGTCACATGGACTAAAGCGGTGAGTCTGTTCAACAGTTTGCCTGTTAATTGGTGCAGTCAAGACTTTGTTCGTTATAGAATATTATGTTAGCTCTCCTCTCTTGCCCACAGCATTGCCCATCGTATCAACTTAACGAAAACTGGTGTTTAAACCAAATTCTCTAGCGGTGAGAAAGCTTTGTTTGGTGGTGGGGGTGTTTAAAGTGGTTTTCCCCCACTGACAAGTGAGGCTTTTGGTGGTACTGGTTGGCTAGTGATTCCCTCTATACTTATGTTACATAATAATACGTGAAATCCATGACAATCAAGACTCATCACTAACATGCTCATAAAACTCATATACACATTCAAGGTTAAAACTTACAACGTCTCCATTACAGGGTGACCCCACATTTACACATGATGGAGAAGAGGTAATGTTTGCACCAGCCAAGATGGAGGACAATGCAGAATATACCTGTTCAGCTACTAATGAGTTTGGCTCGACAAGTGTGAGCTTCATTGTAGAGGTTTCAAGTAAGCTAGTTAAATTCTTAATTTAATGCGATATCTAAAGCATTGAATATCTGTCATAAAAGTCATGATGGCATCTATTCAACTTCTATATTTAAATGAAGGCATCTTGCCACAGTACTATATAGATACAACTGTATCGTAAAAATGCCATTGGTTTAGTTTATTACTTTAATAATTCTGATTTTCTCTTCATCAGAAATGGTTCTGGTTGCATCATTTGTCACTGATGTGTTTACCCTGATCAACACTCATGGCGCTGGAGGTCAGAAACTGACCTGGTACAAGACTAGGTATGTAGCAGGTGGAGATGTACCAGATGATGGAGACATTGTGGCTGAGTGGATGGTGATGACAGGAGGCAGTGCTAACATAGCACCAGGCTATGATGTGGACACCACTACAGGAAACTTACTGATACCCAGTGTTACACTGCAGCAGGAGGGCCTGTATACAGCCTACATGAAGGATATGTCCAATGGTGACAAGTATGGATACACAAACCTAAGTGTTTATGGTGCGCTACATATTTCCATTGCATTATCATTCCAACATAACTATTACATTAGAGAGAAAATAAGCTATTTTGTCCTAGGTCAGGATTCACCAATTATTATAGTAAGCTTTTTTATTTCATGAACGCTTTTGGGTAGAATCTATGACATGTAATCTGATTCATAGTCGTTTAACTCTGATATATATATTACAGTCTTCCCACAAGATGTTCATATTGAAGGATTGGAGAACATCATTAATGCCACTGAGACTGTTATAACCTGCACCACTACTAAAGTAAAGCCACAGAATGTAAATATCACCTGGTGTCTACAAGACTCTTGTGATGCAGAAGGACAAGTTACAGATATACAAAACCCTGATGGTGTTACATGGAGAGTGGTGAATAGGAGGAGCTTTACCTTTGGTGAACAACATAATGGTTCATTTGTATCATGTGAGGTTAAGCATGGTGTGGATCCCACCATGTCTGATAAGGCTATACATTATCTTCAGATTGCAAGTAAGTAAATGCCATATTAAGATATAACTAAACTTGAGCTGCATATGGGGCAACGCATTCACAAAACACTTGTGGCTTTTGGCGAGTGTCTTTCACGCGTGCCTTTGGCACTTGTAAAAGACACTCACCAAAAGCCGCTTGTGTTTTGTGAATGCGTTGCCCCAAGTTTAGTAATATTTTTATTCCATGATATATATCTAAGATTTATTTAAGAGTTATTTACCTTCATTGCATGTCTCGCAACCCTCGGACTTGGCAAAAACAAGCGCTTACAATGTTGCGTCATGAAATGAGCGTCATGAAATGAGCGTCATTGATTGGCACAAATAAATTTACGCAACCAATCAAAATAACGTTGTAGATTGGTTGCATTAGAAAAACAGATTCTGCTAGTGCAATCCAGACATGTTTATGCCATGGGCTAATCTGGCCATGTTTTTGTGAATATGCACACCTATCATGGCATAAATATATATACTCATAGCATTCTTGCCTTGCCTTTTTGCATTAAAAATATCAAAGCAACATCTTATGCATGTCAGTGTAAAGTGAAAAGCAAAGCAGAATTTTTTTACCAAATTGGAGATTTGCCTCCCCAGCCAGTGTTCCAAATGATGCCAATTATACACATAATGTTTTTGATTTGCTTGTGTTTCTGGGTAATTAAATGGAAAACTAGTGAAGTTACAAACAGAATTGAATTGCATGAGACATCTGCATACATGTTTTACCACATGCTTACAACCATTGTCATTCAACATACTCCCAGGTATCTACACTACAGAGGTAGTAAGAAATGGTGAATTTCCAATTCGGGATAAAGACTTCTCACTGAGGTGTTCATCCACATCACCAGGCTGGCCATCCAGTGCTGACTACTACTGGTATAAGGACAGAGCGTATGGTAAACGTCTCACTGATGGAGGCAGGATTAGTGGTACCAAGACTGCTGTACTCCAGATTACAGCCCTGGAGGTGGCAGATGATGGAGAGTATGAGTGTAAGATACTCAATCAGGCTGGAATGAGCAACTCAACTGGATATCAATTAGAAGTGCTATGTAAGTTGTCATCATTCATACTTGTTCTATTATTAGCATACTAAATCCCTCCAAGCTATTGACAAAAAACATTCAAGGAGAAGGGTCAAAGCCAATAGAGAATGAACACTATGTTAGACTGAAATAACAGAACAGTTTTAAGCCAATCTTCAGCGAGAGTTGATGCATTGGTTACTTATAGAGAACACTATTCATTATTATTGCACTAACATCATGATACATAACAATAGTATAAAAACTGTACTGGGTCTGAAATTGTGTTTCTCACATAATCATTATTCACAAGATACTGTTTTAATCATTATGCCATGATATATGTGCGTATTCGCAAAAAGAGGGTCATATTAGCCCATGGCATATATGTGTGGGTAGATTTCACTAGTGGAATCTGCTTTTGGTATGCACCCAATTTACTACGCTATTTTGATTGGCTGCTAAATCTAGTTGCACCAATCAATGACCCTGATTTCGTGACATCTTTTCAAAGACATACCTTTTGATGTGCCGGTTCAAATAATGTTTAAACATATATCATGGCATAAACATCTTGTAAATACCTTGTCACATATGCAGCTCGAGTTTAGTTATGTTTAGTTATGTTTAACAAAGATATATATTTGTGTACCAGATAAACCTGAAACGAATATGAGTTGTCCCTCGTATGTAGTAGAGGATGAGGATGTGAGCATGACCTGCAGCATACTTCATGCTAGGCCAGCAGTAGAAGAGACTTCCATACAGTGGTACTACAGTGATGAGGGCACTAATACCACAGGCAGTGTCTATAGTATTGCAGCAGTCAGCAGGCAGGATGCAGGGGAATATGTGTGTAAAGCAAGCAATATCATAGGGGCATCATTTAGTTCCTGTATTCTTGATGTTGATCGTGAGTATGTTTTTTCATACATTTTAAAGTTACCCATTAAATCAGAATTGTATGCTTAGGCTTATTGAGTTGGAAGCAAGGACAATACTTATGTTCAAGTCATGTTGAGAATCAAAAAAGTTGTTAATTGATTCTCTAACATTTGTCCAGAAACTGTCATACATGTTGATCTGATTGTTGATTTGAAGGACCATTTATAACATAAGTCATTCAAAAACATTCAAATATCTAAAATATTAAGATAGATTGGCCCCTCAAAAGTACTAAAATAACATTTTCCTGTGTTTCTATTATATAGATGTGCCTGAAGTCTCACTGGTCTGCCCTCAGGGAGCTGTGATTGTATTTAGTAACATAACACTGACCTGTCAGTTCCACAGTAACCCACAGCCTCTATCCATTGAGTGGTGGCATGGAGGGTCGCCTCTACTACAGCAAGGCTCTTATCTAAACATGGAGAGTGTAGAGTTGGATAATGGTGGGAATTACTCCTGCTCAGTCACTAACCTGATGGGCTTAGGCTCATCCAACTGTACACTTAATGTTATATGTGAGTACATCAGTTATGATTGACTAATGAAAACCAAATTCCATGGGATCATCAAGAATAATTTAGCTAACCCAATTGCATAGCCAGCTAATCATTTTCATATGGGATTTCTATTTGGAAGAGTACATCTAAATGACTGATCTAAATGACCACTGTTTAAAGTTGATAATTATGCCACTATTTTCCACGAATGAGATTTAGGGTTGCTCATACCCTTACCAAGGCTTCAGTAACATTACTTACATCTTGATTCTTTACAAAAATGCATTCAGACATTTTGTTATAACTGAGAACAAGTACATATGTATACGTATAATGTTAAGCTGAAAACAAACTTTAAACACAATACAGGTATAATTATACAGATTATATGTTTACACTTGCTTTCAATATTTCCCCCAGCCCGTCCCTATGCACCTGAGGACCTGCAGGTGAGCAGCAGTACCGCCAGGACAGTGTTGCTCACCTGGAGCATGGCGTCCCCTGTCCACTATGAGCTGGCCTGGTATATGTTAACTGTACAACACAATGCTACATCCCAGCAGTACAAGATACAGGAATGTATGGAGGCTGCCACATGTGCACATAGAGTCACTGGTCTTGAACCAAACACTTTCTACAGGTCAGGGTTGTTGACTTCATGATTCTGTGATTTAATCAAAATCATACTTGTAGTTAACTAATCATTAGTGTATCGATTACTAGTATTACTAATGTTACTTGCAAGTGGCATTATGCACACAAAGGTACTTCAAAAACCATCAATTGTTTAAGAGAAAAATCATGAAAAGATTATGGCTTGGGAGTATATTACCATAATTACCATATGGAATGGAGTTTTACTCAGGTTTTACTTGTGATAAAAATGTTCCATAGCCTGTTTGTGTTATAGATTCACCTTGTTAGTGCACTCCACTGTGGACCATGGGAATGCAGATAGTGACACAGTTGGTACAGAGGGTGGAACTAAAAGTGAGTATACAATTTTAAAATTTAAATATTGGCATCTATCTCGTTCTGTTTCTTTTCTGATACTTCTAAAATAATTTGACAATATCGCTAGATGTTAAATGTTTACAACATAATCACAATGTGGGTCACTCTATAACTCTATCACTAACAATATTATGTCTTTTATCTTTAGTTCTTCCAAGTATAAATTCGATTAGAGAAGAGATAAAAGAGGCCAACATCATTATAACGTGGCTGTATGGAGATGTTGAGAGAATAGGCGAGGATGATGAAGTGGGTTTAGCTGTACTGTATAGAGAGGAGGAGGAGGCTGACTACATGAGGTACCCAGCGGAACGTTCAGTACCTGCTGCACAACAGAGCCTCAACATAGAGGGAGAGTTTGATACAGCTAAGGCTTATGTCTTCCAGTACCTCATCTATGAGGGAAGCCAAGTGTCTGTAGAGACTCCAGCTAAAACTGTACCTCCTGCATATGATGCTGGGTCCAATGACTGTAAATATTTGTTATCTTTTTTGGAACATTTCTTTATTCAGGAGTAAACAGTGGCATGTGCCATCCATTAAACTTTATACTGACTAGGGTTGGACCCTGTATTCCGCCAGGTCCTGAATTTATTGACGTTCAATTGCAGAATAACAAGAGCTGAATGTCTATTAGAGTGTTACAAACAGACTATTCTATAGTTTGATGAGATAATGAAATGAGATGAGGTGATATTTAAAAATAAGAAGAAAAATGGAAACATTATAAAAAAATATAACATTTCTTATTATATCTAGTATGTCTGTAATGATATTGGTAATGTAGAAAGGTTGCAAACTCAACATTTTCAACAATATCGTTATTATCATCACTTTTTACGAACTAGAGGCAACGCATGAGAATATTCAAGTTATCAATAATGTGTATGTAGAATTTGTTTGGAAAAAAACCCAATTGTTTCGTAAATTGTAAATATTTTAAACATCTGTCTCACCCTTGGATACATATCATCTTTACCCGACAACATTGTATCAAAATATTACAGTATTGTTAGCACTAATAATTATAGACTAGAAGTCAAATTGGCCATATCAATTCTAAGTGTTCTAGCTAGGTTTAAATCGTCACATCACTATTGGACTAACCACAATTTGAATTGGGTGAAATCGCCTTCATCAATCATTTAAAATCACCAAAATTTAAGACAGAGATAAGGTTTAAAATACAGTTCAAAATAGTGCTGACAAATGTTGAGACAACGCAATACCAAATGAATCCAGATATACAAGTATTTATCACAATTCAGTCTAATTTAGCAGAATTTACTCAATGTGTAGAGTGTGATTATTGTACACTTCATGACCATCTGACCCAATTATCAAATAGCTTCAAAAACCTATAATAACCTTGAGGCCCTATGTACCTCCCTTCTACAACTCACTCCAATGTTATTAATGTCTTGGATCCACTTCTGTTTCAGCAACTAATGTGGTTATTATAGTAGTGGGTGTTCTTGTGCCTGTCTGTGTCATATTACTATTGAGTGGCATCGTTGTCATCTTAATGAAGAGAAGGAAGGAGAGGAAGCCTAGAATAGGTAATCATTCATTAGTATCAACACACGCAGATAAAGCTATTCCATGTATTGGCTGGAGGCAGTTTATCATGATTCATAATGAACTAAATCTAACATCAATGAGCCACTGTAAGTGGCATTGCATGTGCAACATTCCCCCTTAGATATTCTCCCCTTCCGAGAATGAGAAACGAAACTCATCAAACTGTTTGTCCGATTTGTAAATGTTAATCTTATTATCGTCTTAATATGCCCCCAAAACTCATAATATGCGTAGATATAACCTACTCTATATGAGTGAATTTGTACCTTTGACAGGTATTCCATACACTAAACTATCACTTTTACGGGGAGCAAATCAGCTAAAATCTCTTTTTTCAGGGCCTATTTTAGACCTGATATTCAAAACAAGAGACATCGATTGCCTTAGAAACAGGCCTGGATAGTTGACAATGATGATAATGGTAATATTGATACAGCTATGTTCATTCATTTATGATTTGAGTTACATTCCTTTGCAGTTGATACTACAAGTAACCTATCAGTTGATAACCTACAATTGACCAATCAGAATGATTCACCCCCTGCTTACAGCAGTAGCTATGGTAACCGAAGTTTATAATATTTTAGAGTAGCTGAATCAAATTGTTAGATCTTACAGATCTTCTCGGCTTGACATTAGCTCTACTAATTTTTAAAAGTATGGTATTTAAGAATGTAGTGATACATATTTTTTTTTTTTTTTTTTTTTTTGAACAGAGTTTATTGCAGGATAGACATCAGCGTCGTCGCAGTGACGATGTTCCTACTGCCTGCCTATTAAAATTTACAATGATACATTCTTCAATTTATAAGAAAGGAAAAAAAATAAAAACAACAAAAAAACAAAAACAAGGAGTATTTCAATGTTAGTAAAAAGGCATTAGGTGAGTCGGTCGAGGGGGAAGACCGGGTGAGCTATAGAATACCCTTCATGTATTTACAAGGGCAATACTATGTTAATATTGTATATGGAACATATTTTATTCATTATCACAGATAGTCAGGTATGTAGGAAGGAAGTGTAAGGATTTAGGCTGATCTAGTCCGGTTCCCTAGGGATATATTCTCTTTTTAAGTGCGTTTTGATAGCGGCAGGATTCATATTTCTAATATTTTGGGCACAATTGTTCCAGGTATGGCTGAGCTGATAGCTAACAGATTGTCTGTTTTTTTCTGTTTTAGGATACAATTGTGTTAGCACTATTGCTTCACCGCGTCTAGTATCTCTATTAGGAATGTTGATATAATTTATATTTTGAGAGAGCTTTTTAGCTAAATTAAGTTGCAGGAATTTTTTTCTGTTGTTAATGGTCATAACCTTATAGGATTTGTGAGTTTCAATGGTCGGTGTGTCATATTGACTTTTGAGAGCAATTCTAAGGGCCTTGTTTTGTATTCGTTGCAATTTCATCGTTTTACCAATACCTATTGGAGTTAAGAACAGAAGTGAATAATCTATAATTGAGAGGATTAATGATTTAACAAGGCAGATTGCTGCACTTGTGGTTAAATATTGTCGCATCAAACCCAGCTGGTACACTCTAAGCCCCATATTACGCAATAGGTTGTCATACTGATGATTCATGGTTAATTTAGAATCTAGTGTGATCCCAAGGTAATCGTAACTATTAACGTATTCAATAATAATATTTTCTGTTCTTATTATGGGAGGATTTAAAATTTTTCGTTTGCTAAATATCATGCTTTTGGTCGAACAGTATAAAATAGTATCATCCGCGTATTGGATAATATTGCTATTAATTGGTAAGTATTTCAGGTCATTTGCATAAATCAAATAGAGCAAAGGACCAAGGACCGATCCTTGAGGGACCCCACAAGGCACGATTCGTGCTTGTGAAAGAGAATTATCCATTTTGACAAATTGGTATCTATTTTCTAAGTAAGAGCGAATCCAGGCTATGTATTTGTCTTGTAATCCAATATATTCTAATTTCTTAATCATTAAATCATGGTGGACACTGTTGAACGCCTTACTGAAGTCGATGAAAGTGGCTACTAAATAATTGTTATCATTTATTGATCTATCAATATCATAGACTAATTTATAAAGGGCTTCTCCAGTAGACCTACCAGCTCTGAAACCGTACTGATTATCCGTCAGTATGCTATTCGCTTCGAGGTATTGAGTCAGATTATCAACCATAATTCTTTCAAGCATTTTTCCGAAGATATGCATAAGACTAATAGGTCTCGTGTCATTGGCGTTCAAAGGATTATTTTTTTTAGGGATAATTTTAACAATGCTCAGCTTCCATTTACTGGGAAAAATACCAGTTTCCAGTGAAGCATTAAAAAGATAGAGCAACTGCGGAATCAAATCGTATGCAGCATCCTTATATATTTTTGAACTAATCTTCTCACAACCAGACGATTTTCTGGTATTAATTTCAGTAATTCTCTCTAGCAGTATATTAGCAGTAGGCATCGAGAAGACGAGTGGAGCAATCACGATTTCTCTATTAAGCAAAGGCGGCCTGTCAGGGATAGAATTCGAAATATTAGAACCAATATCACAAAAGTATTTGTTTACGTGTTCAGCCAGTTCGCTACCCTCAAGAACCCTTCCATTTTCATCCTTTAAATGTGTAATGTTACTACTTTGTTTGTTCTGAATCTCAGATATGATGCGCCAAAATTTCTTGCTGTCGTGTTTATTTTCTTCTAATAATTTGACGAAATATTCTCTCTTACCTTGTTTCAACAGATTATTAAAATTGTTTCTAGCTATTCTTGCTAGATTTCTATTTTCATTCGACTTATTCTTATGATATTTCTTGAATGCTTTATCCCTAATGATGCCTAATCCTATCAATTCATCAGTATACCATTCTGGTCTATCCTTTCTCAAGTTGAACTTCTTTATTGGAGCAACTTTGTCACTAATTCTAATCAATTTATTATATAAGATGTCCCATTGTTCATTCACATTACCAGTCTCATAATAGTCCCGCCATTGTTCCTTATTCATTTCTATGTGCAATATTTCTCTGGAATAATTTTTGTAATCCCTACCGATAAACTCCTTCTTTTCAAATTTCATTTTCATACTTTTAATATTCAAATAGATTCCCTGGTGGTCCGAAATATTATAGTTAACAGTGCCACAGGTGAACTCCTTCTTAATCTGGACCAAAAATAAATCAATTACCGAGTTCCTATGCAGCCCAAATCGCGTAATACCATTCATATGAATATCAAGATCCATCTCTTTGCTAAACTTGTGCAATAGCTTGGTTTTACAGTCGTTCTTATTTGATATGTCGATATTACAATCACCGCACATAATAATGTCATAATTCTTAGTCTTCACTTCCTCTTTAGACTTAATAATAAGGTCTCTGAGGGCGTCTATAAAGCTGTCCATGTTACCACTCGGTTTCTGATATAAATTAATAATTATCATAGTTCTAATGTTTGTTTTATGAACACTGATAGCCTGGGCCTCTATATCATCATTGTCATTAATCACAGTCGCTGAGTCCAGTGAGGTTACTTTATAATCTTTCCTAACGTAGAGGCACAGCCCCCCACCAGCCGTTGTTGAACGTCTATCTTGCCTAATTAGCATATAATTGTCAGCCTGAACCAAGTCAGAAGGAATTGAGTCCTTTAGCCAAGTCTCAGATATCCCCATTATCTCCGGCTGGTATCGTAATACGTCCTGTCTGATGTTATCTATTTTAGGTAGAAGAGATCTCACGTTTAGATATATTTTAAGTCCCTTAATCCTTTTCAGCTCTTTCCAATTGTTAAGCGCAGGAGTATTCATTACAAAAAGCTATGTAAATACCTATAAACTATCAAGGCTCTCACAAGGGGACGGGGGACAGGGCAAGGAGGAAGTCATAAAATTGTTAGTACATGTCATGATGCAGAGATGATGTAATAAATATTAATATTAGATCGTACAAAAGGTTTTTTTTTTTTTTTTTTTATATATTAACAAGCAATACATCAAAGCTTTGCAAGAATTACAACCAGTACTAATTCATTCAGGTTGGTGATTAGATTTTTGGTAATGAATATTCATTAACTATTTCTTATGTCAAAAGAGTAGCATGATTCAACTAAAATATTGCATACACAGGGTACACTGCATGCAAGCGTGACGCCAAGGACCAAGTTCAAACGCCCTACATGACACTGGAATATGACCATAGTAAGTGCTTGCTTTTATTATAATATTATGCGCATTCCATTTGAAAGGTGCGATCAGTAGGGTGCAATAAAAATATTTGTATTATACTAGCACCAAGTTTCATTCTCTCTATATATTGTAGAATATATTTCAGGAATATTCTTTGTTTGAAAACTGATTTCATGAGGTATGAAGTGGGATATATTTCTTAAACATAATAATAACGATGGAAATGAAGAAAAATATCGTTGCCAATAAGTAAGAATAACAAAGTGACTTATCGTTACAGCTGAAGAACCTTCAACCTATGAACACATGTACGACTACATTCGAGAATAAAGCTGTATCGCTGCCTCTACCCTGATATATTGAATAACCGCAGAAGCAAAACAAGAAACACGTTCTGTAGTTTGTGCAAAAATTGTTTATCATGTACAAGTAAACCTACTACTCACGTGTACAATTACTGGTGCTGAAGCCATATGTGAACATAACAAAAGTTAAATACAGAAGTTAAATCGGATATAAACCCAGCAGCCGGTAGCTATATGTGCAGATAAATCGAGAAGAGTGTAAAACATACATCATGCCATGTAAACACAGGCTTCTGCCGTCTGATCCTTTGTCCTTTGTCTGTCCTTTGTCTAAGTTTGGTTACCCCATGCAATGTGTGTCACATATTTATAGTTTATATTGTTAGCGTATTTATGTAAAACGCTGTTTCCCATATATTATAATAATAATTTACTAAGATCTTAATAATCATCATGTTGTTAAGAATTAATGTGATAACTAACAAAGTTATTCGAAAAACGAAATCCCTTTAATCCTAAACAACCAACTCTGTTAATTATTAAATGATCAAAATTGATTTTGATGATGAAATATTGATGAAAATATGGAACTCTGTCAGCCTAAAAATGACAAGCTGTTAGCTTGATTCGCTCAGTTCAGCCAGATCAGAACGGTCGTCTTTGCTGTATATTTCCGGCCGTGTTCAAAAGTCTGAATTAAATTGAACTCATGTTTACAGAATTACAAAACTGGCTCATTTCAAAGACTTAACTCTCCTCTTTCGGAACCAGATATCTTTTTCTAAATGTAATTGGTAGAAGTTGAGGAACAAGTGAGAACGACCAGCAAACATTTTTTTTTTTTTTTTTTTTTACAAAAAGACGGGTAGAAGTAATATAGCGGGTAGACCTAGTATTGTGGAACTACTTTCAGAGCACACTTCCTCTTTTTCCCTGCTAATGGAAGGCTGCCATAGAGGCTGGGGTTGAAGGGGCTAAGGGAAGAACTTAGAACGGTTTAACTTGTTATAGTAACAGTAATAAAATAACTCTATGTATTACGTATATAACTTGTTATAATAACAGTACTAATATAACTGTATTTATTACTTGCATACATATATTGTGTTCATGAAACATGGCCTCTCATGAATCTGACACTGTCCCGGGTGTATGGTTTTATCAATTCTTTATTTTTTATCCTTTCCATTATTACTGAACGCTTGCTGTGAAATAACCAAGTGGTTAATGATTATTATTTTATTTGTAGAATTTTCTATTTATTTTTCTAAGAACTTTTTCTATAATTGTTTAAAGCAGCTTTTCTGTGAATAGTGTACCTGTTGCATAATGTCTGGCTGAATACAAATCTTAAAACAAACAAACGGAATCACCAATATACATTAAGTAAAGCATAAAGGAAAACCTTGTTAAGGTCTCAAATGTTTATTCATGCCTGTACATAGATGCCTACTTCAAGTAGTAACACCAGATGGCAGAACACACAAGGGAACAGAATAGTTATGTTTGCTAGTCCATGTCACAGATTTTATCTAGGAAAAGGCATAGTATATATTGTATTTAGTGGGAATCGAAAGACGATATTCCTTTCAATTTGAGACATTTATTTATTGATATATTTTCATCATTCCGGAAAGGTCATAAGGCAATTCTAAAAACAAAATCCTTATGTTTCTTTTTCATTAACATTTTGGAACTGAGTATGTCCTTCGGAGCCCTTTTGACAATAAATTTGTCACTATCTCATATGGATTCACTAAGCTATAAAAGTGATGTGTTACAGGAAAATGAGGCATATATTGCAAAAGAAACAGATTTTGAGATATCATTATATTTGAAAAGATGAGTTCAAGACGATTCCAATGATGGTAAACATTAGAACACTTAATAAGTATTTCTATATTTTTGAGTTTGATATTTCTATTTTAGATATACATTATACATATTATACATAGATTCATATGACTAAAAGTGCTAGACCTCCGAGGTATCAAGATTTTAATTATAGAAATCTTGTGAAAAAGTCACTTTGAGAAATATCAATTTTGCGACTTGTGACTCATTTTCTTAAAAGATGTCACAAATGAAATACAGACTGTATAGTGAGGGTCTGTGAGTATACAGGGTGGAAGGGAGTAATCACATGGCGGCCAGGGCAGGGGGATCCATGTGTATAGGTCTAGTCCCTGACACCAGGAGGCCCTTCCAACCTAGTATTTATCAATGTGCTGAGGAAGATAAGTCAATGTATTAAGGTCCAATCAACTTATTGATCAACTTAATCATCTTATACTCAAGTGATAGTTAATCTAGTTATAAATAATGAAGATATGATTGGTCAGCACGAACTTCTGACTACATATATACCTACAAAATAACCAAGGCTGGATAATGATTGATCAATTTATCAAATTGGTTGCCTCGTACAGTTGTGGTTGTTATTTTGCTGGGATATTCAGAAACTCATGTTGAGCTGTGAAACATATATGGTGTGTAATGACAACCTTGTGTTTTTATTTGCATGGATCATTTGTTATTTGTACACCAACTACTATTGGTTTAACCGTTGGCCAGCAAATTGGGGAACAAGATGAAATAAATTAGAGTATTGATGTCAAATTTGTTATGTCACTGTATTCTGCCGTTTATAAATAATGAATTAAACTACACATACAATATTTCGATGTATCGTTGGAAAATAACTTTTTTTTTCTGCTTGAAAAGTATCAAGCCTGTGAAATTGTTGGAAATAAAACATTTTCCGAAATAATAAACACTGTATATTGATTTGGAATGCATCACCAGAATTGCCAGGAATACAAACACTTTCATAATTTCACCTGACTAAATATGATAAACTCTAACATAATATGTTAGAGTTTATCATATTAAGTGTTGGAATGGACCTCACTTCACTAGTTAAAGCATATTATGCTTTAACTAGTGGAGTGAGGTCCATTCCAACACTTAATTGTAATTCACTCTTTAACAACATGCTCAGCAAGTCTATAGCGAACGGCATTAAATACTGATAAGTTAATGAGTGATGAGAATATTAAAATGTTGATAAGACTTATCAATCATTAGTCATGGGTGCGCCCTTCATGAATATCTACCACTAAAGGTTTCCATGTACAGTTGACAATGGCGGCTTCTGTGTGTTTGCTGATGTTGAGCATATTGCTTATATGCCCATTAGTGAAGTCTAAATCAAGGGGTAAGTTCCTGCATTAATCATCTATTTTCCGTGACTCACATAAGATTTAAACGAGTGACAGCTTATTAGATTGTGTCAGTGAATTACCAGATACAAAGATGCGTTGAAATGGCATGATAGGTGGGCATATCCACAAAACATTGCGTGATTGGCCCATTGCATTTGAATCGGCATATTTCAATAGCATGGTTTTGGCATGCCAAATTAGGGTGAACAACATCCTGTTCTTCTGTATTTCACTCATGGTTCGTCACTCAGAAACGAGAGCAAAACTACACATTCATGGTTTGTGACCGCATCATCCAATTTGCACCTTTCATTAATGATGATAACATAATTTACTCTTCCAGCCTCACCAGTAATAGAGGCTACACCTGATAATGGAGCCCTGGTCCTGCTGGAAGGTGAGACGGGATCTCTGTGGTGTAGAGTGGTGGCCAATGGGCCTGCTCCTGTCACATGGACTAAACAGGTGGGTATAGACTGCCCTTAGTCCCACCTCGGGCCTAAGAACTGCATAAATTAGGGTTTTTAAGCCCCAAACTACTTATGACAACACATTCTTTAGTTGAGCACATGTGGAGGTATGAGTTTTAGGGCACAAGGAAACCAACGATGTGTGACATCATTTAAGAATATGTCTTTGTTGGAATGTTTGCCGCAGACAATTGACACAAAAAGCCATATAAACTTTGTTTTAATTTAGTTATAAGTTTGCTGATGAAATATTGGAACCATGAAAATACACATTCAATGTGTTTTCTCTGCATTGTATTCTTTTATATTCCATTTTTTATTATCTAGGCAACATAGTGGATATCTGTTGATAGTAATCATGAAGGTAATAATATGAGAAACACAAAACTGTGATATGCTTATATTATAGATGACAAAACCTAGATATGACCAGAAGTTATGAAGTATTTTAATCCAGGGAGACTTTTACACATTAACATTTGAGGGGGAAGAGCTGAGGTTGTATCCCTAGCCCCAATAGAAGTAGAGATAAGCCTGTTTACCTATTTGCTGGATCAGTTGTGGCCAAATTAAATTATTTTACTCAATAATGCAATTTTCATTGGGAATTTGTGGGTCAATGATTTATTTAATGACTGTATTGCATTTGTTGTCTAATGAAACATGCATTTAGACACCTAGAACATATTCCTAGCCCCATTAGAAGCAAAGATATGCCAGTTTACAGATTTTATATGTTTGATGGCGGCCATCTTGAATATCTCAAATTGCTCAAGGTCAGGAACGTCACATCACACAGGAATGTGATATAGGGACCCCATAGATGATAAATCAAGAGAAAGATTTATCCGGGATTTCTGAGTTAGGCTTTCCCACTACCGGACTATTTGCACCAGCCAAGATAGAGGACACATCATAGCATGCTTGCCCAGAATCTACTAATGACAGGCAGTAGTAGTGCAACCTCCACTGTGGGTGTGCATGGCGAGTTATTGCCCTATGCCTGAGCACAACGAGCTAAATTATACTTTAGTTTTTATTCCAAGCAGACCGACCCCACATTTACACATGAGGGAGAAGAGTTAAGGTTTGCACCAGCCAAACTGGAGGACAGTACAGGGTATACCTGTACAGCTACTAATGATGCAGGCAGTAGTAGTAAGAGCTTCATTCTGGGTATGCAAGGTAAGTTACTCTCACATAATGACTATGTCGCATTAGTATACATTTTCATCCATGACAATTGCAAAGGTATTTTTGAGTAAACTATTCATTTTTAATACTATTGCTATGTATATTGAACAAGTTATGTTTGAACATTTTTAATGTGTCTGTCAAAGGGTTGAAATGTATTTATTTATGACCAGTGATGAGGAGCAGGGCATTTGTGTTATTTTAGCAATATTTTGTCTTTGATTGGGATACTCATATCATGACATTCGATATTTTTGATTATTTTATGTTGACCTAGGTTTAATTCTTTTTCAGAGGTGACAACATTAACATCGTTTATATCTGCTGAGGTGAAGCTTACCAACTGTCATGGCGCTGGAGGTCAGAGACTGACCTGGTACAAGGCTAGGTATGTGGCAGGTGATACTCCACCAGAAGATGACATTGTGGCTGAGTGGATAGTGATTACAGGAGGCAGTGCTAACATAGCACCTGGCTATGGTCTGGATACCACTACAGGAGACTTACTGATACCCAGTGTTACACTGCAGCAGGAGGGCTTGTATACAGCACACATGAAGGACATGATCAATGGTGACAAGTATGGATACACAAGACTCACTGTATATGGTATGCAGTCCGGATCATCTTTTGCAAATCTATATGGGCTTACAGATTAGGTTTCCACATGATTAAACTATGAAAGTCAGACAAATTACATACAAATCCCACTCCAATATTGTCCATAAGGGAAGAATTGTCCAATTAGTTACAACTTTATAATAAGAAATGTTGGTGTTGACAAAGGAAAAACGGTTTTCCCCCAATAAAACCCCAATGAAGACGCCCATGAAAGGAGTAAAAACTATATAAGCTTTTCCACCCAAAGATACAGTAAATCTAAGCATAGTCTAATTAACTTGGAAGTGTTTTGAAACATTTGCAGACAATCCTTAAGGAACTACTTAGGGTTCAGTAAGAAATCTTGCAGTGACTCTATCATGTATTTTACCAGTTTATATTGAGCATAACAACAGTTTTTTTTATTTTGTCCTTTCTATTACTACTCTAATAGCAAGGCAAACTCTTCCCTTTATATTCCCTTCTGTATTTTGAGTTACATATAACATTTTTTTATTATGATTCAGATGAAGTCTTTGATTATAGACATGTATATGAAATGATACTGTGATTAAGGTATCACTGGGGCTCGTTGCATCTTACAACAGTAAGGCCTATATAAAACACAATGATTCCAACTTCAGTTCAGCACAATCTGGGGCATTTAATCTACCAGACAGTTTCATGATATTGGTTATAAAAAAAATAACACACAAGTGAAATGACATTGTGTTGCAGCTTGATTGTTAAATACATCTAATCCATGCAAGAAAAACTAGTTTGTACTTATTTTTTAATACAGTTCCACCCGAAGAAATCACAATGAGTGACATTGGTTCAGTTGTGAATGCAACTGATGATGTGACCATGGATTGTACAGTGGGGCGAGTGAAGCCTGGAAATATTACCTTTATATGGGAACAATCCACTGCAGGAGACTTAAGCCCTGAAGAACCTACAACAGAAACTAACCCTGATGGTACATTCAGGGTTACCAGCAGACTAACAAAGTCATTTGAGGTTAATGGTACTGTGGTTACATGCTTTGCTATGTATTTGAACCACCCAAAGGAAACGTATCAGGTCTTCAAAACTGTTTACATTTCAAGTGAGTAGTTTTTCTTTTCTGGGATGAAGAAATCAGCTGGCTGTGTGTGATCTTCCCAATGACTCTGTATTGAATATTATCAGTAGTCAATCATTGTGCTTAGACTTGGATCAGTCGTTAATCTTTAAAACAAATCTGGTTACAAAAAAATAATAGGCACACTTATTTTCCTCTAACACAGCTTCTATGAAACATTATTGACATTTTATTACTTTTATCATTGAAATAAGAACAACACTTCAAAGAGTGTTGCTTTTTAATTAATTTCTGTTAATTCCAACCATGGCTGATTGCCATATATTAAACCAGGAAAATATGAGACAAAAGTGGAAAAACATGATGGTAATACAATAATTGGTTCGAAACTGACCCTAAAATGTGCCTCCAGTCTCACTGGTTCGCCCACCAGTGACGTCTACTATTGGTACAAGGATGGCAAAGATATTACTGGTAGACCTAGTATTGATGGTCCTACACTATCTATTGGGAGACTGGCAGTTGAAGATGAAGGAACCTATGAGTGTAGAGTCCTCAATGAAGGTGGCATGAGTGTAAATAACCAAATCTATCAACTATCAGTTAGACGTGAGTATCTATACATTTGATACAGATATTTCATGTAGGAAGATTTGTCATTCTGCAATCCACATCTTAATATTTTTGGTTAATGAAAAAAGGAACAGCGCCTGGAAAGTCATCCATGATCTAAAATGTTAGATGTAATTTGTCATAGCGACCTAACACCTGTGAGTGGATATTGATGGCTGTTTTGATTGATTCATTCATTTTAAGATTTCTATTCTACTAAGACATAGTTACGCTACATTATTCTCAGTGTAAGCTGTTAAATGATCGATAAGGATGAACAAATGATAAGAAAAATAATTCATAACAAAAAGACTAAGACTACATGAATATATTTAAGTTTTGCTATATTCAAATGAAGAAGTCCTATACTAACCCATATTACATGATAGAAATAAATCGAGAAAGCAGTAAAATCAAAGAGGAGTATATAGGTCTATGCCATTCAGGGTGAATTGAATATTTTACAGATGATTGTGAGGATGAGGTACAAGTAGAGTTGATACAGATGCTGCCACATACTGGTGAAGGCCCAGAGTGGAGCAGCTCTGTCCATCTCAACTGTACGTATGGCACCCCACGTGATGAGCTCCTCATGGTGACCTTATACAGCGGTACAACTATTCTTACAGTGTGGGATGCTGTCAATGCTAGAACACTGTACAACCACTCCGGGGTAAAGTATTCCTCTTCTCCATTGATGGCGAGATTGGTGTTATTCATGTTGCAGTTTTCAATTACTCAATTACTGTAATCCTCTTCTTGTTGCTCTCAGTTTATGTTACCTGAGAACAATGGTCAGGACATGTTATTTCACATCAAGAGCTCAACATAAAACACGCTCTGCCACAAAATCACAGTTTGGCAACTGGACTAATTCAAACAGAACTCAAGGCCCATGACATGATTTTCCAAGCCCTTCAACCAAAATGCCCAGCTTCCAGGCTTTTCTAGGCCTTTCCAGGCCTTGAATTCTTTTTTCAAAGTTCAAGGCTTTTGCAGCTTTTCCAGGCCCCACGAAAACCCTGTAGAAAAGATATTTCTATCAACTGACCCCGCTCTTTCTCTCTCTTTTAGGGAGATCCTTATACTATCAATATCCTTCCTTGCATATTTCAAGATGGAACTTCAAAATGTATATAATTAATGCTAACGTTAACATTTTTAGAGATTTCTGTAAAGTACACTATAATTGATGAGTCACATTAGGATTATTCTAAAGAAACTGGGAATGGGATTCATGAGACAAATCAAATCAGTAACCATAAAGATTGCCCCATGTAGACTCTATAGGTACAAATGTTCTTTTGTTTTATTTCCATCAGACCAACATCAAGAGCTATAGTAGCAACTGGGTATTCATGTCCTACAGGAGTCTTGATTGTAAGGAAGATGTGCATTACACATGCTATGCAGTAGACAGGTCTCAAGGACATGGTCAGCATTCTATACCAGTGGTAATATTAGGCAAGTAACATTAGGTAATTATGTCAGTGGTAAGTACTGTTTCAGTAAAGAGGAAAATAATACAAACCATTAGCCTTCAACAAATTTGTGAACAAAAAAAACAATGGCCATTTCTGTCTCATTACAAGAAATGCTGTCATTGTCAAAATACTTTCAGCAAAAGTTCAATGTTAGGTCACAGGATGGCGGTGTTGTGATTATGTGACATCTGTCCAATTATATAAACAAGGACGCTTTGTTCACCTGAGTAGGAGAAATGATAACTGGACAAACGTCTATTATTACTATTCTGTTTTTAATGAAGCATGAGGACAATACTGACTCTTTTGGTCAGACATATAGATAGTGGTGTGTACAGTTGATGATAATGATATGGTAGAGTATAACATGGAAATATAGTAAATAATAGCTCCTGGTACACAGGTCCATGTAGTGGAGAAATTCTGTTTATCCCTGACACTACTTATACTTAAACACAGACCAACCACAGATATACTGGAGGGGAGACTGCCTCACCTGCTCTGATGGTCCGCAGCATATTTACATAGAGGAGGAAATGGACATCAGTCTCTCTTGTAATGTGAGTCACGTGAGACCAGAAGTCAGCTTCAGCTGGGATGAACCACTTGTAGTGGTAGAAGGTCTGTTCCTCTCTCATTGGAGTTGTTAATGTCATGTTTGGTTGGAGATAAATTGTATAATGATGTTTATAGTTCCTGTGATGGCTTCGTATTGCAAGTGAATTAACTTCTCACATAAAAAGACATTGTGAAATTATATGAATATTATCTAAAATCAATTATATGAATAATTTATTGAAATAATTATATGAATATTATATTGAATTATCAATTACTTATAGTTGATAAATTGATAACACTGAATGTATCATCATTGTTGTATTGGTAAGATCATCATTGATAAGAAGACACAAGACCAGTTCCCCCGAGTAGTTGTAGAGTGGGCCTTTCATTGGATTGTGTGCATATTATCTCCCCCCCCCCACCTCTTGTCCCCCATTCTCTCTCTACTTTGCTTCACATATATATCTCACATGCATGATATGATACATTCACAGTTAGAAACTTAAGGAAACTTTTCTCTGCTGAAACAACACTAACACTATGAACCATCAGGCCCAAAATTGAGGTTATTAATCCTTTTAGTCTCTGCCTGAGGTGATAATAACCCCAAAACCGTTAAAGTTAGTGACTAATCATAATGTAATATATTAATATACTGTATTAACCCATTATTATCTCATTTGCACTGTCCTGGTACTACAGGCAGTGAGCACACCACTCCAATAGAGGACTGCCATGGCATGTATTACAACCAGAGCTCTATTGCCAAGGCTAGGTTTGATGGCACCAGACACTGGCATGTGTGTTGTACCACTGAGTCACTCCATGAGCATCAGTACAAGCTCTCCTCCAACATTGTCACCTTCATCTACAGGTACACGTGGTTCTTATCTCCTGTTTAATATGGGTCTTAGCTGCACTCTCAGCTAACATCGGTCAAAAACTGAATATTTGCTACAACTTGTTTAATTATTATTCAATCAATCTTAAAGTCATTTGAATCACATTTTTGAGGATTTTGTTCAGTTGTTTTTCCTTAACAACTTCTATAACATCCTTATTTGTATTTGGAGGACCTGCCTGAATCCTTTCTTGCGATGACTTCTTTTATTATTCTTCGTTATTAGCGCTGCAGTCTACAAATTCCAGCAGTAGAATATTGATGAATCCAGTCATATATAAGTCATGCTATGAGTGAATTTGGTAAAGTTTGTGTTGTTGTAATAAGTGAGAATGCGGCTTTAATGGCTGGCAGATAGGTTACAGAGAAACTGTAATAGACAACAAAATACTGTATAGATCTGTGGTTGAAGTTTTATTCATTCATCCTTCACACATATGTCCACTGCCCATATTATGGAGATAATGAATAGACACACACTACCCCACCATTGGTCATCATAGATAGATACCTTGAATATTATTGAAGAAGAATATAAATATAATTATTACTTGCTAATCAACTATAGACTGGTTCCATTAAAATGACCGTCAGCTGTCTATTGTAGCTTAATAAGTTTTGTAGTTGACTATTTCCAATGGTTGGATACAGAAGACAATATAACTATATTATAGATGAAGTACGGATATTTTAACACATAAAATACCATGAAGATAACCTAGGTGACTGCGTAGAGTGATACAATCTAGCTATATAGGTGCTACTCTGAACATAAGTTTCAGAGTATATAGCTAGATGCTGCATAACGACAAGGGCTTCTCATCATTGCAACTCATGATTTCAGACCCAAGAAAGAAGGCATCAAATAGGAGCGAAATAATGCAGAAGTGCAGCATCCAACTGTAATGCATGGAGCATCACAGGCAGCTAACCAGACATGAATCAAATGTTCGGTGGAAAAAAGCCCTTTGCTATCTACACAACTATGACGCCCTATCAAGATCAATCAAAATTACTCTCATTCATAAACTCTTATTTATACAAAAGTATTGATGACAAATTGTACTATCAATGCTACTAAAATAATCATATTTTCTTGTACTTTGCCTATTTATCATAATATAACTCTCCCCATTTCACGGTTGTAAGATCTAGGGCTCCTGAGGGGGGTGTCTAATTTCTCTTGTCGCTACTAAGGAACAACAATTATCACTCAGAAAATTCTTTTGTCGTTTGTTGCTTAGTGTCTATAAAAATGGCCCGTTTTATGTCAGTAACGACTAATAAGGTCTTTGTGGATTTGTTAGGCTAATAAAGTATTTTTGTTGTTTGTCACTTGATGCTCTAAGAGTCCTAAGATCTGGTAAAAACTCCTTTAACTTAGTAAAGGGATCGAAATGCCTAATTAATGTTTTGGAGCTGATGTGTTTTAATAAGGAGCCAGAATACCGAAATAAATTGCATGGCTGCCAGGTCAATTATTTTTAGTCTATTGTAATGTTGAATAACAATTAGTCTTAGTCTTAGATAGTCTCTGTTATTATGACAATATGTAATGACGCTGGTTATATCAAAAGAGAATATCATTTTCCAGTTGACTTTGTCAACATTTTCATTAGATAAACAGAGAATTTCTTTTTACAAATGAAATTGTTCCCTACCAACTTTTTTCTTGCCGATGAGGGCTTGGTAAACTAATTAGGACAGTTGAGGATATTAATAGATTCAGTGCCGATTTTAATTTATTTAGTTTTAAGTCTCCCAAAGTGCAAATTCCACAGTCCTGCCAACCTTTACAATGGAGCATTTTTCCCTTGGACTTTATACCCATTACACCATGCTCTTTTACATTTTAATTGGTGAACACCCTGTGGTTTATTTCTGTAAATACTTGTTCCATATACGGAAGATCTCCTCATAAAAATCATTGAAATACGTTATAGGGGTATACCTGGTAAGAAAAGACTCAATAACAGAAAACCACATGGAGTTCCTGCCGATTAAAAAACTACAGACCCACATAATTCTATTGGTCTCATATACTGCTGCCATTTATCTAAGGCCCGTAGATCATGTTTTGGGGCCAGGAAGGCAGTGCTAATTTTCTCCTAGAGGTTTTACCCTTCCACACAAAATTAAGTATTTATGTTTCTATTTTTTCCTGAGGGTTTCATTTATCCGATACAAGACATGACATTGTAAAATTGACAAGCATAAATTGTCTAATTTGTGAGTTAAAGTTGTCTCATTTGGCCACACATTTGTCACGCCCCTACCGGCCAGAAGGCTACCTACACTTTCTTACCGCCACAACGCTCGCGGATTTCTTATCATTCCCAAGTCCAAAGTTACAGGTGAGGTCCAGGTCTGACCGTTATCTCAAAGTCAATCACATGGGAAGGGAGGGGAGGGGCTGACCGCCAGGTCAGGGGAGGGGGGAATACTGATTAAAGAGTGGGAGGGAGAGGGGAGGGGAGATAACCCTGTGACCTGGTCACCACCCAAAGAGATTGGTCAGAGTGGCAGTGGTCACTCTGAGCCTCGTTTTAATAATTTGTCTGTCATTGTTATCCTGTGGCTGATTGAATATCTAATCTAACCTGTCGATTAATTGGTCCAACGAGACCTAAGCCAATCAGCGCAGGCCCAGTGTATTCGTTCTAATCTGTCTAGTATAAGAATAAACATCAGAGTTAGTTCGACCTCTTCTAAGGATCCTACTGATTTGAAGCATACATCTCTGTGTGTTGCGTTGATTAATTTCTCGCCCAACTACTGACCCTGAATTATTACGATGAATGGCCCACATTTCTTCATTGGCAACCATGATTAGGGGCTAGTTAGTTGGTCAGATCAGTATCCAACCTTAAAAGCAAGCAAAAGGAGTCAGGTGAGTGTGCCTTTTTCAAAACTGCCATTGTATTTATGGGTGTTGTGTTTTGGGGACTCTGAGCTGGGCTTTTATTGGAAGGTGCTTTAGCTGACAAAAATCACACAAGTATTATCTTGCTATATCCTGTAGAGATAATATTTTAGACATGCCCCCGGCGGAAAGAATCAAGTATGTGGAAGAGTTCCCACAATACCTCGAAGCTGAGGATATTTTCCTAGAGGAGATATTCAATGATGGTTATCCACCGATCGCAGAACCAGAGGATTGGAACGACTGCGTAGGCACCTCTGAAAGTGTGATCCAGTTCAGCAGTGAACAGCTAGACACTATGTCTTACCACTGGGATAAAATGTAATGGGTAAGAATAGGGACTAAAGAAATCAAAATTTTTGTTTTTGGAAATACCTGCACAAAAATTGTTACGTTGGATCTAGGCAAAAAAAAATAATATTCCAAATTCTCTATATAGAAATAGAATATTCCAAATAAAGCAGGTAATAATAATTCATCTTTACATATAATCAGCTAATTCACACACCTCCGCAATGGCGTTGACAACACCCATTAACTGGGAAATTACCGCCGAAGAGGTAAATGCACTCAATGATGCTGATCGTAAAGCGCACTATGCGTCAATAGAAGTAGTTAGAAGGCGTATGGAGAGACATGCAACCTTGCTGGGTCCTAACGATGGGACCAACAAAGAATCACTCAGAGAGTGGTTGGAGGGATTGGACAGAGTTAGAATCACAGTAGGGGCACATGATCTCATAGCCATAGAGGCAGTTATATTGTTAGCTCAGGGATCATTAGCACGTTCCATCGAATCTTATGTAGAAGCACAGGGAGGGGAACGCACATGGGAGGGTGTAAAACAGGAGAAAAACCTCATGTAAAAATGTTAAGCTTGTGAAAATAAAGAAATACAAATACTCATTGCGGCGCAACTGGTGCAATCTTAATGCTTCTTCAAACAACTCATTAGGTAACATACACCGCCCATAATTACAACGCTTTTATGCCTATAGATGAAATAAGGCAACACAATTCGTACCAACTTGAAATAATATAAAATTGTTTTCTACAACTATGTTTCAGTGTGAACGGTTAAGCTTTGATACAGACTAATGAAACGTTGTAATTAAACAAGATTACCCAGGGACAACCTGGAAGATCTGTTTCTACACATAAGCTTTTGAAAAATGTCTTTTTTTCCTGTCAAGATGTAAATGTTTCAGGAGGAAATGAGACTGTTACAAGAACCATATATTTGTGTCGGTAGTCTCTACCTCAGTAGTCATGTACAACAACTATTCATGAGTTAGATCTTATACAATTAGCAGCTCTACATATTTAGTAATTTCTGCTAAACTGAAAAACTGGACAATGCTGGGTACATCTGAATATATTTGATATTGCCTTGATTCAAACAATGTGTTTAGTATTATTATTATTATTATTATTATTACAAGTTGAACCGCACTAACTGTACATATAATCACAAGAAAACATGGTCCATATGTTTTAAAACAGTTTTGCGGCCTAGGCCTACATGTAGGCTGCTATATTTAAAACTAATATCTCATCGACCATGACCCCTTATTTTTCAGGTAATAATCAATACACTTAAAGGTAATAATCAATAATCCACGCGGGAAAAAGCGTTGCGAAGGACGTTGCTAACGTAGCGTAAATTACAGGACGTTACGTCCTACTAAATATTGCGTCCTTGCCGGCATGCATAGTTGTTGACAAGAAATCTGGCATGTCTGGATGGTAGTTATGCTAGGAGGACTAATAATACGAATTCAGAAGCATACTTTATATCAAATTAAAGCTTGGACAATATGCAGTCTGATGATGTGTGCTGTTTGGTGGTCAGGTGTACGAAAAGCCTTGAAAATCGAGCGAAACGGCCGATTACGAGTCTGGAAATACAAAAGTATAGGCACTTTGAAACATACAGCATTCCAACTATAGAACTCCCTTCCTCCGCCTGCCCTATACTGTTTCCTTGCATTAGCTATGCATACAATGCATGGTATAGCTCGATCTATATTAGACATATAGTTTACATCCCCTTGCCCTAGACTGGGGGGGGGGGGGACCGGGGAATCAAGGCCGGGAATCAAGGGCTAGATCTATATAGGCCAATTAATGATCGGGCGGCAAATGCAGAATCCGAAAAATAGTACCCGTATCCATACACCGCGGTGCTTCGGAAAGAAAGTAGTGCTGTGTTCTGATGCGTAATTAAACAATAAAACCAGTTTTATTATTGATAAATGTACACATGCATTGACGAATACCTAACGACGATTCACTCCCTCCAAATTAATATCATATTAATCCACTTAATCCACTATTAATATTTTTATGAGGATTATATATACAGTTAGTAAATTACAAGTTGAACTGCACTAACTGTACAGATAATCACAAGAAAAAAGGCATGTTCCATATGTTTTAAAACAGTTTTACGGCTCATAGGCCTAGGCCTACATGTAGGCTGCTATATTTAAAACTAGCCTAATATCTCAACGACCATGACTCCTTATTTTTCAGGTAATAATCAATACACTTATAGGTAATAATCAATAGTCCACATGGGAAAAGTGTTGCGAAGGGGACGCGTTGCTAACGTAGCATAAATTACTAACGTATAAATTAGGGGATGTTACGTCCTAAAATATTGCGTCCTTGCCGGCATAGTTGTTGACAAAAAAATGTCTGGATGAAAGTTACGCCAGAAGTGTACTAATAATACGAGTTCAGGAACATAATTTATATCAAATAAAGGCTTGAACAATTTCCTGTTCAATAAGGGATGCTGTTTGGTGGTAAGTCGTACAGCAAGACCTATACAGCGAGCGTAACCGCGGATACAAGTGACGCAAAATCTGGAAATATTGAGCCAGTTTCCCTGCGGACATGTGTTCTGTTGTTGACAAAAATGTCTGGATGAAAGGTAGGCCAGAAAGACTGATAATACGAATTCAGGAACATATTTTATATCAAATTAATGCTTGGACTATTTTCAGTCTAATGATGTGTACTGTTTGGTGGTCAGTTGTACGAGAAAAGGCTTGAAAATCAAGCGAAACGGCCTATTACGAGTCTGGGAATACAAAAGTAGGCCCTTTGAAATACAGCGGGAAAAACGAAAATCCGAAAGTAGTACACATATCCATAGGCGAACGTTGTTCGGCAAGAAAGTAGTTCTGTGTTCGAAGCGTAATTAAACAATTTAAACACGTTTTATTATTAATAAATGTACCTATGCATTGAACCATACCTAACAGCCATCCACTTCCTCCCAATTAATATCATATTAATCCAGTTAATCATGAAAAACGGCTTCATTAATATAATTATGATGATTATATATACAGTTAGTAAATTACTTTTATTATTATTATTACAAGTAGAACCACATGTTAAGGTATGAATGGAAGAATAGCAAACGAACGTGTGGTCTTCGTGAGAAGAACTAAGCAACTGATTTAATGATCTAGCATCTGTACATATGTCCATACAGGATGTGTGGAAGAGTAGGGGGCGGAGCCCTTACGTAATACCTATGGCTTAGCATGTATAAGTAGACTTGCACAGTACTGGATAGCTAAGTATAATTAGCGAATTTAATAATGAGATATTATAATTAATAGGTGATAATTAGATAGATAATGAGGTTACACAATGTTACGTAATGTTACATAACACTGCCCCCCCCCCGCCCTCAATCAGATACGAAGTATCGAATGAGGGTGTACCCTAAAAAAAAAATTTTTAGGAATTTTTGCAAGAAAAATAGAAAAATAATAATTTTCGAATAGCTGTGCTGTTATCTAGTTATCCAAGCCAAGTCATATGCGCGGTTACAATATGCACATATCGGTATTCTTAAAAACAAAAAAATAATAGAAAAAATATAAAAAGAATACACAAATTAATATTTTGAAAACATGTCAACAATTCCTTAAAATCAACGTCGTTATGAACATGTAACATACATTAATTAAGGTACAAATAGTCTCTTAATAAAGAATTATTGTGTCTGTACCGACACTTTTTCTTTTTTTCAAAGAAAATACACACACAAGTGTTTCATACTTCTGTTGGGTAAAATAAAGTAGAATACAATACTCAAGCAGAAGTCCAATTCACAAAAACATATAAGAAGAATATATAGGTAAAAATCAATGGTAAATGCCAGTAGTTCAGTCCAAACAAGAAGGCATAATGTTAAATATAACAACAATCTCGTAATGACAAACTGCATGTTAGAGAAAAAATTTCTCTCAAGGTTAAAACGTCAATGGTACGGTGCAAACAAAGGACATCTTCCTTTAGTAAAAATATTTCTATGTTAAACTCCCAATAGGGCGGTCCAAACAGTGAATGCAGATGGCGCCACCGTCAAGTCCGTTTTGGACCGTACACATCGCCAAGTATAAGAGGCGGATAAATTGCGCATTAACCATTCGGATCGTCGTCGGACTGCTGGACACATCGCGTACAGCGGCTATCTACGACTTTGAGAAGAGCTCTGTTATATTCCTTACCATTCTTCTCCAAACAGGCAATTCATATTGCCTTGAGCAAGAGTATTTGTATATTCAATACCCTCACCCAAAAAAAAATTTTCCTCCCAAGCTTAACACCCTTTAGTGTTGTTTTAATCAAACTTAAAACATAGAAAAAAAAAAAAACCATCTTCTAAAGAGTACATGAGAACTAATATCAACAGTAATCAGTTGATAATCCCTTACCGTCTATACTACACGAGTAAGGTCCCTAGTAAGGTACTAGCCAGATCAGATTATCGACGTCGGCTGAGCTATACCCTGTACTGGGTTACATAATAATAGCTAGGGGTAGTATATAGGTCCACTATACATCTAGACCACTGAGGCTACGTGCCTCCTACGTAAACAAATACATGCGTCTACATGGTGATCCCGAGGATCTGGTGAATAAAACAGTCCCAGTAACGCTAGATTCTTAACATATCATAGCTTATTTTTTTCTTCTAAAAATCTTTAGAAAAAAAAAATTTTTTCAAATACATTCGTTTTCTTAGATCAATAATAATCGATTCTTAAAGGAAACCTACGTCCAATTATCGCGAGTAAATATGACCTCAGGCAGCAACTGACACCCGTGTCTGTGATGCCTCGTTATAGGCGAATAGAATTACAAAATACTCTGTCGGTACAGCCATTACATGTGTATTATCGTTAGTAATCAATCGTAGACAAAACATCAGTCGTCTGGCGACAATTCCTGTCACAACACGATCATGACCCACAGCTTGTGGTCTCGGTGTCTATGTTTACATCCGATGGGGTAATATATCAACTAATCGTGATTTGTATCAACACAGAGAAGTGTCTACTAATAGTATATGGTTCTAAATATAACCTACACATTTCAAAACAACTAACCAGAGCGAGAAAGGTATATTTCAGACAATGACGCTTGTCTGCTGCTTAAAAGTGAATGAATTCTCTTCAACTGGGCATACAAATTAAAAACATAACAATACAAAATACATCTGCAAGAATAAACAATATAAAAATGCCAGACAATGATGCTTGTCTGCTGCGTGAAATTGATATGTATCGTCGACTGAGTCCAACTCAGGAAAAGTTCATATGAAAAAGATATCAGAGGAAAGGTATAATACTCAAACCTCAGGCAATGGGGGCGAGCCAAGTACCTATTAAAATTATCAGATTTAATAAAATGTTCATTTTTTCATCTTAGATCCGTTCCACGTTTGATCTATGGGGCACTACCAATAGTTCTTCCTCAGTACCATTTTCTCTCGCAGACAAATAGGCAGCTGTACTCCTGTAAGAAAGCATCAATTACAGTCCAATAACAGGTTGCATAGAATATTGGGTAGTATAAATACATTTTATCTATCAATATCAATGCCAGGGTGCCAAAGTCAATTGAAAAAGTGCTTAAAAAAAAGAAAATACTTTCGATCGACTACAACCAGATGTCTACTCCTGAGAAAAAAAATGAAACATCGAGGCGAGAAATTTCTTCCAAGTATTTTAGCAAGAAACAAACAACAAAATGGTATAATACAAACATGAGAAAAAAAAATCTTTCAGACAAACTAAATAAATTGGAACAGCAATGGTTTCCACAACAAAGTGATTATACAAACTTACATGGTGACACTAGACCCATTTGGGTCGTCTATCCAAGGTATCTGGTAGGAACTAGTGCCGGAGGATATTAACAGAACGTACATTGCATCTGACGCTGGGTTCATCAGCTCTGCCAGGTCGTGATGGTATCGTCGATCTACTTTGACCTTGCTAGGAAGCAATATCTGTTTCGTTGCTCTGTGCACTTTTAATGATAGAGCTGCTCTCCATCGCAGATCGATATCAAGTGAGCAACAACAACACCATCCAACGTGCAATTTGCCTAATCTTAGCGGCGGGGCAGGTGAAGATCCCACGATTGCACTTACTTCAAAAGGAATTTGCATTAACTTGATCGTGACCAAATGATCATCAGAATACAATCTGAGCATAATCCAAGAAGCAGTTTCATCTTTCTGGTTTCTTGTGCATCGTCTACAGACTAGGCATCGAGGGAAGTAGTTACATATGCATCGACGATGCTTCCAGAGAAATAATATAATTTTGAAGGCAATTATTACTGCACAAATTTTCAATATAGCATGGATAGGGTTTGGTGGAAAGTAGGGTTTCAAATCTTCTGTGATTGGCTGTGGGGTGGGTATGTCGAAGCCCAGATTTATATCTTCAAAAACTGGCGCTGAGAGATTCAGTTTAAACGCCTGAATGGGCCTCACAAATGTGCATAAGATAGCCAATTTGTGGATCCTATAGAACAAATAAACAGAGAAAATCGTTACCAATATGCTAATGATTAAAGCCAAATTTATGGATGCTGGATGGGTAGACATTGTATTTATAGATTTCTTCAAAGTCTCCCATCTGTCATTAGCAATCTTATCCGCCACCAGTAGCTCATTCGCTAGCCTCTCTACTTTAATTCCTGATGTTATCAAGGAAGCTGGTAAATGTGACAAGGCTGCATGCATGTCTTGGGGAGAGGGAAGGTTAATGTGTATTCTGGAACCATGTTTCGTTTCACCGGTTAAGTTTTTGAATGGAATTTTAAATATTACGGCAATAGCCAAGTTAAATCCTGATTCTACAAAAATATTTGTGTCGTTCCAAGGAATACACCCATCTCTTGGAGCAGATATTACCACCGATTCAGAGATTAAAGAACAATCACAAGGAATTTTGATAATAGCTAATAAACTCATCGCAACTTTCGTTCTGGGTCGCTGAAGGCAAGAGAGAGTTGATCTTGTTTCTCTGCCCACTACCAAATGTTGGATTTTGTTAATCGCCAGGTGAAAAACTGGTGTCTTGTGAGTTAACAAAGTATTGAAAGTACACAATTTTCCTATATCTGAAGCCAAATCTCTGAAGATTGCCGAATAGCAGGTGTTGCGATTTGCCAAAATTCTCGCTGGGGGAGTAAAACACACCACAGAGCGACTCAGCTGAGTACATTGCTCATAATCATGCGATTTTAACTCAAAATATATCCCTAGTCTTGAGCATTTACCCAATAGATAAGGCATCTCAGTGTCTAGTACGGTATACCCCGTTGAATCATTAGAACTAGTGTGGATCGGAACACCGAATCGCACAGGTCTGTAAGCTATACACAAGTCGTCATTATATTTAAGAATAATAGGCACTGTTATCAAGAGAGAATTGTTCCAGAAATGATATTCCACTACTCTAGTGTAGGAGGGGTCCAACGAATCGTCCAAAATCGTGGCCAAAGGGAATTTTGATGCAATTTCTTTAGACAATGGTTTCAACAATGCTCTGAGACCTCCCAAAGGCAAGAAAATATCGGGTATTTCACCCTGATTTAATCTGTTTAAGCCCCTGATGAGTGACCTCGCCGTATCGATATACTCGATTAACACCAACAGATTCAAAGTGGTTTCATGTAACATGGCATGTAATGCCATGGTGTTAGTCAACTCTGCAGTCAAATTTTGCACAAAGTTATCTATCTGTTCTGTCAGATTTGTTATTTCTTTCGACGAATTAATAAACAAAACTCCCACCTCTCTGTTGTGTTTAGTGGCGTGCCTAAATAACAACTTCAGCTGTTTAGTCAGACTCAAAATAATCTTATCCCTTTTGACATTCGATATTTCACCAAATGATAACCCTTTAATCATTGCATCCAATTTGTTTTCCACTTTTGACAAGTGTGGATCAGTAGCCAAACCCAGGCCAACAGAAACCAAATCACCTACAGGCTGTAATAAAGCCTTTCGTCTAGACCTACCACCATGTGAACTAGCCATGCTTTCTATCTTGTTAAATAATGTTAGAGCTGTGTCAAAGACACGAGTTAACAAAAATTCAATTTTGGTCCGAATCGTTCTCATTTCTGAAGTTAAATTGTACTGATTTTCCAGTGTCGAAATTGTATTGTTAGGGGGCAAAATTACTGTCGGCACCGACACATGTACAAATATTTCTTCCACATCGATCAAAATTGGTTTGTGCATTTCTCCAAATGCCACTCCATAATTCTGTTTGATCAGATACTCTGCATTCGTCCAAGAGAGTAGACAGGCTACCCTGAATAATACGAGAAAAGAGAAAACAAAAGTCGTTGTATACTTTCTAGCAAGTACAAAAAAAAATATATACATAAGACTTAACATAAGTGTAATACTCAGATAACCCATATCCTATACGTGGATAGGGCTATTCTTTTGAATAATATTTTTAGTGGCTGACGTTAGTATTTACGTTAAGTTCCACCACCAAATATCGAAGTCATGCTTGATATAAACGTTTCAACACATAAAGAAATAATCCGTGATATCCATGTGTAAATTCCAGGCGTTCAGGGCAGTTCGTATAAACAGTGAAATAACAAATGAAATAAATCAAGATACGAATGACACCTACCAGATTATTGAAAGAAACATGATGAACTATCGTTGAGATTGTAATAAAGGCAGCTCACGAAACGTGAAAAATAAAACAATCGGTCTGGGTGTCCCCGATGGTACACAGCCACTGGATGGAAGGGCCTGAATTTGCTGGACATATATAAGATGACCAACTCAAGCACTGGATAATCTTGACCAATCGCAGCTTGAGGCTGAGGACTGATTTCATTAGCGAATATCAATCCTAACCATATATAGTAAAAGGGGCGTCTACCAGGAACCATTGCACCACCTATATCCTTCTCTTCTTGCATAATACAATAGATCGCTTCATCCTACTGGACTTACATAATAGTGCCATCTATCTTACTTGAAGCAAACCCTGCTAATTCCGGTTATAGAATTTCACAAGCCATTTAAATTACATGCGGATGTATCACTTAATCCGGAATCCTTTTATGTCTGAATATTACGTTTCAACAGATCAACTAACTTGTTATCTGCAGCACTTGATTTCTTTATGAATTGAACATGGACAGGTCTCTTTACCTCTGCCCCTGTTTCAAGATTTCTTATTTTTACTGTATAAGGAGAAGGAAATCCGCACACAATAAATGGGCCAACGTATCGATTTTGCAATTTCATTGCTGTATTTGGTACCAACAATCGGTGGACCTTAGCATAAACAATTGAGCCGATATCTAACGTATGGGGCCTGCTCTTTTCATCGTGTCGATCTTTCATCTTCTTCTCTCTGTCATTTCTGGTTTTTTCTGCAATAGCAGCAGCCTCAGCTTTCGTCTTCATTATTTGTAACATTTGGTCAATGATCGGTTGGGTATGGGAGATATCATTTTGCAGTGGGGCCTCTGCAGGAATTATTGGATTCTTCCCAAAGGCCAGGAGATATGGAGAGATACCGGTTGTATAATGATCTGAAGCATTTAATGCAAATTGGATATTTGGCAAAAATAAATCCCAATCTTTTTGACTTCTAGAAACCATTGTTCTTAGGCAACCGATTATCGATTGATTTTGCCGTTCTACTTCTCCTTGTGAACGGCTTAAATATGGAGAACCGTGTACCTGTTTAATTCCCCAAGCCTTGCATTTGTCTCTGAACGTTTCGCCTATATAACAGGCACCATTGTCGCTTCTAAGAATCTTAGGAACGCCCACATAAGCGATTACATACTTGTGGAATTCGGCAGCGACCCTCTCTGCTGTAATAGCAGGAGTCGGCCAGATGAAACAAAATTTCGAGTATTGGTCCGTCACCACCTGGATATAGCAATTGTTCCTTTGCGTTCTAGGCAAAGGTCCCATCGCGTCTATCATTAGCGTGCTAAAGGGTGCAGGCGCCATTTCTCTGATCTTCAAGGGCAATCTGGTTGGATGCTTAACACTTTTAGACATCAAACATTCGTGACAAGAGGTTACGTGCATCTTAGTATCTTTAGCCATCGAGGTCCAATAAAACCTCGCTTGAAGTAAAGAAAGAGTTTTAGCATATCCCACGTGTGCAGCTAATGATTTAGCATGAACAAATCGTATCAAAGGCTTCTGTAATACCCCAGGAATTACTATTTGGAAACAATTAGCCAATTGTGTGATCTTGGTCCTTTTAGGAAGCCTACATAAAATCTCATCTTGAACGAAAAACATATCATGAGTTGTTAAGATTAATCGAGTCAACTCGTGATTCTTTGGCAATTGTTTACCTTCGAGATAATCAGTCATCAGAGTGCAAAACAAATCGTTTTCCTGGTCATGTTTCAGTTTAGCTTTATCGAATGGAACTCTAAGCTGGTTATCAATGTTTTCTTTACCTACAGGACCCTCTTCCCCTATCCTGGTCTTTGTGTTATTTTTCCCTGGCCGAATTACAGGCCTTGCTTTTGTTTTTCTAGCTTTAGGGATATTACCACATCTGCTGTTCCTAGGGGGCTTAACAGCTTGATTACCATTATTTGGGGGAGGGACTCCATCCTGTTTATCGTCGTCATCACTTACAGGATCATTAGCACGTGTCTGAGCCCTTGTTTGTACTGGGGCTATCAAGATATCCGTGCTACTGTCTGTCAATGGTACAGAATCCTGTAACTGTATATCTGAGATAGAGGAGACTTGCTCCTGTGATACACTATTATCTAATTCGTGAACAGCTACATCCTTCTTGAGGATGGCTCTTGTCTTATACAACATGATTGGATTATTCTCACATTTCTCATCCTGGTCGAATAATTTTGTTGCATGAATGGGGTTAAATGACACGGATTTCCTCATCTCAACGTGAGGAACAGTGGGAATATTAGGATCATATTCCCTTCGAGATAAAACATCTGGGATGATATTCAATTTTCCCCGGATATATTTCACGGAAAAATCGAACTGCCCAAAAAAATCGAGCCATCTGAACATCCTCCCTGTTAAATCTTTCTTTGTATTTATAGCAGTAAGAGCTGCATGATCAGTCAAAATGGTAAAATGTTTAGACATGACATAATGTCTAAATTTGCTCAGAGCAAAACGTAATCCAGCCAATTCCTTCTCAGTTGCACTGTACTTCTGCTCAGCAGGGGTCAAGCCTCTTCCTGCAAAGGCTATGGGACGTAAATTACCATTAATATCAGCTTGACTGATACAGGCCCCTAAACTTTGGTTAGAAGCATCCGAGGCCAAGATGAACTCTTTAGAATAGTCAGGATATACCAAGACAGCATCTTCAAGAATCGCATTTCTGATTTTATTAAATGCATTTTCAGCCTCGGTTGACCATACAAATTTCACTTTTGCCTTTGTAAGTACATATAAAGGCTTCATAATCTGACTGAAATTTGGAATAAACACCCTATAATAATTGGCAAGTCCAGCAAACGACCTAACCTGTTTCACCGATTTTGGTCGGGGGAAAGATCGTAAAGCATCCAGTTTAGCTGGATTGCGAATTTAATAATGAGGTATTATAATTAATAGGTGATAATTAGATAGATAATGAGGTTACACAATGTTACGTAATGTTACATAACACACACTAACTGTATATATAAAATGACTGACAGGAATGTCCATGAGTGCATGATAAGATTATCAGTACACCAATCAGGCACTGATGAAATTATTGGGGGTTCCTTAGATGCCACCCCCACCCCTGCCCCACACCCACACACCTCAAGCACCCCCTCCCCTTCAGCCCCCCCCCCCCCCCCACCAGCATACACACACCGGGCTACATCGTTGTTAAGGACGCGTTGCTAACATGGCGTAAATTACAGGACGTTACGTGCTTGCTTTTATTATAATATTATGCGCATTCCATTTTTGAGGTTTAGTTTTAACCCAGAACAGATTGAGGACAGGATTTTAACCAAGGTGAAAGATACAATTAACTCTTGGAAAAATAGATTTCTTACTATGAAAGGTAGGATTATGGTGTGCAACGTTTTTTTATTGCCTATATTTCAACATGCCCTGTCATGTATGCACTTTGGTGAAACCCTACTCAAAGAAATAGAACAGATCATGTTCAAATTCGTGTATAATAGTGTTCATCACAAAATTAGTCTCGATTTTCTGGTGCAAAAACCAGACAATGGAGGGCTAAATTTAAGATTGATTAGACAAATATATGAAACCAACAGAATAATGTGGGTGAAACGAATAGTACTAAGCAGAAACAGATGATGGTTCAAAATTCTTGAAACTTTCCATCAGAGAGACATAGCGGAAATATTTCTGTGCAGGTATAAACCCAGTATCTATTTAAACAGCTTTTATAAAGAGCTATTCTAGATATGGAATAAGTATTACTACAGACTGAAGCCAGAAAAAATAGAGCAAATCTTAAAGGAAAGAATATGGGCCAATCGTTACATAAAAGATAGAGGCCAAATGCTTTACTGGGATGAGTGGAAGCAAACAGGTATAACTGTATTGGGAGATATCTTTAACGAAAATGGTAACATGATGACCACTAAAGAAATTTCCATCAATTTTCAATTTGCCCCTTCCTTCTTCTCTAGACAATTACTTAAAAAAGCCATTCCTAAGGAATGGATCAGGGGCCCATTTCATAACTAGTAACGGAAATCCGCTATCCGCTATTAACAGATTTTCTTTTAGCGGAGCAATAGCGGATGTCCGTTAATGCGTTGCATAATCCGATCCGCCCAATGTCCCGTAAAAAAGCTCCGCTATTGGCCGTTCCGTTCCGCTCCATTCCGCTCCGTACCGTTATCCCCCGCTGTTGTTAACGGACACTAGAAGTATTGCAATTACCTATTCCATTCCGTTACGTTCCGTTATCCCCCGCTATCCCCCGCTATAGGATCTGCTATTCCCGTTATTAACAGAGCTCTCAACCAAGCCGAAAACTAAAACGTATGTAACTCTTATCCTATTCATAGTATACTAATGTGTATATATATCAAACGAAAGGTAATTATATCACCTAAAATTATTAAATATGCACGAAGCTGTAAGATTAGTATCTTGGCTGGTACTCTATGAAATATAAAATTGCAAAATACAAATATGATACAGTCTGATCTTACAATTGAGAATAATAACAATCATATGGGTCAATTTCTTTTAGAATGTACAATAGCGATTTTCTGAGGTTTAGGAATATTGCAAAAAAGATCAGGACTGGAACCTGGTGAATTATGATACCTAGAACGTTTACTTTTATTTAGGCGAGAGGTATAATGTGAAAAATTAGTGCTTTCTGACGTGTTTTTATCATAATTTCAACGTTTGTAGTGATTTATTATATAGAAATCCTACAAATATATACATTAATGTATACATTTTTGTAAAGCTTAGGATGTCCTCTCGTCAATAATACTAAAATCAGTAGGATTGATTCATTTGTTTGCAATACCCATCCAGTATAATGTGCTAAGGTCGGGAATTTCGCAATTGTACATTCTAAAAAGATCTGACCTATGACAAGAATCCGCTGAATACGACAAAAATACCCTGGTTGAAAATTGTTTTTTAAAAGAATGCTCACCTAAAAACATATAATAACTAGCAATAAACAACTATAGAAAGGATAAAAAGTGTTTATTTTGTATTTATTTCATGTAAAATTAGTAAAAAAAAAAAGTTGCGGAGGCCCTTTTGAATTCGGCAAAAAATGCGAAGACTTAGCGGAAAAATAGCGGAAATCCGTTCCGCTATTAAACATGATAGCGGAAATCCGCTAAATCCGCTATTTTTCTACTCCGCTCCGCCCCACTATTAGTTATGAAACGGCCCACAGATGTATAAAGAGAGAAAGAAATCATGTATTAAACAACTCTGTGACCTTTGTAATTCATGACAAAGAAATAGATCTTTGCGAGTGCAACGCGAAAATAATATATAATCAACTTATAACAATGTTGAAACTTAAATGGAAGAAATTCCTGAAGTGGGAACAGAAGCTAAACCTGTCCAAGGAAAGCTACGATGAAATTCAATGGAAACATGTTTTTACAATACCTTATAAAGCTTCAACTGAAGCGAGAATACATATCTTTCAATTTAAGGTTCTCCATGGTGTACTTACCTGCAACTCTTATTTGAAGCAAATAAATGTTATTAAGAAAGACACTTGCTCCTTTTGCAAGGGTAGAGATGACATTTCACATTTTTTGGTAACATGTTCTAGAACCTAAATGCTCTGGCAGTATGTATTAAGGTGGATTTATGACAGTGGATACCTCAACAAAGATGTAGAAGGCAATGTAATTTTCAATCAAAGAGGTAATAGCATTGTGTTAAGACCAAAAGATATTATCTTTGGTATTGATATAACAAATATTAATTTGAAAATTATAAAATAAAATAAAATTCATAATGGCGCCAAAATTGAAAGACGCCTAGTGCCGAGACGAGTGCGCGAACTCGATCTATTTGAAACACAAAATACGCACGAACCAGGGAAAGTATATAAGTAGTTCAGCAACGTTGTGTGACTCGAATGCTAGAAATCTGGACAATATTATGACCTCTAGGACATATTTCTGGAAGAAATACAACTAGTGAGCGACATTAGGGGTATCTGACAACATAAACAACATGGCCGCATCACCTGATGGCACATATACCACCATGTCCGAGGACGGTAACTCGGGCCAAGATCGGTCACCCCTCTCACCCATTCTAAGCGTTGAAGGTAGAGACAGAAACGATTGCTTGTGTAAAGAACTGGTTGACGATTTAGCAAATGTTGGTCTGGAAATTGAGGACGATGTCCAAACTCTATATGATAAAATGAACAATCTCAATGTCAGGGACGAAACTAAAGCAGACATGTTTAAATCACTACTGAATTTACGTGAAAGTGAGAAAAAAGAAAGAGAAGATCAATTACGAAAAGATGCTGAAGAAAAAGAGGAGTTGAAAAGGAGCATGAAGGCACTGGAAGAGAAATTAAACAGGGTCGACACCCATCGTATCGATCAAGCCCTAACAACTCTAGAGTCACGTACAGACTCGAACTAGTGGGAAACCCAATATAACGCCAACAAGATTGCCCAGTTGGAAGTAGAACTAGACAATGTTAAAATTCAAGCGAAAGACTTCATTATATCGTACTAGATAATATGGATAGAACTGATGAGAGAGCTATCACTGTTGCAAAAGATGTAATTAGTATTATATCGCCTGTAGCAAATCTCGATGACATTGACATAGCTTACTGGGAAATTACTAGAGGAAGAGGCAAATGGTCTCCCCCCTTGGTAATAAAATTCCTGAAAAAGAGTACGAGAGACGAAATCCTTGGAATTAGAGACCCCTTCAACGACCCTCGTTTTGATATCAATATTTGGCCCAATGTTGAGTATTATCAGATGCACGAATTTGTCACTAAAGAAGGAAGACAACGAAGGAATCTGATGAGAAATCTAGCTAAGAACGCTAGAGAAATTGGAGCCAGTGAAGAGAATACGAAAGCCAAAGGAGCCAACCATCGAGGGTGGAACATATAATGTGAACCAGTTGAAAGGTCTCCCCACTAAATATCAACCCGCAGCGATCAGAATCGTCAAAGTTAAAAGAGGACTAGCGTTCCAGAGTAAGTACGCCTTCCTCAGCAATTTCGCCCCAGCTAAACTGAACTATGAAGATGAAATCTTTATCTCGGTCGAACAGGCCTTCCAGTTCCATAAAGCCAAGTTTTACAAGAATGAAGAAATGGCTAAATGTATCTTACATACCAGGGATCCCACTGAAATCAAAGCATTGGGAGATAAACTCGGAAGGTCAGAAGAGTGGAGGAAGACGGATACCAAAATTATGAGGGACCTTCTATATTGTAAATTTGAGCAAAATCAAGCTCTCGCCGACAAACTTGTCGCAACAGGAACAAATGAGCTAATAGAAGCTACTGGTGTTACCTACTGGGGTTCAGGATGCTTCCTGGGTGACAAGAGACTGACCAATGGGAATTGGCGTGGTAAAAACAACCTGGGAAAATTGTTACAAGAAGTTAGGGCCTCGCTCGCCAAAAGTAAACCGACAACACCCCACAAAATAGACCACAAAGTCCCAAAAACCCCTAGGACACAGAAATCTTCACCTACCCCTGACAGAGATGGTTTCATTGCACCACGTCGCACCAGTCCAGCGAAGTCTCCCCCTACTGTCCCTGTTGTCCAGACGAATAATAGATTCAGTGCACTGGATAACACAGACTCGACGGATAGGACCAAACCTGAAGCATCGGCCGGAGTCGCGGACACCTCCACTGTAGAAGAACAACGACTAAATAATGGCATGGACTTCCTTAGTAAGTCTCAATGGGTTAATACTAAACCTCGTAAATCAGCGAATAAATATAGAGACATCTTGAACAAGAGCAACCATGTACACGAAGGTCTTAGTGTCAGTTCAACACCAAGGAATAGCAGTGTCAGGGACCACGCCCACAAGGAGTTAGAACAAACCTCGTACTGAACAAGAACTACTTGGATATAATGTGATTTCAGTATCTGACGATCTACATAATATTATAATATTACCTTACCTTTTAGATTAGGATATGTCCGTCTTTTGCGCATATCTTTAATGGTATCCACCTTTATGTGCTTGTCGATGTAATTTCTGTGTGACTTACGTTCCACAGCGGCCATATTGCTACCGATACAGGGTATGTCAATGCGGTAAAATGCTACCAATTGTCGGGTAAGATTTATACGACTAGATCAAAACGTTGATTTCTGTTAAAACATGTAAGTTTCAAGGTGTGTCGTTATCCTCTATGATGAATTTATAGAAACTGGTATTTTGGTTGTAAATAGTTATTGCTTATTACGACACCGACTACAAAGGTCAAGGCCACATGGGTGACTAACACCGATGAGTTCTCACAAGTCGCAAACTGTAAAGTAACCTATGTTACCCGAATAATCAAGTAGCAACGTGAATTTAATTACAGAAGCGTAGGGTAGTTGTCCCATCCTATCTCAACTATTACAATTAATTTTGAAGGTTGTTTCAGACAACACCAAATGTATTTGTTTACGACACCCTGATTAACAAGGTCAAGGTCTTACAAAATGGCGAACAACGAGCCACGATGTCAAATTCGGGAGTTGTGCAAACACAATATAAGGGATTACGACTGTATAAAGGCCTTAAGGTCAGTGTTCGTGTATTATATTTTGTGGTTTACAGGTGACAATGTCAATTAATATCCCTAGAACAATAGGGTTGGTGTTTCAATGTATATATTTCGATGTTCAACTAAGCACAATTAGATACTAGAATGACCGAGACGGAAGAGAGAATTCCGAATGCACCCAAAGGGCAAACGATTGTTAGTTTAAATTGTAGAAGCCTCAGGAAGTCGGTTGAAGAGATTCATTTTGAATTTCTTGAAAAGGGAATACATATTGTAGCGTTGAACGAAACCTGGCTAGATAAATCTGACAATGGTTCTTATTATCAACACCCAGAGTTAACTTAACACGCCTAGACAGGGACTCAAACTTGCATAAACGAGGCGGAGGTTTAGCCCTATTTACTAGAAAAGACGTGAATATTAACACGAAAAGGTATAGTCAGTTTAACATCATGGACCCAGCGATAGAATGCCAATGTATAGAGACTAAGATAGGAAATTATGGAAAGTTTGTTTTGATAAATTGCTACCGGCCCCCAGCAGGAAGATTTAAGGTTTTCTTAGACCATCTTAAGGAAATGCTGAAAGTTCTGTCCTCACATAAAAAAAAAATTGTACTATGTGGAGACTTCAACAATGATGTTCTGAAAAACGGTACAAATACCAAATCACTTGTAAATCTGTGTAGATCGCATTCCCTCATGATCAAAGTGAACAAAGCAACAAGCGTGACGAATAAGTCCGCCACCTGCATTGATTTAGTATGTACCAACATTGAGAGCCTGAACAGTAAGATAGTAAGAACAAACATATCCGACCATTACACTATTATTTCAACACTCGGAGAGAAATATACCCCAATTGCAAAGAGGGAGTACAAATGGGTTAAAACAGGTACGCGTGATAAAATGGCAGAGTTCTCAACGAAACTGAAAAATAGAGTAGACAGGTATGATACTAATGTTGGAAGTACGAATATCAATGACATGTGGAAAGGTTTCTATAACGATATTAAACGATCAAGTGACGAAACCTTTGGCTTTATGAGAATTAGAGTCAAACACAAACATCAAGAGTATATAGACGCTGAGGCCAATAAAGCTCTAAAGCAAAAAGATGTATTGTTTAAGAGGGCTATTGTCAAAGGTCTATATGAAGACTGGGACATAGTCAGACAAAGTAGGAAAAGGGTGAATAGACTAATATGCTCGAAAAAGAAAAACTATCTGATCCACAAGGTTAATGCTCAGAAAAATAACCCGAGAAAATTCTGGAAATCACTCCAGGAAATTTACAATCCTAAAAATAATGAAAATACAGAGCGTATTGAAGATTTCATTACTCCGAATGGCAGAAAAAGTGGACTTGAAGCCTTGGAGTATGCCAACGAGTTTTTTGCAAGTATTGGGGCCTCTGAGGATAACATTACAATTAATGAAAATGTTCCAGCCCCCCAGACAATCTTTGACATAAGACCAAATGTTCAAGAAAATGAAATCATCAAGTATATCTCCAAAATAGACCCCCATAAAAGTTCTGGCTTCGTTGACGTAGATGCCCGACTGCTTAAAAATTCCTTGCATACTGGTAGGAAATTTGTTTGTGTACTAATGAACAGGATTATCACTGAAGGGATTATCCCACAAGACTGGAAGATAGCCCCAGTAACGCTGATCCCCAAACAAGGTAACCTACTGTACGTTGACAATGTCAGAGCAATCACACTAGTCCCTATGGTCAGCAAAATACTTGAGAGAATTATATATGACAAGCTATATGAATTTTTCCTGAAGACCCAATATGGATTTAGGAAAGGTTGTTCGACCAACGATGCAGTGTATGAAGTTCTTGAATTCATATTTAAGGGTTTTGGAAAAAAGAAAGTTTTGTCAGCCATATATTTCAATCTCGAAAAGGCGTTTAATTCGGTACCACACGCCCTACTCCTACAGAAATTAAGGCAGATTGGGATTGGAGTAACACTGATAAATTTGATCAAAAACTTTTTGTCCAACCGTTACCAATTTATTAAGTATCAGAAGGTCAGAACGAATACTACAGCTGTTGATAATGGCGTACCCCAGGGCTCCCTGTTAGCCCCCCTCCTCTTTAACATTTTTATCAATGATTTACAGGAGATGGATTTTCCAGGTCAGCTTATACTATATGCAGACGATGCGGTGATACTTGTTGAAAGCGAAAACCATTTAGACCTTCACGAAAAAGCACAAAAAACCATCACAAAATACACAAAATGGTGTGACGGAAATTTTTTGAAACCTAATGTCAAAAAAACAAAGTATCAACTCTTCGGTAGCAGAAACATTCTGAAAAATTTCCAGGATCTTCTATGTAAGGGAGTGATTATTGAGAGAACTCGTTCGTTCAAATATTTGGGTACAATTATAAACGAAGGTTTATCTTGTAAAGAGCATTTTGACAAACAATCGAGGACTGCGAATTGGAAGATTGGGGATATCTGTCGTAGAAGAAAATTTATGAACGATACAATATGTTGTCAGATCATGAAGACATACGTTTTGCCTATTCTGGAGTTTTCCAATTTTTTAATCCTAAACCTTGGTAAAGAAATGAAAAAGAAAATTAAAAAAACATGGAACAAGGCTCTTAGAGTATCTTTCGGGCATGACAAATCCAACCATGAACTGGTAAAACTCTCAGGGCTCTTGCCGCTTGAAAGTAGGGCAGAAATTACATCCCTAAAAGTGATTTTCGACAGACAGGATAATTATGAAATGCTAGAGGCTATAGACAGGCCCCTCCGAAATAGGCAAACCAAGATGTTTAAATTGAGGAGGGTGAGAAGCAAAAAGGCTAGGATGAGTGTGTTTTACAAAGGTAAACAAATATGGAATAACCTCCCCCAACAGCTGCGGTTGGAACAGGAGAGAGTGACTTTTATTAAAGAAGTGAAAAAGAAATACTGGGAAAATTATATTACTGATAACGCAGGATGAAAGAGTCCTTACTCTAACCGCCATATAGTCAGGGCAGTTTGGGGTAGGGAATATCTGTTTTGGAAGGGTTAAAACAGCTAAGTGAAAATAGTAACTTCACATAAGGAATCCCTGAAAGATCGCGATATCTTATCCTATGGTGTTTTTGTATGTAGCATTCGTCTTACATTTGTCGTACCTAACATCCACATGAGGCTATATTTTAACCTTTAAACAACAATCCAGTAATGTTTCTGTGATGCTCTTACCTCACCAGTAAATAAATCAATCGAATATAAGGTGAAATGAGCAAGACAACGCTTTGTAGAATGGATTGTTTTCTTTTCTTTTACTTTTCTTTGTTACCTACTTGATATATTTTGGAGATGTGAAATATTGTCCGACCCATATGGTCCCTAAGGCAATGCACGAAGACACCCAGGTAGGGCTCACTTGCGTCTTTTCTTATATATCTCAATTCTTAATTTAATGTACATGGCCTTTCAAATGAAATAAAAAAAAATACAGAGCCCAGATGGCAGGTTTCAGTAATAAAGTAGGTTGCAAAAACAAAAAAAAGGGCAGGATTTTTTTCTTTTAGCTTTTGGATATTTTATGACGATTCAAAACCCAAAACAAAGATTTACACATCCCTATTTGCCTATGCTAGGGGCATCTGATAAAAAGTGAATGGAACTCGGTACTAGTAATTGAATATTTATCACTCACCAGTACAATTATTCAAACATTATATAAATTTCATTAATATTCTTCGTTTGAAATGAGGTATAAAGTGAGACATATTATTTAAACATAATATGAATGCTGCTCAAATAAATAAGGATAATGAAGTGACTTTTCATTACAGCTGAAGAACCATCACCCCATGAACACATGTACGACTGCATTTTAGAATAAATCTGTATCGCTGCCTCTACCTTGAGATATTGAAGAATTATAAAAGGACAACAAGAAACAGGGTATGTAGCAAAAACTGTTTACTATATGTAGTTAAAGCTACTAATCCCGTGTGCAATTATTGGTGTGGCATCTATATGGCCGTGAATATAGGAAAATGAGTTGTTGGGGAAGTTCTGAACTGATATTCACAATGGGGAACTGACAGTATGCAATGCAAGTGAAGAATAAAGGAGTGGCACTATTACATTAACTCTATTATTATTATTTATATGTAGGCCTACACTGTTTTGCCAGACTGCTGTTGCTGACCGGCAGGGGGGCCGGCACCTGCGATCACCGCACCCTCGGCGGCCGGCAACGGCAGTCCTGTAGGCACACATCCCCCCTCATGGCCGCCAATGGCAGATGGGACGTTGGCCAACACGAGGGGTGGCGTTTCATGGTGGCCCATATAACGTTAGATGACGTTCATGGACATGTTGGCTACTTTTAGGGTATACGTTTGGCAACTGATATATTAGTGTCAGGCAACTGAATATGAACGTTGGGCAACAGGAATATGAACGTTGGACAACGGAAATATGGAATTTTGGGGTGGTTTGGAGCGCTATATAGAATCGGATTTTACTTCTTTCTAGGGTTCATATGCTACATGAAAGCAGAGTAAAGACAAGACAACAGCTCTTTTTCTTCATTTTTTTTTATTTATCTTTGTGTTCACATCAAATCCGATATTAGAAGAGTAACAAACATTTATTTCTACCTATGATATTGAAATATGCTAAGATCTGGGCCTTATGTCAAACCCTCCTTTCTCTCTTCGAGCAATATATATTAGATAAAATTGAGCAAAATACCTCAGCCTTGTACAATACAGCATAATATTATATGTATGCATAAAATTTAAAACATTCCAGTCGTTGATTTCAGCAATATGGATAAATGGTTATTATTCCCTCTGCTGTGCAGATCGTCCAGGGAGACCATTAGATAAAAATAGTAAAGATCAAACACAACATAGCTAATTACGACCGGAATAAAAGAGAATTGATCTAAACCAATATATGACCGATTTTCATGAAAAGTACTCATTTGCACGAAATGCAGTTGAAAAAAAACACATTCCCAACAGTACAATTCACATACATACTACATTCAGAAATACACACATTCCCAACAGTACAATTCACATACATACTACATTCAGAAATACATGTGTACATATATACAGTAGCACACAATTATACATGCATACCTTCATCTAAACCTATATACAGCGGCACATGAAATGATTAAGGTATGATTAAGGTATTTCACTGCACACCTTTTATTAATGAGATCGAAGGCCTGTATCTTGCAGCACACAAAATAACCAAAATACAATGTTTAAACAAACATAATCGCTGACTTTCTTTTATGGTACTTCAGATCACAAATCATCTACAATGAATAAAAATGTTCACTGAGTAGGGACAGAGGGTAGTTTAGGGAATTCTCTGACCTGATGCTAGACTTTCCTGACCTGACGCTAGACTCTCCTGACCTGACGCTAGACTCTCCTGACTTGATGATAGGCTCTCCTGACCTGACGATAGGCTCTCCTGACCTGACGATTGTATTGTATTGTAAAAGGTTTATTTTCAACCTTGGTTGCAATAAGGTGGTGTTTTCTCCAACCATGGGAGGTTTGCCAGCCCTCTTCCATTGCTTTTACATATATCTTGGCTGTGAACAAATCCGCTTTCTTCTGGGACGAAAGCGGTACACAGCAAACTAATGAGGAGTAAATTCAACTTAATACTTTTGTGATGGCAGTGTAATATTAATAGTCTGCAATCTTCGTGAATAATACAATAGAAATATTATCAAGTTCGATGTGATTGGATTGCTATACAATTATGTGATTAAAGGTTTTTGGTTATGAAGGTATGATAGCAGATTGGTCACTGTACATATATTTAATCTATAAAATTGTTGTTGTCCCATATGGGATTTACTTTGACATGGTTCTTAAATGCTTTGGGGTCAAGCAGTCGGTGAGCCATCGTCTGGAGTTTATTCCAAGAAAACGTGACACGGAATAGTACTGATTTTGTCATCTGTTCATTCTTAGGTGTAATTTGTTTTAATACTTTTCTTCCTTCCACAAAGTTTCTAGTGTTGATTAATCTAAGGTCAATGTTTTTTTGATTCCTCGCCAGACAATGGCCCGCCTATAATAGGTGTAATCTACGCCTGAAAAAAGTTTGTATCTTTGTCTTTCCCAGATTTAAAGAAATTTCATTGGTTTTGCACCAATAATTTAGTGCATTTAAATCTTTTGGAGATTTTTTGTAATTTTGTCAGTTGAATGGCCCATGGCATAAATTATCGTATCATCTGCGAACATTTGTATATTTGAATTTAGAATATATTTTGGTAAGTCATAATTTTGATAAAAGTCTTGCATGGTTGACCGTATCGAAAGCTTTTCTTAGGTTGAGGTAGGCTGCTCTTACTATTTGCCCTTCATTCAGTACATTGTAAACTGAATTAAGATAATTTAACAGTGCATCCTGAGTTGAGTAACCCAACCTAAACCCATACTGTGCATTATAAAGTATACTGTTGTCTTCTAAATAGGCTGTTACTTGCTGGTGAAAAAAAAATTCTGCCATCGTCTGGAGTTTATTCCAAGAAAACGTGACACGGAATAGTACTGATTTTGTCATCTGTTCATTCTTAGGTGTAATTTGTTTTAATACTTTTCTTCCTTCCACAAAGTTTCTAGTGTTGATTAATCTAAGGTCAATGTTTTTTTGATTCCTCACCAGACAATGGCCCGCCTATAATAGGTGTAATCTATGCCTGAAAAAAGTTTGTATCTTTGTCTTTCCCAGATTTAAAGAAATTTCATTGGTTTTGCACCAATAATTCAGTGCATTTAAATCTTTTGGAGATTTTTTGTAATTTTGTCAGTTGAATGGCCCATGGCATAAATTATCGTATCATCTGCGAACATTTGTATATTTGAATTTAGAATATATTTTGGTAAGTCATTGATGTATATTTTAAATAGGAGTGGGCCTAAAGTGGTCCCTTGGGGAAACCCACAGGTTATCAATTTAGTGTTGGATCTTAATTTGTTTACTGATACTGCCTGAAATCTGTCTGTGAGATAATTCCTGAACCACTCCAGTTCCCTTCCCTGAATTCCTATACGTGTTAATTTTGATAAAAGTCTTGCATGGTTGACCGTATTGAAAGCTTTTCTTAGGTTGAGGTAGGCTGCTCTTACTATTTGCCCTTCATTCAGTACATTGTAAACTGAATTAAGATAATTTAACAGTGCATCCTGAGTTGAGTAACCCAACCTAAACCCATACTGTGCATTATAAAGTATACTGTTGTCTTCTAAATAGGCTGTTACTTGCTGGTGAAAAAAAAATTCTATTATTTTAGCTGGTAGTAATATTGCTGATACAGGTCTGTAATTACCAGGGTCTTTATTGTTACCTGCTTTATACAAAGGTGTCACTAAAGAAGCCTTCCAGCTTTTTGGAATGTTACTTGACAGATATGCCTTCTCGACGATTTTCAAAAATTGACTAGCTAATATTTTCAGCGATACTTTCAATAGCTATGCAGGCATGTCTTTAACACCAGAGGATTTGCTGGAGGGGATACTATCTCCTGACCTGACGATAGGCTCTCCTGACCTGACGATAGGCTCTCCTGACCTGACGATAGACTTTTCTGACCAATTTAAGTGGAGGGACTGAGAGGGGGTGAGGAGAGGAGTGATTGGGGGTGAAAATTTGGTGTCAAATATTATATATGAACAGGGTTGAGTTGAGAAAGAGAGTGGTAAGTGTATGAGAGGGGTGAGTGTATGAGAGGGGTGAGTGTAGGAGGGGAAGGGCGAGATGGGGTTAGGGTATGAGGCGGGGGGGGGGGGGTCGAGTGAAGGAGGAGTGGGACAAGATAGGGTGTGGGGTATGAGAGGTGGTGAGTTGAGGAGAGGTGGTGCAAGATGGGGTGAGAGTATAAGAAGGGGCGAGTGGAGGGGCGAGATGGGGTGAAGGTATAAGTGGGGGTGGGTGAAGGAGGAGAGAGTGAGATGGGGTGTTACATCATGTTACATAATAATGACATAATAATGAGTAACTACTGGGGGGGGGGGGGGGTATGAGAGGGGGGGGCGGGGTGCAGGAGGGGAGGAGCCAGATGGGATGAAGGTATGAGAAGGGGTGAGTGGAGGGGCGAGATAGGTGAGGTGGGGTGAAGGTATGTTAGGGGGTGAGTGGAGGAGGTGAGGGGTGAGGTGGGGTGAAGGTATGAGAGGGGGTGAGAGGAGGAATGGAGGGGCAAGATGAGGTGAAGATATCAAAGGGGTTGAGTGGAGGCGAGGAGGGGCGAGATGGTGAGGGAGTATTCATATAAGAAGGGATGAGTGGAGAAACTTTTAAAAAGGAATCACATGAATTATTGTTTCATTTCAAAATAAAACACTACTTTGAGCACACTCTTTGCACCACTCAATATCACATACCCTTATTTACACATGACAAAAGGTTCAGGTCTTGTGGTCATTAAAGGCTATATTTATCACAAACTTAATACAAAATACTTCCCATGAGTGGAAGAATACATAATATCATAATTTCACTCCATATAATTCTCAAGTGGGTTAACAGCTCTTTGACAGATGGATCCTGCGTACAAAACAATTCGAGGAAATCAAGACTTATTGACAAAAATTGCATAAATAGTTTTCATTTCAAAATAACAATATGGAACAGATACAATAATTCACTCACTATAATTATACCACACAATGAGATATCCATTTGAAACCATTATTTCAACTATTTCCCAAAGGGTCAGATCCCAAGGCATGCATGGGCTATGCTTAATCTAGAATACATTGTAAAATTGACAAGCCCAAATTGTCTAATTTTGAGTTAAAGTTGTCTCATTCAGCCAGACATTCGTCGCGCCCCTACCGGCCAGAAGGCTACCCACACTTTTCTTACCGCCACAACGCTCGCGGATTTCTTATCATCCCAAAGTCCAAAGGTACAGGTGAGGTCCAGGTCTGACCGTTATCTCAAAGTCAATCACGTGGGAAAGGAGGGGAGGGGCTGACCGCCAGGTCAGGGGAGGGGAGGGAAAACTGATTAAAGAGTGGGAGGGAGAGGGGAGGGGAGATAACCCCGTGACCTGGTCACCACCCAAAGAGATTGGTCAGAGTGGCAGTGGTCACTCTGAGCCTCGTTTTAATAAGTGTCTGTCATTGTTATCCTGTGGCTGATTGGATCTCTAATCTAACCTGTCAATTAATTGGACCAACGGGACCAAAGCCAATCAGCGCAGGACCAGTGTATTTTGTCCTAATCTGTCTAGTATAAAAATAAAGGAAAGATGAAAATCGGTCTCTTCCGAGGCTGGTACTGATTTGAAGCATACATCTCTGTGTGATTAATTTGATTAATTTCTCGCCCAACTACTGACCCTGAATTATTACGAAGAATGACCCGCATTTCTTCATTGGCGACCATGATTAGGGGCTAGTTAGTTGGTCAGATCGGTATCCGACCTTAGAAGCAAGCAAAAGGAGTCAGGTGAGTGTGCCTTTTTCAAAACTGCCAGTGTATTTATGGGTGTTGTATGTTTGGGACTCTGAGCTGGGCTTTTATTGGAAGGTGCATTAGCTGATCACACAAGTATTATCTTACTTTATCCTGTAGAGATAGTACTTTAGACATGCCACTGGCGGAAAGAATTGAGTATGTGGAAGAGTTCCCACAATACCTCGAAGCTGAGGATATTTTCCTAGAGGAGATATTCAATGATGGTTATCCACCGATCGCAGAACCTGAGGATTGGAACGACTGCGTAGGCACCTCTGAAAGTGTGATTCAGTTCAGCAGTGAACAGCTAGACACTATGTCTTACCATTGGGATAAAATGTAATGAGTAAGAATAGGGACTAAAGAGATCAAAATTTTTGTTTTTGGAAATACCTGCACAAAAATTGTTACGTTGGATCTAGGCAAAAATTGATATTCCAAATTCTCTATATAGAAATAGAATATTCCAAATCAAGCAGGTAATAGTAATTCATCTTTACACATAATCAGCTAATTCAATTACCTCCAAAATGGCGTTGACAACACCCATTAACTGGGATATCACCGCCGAAGAGGTAAATGCACTCAATGATGCTGATCGTAAAGCACACTATGCGTCAATAGAAGTAGTTAGAAGGCGTATGGAGAGACATGCAACCTTGCTGGGTCCTAACGATGGGACCAACAAAGAATCACTCAGAGAGTGGTTAGAGGGGTTGGACAGAGTTAGAATCACGGTAGGGGCACATGATAACATAGCCATAGAAGCAGTTATATTGTTAGCGCAGGGATCATTAGCACGTTCCATCGAATCTTACGTAGAAGCATGGGGAGATGAACGCACATGGGAGGGTGTAAAACAGGAAATAATTCGCTTGTTTATGGGAGAAGAGGAGACCACTCAACTTAGAGAGAAGTTGAAGGGGATCCATCAACTCCCATACGAAGACATACGAATTTATGGCCGTAAATACCTGGAAACAGCTATGAGGGCTTATGAACCAGGCATTTTGGCCTTGCCTGTAATTCAGTCACAATTAGCTCGAGATTTTATACGTGGGCTCACCGATAGACAGGTACGGTGCGAGGTATTCTCAACAAGACCAGAGACTTTGGGGGAAGCAATTGACCTGGCGACAACGGCAGCGTATACCCATACGTTAGCCGATGCTCCAGCTAGAGGTGAAAGGAGAGAGGAACCTATGGAAATAGGCGCCCTACTCCCAAAACTTCGGACGCCAACCCAAACTCTGACTCCACCGACCCCTACTGGGGAGACCAATATTGAAACAAAAGCTATGATGGACGAATTAAAAGCATTAAGAAATATGGTAGAACTCTTAGGGAGGGAAAGATCTCAACCTTCATCGGTAACAGTTCATGCATCACCAGTTCAGAACCAGACTCAGTTTCCCTTTGTGCAACCATCCTATTTGCCTGCATTTCCGCCTTATAGCGCTCCAAACCCTGCCCCGGTTGCCAATTCTAATCAGGTAGAGTCACAACAGGGTCAGAAAAGGAAGGGAGGGGCACAGAAGGGGGGAAAAAGGTTTAGAGGTAAGAATACTTGCTATGAATGTGGATTGGAGGGACATTTTGCTAGAGAATGCCCTACTCGATTCGCACAAATGAGAGCGGCTGTACGGCCAGACATGGAAGAAGTAATGGATAACAAAATGCAACCCGTTATAGCGGCTATACAAGCATTGACTCCCAGAGTTCCCACAAACCCCTTTGTTCTCCCTTTGGGGGAATAAATTCGCCGGATAAGCGGTTTCGTGTGGCCCTTCCTGTGGCGGGAAGGAAAGCACAAGCACTTATCGACACCGGCGCCACTAGAAGTTTAGTTAAGTATGATTTGTGGAAACATTTCAATAAGGTAAACCACCGACCGTTAATTTTGGAACAAGGTGAACAATTACGGTCACTGAGTGGTCACGCTTTGCAGTCAGAAGGCAGGGCGATAATTAAGGCTGGGGGTAGTCATATTCCTGTATACGTTGTTAAAAACCTCCAACACGATCTCCTACTAGGGGACGATGCTCTGGACATTTTGGATTCAGTAATCTGGCACAGAAAAAGAATCATACGTCTAGGAGGTAGAGAATATAAAAGTCAAGCGGTAGAAGAAGAAATAGATTCTGAATTTGCTTCCCTCAAAACAGAGGAAGAAATCTGGGAAGAAAGATACCCAGAAGTTTTTGGCAAAAATGGTAAATTAGGCATAGTAAAAGATGTATACATGGAGATTGACACGGGGAATGCCCGCCCTATTAATCAGAGACCTTATCGCCTTCCCTTAAACAAAAAGCTGATAGTAGATAAGGAGATTGACGAAATGCTTGAGTTAGGTGTGATTGAACCAGGCTCGTCACCATGGGCTAGTCCCATAACTTTAGTACCTAAGAAAGATGGGGAAACTAGGTTCTGTTCAGATTTTAGAAAATTAAATTCTGTGACCAAGAAAGATGCCCACCAGTAGTAAGCGTTCAGCAGTTGAGAGCGCATATAAAAAAGGAGTTTGAGGTGAGGGTGGTGCAATATGTAATGTATTTTTTATTGACATATAATGAGTCATTGTTATTAATCATATCATTATTTGCCCTATTTAAGCCTTTGAACAATTAATATTATATAACAATACAGGGGGGTGGGTGGGAGGGGGTAGAAGGAGGGGAGGGAGGTGAGGGGTTGAAAGGAAGTGAGAGAGGGAGGGAGGATTAAAGGGTAGGAAAGGGAGGGGGAAAGGAGGGAGGGAGGGGAAGGGGAGGGGGTAGGAGAGAGGCTAATGAAAAGAATGATCCTTCACCTTTGAGAGATGAAGACTGAATGAGTGTCCCTAAAGATGAGTCATTGGTCACATGATCACCTGACATGAAAACATGGTCACATGACATGGAGAGAATGATTTTGATTGGACGGGAGGATCACCTGATAAAGTGATGCATGACTTTAAGCATGATGTTATAATCATTGGATACCATATATGGGTTTATGAGGTGATGACCTTTTGCCCTTGTATTTAATACATGTTATGATTTCATAATGGGTGGAGATATTGTGAAACATTTTAGGTATAAAAGACTTTCACTCTCAATGAGAGCCACATCTACACAATGGATTCAACACTGTCAGACGTCCAAATTGCAGTATACATTGATTTTTTCAATGAAGCAGAATCACTGTTTTTATGGGCACAGCAAAATGGAATTTTGAACAAAGCAATTATTGTTCAAAGGATTTGTGATCTTAGAGCAAAGGTAAGAAATGATTCTTTTTATTATTACTCGAAATTTATGATATGTATATAGATAGAGGCATATTATTTTAATAATTTTTAGGAGATATTATTAGTTGATATTTATAATATATCATTTTTACATTAATTTTTTCAGGAAACTAATGAAGCACTTGAGCGCCATCATCGAAATATTCAGTTAATGACAAATTTGACTGATATTGAACAGTACATGTCTGATAACAATATTCAAGAGGATCATATAATTACGGGGAAAAAAGCTGAACTTGAGGTGAAGTAGAAAGTATTTTATTATACTTATTGCTAAAGACATATTTTAGTACATAAACATGTTATTTGTATTACAAATTCAACTTTGATATTTCTACTTTACACACTCTACGTAAGCTAATATAACCTATTTTACTAAAAAAACAATATAAGTTTTATTCTGCTAACACATTAAAGTTTAATATATTTTCTTTATGCTTATTTAGATTCACATTTTGGATGAATTCTTTGTGAATCCCCCACAAACATCGAATACATTTTTTCATCCACCTGAAAACAATAAACAACATATTTCTTCAATTCCAAGCACATCGTTTCCACCACTCCCAAGCACATCGCTTGCTCCAATTCCAAGCACATCGATCGCTCCGACCCCAAGCACATCATTTGCTTCAATTCCAAGCACATCGTTTGTTGTGAATTCACCCGCATTAATTGATTCACATAACTTCCATTCCACGACTTTTTCGATAGCACCTGCAAACAATGAAGAATGTGCTATTTTATCTTCATATTATCAATCCGGTGATGGAATAAGAAAGAAGGAATTAACAACAAAAGTTAAGGGACGACAAGGGAAAAAGATTTCTAACCAGCAACAATTTTCATGCCCTCACTGCACTAAAGGATTTACTTATAAAAGGAATTACAACAAGCATGTTGATGTGTGTTTGGAAAAAGTAGGATGTGAACATTGTCAAAAGGTTTTTAAATCTGTACAGGAAAAGAACAAGCATCAGCTTTCTTGCCCGACAGTTACATGCAAGGTTTGCGGGCATGTAAGCAATTCAAAACCCGAGCATGAACAGCATAGCAGACTTCATAATCATAAACTTTATTCCTGCAAGAAATGTGAAGAAACGTTTAGATCAAAAAAGGATCTTTCAACACATCAAGGGATGCTGCATGGAGGTGGAGATATAGGGCAGAGCTTTCCATGGGGGGATAACAACCCCTGGGAAAATGCAGACGGAGAACAAGATAAAGAGCTTAAACTCGCAATTATATCTAACAAAGGACATATTCTTGCAAGTCACAAGGTTGGTGATATTGTCTCCGTTTTTAATTTCCCGACAAACAATTTAGAAAATGGAATGAGTGAAATTTCCGATCATTTAAACAAAATCTTTGTAAATCAAAATCATGCATTTAGAGTGAATATTGCTTTTGGGGTTATTGTGCAAAATATCGAAACATCCGAATATAGGTATTTTATCCCTTATAAAAATAGCACAATTTTTGATCTTCCATTAAGGATAAACAGTCATAAGGATTTAGAAAAAATGAAAGAAAAACTAGCAGAAGTAAATGTGGATGAATACTTTATAATGAATAGACCTAATACAAAGTGGGTAGGAGTAATGATTGTGAATGCAACATATTTTATAACAAAGTCTAATTATGTTTTAGGGAAGGGTTTTTTACCCGACTTTATTAAGTGTAAAACATCGATAACAGGGATGGATAGCGATAGAAGTAGGAGGCAGCCTATTACGGATAACTTATGTGCATTTAGATGTTTAGCTGCGTTTAAAAAGTGTGATAGGATAACATTATCTGCAATTGTTTTTTATCATAAGTATAGAGAGTATCTTTTCAATGTTTTAGGAAGGCGAATAACAAGTGACCCCAAACTTTTTCAAGGTCTTCTAATTGAGGACATAGGCGAGTTTGAGAGATGTTTTGAGGTTTCTATATATGTTTATGAACTTACTCCTAATGATACGGTCATTCTTCGATATAAACCATCCACGAATTATATAAAGACTATGTACTTGAATATGTACGAAAGTCATTTATCTTATATAAATAATTTTTCAGCATATGCTAAGAAATTCTCATGCTCATTATGTGTTCGAATTTTTGACAAAATTTCAAATTACAAAACGCATCTTTCGAAATGCGGGAAAAGAACATCATATAAATTAAAAGGAGGATATTACTCATCTCCACGCACAATTTTTGACGAGCTTGAAAATAATGGGGTTATAGTTCCGGATAATTTACGTTTTTTTGAACACTTTGCAGTTTTTGATATCGAGTCTCTTTTGGAAAAGGTTGAACCTGGAAATGCTGAAAAGCTGCATTGGATGCAAAAGCATTCTGCAATATCAGTTTCAATTTGTTCTAACATTCCAGGTTTCACAAATCCAAAATGTTTTATTGATTCTGATTTAAAATCATTAACATTAAAAATGCTCAAGTATTTGCAAAAAATCCAGGAAACATCATACAAAATTCAGCTTGAAAAGTTTGAACCGTATATTCAGCAATTAAAGAAAATTCAGGATGAATGTTTAGAAGAACAGATGAATGAAGAATGGTTTCCAAAATCAGATTATTTCAATGAAAATAAAGAACAAAATGAACATGAGAATGATGATGATGATTATGATGAAGAAGAGGAAGAGGAGGAATATGTTGAGGATATAAACGAAACAGAATGTTTAGACGAACTTGAGAGTTCATATAATGAAAAACTAAATGAAAAATTAAAAAGTGAAAATAAATCACAAGATGGCGGTGGACCTCATCACAGGATGAGGAAGTATTTAGAATCAATTTACTCTAAATTTATTCGATACATAGAAGAAATCCCTGTTCTCGGGTTTAATTCCGCAAGGTATGACATAAATGTTCTTAAAACTGAACTTCTAAGGCATATGTTTAAACACATCCAATTTTCTGAAACAGAAGGAGGATTTGTAATTAAAAAGGGAAATTCGTACATGGTTATCTCAAACGGGAAGATAAGGTTTTTAGATATTTGTCAGTATCTCGTTCCAGGAGTGTCGTATGATCGATTTTTAACTGCGTATAATGTTTCACAGTCAAAAAGCTTTTTTTGTTACGATTACTTAGATTCTCCTGCACGGCTGGAAGAGGGGCACCTCCCCCCACATGACGCGTTTTATTCATCCCTAAAACAGAAGAACATATCTGCTGCAGAGTATGAATCGCTTGAACACATTTGGAAAGATAATAAAATGCAGAAATTATCAGATCTCCTTCAATTTTATAACAATTTGGATGTGTTTCCATTTGTAGAAGCGGTGATAAAACTTCAAAGGTTTTACTTTGATAGGGGTATTGATTTGTTCAAAGATTCATTTTCTGCACCTGGTGTGGCTCGTAAAATGCTTTTTAAATCAGCTGAGGATAATAATACATTTTTTCCTTTAATGGGGAATGAGAATGAAGATTTGTATCTGACATACAAAAAAAACTTGGTTGGAGGTCCTTCTATTGTTTTTTGTAGACATCAAAAGGTTGATGAAACACTTGTTCGTGAAGAGGGTGAGAAGATTTGTAAAAACATTGTAGGGTTTGATGCAAATGCATTGTATCTTTATTGTATAAGCCAGGCAATGCCTACTGGGATGTTTATTCGGAGGACTTCTGCTAAAGCGTTCTCTCCAGAAAAACATTGCCAATATTTTATTGCTACAATATGGCTAGAATGGATTGCATACAAAGAAAAGCGAAATATATTTCATTTCGCTAGAAATGGAAAGGAAAAACGCATTGGTCCATATTTTTGTGACGGGTTTGATTCAAATGAGAATAAGATATTTGAATTTTATGGATGCGCATTTCATGCCTGTGCATGCACAGCCGGGCGAATTGATGAGGAAATTAGGACTAAAGTTATAAAAAGAAACAGGTTTCGTGAAAAGTATATTAAAAGTAAAGGATATGATGTTGTAATAGAGTGGGAATGTAACTTTCGGGAAAAAATGTTACACAGTGATGAGCTGAAGGATTTTTCAAAAAGATTCTTTCCTGAATTTTATAAGAACCATCAAGGTAAGGTGTCTTCGGAAGAGATATTACACGGGGTAAAATCTGGTGAATTATTCGGTGCAGTTGAGGTCGATATTCACGTACCTGAACAATGGGGGGGTGAATTTAAAAGATTATTATGCCCGAATGAATATTTTTCTGAAATGTCTCCGTTGTTTTGCACAGTTAATATAAAAATGAGTGAAATTGGTGATCACATGAAAAATCATATTGTTAGACATAATCTATCAACAAAACCAAGAAAGTTGCTTGTAAGCGGAATGAAAGCTAGCAAGGTTTTGTTAGCAACTCCGTTGTTAAAGTGGTATATTGAACACGGTATGAAAGTTACAAAGGTATATCAAGTTGTGGAATTTATTCCGAAGCGATGTTTTAAACTTTTTGAAGAAGACGTTACTAAGGCCCGTCGAAGCGGGGACTTAGATCCCGCACAAAAAGTTATTGCAGACACTATGAAACTTATCGGTAACTCGGCTTATGGCGGTGTAATAATGCAAAAAGAAAAACATCACAATGTTTCATATTGCTCATCCCGAAGAAAAGCGTTATTAAAGGTAAACTCTCCTCAGTTTAAAAAAATGACAGAGCTTGGGGATGAATTTTATGAAGTGGAAATGTGCAAAGAAAGAATAGTTTTGGATATGCCTCTTTACATTGGTTTTACGATTTTACAGTACGCAAAACTTAAAATGTTAGAGTTTTATTACGATTGTATAGATACATATATCGATCGACAAGATTTTTGCTATGTTACGATGGATACTGATAGTGCATATTTATCATTATCCTTTCCGTCCCTTTTAGAATCTGTAAAAATGGATAAAAAAGATCAATTCATATGCGAAGTGTATAATAGATGTAATGATGATGCTAAGCCGGAGTGGTTTGTTCGTGAATGTTGTCAAAAACATAAATCATTTGATAATAGATTACCTGGTGTAATGAAAGAAGAAGCTAATGGAACAGAAATTATTGCATTGAGTAGTAAGACTTATTTTTTAAAAAACAATGATGATCCAAAGTTTAGTTGTAAGGGTGTAAACAAATTCAGGGTGAAAAATCCCGAAGAGATATATCTAAATGTATTATCGTTAAAAAAACCGGTTCAATGTAAAAATATTGGGATTCGAGTTCATTGCAATACTATGTTTACATACACATTATCAAAGATCGGATTTAACTATTTCTATTGCAAACGTGAAGTTCAGGATGACGGAATTAGAACAAAGCCTTTAAAAATCACTTTATCCCCATGGGATTTAATTGAAAGGGAAATTTTCTCCACTGAGTGGGAGCCGTTATCACCATTGTATAAGTGTCGTTTATTTTATGATGGAAAGGAGTTTAACTCATCACACCAATTATTCAATTATCGATGTGCATTGTTTCACAATAAAATAAGTATTTGTGAGGAAATTGAATCTTGCACAAATCCATATGAAATAAAGAATGCAATTAAGTGTCTTTCATGTTCGACAAGCTGGTATGAAATAAGAGATCATATAATGACTGAAGTTCTTGTTCTTAAATTAAGACATGTTAACGAAGTTAGGAGAATTCTTTATAGATCATTAGATCTACCTCTTGTGTACGCAAGTCGAAATGAATGTTATTGGGGGATAGGAGTTTCGAAAAAGGTTGCGAATATTTTATCTGTTGATGAGTATAAAGGAAGAAATCGACTAGGTGAACTTTGGGAAGAGGTTAGAACAGAATATCGGAATGAAATTGCATTACAAGGGATTAATACTCCTCAATGTGAATATTGCTCATTACGAAAAACAAATATCGTTTCAGGTGTTTGTGATGAATGTTTGGAATTTATATAAACTGTTTTATATCATACTGTTGTTTGTTGTTTGTTATTTTAATCAAGTTTTGTATTTGCGACATAATTTGAGAGTATATATATATATATATATAAGTGTAAGCGAGCATTATCGAAAAATTCATGAGTAGATCTTTTGAAACGCATCTTTAAAATGGAAATTGAAATCGTGGATTATCATTTTTATTCTCCCTGCACTATATCAATTTCGGGATCAACATCGTCAGGTAAAACATCTTTCGTAAAAAAACTCATAACGCATAAGAATGTTATGTTTAAAACACCACCAGTAAAAGTCATATATTGTTACGGAGTATGGCAGGACGGATTTAATAACGTTCAGGATGTTGAATTTATACGAGGACTTCCTGATATAGAAAATATCGAACTTGGAAATGGTCACACGCTCATAATAATAGACGATTTAATGGATGAAGTTGTTCGTGACCAAAAAATGCAGCATTTGTTTACAAGAGAATCTCATCATCAAAACATAACAGTTATATATATAAATCAAAATATGTTTTGTCAAGGAAAATACAGTCGTTGCATTAACTTAAATAGTATGTATCTTATTCTTTTCCAAAACCCGAGAGATGTGCAACAGATTGCAACATTAGGAAGACAACTAGGAATGGGAAAAAAAGTAATTGCTGCTTTTAATGATGCAACATCTGAACCTTTCAATTACTTAATAATCGATTTATCACCACATAATCATACAAATATAAAACTTAAAAGTCATATTTTCCCTTTTGAAGATTTAGTGACCTACTTTTGAGGTATATATATATATATAAGCAAGACAAATTTTCATAATTCCGAATAATGCCTCGGTTTCCGACACTAGCTCATATTCTCTCGCGTGAAATAACTTTCGAGAAATGGCCAAGAACGGACATAAATGGGTCAAAATTAGCCGAAAATGGATTTTTCTATCTAGGAGATGGTGATATGGTGCAATGTTACAACTGTGGAATAGTTATTCATTCTTGGGAAACATGCGATATAATTCCTTTAGAACACATTGTTCACTCACCTGGATGTGAACTGGCAGCTTTTCAGTTACAAAAATATAACGACATTCCCTCTTTCATGATATTAACATTTGATAAGTTTAAACAAATCACGAAGGAAGTCGAAAAGGTTAAATGTACTCAAAAAGCAATTTATAATCTTCTTTGCGAAATCCTGCAGGACGCCATCACAGAAGATGAAATAGGATAAAAAATTGAACATTTACGCATATTTTAAAGACAGGACTTAATGTGGTAAATGAATAAAAGGAACACAGGATAATGTCAAAGTTGATAAAGGATAACAGTCAATACATCGTGTTATTATTATCAACAAGTAAAAAGCAAGCTACTGCATTATTAGATACTGCAACAAAGGATCAAATACAAACATTAAGTGAAATATTAATCAATTTACTTTCATCAAGTGCATTATTTCAGCACACAAACGGGTTGATACTTTCAAAGAAGAAAACATTATCAAAAATTGCAGATGATAACAATAGCATATCATACCGCGGGAAACTTATTAGCAAACATTATAAGATTGTATATGATGTTCTGCATTCTGTTAAAAATATCATATTCGACTTAATATTCACACTCGAAAATGAAAAAAATGGTGATCATCCCGTATGAACAATACGTGAGACAAACGGATGAGAAAAATAAAGATGAAGTGAAAATCCCTATTGAATCTCATAACAAAGTTCCACAACGAGATGATGTTCATAACTCAAATGTTGAAACGCATAATAATGCGATTAAACATGAGAATAAAGCACATGAAGGAAATGAGGAAAAACTTAGGGAACGCGCACCAATAAAAGAAGAAAATGCAGGTTTGAATGAAACTGAATCTGACGAACAAGTAGAACAAGGAGAAGAAGAAGAAGAAGAAGAAGAAAAAGTCGAACCAACAACATTAAAAAGATCTCTTCGATCCCGAAAGCAGAAAGGACAAGGAGATAATAAACGAAGGCAGACGTTTTCTCCGTATTCTTCTCATTCTCGCCCTCCTCCTCCAGGTCTTCCTGAATCTTCTCAAACAAAAAAAATTGATTTTAAAAATAATCGCTTAATTGGAGATGGTGCATCATCTTCCACAAATCCTTACACTGGAAAAGAGGTGAATTCTAAAGTTTATATTTGGAAGCAAGTTTGGGAAAAAAATGGATAAATACTTAAAATCGATATATTATAACCCTGAAAATAATGCTTCATACGGAGGTGTTGAAAAACTATATAGACAAGCAATTGTAGATGGAAATAAGTTTAAGAAGAAGTCAATAAAGAATTGGCTTAAAAAACAAGACACATACACGGTATTTAAGCCTTCCATTCTTAACTTTGAAAGGAGGAGGGTTATCGTACCTCGTAAATATTTTCAGTTTGATTTGGACACTGTTAATATGGTTAAATGGCAGGTTGAAAACAATGGTTATGCTTTTATTTTAGTTTGTATTGATATATTTACTAGATATCTTTGGACATTTCCTATGAACACTTTGCAAGGGAAGGAAGTTTCAAAGGTGATGGATCATTTGTTTTCAAATCAAAGATGTGATGTTGCAAGAACAGACGCTGGTTCTGAATTTGTTAACAAAGATTCAAATAAAGTGTTTAAAAAATGGAAAATAACACACGTCATAACAAGAAATGAAACTAAAGCAAACTATGCAGAGCGGGTTATAAAAACAATAAAAGGAAAAATAACTAAACATTTATATTCTATCGGATCCCATAAATGGGTTGATGTTTTAGAAAAAGTAACAAATTCATACAATTCGTCATTTCATAGATCGATCGGAATGTCTCCATTAAAAGCACTTAACTATGATCAAACAGAATTATGGAACAAGCAGTTTAACATTAAACCTGCATCTAATAAATCTAAACCCGTATCTGATGAAAGCAAACAACAAAGTGAAATTGAAATTGATAACATTGTTAGATTGGCACGATTTCGTAAACAGTTTCACAGGGCATATGATGAAAATTGGACACATGAATTATTTATTATTGTTTATAAGTTCTATGTTGAACGTATCCCTCAATTTAAAATAAAATCATGGAACAATTCCCTTATTGAAGGAACTTTTTATGAAAACGAATTACAAAAGGTTATTATTAACGACGACACAGTATATAAGATTGAGAGAGTCGTTAAGAAGGAAAGAAGAAACAACATAAACGGGAGTATCGTGCACTGGCTTGGATGGTCGGATGAGTATAATACGTGGCTACCTGACAAGGAGATAAAAGATCTCAACTTATAATCGAAAGATAAAATGTATCTTTTTTTAAACTCCGATTCTTCTGAAAAGATTTTTCCGCATAATTCTGGGTTTAACTTTATTGTGAACCTTTCCCAAGAGTTCGATTCAAATGAGTATGAAATTGCATTAACGGAAATTAAATGGAGTTCTGAATTTCATGATAAAACAGACTTATACGTGTTTTGTGATGTTCTCGACCATTCGTCATTTGTTTATAAAAAGTTTCAACCTATTCTAAGAATTGTTGATAAATCCCAAGTGTTTGAAAATCCGTATTACATGAAAATGAAGAACGAAGTTATAAACTCAATAGGAGTGTATATAAGATCGAAAGAAGGGAAAGAATTTAGTACAGAGCCAGAGTCAATAAGGTGCACACTTCACATTCGAAAAGAAAGAAGAAAGTGATAAAATGACTTCATACGTACGGTATATCCCAAACGCGGAAGTTTATAAAAACATTGATCAAAAAAAACATTCCGGCAAACGATTTTATACATCTCAAAAAGGGAAAGGAGGTGGTGATATAAAAATGGTATCCTCAAATCAGGAAGCCATTGAAAGAGCGAAGCTTGATCTGCAGAGACAGTCACTTGGATCTGGAGAAGCCTTTCCATCAACGTCGAAAAAACGAACTTCATATACAAAAAAATCTCCAAAAAAGAGAAAATTCGCTAAATAAAAATGGCGTACATTCCGGAAGGAGCTGGAGAAGGATATGAGGATAAGTTGGCTTTATTTACAATCCCACCTGTAGAAACAGGTATTCAAGAAGTTTATTACAAAACATTTAGACCGGTTGGATCGATATCTGCAAATAGTGTGATTGAATTTGACATCCCGAATAACTCAGCAGACTATGTAATGCTAAATAAGACAAGACTTCACCTTGCACTTGAAATATTAACAGATGAAGGAAAACCGATAGGAAGTCTCGATAAAGACCCAGTTGGGCTTGTTAATATTCCGGCTTCATCTATCTTTAATCAAGTTCAGGTGTCATTACAAAACAAGCTTTTATCATCCGGTGTTGGTGGGAACTATCCGTACAAGGCGGTTATCGATACATTACTTGGATACGGAATAAACGACTTTTCGAGTTGGCTTACATTAACCGCATTTAAGAAAGACGTTGCTGGAATAATGGATGATTATGAGCTTAAGGAAAATCACGGATTATTGCAAAGAGCAGACTTAACTTCGAATGGAAAAACATTAACTGTTTGTACGAAAATATTTACAGATATTACGGAACAGGAACGATTAATTTTAAACGGAGTTCCGATAAATATGAAATTTTATCCTGCAACCGATGATTTTAAACTAATGTATAAAAAGATTGGGAGCGATTCTAGCGAAAACTTTTTTTCTGCTTTTTCCGTTATTCAAAATGAAAGAAAATTTAATGCTGAAAGCGGCGAAGGAAATCCCACCCCACCAAGTACTCCCCCATCACCAGTTTCTCCCCCGGTCGTCCCCAGATCAAAAACATATAGTTTAAATGTGAAATCTGCTTTTATTTCTGTTCCATTTGTTAAAATTCATCCGGGATTAATTATAACGCATGGTGAAATCATTAAGACTTTTCCTGCAATTTACCCATATACAAGAAGCGATATCAAAACGTTTAATGTTCCTATTAACAGCTATGACTATATTGTAGAGAATCTTTTTCAAAACTACATTCCAAAGAGACTTGTTATTGCATTTGTTGCATCTGAAGCAGGGATTGGAAGCCCTCAAAGAAACCCTTTTAACTTTGCAAATTTTGGTGTTAATTATCTTGGATTTGAAATCGACGGTCAAAATCCCATCCCTCCACATACTCCGGACTATAAAAATAACCACTATACTGGGTCTTACTCGTCTATATTCGAATGTATACCACCCTGGCAAAACGAAGCGCCGTCTATTTCTTATACTGAATTCGCTAACGGGTATGCGATATACGTCTTTGACTTAGAAAAAAGTAAAGGAAAATCATTTTCAAACCCAGTCAAAAGAGGGAGTACAAGACTCACCGTGAAGTTTGAATCATCGTTATCAGAACCTGTAAGAATCATCGCATATGGAACGTTTGACGGTTTATTAAATATAGACGCTGCACGAAATGTGATTGTTCATAACTAATAAAATGGATTCAAAGACGATATATGAACATTTAAAAAATAATCCAATATTTGGAGGTGTTATGTCATATGAAAATCTTGTATATTTTCGTAATGTTTCTAATTCTCCACTTATTTTTATTGTTAATACGGACAAAGCCAGTGGGAAAGGGATCCATTGGGTAGCGATCAGAATTAAAAAAGGGGAACCGTCAGAATTTTTTGATTCACTAGGTAACGAGCCAAGAAAATATAGTTCAATTATGCAATCATTCTTGATAGCTAATGGAAATGGAAAATTTGTATACTCACAAAGAAGAATCCAAGGTCGTCAACCTGTTTGTGGAAATTATTGTATATTATACACATATTTTCGAAGCAGAGGGATGAAAATGCACGAATTTATTCAAATGTTTACACAAAACACAAATCAAAATGATATAATTGTTAGTAGATGATACTTATGATACGCATTTAGACGGATAAAACTAAATGTTTATAAATAATTATTGATGTAATTATAATAAATTATGTGACATTGCATTTATTCATATTGTATAATTTATAATAAATTATGTGACATTGCATTCATTCACATGTATAATAATGTAAATATGTATAATAAACATACTTTATCCGTATTTATTCTTACCTTATATTTCGCAGTCGTCTTCAATTACATCCATGTTTACTTCCCCCATTTCAAGAGACTGATCAGGATTATAAATGGCGTTGTTAATAGAAAAATTTCTTAATCTTTTTTCCCGTCGATTATTTAAAATCTTAACAGTAATTACAAAGCATATTACTGCCACTGTAAACATTCCAAACAGGCTCGCCAAAACTGATACGATTATTATGACTGGAAAATTCCCATTTTTCGATGATGAGGGAAGAGAAGATGGGATCATGGAGACGTTTTCAAACATTGGAGTAGAAAAAATTTCCAACGTCGAATTGACATCGATTTCCTTCTGAGTAGGTGTAATATGAGATGAATATGTGGTGAAAATTGTGCTTGTTCTGAAGGGATGAGTACTCGCAGGATTTGTTTTTCGAGTCTAAAATAAAAAAAAAATTTTTGTCAACATGAATGTGTCAAAAATTCTGTTTCTGCTTAAGATAAATATCATATTAAAATATATGCATACTCAAGACATAAATATGAAATAGTAATAATTACCGTAGAAATAGATGTCGACATAAATGTTGCGGAAGACGATTTCTGACTTGGAATTGAAGCCTAAATTAAATATATTACAAATTAATATGTTAAAAAATATAGGAACGGACGACGAAAAGTGGTGGAAATGAGCAGTACATAATATTATTCATATGTACATATGTTCACTCAACAAACTCGTTCCATTTCAGGCGTATATATCAGTTTAAGCGCTTGTGAGAATAATAAACAACTACAAAATTAGTTATCGCATGTTCATTTCGGTGAATCCCTTTCCCCTCCCGTATGAGTCATGCTTACACACATATGGCGCCACGCGGTACTCACTTCCGATACAGACACATGTCCCATCTAGTGCGAAACGGAGTGGAAAAGTGGTGGATATGACCAGTGCATAATATTATTTATATCTATATATGTTCACACATCCATTTCGTTCCATTTTACGCGTATATATTTGTTTAAGTGCTTGTGAGAATATTAAACAATTACAAGATTAGTTATTGCGTGTTCATTTCGGTGAATCCCTTTCCCCTCCCGTATGAGTCATGCTTACACGCATAAGGTGCCACGCTGTACTCCCTTTCGATGCTTTGAAAGTGGGTGCACTCAATCCACCGAAAGAGCTTTGAATGAGCATGCGCAATTCTGAACGAATTTTAACTTCCGGAAAAATGTGTTCGCTCTCATTCAACATGAATCATGCTTACAGTATTGTTTCAAATTCCGATTTGAAAGCTGATTATGCAAATAAAATTAAAAATTCATCATTAGATGAATCGATCAACCCGTATTTATGATATTTTTCCAAGAAGAAAGGTTACACGGTCTGATGATGCATGTGTAAACAAACTCGATACACGAGTGAAGTGGAAGTGATCATTTTATCGCGGGGGGAATAAATGGAAAACTTTGTTCGTGGACTCAAAATACGACTGGAGAGTGTATGAATGTCATAGTTAATCTAATTTGTACTCAATACATGTTCCTATTATTCAATTCACATATGACAATGCATTCCAATAATATCTTACCGTTTTTTTGTTTGTTGACGGATAAATAGATGGAGATGTCTTGGGGGAGTGTGTGGATGTCCTGTCATTCTCAGATTTGGTTCGAAGCGATGAGATGGTGATAAGAGATGTCATCACTGGTTTGTGAGTCGATAAAGTTGTGGATTGAAGTGAACAATCAGACATAATTCTGAACGGGCTAGAAACAGGCACTGTTCTACAATCGATTTGTTTGAACTGATTTCTTACATCAATCCATTCAAGGGCAAGAAATTTCTTGATTAAAAAATCCACGTCAAATAATTGAATATTTGAGTACTGCCAATCAAGTTCTTTGTACAGATGACTGCGTTCAATATAATAATCAAACGGTGAGCGAAAGCCACGACAGGTTATTCTTCTATGTGCCACATTGCATTCGCAAAAAATGCACATGTCTGTCTGTCCAGAAACTCCCAAAACCCAAATATGCATAATGCATGCTGTTATAATAATTACTAGCTTATCCATTCTGAGGTGTGTTCTCTTCACCGATTCCTGGGAAAGTGATCGTGGGTTTAATCTGCAAGGGGTATCAACCCAAAATAAATAAATATCTAGGGATGTGACCTATCTATTTCGTTAGTTACCGCGTTTATGAACTCGGTTAAGTACGTATTTATGATAGGGAAGGGAGGGGGCATGGTCATCGACCGGATGCGCTTCTTAAGAGGCGCTCTTGTGCGCTCTGCTTGTGAAGTTTTATAACATTGTCATATAAGGACACACTAGGCCCGTAAGGTGCACTAAGTTACCTTCAGTTGCATCCCGGATTTTAAACCGAACACACCATTCTTGACCTGCTAACGTTACCGAATAACTCAAGCCATTGAGAGACCGTTTTATTCGTCGGATTGGAAAGAAAATGAATTCGCTAAGAATCATATTTATTCTCGGAGTGGTGATTCATCTCATCACCAGTGATATTTGCCAAATTTGCTATTGTTCGGGAGTTCGTAAATTAACATGTAGACACGTTAGGCTGTCCATGTTTATCAAAGAGGACGTGTACTATAGAATAAGGTATGTTGATTTCCGGCTGTCAATTATTGATGTGAACCTCAAGATCCTGGATCAACGATTCCCCAACCTCGAGGAACTTGACATGAGGAATGTGAGAGGGGTTGATCTCTGCAAAGATCCCTCATTATTAAATCCTATTGAAGCTGAGGTTCAAACTAGCTGTAAAAGGGAAAAAGCAACCGCCATTAGCATAAGCGATAAAATAAGAAGGAAAAACGCGCCTCAATTTGAAAAAAACACAGGTGATCTTGCAAAACATTCAACACACGAGATAAGCACAGGTGATCATGCAAAAAATTCAACACATGACATAATACCAGTTTTAGCGTCGCATATTCCTTTTGATAATGGAAATGAGCTATCCCCCGTCCATGAGAAAATTAATGGCGGGCAAGGACAGGACAAGATATCGATTGATCAATTCAACCCTCAAGACGCTAAATTATTAGAAGCGGTAACTGAGGGGTTCAAATTACCGATAACTAACATTTCACCTGAAATTCCCGCCGAACAAAATCTTGAAAATTCTCTACGTCCGAATTTGCATAATATGGTTTCTGGTAACCTTTCTCCATCTTCAAATGAAAAGGAATTAGGTTTCAATGATGTCACGACAGCATTAGTCGAAATGGCCAATACAAGGTCTGATATTCCTAATCAAGAAATTTCTAGTACAATATTCAAAAATGAAACTAAAGGATATTCAACAAAGCAAATGCCAGTCAGAAATGAGGCAACATTAAATGTTAAAATGGGCGGGATGTACGTCACAATTACAGGAATATCTTCGGCAGCGTGTGTTATTATTGTGGGGATGATACTCGCCTGTGTGATCATTCTGGTTAGAATGAAAATAAATGCCAGAAACGAACAAGAGAATTCAGATGTCGAGCTTGACAATTTCCCGTCTCCTGTAAAACGCTCGAGTCCAGTTAAACACCCACGTGGTGGAACATCATTTATGTCAAGTGACTCTTCAACGCCACTAAACCCTATCCCTGATGACGTGTTCCTCTCAGTAATTGATTCAAGTCAAGACACATCAAATGATCACTTGCCCTCAAACAAGATTATCAAGACAGAAATAAATGACCCTAAAAAGGGTCATGATGGATCAGACACTCTAAAAAAAAGACGGAAGAAAAAAGGTCACAAAAAAAAAGAAAAAGGGTAGGTTAAACTTCATAATACTTTATTTAATAAATAGTTTTTGTTTATATGCTCATTTGTTAATAATAATTCTTTAATTATAATACTGTTTCAGTTATCTATTTGGTTATGGCTTAATGTTTATCTATTGATACGCTTCTCTCACCAGCCCATTAAATGAGCCTACTTCAAAGCCTACAGCATCAACATCGAAGAAAGGTGCTACCAAGAGCTCGACGAAAACCCCCTCCTCTACATCCTTAAAGAAAGAGGCTGACAAGACAGTTGCTCCACTAAGAAGAGCACCTCCCCCTCCCACCTCTGCACCTCCCCCCATCAATCTCGAAAATGATAGGAACCCTCCTCCAGTACCTCCGAGAAATGAGGCACCCCCTGCGACAGAAAAACGGAATAGAAAACAGACAGACTATTTTCAGGCTGGGGTAAATATTATTTATGCACTTTTAGTTTTTGAATATTTAAAATACACATTCGTATCATGAAATAATCACATATCTCATGTCCTATATTCCAATTACTATATTTCAGTTTCCATAGAATGGCATAAAACTCATCATCGAACAGTATGTCATAGGAAAGAAACATTTGTTACAGTGAAAACAAAAAAAGAGACTCATATCCCGTAGAAAGGATTAGTGATAACATAATTCCAGATGAGATTAGTGCATGTGTATGCTATCATATAGAAGGATTAGCTAGTGAGGTCTTCTAAGGACAATAGAAATAACATTCCTTTATACGCTCTATTTCAAATGAAAAAGTGATTATCATATTCAGTTTCATTATTGGGATTAGATCGTTATGATTAGAAATTATTGTGATCATGTTATATTTATATCATTAATGGGATTAGAACCTATCTGGTATAGGAAAGTTCCAATAAATGAGTGTGTTTAGTATTCGAACACTCCTATGATATGTATGTCTTGACTTTAGAATTAGCTCTGTTAGCTTTATCATGATTAAACAGTGATGGTTCCATATGACCTTAGTTGCTTAATAAATAAGTTTACATTGGATTTATGTCACTGTCCTCATTTGCCCGTTAATATATTTATTTTGTGCATTCTTCTTGAATAAATCCTTCGTATAAAGCCCGATTATGTAGTATAAATACATCTCATCATAAAGATCATATCATTCTGTAAACCAGCTGTGTTAGATTTATATTGATCAAACAGTTACGGATTTATATGATGATAGTTGCTTAATAAATAACTTTTCGTTGACCTTTACTGTCCTCATTTACACTTCTTAATATGTTTATTTTATGGATTCATCTTCATGAAATCCTTCGTATAGAGCTTATATTATCTGGTATAAATACCCCTCATGATAAAGATCAATTCATTCGCTAGAGTACGTCGATTGACCATTCATTACTTCCTATTTTATCGATATAATTTATTGCAGACATGACTCAGTAAGTATTATTTTCTATATATGTGTTTAATGCGCATGCCTGCATTTTGAAATACCAGTTCAAAATCTTAATTGTTGTTTGGGTATAATAGATAAATATATATGTTAATATTTTATGTGTTTGTTAAACATAGGAATGCGTAATGTGATATTTATATGAAATATGTATCTATGTTTATATTTGTATTCCATAATTGAAATTATTTTGCTAGAGAATAACATACAAGATATATTTATCTATCTAACGTATATGCTTCGTTTATTTCAGACGCCAGTATGAAGGAGAACATGCATTCTCAAAGATAGCTGTAAAGTTAGAAGAAATTGAGTCAGAATTGTACTCGCTGGGAGAGCTACATGGCTATAATCTTAATCCTCTAAGGCGGAAGGTATGTGCCTGAACATTTATATAAAGTTCACTTTACCCTCTCTAAACAGAAGGTACGTAAATATGAATGGGATTGTGATACGAGTAGATTAATATGCATGAGTGCAAGTTTCTCTGGAATGTCTTAATTAGACGGTGGCGCCGTAGGGAGGGAAAGTCTAAAACTATATACTAACTGCCAGGAGCATTGATACCATTACGCACTGTATTTTCATGTGTTCTGTAAAGTGGAATAGAGTACATGGACGGATACTGATGCTAACTATATCCCTAACCTATCCTTAAATGTGTGGGTCCTAAGTCAGTATAGGCAGTAGTTTTACCCCACTAGCGTCCTGACATCTAGTTTTTAGTTGATGCTCTTCTAAGATTTGCATTTAGCTCGACATGAATAACATAGACATTAGAGATGTTAATATAAATATTAAAAATAACATAATTAACATAGTATAATGACACTTGTTTTGATCTTTATTAATATAAATTACTTTATTTTTAGATGAGTTTGAGGCAAGAAAGAAGGTGCAAAAGGCGGTGGGCTGAATCTTTACGTCTACTAAATCGATGCGAGTCATGTAAAAGACACCTGAATGAAAAGACACCTCCGCTTCATCAACCTCCGCTTCATCATCCCATTCCAAGCTTTCATGGAAGCATCACTTCGCCAGATAGTTCCCCATGTATTCCATCATATTCTGTCGAAGAGAATTCTTCCTCTGAGACTGAGACGAGCTCGGAAAATGAATCTGAATATCATCCAGAATCTTCCGCATCCGGGGGATTTTCTTCTCCAAATGTGAGGTAAGAATAAAGTATATTCCTAAGCTAATGTCATTTAAAATAAAGTAATTCATACCCAAAAAGATTAAAAAACAGTCATCATTATGCTACGATATTCGAATTATCCCAAGCAGAGAGCGTTAGATTGAAATTTAAAGGCCCCCCGGGTCAAGTGCGGGATAGGGCATTACGTTTTCCAAGTGGTGAAAAAATTCCCCAAGAGCTGTAATATAAATTTTAGTGAGAGTGATCTTGTTCCTATGTAAAACGGTATCTTTAATTTTTAGTTTTTGTTTCACAATTCTTAAATAATCTAAAAATAAACTTGACTAATATTTTATTCTAGCATTGTCCCTCAAAGCCGAAGAAGGATTTGTCCGAGAATTGAAACAAGCGACGAAAATGAAGACAAAACACTTCCTGATATTGAGAATCGATGTGATACCGAACATGATAAAGAAAAGAAGGAATATATCGTAGTACCAGACACCGATGATAATTATCCTGAGTTTGTAATTAAGGAATAAGACAAAAGTTATATTCACTCATTTTATTTTCAAACATTACCTATTATGTACATTAATTATTCATATGCATTGATTTACGCTGATTTACGTTATTAAATATTAATTAGAAGGAATAATACACACTTACAAGCATTGAATTAGAATTTCAAAAATGATTAATTACAAGCGATAATGTACCCAAATCAAATTACCATATTCTATGCATAATAAATGTTTGAATCATGAAATTGACTTTTTTGCTTCAAGTAAAATAAATTAGATTTTTGTGATGTTCTTACATGTCATGTAAAATGCTGAATTCAGTTTGAAACTTTAATTCATTAATATTCACATCTAAGTCAGCCTTTCTAATTGTGTCGGCTGAAATTATCTTAGACAGGCTATCAATAATCTTATAAACTTCCATCATTTTCTGAGTGGCCTCGTAAAGTCTTTGAACAGATATCCTTAAATGAGCTTTTCTTATAATTTCTTTCGATATTAGAAAAGGGCTTTCCTTTTGATCAACCAGCACTTGAGGAGGTGACATTTTAAGCAAATGAAATGCTTCCATTCGAAGAATATATGTATATGTCTTCTGTGAAAGTTCTGGTAAAGACGTCGTTTCAAGTGCATCTTCATCAATATCCACATACACCAATGGATCATCAGTAAGAGTCTTTCTTTCCTGTCCAGCTTGTTTACATGCCTTGAACGATAAATATCCAGAACTCGAATAGTCGATTATGTTGCCTTCCTTTATAAGTTTCCATGTGAAGCATTCAGTAGAGTATACTTTAGCTTTTTTAGCTTCGGAATCAGATTGTGCTCCTCCCTTTCTCTTTACACCTGCAACACCCCTATTCTTTATAAGGATTTCGATTGCTTCTAGCTCTGCCCATGAGATGTTAAAGCAGTCTTTCCTGAAAATAGTATACAAATATAAATGAAAATTTGATTATTCAATTTCGTTATTATGCATATTTTAAATAACATTTTTATGTTTGTTAACAAAATAAAATAATTTAGATTAAAATACAACATGGGATTATTAATAAATACTCACGAAATCCTATCCGAATATGAGTCAAGATGAATGAAAGCAACATATTCGAGATCATTGTAGTCAGTCGTAGCAATCTTCCACCCTTCATCTAGAGAAATCACTTCCTCATTCTTTAAACCCTCACGTCCATCTATCGCTGCTTGAAGATGCGATACGAAGGTGTGAATATACCTTAGTTTTTCCTTCTTTTCTCTAGTCAACGTGACCTTTCCTTTCATTTTAAACTCTAATGAAAGAGATTCTGAGACTGTGTATGAAGGCATGACTCTAAACAATGCTGGATCAGGCAGATTCAAGTATTCCTTAAAGGTGAATAAAATTCAACCAGAATTAGTCCTTAGGCAAATAATGATCAGGCAGAATGTGGATAATGCCTTAGTCGTCCGTCCAAGTGGAATAATATACTTCAAATCACATCTCTTCTTATACTATCCCTCTGCCTCTAATATTGACAAAGGATCGAACACTATCCAATCAGAAACCATTCTCATGTCTTAAATTTCACAACACTGTAACATATCCCTAATTATATCGTTTACCCATTGACTTAGGAATAACATGACATTCCATTCAATGAATTGTGTATACATTCGTATCCAAGCAAAATCGATCCAGGTATTTCTAAAAGCCAATCAGATTGTTTTTACAAGTCACGTGATCATCATATCCAATCAGAGACCGTCTAATAAGGTCACGTGATCAAGTCAAGTGTTATAACTCTTAAGGTCAATCATTCATCCATTAAGTGTCAGTGGTGAAGGATGGGTATTTTATCTTGCTTTTTAAAACCCCCTCCCTCCTCCCCTCCCCTCTCTCCCTCCCTCCCTCCCTCCCCCTACCTCCTCCCTCCCTCCCTCCCTCCCTCGAACAAATGACGTCAATTATATCAATAAACAATACATTAAATATTGCACCATCAAGCATGTGTCAACACCTCAAACTCATATATATATGCGCGCTCAACTGCTGAACGCTTACTACTCCCACCCCCTACCAAATATACAAGATATCTTTGATAGTCTAACAGGAGCAGCGATCTTTTCCACTCTAGATCTCAAATCTGGGTATTGGCAAGTCCAAATGCACCCTGGAAGCATAGAGAAAACGGCCTTTGTCTGCCATAGAGGTTTATTTCAATGGCGTAGAATGCCTTTCGGATTAACTAATGCCCCGGCTGTGTTTCAAAGGGCAATGAACCGGATATTCGCCGAATATATTGGGAAATTTCTTGGTATATTCATCGATGACCTGGTGATTTATTCTAAAACACGGGAGGAGCACGAAAAACATCTCAAAATCATTTTTGACACTTTATCCGAACATGGTATTACCATCAAAAAGAGTAAATGTAAATTCTTTCAAGACAAGGTTGATCTTCTGGGCTTTCAGGTGTCTAAACAAGGGATAAATTCACATCCGGACAAAGTCAAAGCCATTCGAGAAATGCTCCCGCCTGACAGTGTGTCCGCCATTAGGTCTTTTCTAGGTTGTTGTGGATATTATCGTCAGTGTATTCCTGACTATGCAAGAATTGTAACACCTTTGGTGGCGTTAACAAAGAAACATGCTAGATTTAAATGGGGTCCTGAACAACAAGAAGCGTTCGAAACATTAAAAGACGTTCTTACTTCAGACCAAATCATGGCTCATCCACAACCTGGAAAAGCTTATAAGCTCTATACAGATGCCTGTCAATACGCAGTGGGATCCATACTCGTCCAGTCTGATGAGAATGGAGTGGAAAGACCAGTTCAGTATATTTCAAAACAACTCTCAGGTCCCCAACTCAAATGGGCGACTATAGAAAAGGAGGCTTTTGCCATTATTTATGCTCTAACTAAACTTAGACCATATCTATATGGCAGTGATTTTACCATCTATACTGACCATAAACCCCTCAAATCGCTCTTTCTTGGTGAGGTTAAAAATACAAAAATTCAGCGTTGGGCTGTTTTAATAGCAGAATACGGTGCCCCCATCGAATATAGACAAGGTAAGAACAATGTACGGGCTGATATGTTATCTCGCATAAAGACTCATGAAACTTATGACCAGGGGGAGGGGAACGCTCTCAGTAATTTTGAAGTAGGTGCCCTCGAGGAAACAGAGGAAATCCCCTGGGAGTTTGATCAGCTTGAGCGAGAACAAGTCAGAACAGAGCAGCAACAGATGGCTGAGTATCAGTTGGGCCTAGAGGAGGTGGACGATTACACACTAATCAACGGATTATTGTTTACAATCATGTCCCCACCCAATAAACCAGCTTATCCTAGATTGGTGTTGCCGCAATCAGCTCGTTACAGAGTGATAAGAAGAGCACACACTGAAGTGGGCCATCAGGGAATGAGAAAAACCCTTGATAGGATATTAGAGGCCTACAAGTGGCCTACTATGAGGAAAGATACCCTCCGTGTGTTGAGTAATTGTGATAAGTGTGCAGTAAATCGTGCAGGTCAGGATAAGGTTGCTCCCACAGCTATGCCTATAGCAAGGTACCCAGGTCAGATAGTGGGAATGGATTTATGTGGTCCTTTTCCTGTTTCAGACAATGGGAATCGTTATGTTATAGTTGTAATTGATCATTGTAGTGGATGGGCGGAGGTTAAACCTATTGATAGAAAAACTGGGAAAAATATAGCTGACTATCTGGCAAATGAATATGTACCCCGGTACGGGCCCCCAGAGGTAATCATTACTGACAGGGGTCTAGAATTCATGAATCAACAAGTCGAAGGTTATTTAAGATCCATTGGGACGCAAGTCAGACATACTTCTGGCTGGCACCCCCAAACTAACGGTAAGACGGAGAGGTTTAACAAAAGCTTTAAGAATATCCTAAAAAAATTCATCAATGCGCGACCAGCAGAGTGGGAGAATCAACTCGGACCCACACTTTGGGCCCATAGAGTCTCCACCTCTTCAGTCACGAATTTCACTCCCTATTTTCTCACCTTTGGTCGTCAACCCCCGGTCCCCTTTGTTAAGATCTTCCCTGGGCCGGATGGTACAGAACCCCAAGTGTTAAGTGAACGATTACAAGCCCTCACAGATGCTTTCCGGGTGGCTGCAGAAAATACTGAAGCTAGCCGTAAGTATAATTATGAGAGGCTTAGAGCTCGGGCAAATGCTGGTGACTTACGTGTAGGTGACTCAGTAGTTGTATTAGCAGGCACCAGAGCGCCCCTAGATCCTAGATGGGATCATGGGTATACAGTCCTAGGTGTAAGGGGAGCTGTAGTGATCGTAAGAGACCCACAAGGTCAGAGAAAACTAATAAATCGGGAGAGAATAAAATTGGTATCTGGGGATATTGCTTGGGATACAGTTAGGAATAGGCAAAACAGGGCAGGCCAAGGCAGGCGCAATCGGGCGAGAATACGGGCGCAGCGAGGCCACTCCCCCCTGAACCTCCTGGGCAAAATCTAAATGTTGACCCCAATGCTTTAATACATGAACCTTTGCTTCCACCTGTGAATCAAGTCTATCTCCAGGCGGAAGATCCAGCTGTAGGTGGCGCTGCGGACGTGGAAATGGTACCGGAAGTCGAGGAAGAATTCTATTCAGCCGACGAAGATATGGGTAGTTACGTGGACCAACCAGAGGTTCCGGATCCGCCCCATCGTCCTCCTTATAATGCTGACCAGAACCAAGCCTTGGTCATTCCACCACCGGCTCCAGCACCGTTCACACCACCTCAGATGAGGTACAGGACTCCTGCAAACATAGAAGAGACTCCAGTTAACCCAACTGGAAGAGCAACACCTAGGACTCCAAGTACTCCTCTACCAGCTCCTCATATACGCACCAGGTCTCAGACAAGGGCCTTGATAGCAGCTCTGCGGATTGTGCTCCCACCAGACAATCCTCAGCGTCATTTACATAGGCGTTTCCATGCCAAGCGAAGAGTGCCTGCTAGCCCTAGAGAGCCTAGTCCACTGAAGGAGAGCGAGCCTAAACCTGGAAAGAGAGCAAAAAGAACATCAGCTTCTACTGACCAAGTACCTGACACGCAGGCAACCTCAGCACCAGATGCACAAGATGGCGGTGGGGACAGTGACTAAGGGGTTACTGTTGCTCACCTGTTACCTCATTTGCAGCCAAGCAGACATCTTCGAGGAAGAAGGTGTGCTGGTATACTCGGCTGGGGAGGTAAGGGCCCTCACAGCAACATGGACAGCATTAATGTTCCTCCAGCCCCCTGCTCCTCCGCCTATGGAGTCGTGGCTCCACATCATTGAAGCTAAGATGGAAGGACTACACGAGCAGCAAGTGGTAGGAATCACCGACCTCAGAACATGGCGGCTTCATGTTCAATTCATCAAAGATCATCTACCCACTCCACCAGTTCGCACGAAGCGAGCTCTGCTAGGAGTGGTAGGAATGATCAGCCGATCTCTCTTCGGTACAGCTACCACAGACCAGATCGACGAGCTCCGAGCGGCAGTGGAGGCATCGCAGGCAGGCCTCAGTGTGATGTCTCACTTCCAGTCAGAGATGGTTTCTGTGGTAAACCAGACCCGTCTGTTCCTACGAGAGAATCGAGTCGACATCCAAAACCTGCAAGAGATAAGCCAAAATCTGACTGACCAGGTATCTGAAATTGTTCATCATTTAAATGGTTTTTCTAGAGATATTCATCGTATGCATATGAGAAGAGAGGTTGATCAGGCCCTAAGCCAAGTTGACCGCATTATGCTGGTATATTATAGGCAAATTGATTTATTCCATCGCCAGAGAACACACCTAGAGCACGGGTACTTGACTGATGAAATATTACCTGAAGTACATTTAAATGAAATTCTTCACCAATTGAGTGAGAGGGGACACCAACCAATAGACGATGTTCGTTGGTACTACAGAAGTGTACAAGTTCAAATCATATCTGAGTCCGACGAGCAATTAGTTTATCAGGTGGTCATCCCTGCAGTTTCGGCTACTAAGTATTTACACTATAAACTAAGGTATTTCCCTACCCCTTATGGGCCATCCTACCTCAAAATCATCAAGGGCATCGCTGAATTAGCGATGGACAGTGTCTCTAGTGGTGCCTCTTTTGTTCCTAACCACTGCATGGGATACAGCCCAGCTGTATGTTCCTCTGCGTTGGAGAACCTAAAACCAACATGTGAAACAGAAATAATTTTAGGCAAAGGTCCAGTAAAGTGTCAGATAGAGATTAAGAAGCGTGGCAATGTCAGTAACGAAATATTCAGAGATTTTGAACAACTGTCATCGGTTATCCTTGCAGTATACTTTCCAGTCGAGACTGTATTAAGGTGTATCAGTAAGAAACCTATAAGAAATGTTTTTACCAAACACACACGGGTCACAGTAAACAGTGGCTGCGTCTTATATAGTGAAGATTGGAGGGTGCGCAGCATCGAGCAACAGAATTCCACGATCAGAATTCCACCCCCCAAAGCCCTGTCCCTACCCTCTCTCAACTTAACCTATAGAAAGTTCGAAGACTATCCTGAGCTGAAGCAACAACTCCAGTTCAACAGCAGAATCGACGTCCCCCTAATTTCTCTGACCGATATTCCCCTTCCTCCTACGGTACAACCTTTTTCCTTCTCCGCATCTACCACATGGGGATTCGCGACCCTCATGCTCACCCTAGCAATCGTGATTGGATTGATAGGAGTGGTGGTGTATGTGAAGAGGAAGAGAGACGGCTCTTGCCTCCCTCTCTTAGGTAAACGTCCTAACCAGAGTCTAGATAGACTACCCAGTAAACCTTCTGCCCCTCTTCCCTCCTTCCCCAATGTCTTTTCTAATTTATACCCATCCCAACAGCAACCCGCTGAAGAGATTCCACTGCAAGATTCTGAACCCCAGTCACTTGGCGGTACTGACGATCTCGAAAACCCGGAGACCCAACCCCTCCAAACTGACCCCTTATCCTCCTTTAGACAGAATACACCCCCAAAACCCCCTCGATCGATGGATATGAAGCAAAGATCTGCAGTACCCCGTGGAGTAGTGTGTTAAAACAACGACTCAGATGAATATGTGGTGTGAGATAAAATTAAGCCGATATAATGTTAGTCTTAAGTGCAAATGTGAGCAGATTCTGATTTTAAAATGTTTTGTAGTGCTAATTTAATTGGAATCTAATGGTAATGATTACAAAGGAGGTGTTGTCACGAAAGCTGTTTAGTTTACTCTAAAGCAGGCCTAGTGCTGGACTGTGGACAAGGTCCTCACCCCTTTCGTAGAATTTAATTAATTGGTCTAGTCACCAATTCCTACCTAGTAAGTACGCCCGGTGTTAGCTTGCAGTGGGACGCACTCTTCTGCTCAAGTTAGGGTGAGAAAGCTAGCTGTTATGTGAAGGAATAAGCCACCACTTGAGAGAGGACGATGAAGGACCCGTCCTCTGAAAGTAGGGTGAAGCAAAGATGGGAGGTTGTCACGTTGTTGATGGAGTAGTGATACCACGGAGACCAGCCTAGGAACGGTCGGTAGTCACTAGACCGATGTGCACACCTCAGCGGGCCATTTTTGGGTCGAGAGAAGGGCTGAAAATATAAAAGAATCTTGTCAGTCTTCTAGACCAGAGGAGCCAGGCTCCCAAAGGAAATGTATAAGTATGTACCAGTGTCGCCACCTTGAGGATGTTCACGGCGACAGGTACCTAGAAAGTGTATAAGATACATGCTGCCACCTTACGGACGTTAAGTAGTGATAGGCAGCCCAAGAACGAGTAAAAATATAAGGCAATATTCAAAGACTGCGTGAAAATGCCTGAGACGTTTCTACGGGGAGAACCCATAGACAAGCAAAGCCGAGATATTAATGAACAATACATTAAACTCAAAAGACAGTGCGGTAATACGCCACCTAGTGAAAACTCTTAAGAGACTGTGTTTACAAATTATCCGAGGCGGGTTCGCCGTACCTCAGTAATAATTTTACGCTAAGGCATTGTAAAATCTTTAGCTATTATTTTGATTTAGGGGAGTGATTTCTTTCTCTGTACTTCTCTAGATTGTCCTATTTTTGCATTTTTCAATTGTATAAACATGTAGGTACTTACGGGAGAAAGGGAGCCTCGATCCACCTAGGGATGGCCGCTGTGAATTCGTCCGGCGGGCCAAAGGTTAAAAATCCAGTAGTTAAAAATCCCAGATCGAGGTGCCCCAACGTAAATAAAGGTCTCTCATGTGGAATTAGATATCGGGCATCAAAACTTCCAAATCTAATGAAGCAAGAGGGTAGAATTTGACTGGGGATGGCAGTGGATTCGTGAGTGGAAGAAAAGTGAAGCCCACTTATGGTTCTAGGTCGGGGGTTCCGGTTCGGCAGAACTCGGTCAGCCAAGGGGGTCGCCGCTCGGTGATACTCGGGGTTGCTCGGGGGTTGTCGGCCAGAAACTAAAATGAGGGTTGCGTCGATGTGTTGTCTGCTCCTTAGAGTGGTTCGGAGAACTATGTTGTACACAGTTCTCCGAACCAAATGAGATTGGGACGTATGTAAAATTGACAAGCCCAAATTGTCTAATTTTGAGTTAAAGTTGTCTCATTCAGCCAGACATTCGTCGCGCCCCTACCGGCCAGAAGGCTACCCACACTTTTCTTACCGCCACAACGCTCGCGGATTTCTTATCATCCCAAAGTCCAAAGGTACAGGTGAGGTCCAGGTCTGACCGTTATCTCAAAGTCAATCACGTGGGAAAGGAGGGGAGGGGCTGACCGCCAGGTCAGGGGAGGGGAGGGAATACTGATTAAAGAGTGGGAGGGAGAGGGGAGGGGAGATAACCCCGTGACCTGGTCACCACCCAAAGAGATTGGTCAGAGTGGCAGTGGTCACTCTGAGCCTCGTTTTAATAAGTGTCTGTCATTGTTATCCTGTGGCTGATTGGATCTCTAATCTAACCTGTCAATTAATTGGACCAACGGGACCAAAGCCAATCAGCGCAGGACCAGTGTATTTCGTCCTAATCTGTCTAGTATAAAAATAAAGGAAAGATGAAAATCGGTCTCTTCCGAGGCTGGTACTGATTTGAAGCATACATCTCTGTGTGTTGCGTTGATTAATTTCTCGCCCAACTACTGACCCTGAATTATTACGAAGAATGACCCGCATTTCTTCAACATAATTGTGTCTGAGTGGCAAGTGAAATCTCAAATCTGTAAAATGCCTATGTAATCTGTTTCTATAAACATGAGTCCCCTTTTCTATAAATCACGTATCATTTTTATCTTTTCATTTCTGTTCCATTTGATCAGCAAGTACAAGCAAAGGACTATCACTATCACTCCACGAAAGTCTGAGTGGCACAGTGAATATTGAAGTAACGTTACAAATGACCGAGCTCAATATTCCATCACTAGGCCTATACCCAGTTAACACACTAGGTAATTTCTACGTTGTGATTGTTTACGTTGTAGCGACGTAAATCTGTATGGAAGAAATAACGTGAATACAACGTAAACATTTTTTTCATTTTTTTAAACAAAAGAAAATTTAAATTAAAGAATAATAATTTTTTAAAAAAACAATTTCTACGTTGTATTCACGTTATTTCTTCCATAAAGATTTACGTAATTACAACCGACCAAAACATAGAAAATAACGTCGCCACAACGTGAATACAACGGAAAATTGTTAGCTGGGATAGGCCTAGGCTATCTCTTTTAACTTCTTGATGGAAATCTAAATTATTTTTTCTATTGTATTTACATGTAAACCTCTCTGTACATATATGTGTAGGAAGCAAAAAGGAAAATTATTGTATCATATCTGCACAGTATCTTGGCCCGACAGGTTTAGGGGAGTCGGTAACCAAGTAGGCCTATGAATACAATCTTTAAAACAATTTTTATTTCTTGTCAATTTTCGTCACAAATTCTCATCGTTTTGTAGCTAAATACAAGGATTATTTTATCGAAAATGATTTTCCTGGGATGGACAAGGTATATATTTAGGTAACTGACAACGCATATCAAGCGCTACCCAACGGCATGACGACGGTACATAACCCAAAACGACTACCGCGCCACCATCGGGAAATTTAGAAATAACCTCACAGCACTAGGGCCGGTGGGTAACTGGGCGCCGTTGGGGACCGGCAGGTGGCGTTAGCTAACAGAGGGGTCCGTGGTGCCACGTTTACCTGTACGGTGCTGACAGCACCAGGGAAGGTTGGCAACGGTCCGGCAATACAGTGTATGCATTTCCTCAAACAAACATTATACATACAAAGAAAAACATGATTATGGTCTCAATTGTTTATTCATGTTGGTACATGGATGTTTAGTTCAAGTTGTGACACCAGAGGACAGAACATGAAATGTGAAACCAGTCTAATAAAATTTATTTAAAACCAGTGAAGACAACAGTCTGAATAGTTATATATCGGCGGTGTGCTGGTCCATGCAATCGACCCAACATAGCGAAAGGCACCCCTCAGCTTACTGATTATCATAATATCTATATGTTTATATGTCTGATTATAACCCTAACACACTGCTTACTGCTCTCCGTTGGACCAATCGCCTTAATGATATAGGCGGGTGTCATAACACATACCACCTACCGGCTTCTTTTTTTAAAAAACATGTTTCCTTGTTTTCATAAGCACGATTTTCAGTATCTACAATTTATTAACTGTTACAACTGTTATGATAACGAAACTTACAGTGGTCATGCTTTGCTGGTTTATTCAGGTGTAAATTGCTGACATATATATCTATGTTATCCTGATTTCTTTCTTTTCTTATCTATAATTAGTGAAAGTTGTGTGCAAATCTATGCGCGCATTCTTTTTTCGTTGACCCCCAACATGTAGCTTTAAACTGGACTCTTAGAGCAGCTAAACCATATAATTGTTCCTAGCGTATTGGAAACAGTATGAAGTGGATCACTGGCTATAACAGGATTATTTTACTGCCTTAAATAGAGAAGGTGGAAACTGGATTATATTATAGATTTTACACAGTACTTGAGATATACAGTAGCATCAAGATATGACACATCACGACTATCCACAAATCAATAGATTAGTCCAATGTAATGTAAAATGCATAGCACAATGCAGAACGGGCTTATTATAATAGAATTCACGTGTTTTAGAGTAATTATGGTAATAAATAGTAATGAATCCCCAAATTAATTGGTGAAATGTCTACAAATGATGATGGTGACAAATACTTGATCAATGTATAGTCAAATGATATTTAGCAAGTTATAAATCATAAGATATGGTTGGATAGGCTTCCACTTTTCCCCAATGTCATGAACTATATGAATTTGTTATTACTTACATACTATAATTAACATTGGATTTTGTTTTTAAATGCATCAGAAGCGGACATTACCAGGAATACAAACTCAAAACAATAGATAATTTCACCTGATGACAATAATCATTACTATAGGGTAGAGTACACAACGCCATTCAATACTGACAAGTTTCTGAGTCATGTGAATATAACAATGTTGATAAGACTCATCAGTTATTAGTCATGTGTGTGCCCTTTACGATTATATTCCACTGAAGGTTTCTATGCACAATTGAAAATGGCGGCTTCTGTGTGTTTGCTGATGTTGAGCATATTGCTTATATGCCCATTAGTGAAGTCTAAATTACTGGGTAAGTTCCTGCATTATTGATAGTTTTCAAAATGATTTATTCACAAGATATCTTACTAAGAATGTTCTCATAATTATTTGGGGTACCTAACGCCTTCAGTTGTATAGTACCACATTTCGAGACAGTGTGTTAAATATATTCAGGGATTTCTAAGGTCATCTTTGGTCGTTAGGATCAGTAATCTGGGAGGTGGCGGGACAATGCACGGTCTTTCCCATAACGATAGGTCACGTTGGTTGAGGCCTTGATGATAAAATAAACTTATTTAAGTTAGGACCCTAACTTTACAATATTATTAATTACTCTTGCAGTTGGTGCACCGGTAACAGAGCGTACACCCAGTAATGGACACCTGGCTGTGTTAGAAGGTGAGACAGGATCTCTGTAGTGTAGAGTGGTGGCCAAAGGGCCTGCTCCTGTCACATGGACTAAACAGGTGGGTATAGCTTGTCTTTGAGTCCAACTTAGGGCCTGCCCAGGAATTGCATATATTAGGACGATTTAAGATTAAGATTTTTTTTTTTTTTAAAACGTTTATTATTTCACATATATACTGAAAAGGCAGAAAAACACTTCCCTAACATCAAGCGTTGTTAAAGGCCATCTGCTCGAAGGCAATATCTGATGCATAGTGATTACATTATCTCAAAAACGGTGAAATCATCATTATATATGAGAAATTACAATTTGATATCATATTTCAGAAATGTTTAAATAATTATAATAATAATAATAAGTCACATGTTGGGAACGGGATGAAGAGAGAAATGATGAGAGATGAGAACTATACAATATTCATAACATTACAGAGAGGTGTGAGTGAGGCGGGAGGAAGCTGAGCGAGCCTCTGATTATCTAAACCGTCTTATCAAGAAAGTGTTTCTTGATGAATATCTTGAAGACATTTTTGTCTTGAATGTTACGCAGTCTTATGGGTAATTTGTTCCAGTTATTAGCAGTCTGGTAATGAAGTGATTGTCTATCTACTTCTTTTTTGGGAATAAAAATTAGTAGGACGGGGGCATCAAATAATCTTGTGGCTCTGTTATGGTGAGGAATTAGTTCTGCGTCGATTTTACTGACAGAGATAAATGCTAATTTACATAATAAAAACTCGATCCTATGCACCACCCTCATAGTTTTTGTCGTAGAGTGTATAAGATCAGTTGGCGTTCTTGGGGGACATCTCAGGGCGATTTTTAAAGCTTTATTCTGTAATCTTTGTATGGCTGTGATGGTTTTTTGATTGCATCGACTAATAAATGGTGCACTGTAATCTATGATGGAGAGAATATTGGATTTAACCATTGTGATGGCACATTTTTTGGTGAGGTTTGGTCTGATTAGAGCTAGCTGATGTATTCGAAAGTGGAGTGATTTCAGTAATATGTTGCTTTGTTCCAAAAAATTTAGACGGTGGTCAACATTTATACCTAGGTAGTTATATTGATTCACTCGTTCAATAATTTCATTGTTAATTTTAATCTCCAAAATGATGTTTTCTTTTTTCTTCTCACCAAAGACCATCGTTTTAGTCTTACCAATATTAATAAGGATTTTATTACGTATCGACCAGTCATGGAAAATTGCAAGATCAGAATTCATATTTCGTGTTAGATCTTGTATATTATCACCAGACGTATATAGGACTGTATCGTCAGCGTATAAGATATAATTTGAGGTCAATAGTAATTTGTTTATATCATTTGAAAAAATTAAATAGATAATCGGCCCTAATATCGACCCCTGAGGAACGCCACATGTAATCTGCAAGGAATCTGCGTAATGGTTACCAAGTTTCACAGTTTGTGACCTTTACGAAAGATAAGAAGCAAGCCAAGATAATGCATAATTTTTAAATCCAATATTCGATAGTTTTTTTTTTATAATTTCATGGTTTACGCTGTCAAATGCTTTACTAAAGTCAATAAAAGTGGCTATTGTATAATGGTTCTTGTTAATATTCTTATTTATATGGTTTACGATAAGATTACGATACATTTATTATCAATTGTGTCGCTTCCAGGGGGCGTGACTTCAGCTAAGGGAGGTTTACAAACCTTCTGTCAAATACATTATTGTGTTAACAGTGGACAATACCCAAGTCGTCATAGACGAAAGTGGCTCACTGTTCTTTTACATTGATGTTTTCTGTTACAATAATATAATAAGTATAAAGTGCAGTAGTTCCATTTTTAAAAGTTTCTCAGTAATCTTAAACATTCTTTGGTACAATGATAATTTTCATGTGGAGTATTGTGATAAATATTTCTATTTAGGCCCCAAACTACCAATGAAAACTCCTTCTTTATTAGAGCATGTGTGGACATGAGTTTTAGGAGCACAAAGAAACCCAAGGGTAATCTGCATACATCCGATCCAGGTACGAGAGTCTTAGAGTAGTATAAACAAAGTTGCCTTTAGCGATGGCATGACCATATTCAAATACACCTCGTATTTGACACCTTGTACTGACTATTTCATATGTAAATGTTATACATCAATGGTTTATCGTGTTAAGAAACTACAACCTCATCTGTAGCCGTATTTTGTTCTGGATATGATACTATGTGAAGACCTGCCTTTATTGTGAAATTGTATCAGACTGGAATATTTAGAACGACTTCATCATTTTGTCTAGAACCTGTATTCCTAATGTAGACCTAATTATATGTAAAGGGACTATTTGAACAGACCCTGAATGTACTAGAGTATCAGACACAAGAAATTCATCGATTGTGAATCTTTATTGTATCTTAGTAAAGTAGAGGCAATGCATGAAATATAGCTGCGTGGTCAGTTAATGCGTATTTTTGACAGTATAACTATTATCATTTGTTAATGTTTAGGCCAATAAAAATATCTAAAAAAAAAACCATCCTTGAAAAAGGGCTAATGTGCCCGAAACGTCGGACCCCTAATAAACAAACCTAAATAAATCCCAACAGTTCCTTTCCCCCTTTGTTCTGGGTTGACTTCCATCTCTCTGAATTTAAAAAAAAAATGTACAAAGGCATTAGGTTGTAGTGTTTCCATGTACAGACCAGCAAGGGCCACTTTCAGGATAAATTTGGTATAATTTGAAATGGGTCGCAAAATAAAGTGCTGAAATAGAATTGAATCGAGTTGTTCTCAATTGAGTTGACTTCCACCCTTATTAATAATTTGAAATGAGTGATAATTAAACATTTACCTGGGTAACAGCTGATCCGTGCGCGGGAACTCAAGTGGAGGCAAAACCGAGCGTACTCACGCCACTCACTGCTTCCACAACACTGGAAATGCCTTAGCATACTGTTCATAGTAGTCCATGTAGATTGAATCGTATCAATGTCATTATTTGTAATTTCAACCACTGACTGACACAGGATGATAAGAAATACATTGTAGTATATGAGGGTCTGCTTTGATGGGTGTCAGTGAGTATTGTGTGAGATATATTGGAGTATATCAAGCTATATCCCGGGCTATGTCACTGCAGGACACAAGCCTGAAGCCTGGAGTAAGTGCTACGGTAGGGAGGGGCTTGGTGCCCCGGTGAGCCTCCCAGCAACACAACCAGCACACATGTACACATTTCTTAGTGCACACTCGCCCTGTATACACTTCAGTATTTTAGTTTTGTCTAACTTGGTAAAACATCTAACTTTACAAAGTAAAACTCTGGCTATATCTCCTATAGGATATCATATTTGATCTTTTGTACATGCAGAGATAATACACAACTATAGGCATCCAAAGTGCTGCTTTGTTATGGTTGGCATACATGCTGAGTGTTGACCAAATAAAAGATAAATAATTGTGAGGGCTCAAAACTTAGCCATTTCTTTAAATCAAATAACCATACATTCTGAGCTTTAACTAAAAAGGTCTGGTAATGTTTCTCTCGGTTCAAGTTTTTATGTAGGGGTTTATTTAAGACCCCTCCAACAGTATCTCCTACAGTATATCCTCCAGTACCTCCTTCTCCAGTATCTCCTCTAATATTTCCTACAATACCTCCTACAGTACCTCCTTCAGTACCTCCTCCAGTACCCCGCTCCTGTACCTCATCTAGTATCTCCTCCAGTACCCTGCTCCAGTATATTTTCCAGGACCCCTCCTCCAGTACCTCCTCTTCCTACATCCCTCTGTACATCCTCATGTACGTCCTATATGTCCTGTAAGTCCTTCTGTATCTCGCCCTATAAACCTCAGCCTATGTCCCCATGTACCTCCTCCTGTACATCCCTATGTATGTCCTCCTGTACCTCCTCCTGTACCCCTGCACATCATATTTGAACTCTATGAGTAGCGTTAAAAACATATTAGAATTGGTAGGCCTACATTAAAGATTACTCTTGAAATGAAGCAATTGTAACATCATGTGATGTAATTATGATGTAACAGGCTGTAACCAATCATCAGTAATTATCATGACTATTATCAAAATACTAAATCAGCAGCATGCATGTACTTGTACTTATAAGGAGATGCAGTAATGTATTGCAATGATTACGGTAGCATGTGAAGGCTCAGGTATACACAAATATGCTTATTATACACATTCCAATCCTAACATAGATATAAGATAACATGATAGTGTATTTGTCAATGACATAACCATATCAAACATTCCATGAAAACATTGAAAAAGGACTGTAAGGATGGAATTATAACTAAACATATGGACCATGAACAATGTGAAAAGCTTCAAACATACATGTTTACACGTTGCGCTTCTCAGACACTTTATAATTGCCAGAAGTTAAAATTGGTTGTTTTCAATTACAACCATTTTCAAATATGTAATACAGGAATAGAAAAATACAGGTTGCCACTAGTTTCTTTTACTACATGCGAGATACTTGTCTCCTGCGACGAAGCTTATACAAGTGGTGCATCATATGTCTATCGCACTTCATAAGTCTCTCGTTTCCCATGGATGCAAGCGCCTGTGAAAGGTACAACTAGGATACGATGAGTTTCTTATACAACTAGCCCACTGTCTCTCTTTCTCTACTGTAAATCTTTCTTCATCGTTTTATCATTTTCTCACCGCAGAGAAATCTTTTGTATTTTTGACTGATTCAATAAAGTAATATGAACTTGTATATGTTAAGAACTTTCATAAAAGGTAACAATATATTGTATTTAGATATAATCAACAAATTGTAATGTCATACATAATGCTCGATTTTTATTTGCACAACATTTTTCTTGTTTCTATTTAACAATCACAAGTTGGCATCTTATACAAGTATGCTACATATTTGTATTACGTCTTTTTCACTATATTTTATAACACTTTTACTACACCCTTTGGGTTGTGGATTTCCTTATGCGATGCCATGTACTGCTGGCCTTTTTAAAACAGAGGAACTATAATGTAGACTCGTTCTGGTTGTCTTTACGGCTCCTCCCAAACGACTCCGAGGGTAATTACACATATTCATGTACTATGCATATTTGTTAATACCTTCATTTTAGGCTTATTTGGATGACATATGTACATGTCTGTTTCTTGAATAAGTCTTCACCTTGAATAAGTATTCGCCCTCAAGCGGTATTGTCCCTTCCAAAATTAAAGTGTCACTTGTATTAAATAGGTGCAAAGGTTTGTTGTAGTACTACTAAATCTTATTCTATAGTGAATCATGAAACCACTAGGTGGCTCTTTGGTGAATTTTCCCCTCTTTAGCTCAGCTTCGTCTGACAAATTATTCCAAAGAATGGGCAATTTAACCACGTTAAAGGGCGTTGGTCATTGTAACTAAAATTCACGATTCTTTTAATCAATGCAATACCAAATGTACGCAGATATCAATGCCTAACTTTAGCATAAATTACTACAGTCATGTGTAGAGCTGCCAGCTGTACCTTCTCTGATGACCTGATCCATGTAATCATACCTTTATTCAGCACCGATATATTAGAATACGTTTTCCAGATTAACAGGGGTCCTTCACTATAGGCCAATGGCGTTGCCATTATAATGACCAATAGATTATCGCCCAATGGCCAGCAAGTAGATACGAATAGAAAAGCTATTAGTAACGCAATTTGTAATGAGCTGTTCCACTGTGGCAAATAGCGGCCTATGGTGGCCAATGAACGGCCAATGACGATCTATTGGCCGAAGAAATAAAAAAGTTTTGATTCTTCGGCCAATGACGGCAGGTTACGGCCAATGACTTGCCACTCATTTGCACCCCACCCCCCCCCCCCCTGCACTATATATATATATATATATATGGCAAGTAGCAATGCCAATAGAGCGGCCAATAATTGGCCACTCTACTGCAACAAACTTGCCGCTACTGGCCGATAGTGGAGGCCCCCTATTGGTTAACACTTGGAATTGGGTTTTGTTTCGTAATGGAAAGTTCAGTTTAGATTAAGTCCCTTGATATGATTCTGTCTCCTAGTACGAAATATAATTATATAGTTATGTATATTTCACGGCACTGATCTATTATCTGATCTGTATTAGACAAATGTAAACCACTGTACATATGGCCAAAGAATTAGATTCTGCTTCATTTACATATTTTCTGTATGGTTTCTTTCATAGCTCTAATACAGTTACAGGTAGACCATTCCATTATGATATGAATTTGTATATAAAACTATTTCGTTTTATATGAGTACACTTAGCAGTGATACAATAAACATTGAGGTAGTCAGATTTGGGACCCGGGAACTAGCAAAAGGGGGAACATCGAAATTGTCATTACATATTTAGTAATATTAATCTTATGAATGTATGAATAAATGAATTAGTACAGGCATTTTAGGTAAATTTTAGGCCAAACCCGGAATAAAATAATGTAAAGCTGATTTTTGGATATATGATGCGGGACACATGGGGGAACATTCCCTGAAAAGTCCCCACCTGGGGACTGTGTGCTTTTTGAGATTTTGACATTTTTGCGTCATTTTCCACAAAATAGCATTGGTCTCTATGGGAAAAAGCACCTGGTTCAGGCCATTATTGCCAACATTAAGAATATTTGGCATTGTTATTTGCAGGGAATATAACATATATAAAATATACTGTACAGGTTGAGGTACCATAGTAAACATTGACGTATGGAAATTCCAAAAATATATATTTCAACAAAATATCTATATTTTTTAAAATTTTGTTGCCATGGCAACGGTCAGATTTTGGTGAAAAAAGCATCTTTTTTAGATCAGGTCATAATATTTGGGGACCTAATTGTCTGCATGGTGCATGTTGTGACACATTTTTTAAATTTGGCATGTTGTTAAATAAGGCCTGAAATTTTCAAAAAGCACCAGCTACAAGTTGGTAGACACCCCTGGTGGCCAGTAGCTGCAAAATTCAAGATGGCCAAGATTGACTGATAATCAATCCTCTTCAATATCAAAATCCGCACATTCCTCTTCATTCGACTGACCACCAACATTGGAGCAGTTCATCCTCGCACAGTTGCACAAGTCTGTATGTGAGAGACTGTTCTCTACAAAGGCAGGCATTTAGTGCACCCACTTCGCCTGCAGGTAGTTGTGCAGCAAATTCTCTGGAGTAGATGGGTAGGTTATCCATTCAATGAGAAGCTCCCCATTGTCGTCAATCTTCCAACCATGGCCATCCGGTATCAGAATCATTGGACACTAATTTCCTTTTAATTTTGTGATACTATATTATTAGGGATTGTAACAAACATAATACATTGATAGGATTTTACTAGCTTTCCCTGTATACATTGTCCTTATCCATGCCAATGTTAAGCAAAATGTAATCTTGTCGATTCTCATGCAGGCACATCAGAAATCCCCTGAATTGTCCAACTGTTTTCAGGTCATTCAACAGTGCCCCTGTGATTTCCTCATTAGTTGGGTTTGCCTAAAATATAAAATGTAAGAATCCCCAAAAATAAAGAGCGTGTGACAAAGTGTTACACTTCTATTACATTTGGACATGAAGCAAACTATCTATTTCTTAGATAATAGTAATTAGATTTATTATTTTGTTATGAAGATTCCATGATAAATGTATACAATGTCTTTCCTTACTTTTAGTACAGATATCCTTTCAGATGATACTACGTTCGCTTGTTCAAGTGATGCCCAAAGTTTGACATCGTGCAATACAGATTCAATGAAAATTGTTTTCTTCTGAATGAGGAAGTTTTTAATCTTCCCGGCCTTTGAAAGCATCAAATAGTCTTCAAATTCTATGAAGCGAAATCCAGGTCCTTCGTCACCCATTAAATATGAAATGGAAATATAGAATACATAATATTTCCATTAACGCCAGCAGCTTTATACCAGAAGTCTGTGTTGCGTCCAATAGCTGTAATCTGTAGGCCTACAATAAGTAATATAACAGACTTTTCCTCTTTTGTTCCCAACATATTATGCATATTTGCGTAATCATGCATCTTAATACACCTTTTCCTATTACCAACCATATATTCCTATATCTGGAACAAATAATTTCATAGCACTGACTATTTATTCATTACTAAGATATTTCTCTTATTACCAACCACCACAAAATGATTACAAGGAGTCTTTTCGCAATTAGCACTGCCCTATTACTTATGTTCTGTGCCATCGGCTGTTATGACAGATCTCAGCTGCTCCTTTTCAATTATTACCATTAGGATTAACTCCTTTTCCGCCTCTTTCTTAATCGTAATGGATAGACTTGCACACCTTGTTCTTTTTTAAAATTGAACAAAATATCAATATATACAAAGAAATTTATCCACACCGAACCACTATTTCCTGGAAATTACCTACAAACAAAATCGTTAAACTAATTGTTCTTAACAGAAATGAAATGTACATATATTGAACAATTCCACCAATTGGTTGAAATTTTAGAGGACAAAAACATTGTTTTATTGCCTAAAAATTAAAGGAAATCTTGCTAATGTAGTAGAAGTGCTACGCCTGGTGTTTGACTATAGATCAACACTATTCACAGTTAATTCAACCCGGTTCTTACCACTACGTGTGCGGCTTTACTTCCATAATGTATTATATCAGCAGCTGGTGTATGCCACCGTTTTACTACAATCTATAACTATCTCAGGCCTTATGCTATTTATGTACTCTCTTGTAAGCACTTCTGATCTTCCTACCCTTATTTCCACTCTCATATGATATTCACAGACATATGTTGTCCGCCTCTGAGATGTTACCACCTTTACCAACTGTGTGTGGCTTGGTGACCCAAGTAGGGCACCAAAGCATCTGGGCCGCTGCGGACACTTGTGCAGCAAATAATAAAGCAGTTTGATTCTTTGGCAATCCTTTGTTGGCTTTATTTGTCTTGTGAGATCAAACCATTAGTAGATTCACTACACTAATATGAATAAAAGGGTGTAAACAGACTCACAACGCAAGTCAATATCCCACCCCATCTCAAACATGAAACAGCTTGGCCAGAGGAAAGGACTCTCTGTTTTACACCTCAACATACGCAGCCTTGTAGGCAACTTCCTACAAGTCCAAGCGGAGTTGAAAATTCAATGGCAGACATCCTGACCTTCTAAATACTTGCCAATCAAGATCATGACGAAGTTTTTGATGGAATATATTTTGATTAAAGTTACGGTAGATTCTACAGCGTTTTTTTTAATTGATTAGTACTTTTCGTTTTGTTTACGTATTAGAAAAATAGCCTCATGGTCACTAATATTGTGGTCTAGTGTTCCACTGTCGGAAATGGGAGGAGAGTTAGTTAGAATTAAGTTAATGAGACTTGAGATTGTAGTATCTCCACGAACAGCATATCTAGTTGGGGTGTCAATAAGTTGTGTTATACCAATCTGCTGATTAAAAATCTTGAGTTTGTTTCAATTAGGACAATTCATATTAAGCATATTTATATTGAAGTCTCCTAATGTTATCTTTTCGGTTTGTTTAGACATAGAACAATAGATCCAGAGGGTGGACGATAAACAGATGTGATGAAGAAAGGTTTTATATTAGGAGGTTTAAGTTTAATAGTTAAAGCTTCAAGAGAGGTTGGGAGGTATTTAATTTGGTCATAACCTCATAATGCAGACCCGATTTAACATTGCAAAGAAGACCTCCACCTTTTTTATTAGTAGAGAATCGGGCAGGTAAAAACATTCATCCAATCTGATTAAATTATAGCCAGGTAATGTAATCGACTGATCAGGCATTGATTCATTTAGCCATGTCTCAGATAGTGAGATAACATCAGGTTTGATCAGGATTACATTTTGTTTGATTAAATCAAATTTGTTTTTTAAGCATTGACAATTTAAATGATATATCATTAGACCATTTCATCTGTTATTGAGAGTCATAAACAATAGTTTAGAGTATCGACAATTTGTTTCCATTTGAAAAATAATTTTTATTTCCATATTCATGAATTCCCATTCTTTCTATTATCTATCCTGGGCCTAGATCAAGGCAAAGAATATTGCACCCTACCTATAGTACATCCCTACATTAACAAATGTAAAGGTGCACCTTGCAAAAGGTTAAATTTCCAGAAATAATCTTGGTAGAAAAATGTAAACAGGCCGTGACCACTGTGTCAAAATAACCAAGGGATTTGGTTTGTTTTCCTTGTGGACTGGACTGAATAAGAGAAGTGGCTGTGGCTGTGGCTGTGGCTGTGGCTGTGGCTGTGGCTGTGGCTGTGGCTGTGGGCTAAAGTGCCATTAATTAAGTTATGTTACCTTTGGATATAGGTGCAGTTCCGTTGTTATCTTTTCTGTCTACATTATTTGACTTTACAGTGGCAGTTTCCTTTTGATCCCCATTCTTGGTTTGATTTGTAGATGAGCTAGTCGCCTCAGATACTGAAACAATGAAATGACCAAACTGAATCTTGAATAATGAAGAGAAATGGGGATGTACTAAAGTATGTTAAGTAAAGGGCTGTTCAGTAAGTTTGGTTTACCTTGAGACGAAGGTGGGCTTCCTTGGTTGTCACCTTCAATTCCCTTAGCAGTTGAACTTATCTTTGGATGCACATTATCAGTTTTTTCTGCAGGTGAGCTAATCTCTTCCGATACTGAAACAATAAAATGACCAATTTGAAGCTTGTATAGAATGACAATTCATTTTCGGGTCATTCACTCCTGGGCTAGTGTCTCTTATTCTGGTAGCTATATTTTTTGTTATTGAACATTTTTATACAGCAAGACATGACTATTTGTCTAGACCAAAGCTCACAGCATCTGTAATGATATTCTGCCTGCCGCTGTTCCAGTGTGGTTTTAACTAACTAGGTGCATGACTATATAATGTAACTAAAAATAGGAACTAATAACATCAAAATGATAGTATCTATCAACATATATATATATGGTACACCAGCTGTCTGGTTTTATGTTTTCTTGTGTGGTGTGCCGTTGTTGTGTGTGTGGTTGTGGTTGTGTGTGGTGTGTTTTGTGGATCTGAATGTTTTGAGGGTTCTCTTGGTCCAGCGTGTTATAGCCCTAGGTGTTTCTTTAGTGCAGACTTGAAGCTGTTTGGGTTGTTTATATTTTTTATATTGTCTGGGAGGCAGTTCCACAGCTTGGCTGTTTGGTAACCTGGGGATTTTTTGAGGGGTTCAGTTTTTGGTCTTGATAAGGGGAAGTTAAATGGTGATGTATGTGCTATGTGTAGGGGGTTGTGTGTAGGGATGGAAGGGTTTGGGATGGGTAGAAGTAACAAACCAACACTATCTCAAGTTGTTGTGTGATCATCAAATGAGACATTTATCAGAACCTTAATCATGATAATAAAAACGTGTGTCAATGTGGTCATTGTTTTCTTACGTTGCTTTGCATTATACAATAAGAAATATACCAACTTAAACAACAGCACCTATTCTTACTCATGATTCAATCAAATTAAGACAGTTAGAAAAATGTCAATATATACTATCTACAAAAATATCCAATTAAGCATCAAGTTTCAAAATACAGTAACTCTCCCAACAGACTTAGGTAAAATACAGATTCATGATAATCTTCAAACCTAGTCCATTTAAACTGTCAAACACATTCCAGGACACCTTGACAGTTTGTTTCCATTTAAAAGATAATTTTTTTTTCATTTTCATGTATTCCCATTTTTTTTTTCTATGTTTAGAATATTGATCAGATGATCAATAGTCAATATCTATTATTCATGGAGAGTATTCTCTTTCATCAGAATATACATGTATTGTTATATTTCCAAGTGTCTTGTTTATGCTTAATGCCTAAACTGTTACTATACCAATTGATGAGATCTCTGTCTATTTATGCTGCATTTTGGACTGGACTGAATAAGAGAAGTGGCTGTGGCTGTGAAACACCAACTTAAACAACAGCACATGGTCTATTCTTACTTATAATTCAATATAATTAAGACTGTTAGAAAAACGTTAATATATAACATCTCAAAAAATATCAAAAAAGTTTCAAAATACAGTAACTCTCCCCATAGACTTAGGTTAAATACAGATTCATGATAATCTTCAAACCTAGTCCATTCAAACTGTCAAACACATTTCAGGACACCTTGACAATTTGTTTCCATTTGAAAGATAATTTTTATTTTCATTTTCATGTATTCCAATTGGTTTTTTTTCTATATTTAGAATATTGATCAGATGATCAATAGTCAATATTTATTATTTATGGAGATTATTCTCTTTTATCAGAATATGTATTGCTATATTTCCGAGTGTCTTGTTTATGCCTAATGCCTCAACTGTTACTACACCAATTGTTGAGATCTCTGTCTATTTATGCTGTGTTTTGGTTACATACCTTGAAGTCTTAAATAGCTTATTAGCCCTAGGGCATCCTGGGCCAAGATCAAGGCAAAAATTATTGCACCTTACCTATATTACATCCCTACAGTCACAAATGTAAAGGTGCACTTTGCAAAAGGTTAAATTTCCAGAAATAATCTTGGTAGAAAACTGTAAACAGTCAGTCACCACTATGTCAATATAGCCAAGGGATTTGGTTTGTTTTCCTCTTGAACTGGACTGAATAAGAGAAGTGGCTGTGGCTGTGGGCTAAAGTGCCATTAATTAAGTTATGTTACCTTTGGATATAGGTGCAGTTCCGTTGTTATCTTTTCTGTCTACATTATTTGACTTTACAGTGGCAGTTTCCTTTTGATCCCCATTCTTGGTTTGATTTGTAGATGAGCTAGTCGCCTCAGATACTGAAACAATGAAATGACCAAACTGAATCTTGAATAATGAAGAGAAATGGGGATGTACTAAAGTATGTTAAGTAAAGGGCTGTTCAGTAAGTTTGGTTTACCTTGAGACGAAGGTGGGCTTCCTTGGTTGTCACCTTCAATTCCCTTAGCAGTTGAACTTATCTTTGGATGCACATTATCAGTTTTTTCTGCAGGTGAGCTAATCTCTTCCGATACTGAAACAATAAAATGACCAATTTGAAGCTTGTATAGAATGACAATTCATTTTCGGGTCATTCACTTCTGGGCTAGTGTCTCTTATTCTGGTAACTATACAGTGGACGAAGTAACAAACCATCATTATCTCAAGTTGTTGTGTGATCATCAACTGAGACATCAATGAGAACCTTGTCATGGGTTTAAATTGCACTGTGTCAATGACAAATGAGTCTTTTCTCCAATGCTTTGTACATGCAGGTACTTACAGGAACACATTAGGCACTTTTAATTCAAATGAAGTTGACTCCGATATGTGAGTGATCAATATACACAGTTTATTCTTCTAATAACCTGTCTGGAATTGTTGTTCTAGTTTTCTTTTGACATGTATGTTTTTTAGTTTGCAACTGATTAATAAATAAACTCATTACTCTAAATACTTAAGGAATAAATTCTTAAAAAAAGAAAAATCTCTCCTGTTAGCTCTGTGGTCGAATAGGCACAGGCGCCAGCATTTTGTCCCCAATAAAGATAACCTTTTCTTTGCAGAAGAGGTACCCAATCATGGTTCCGAAGACGATCTTTTGCTAGCTCTTAAATTGAATTGGTGTCTTGTGAATCCCTTGCTATTAGATTTTGCAGAGCGTGGTCTAATGGCTGGTTTGGAATGTGTCTTAACACAACTCCCTGTTGACTCAGCCTCTCTATGTGGAACGCAAGACTGAGTCACTACAAAACTTACAGGAATGTTGTCCTGCATCTTTTTAGTGTTGGTTCCTGGCCCCCAGGCTGTGGCAGACATCTGAGGGTTCATCATCAACACTGCTTGCTCCTTTGTTAAGTCGCAAAGAGTAGTAACAACTGACTTGCCATGGTCAAGGAGGTTCCCTGCAGGATCTCAGACCGAGCAGTTAGCTGTGTTCCGTAACAGACTTCTAGGAGCATTCCAACTGTAGAGACGCCAAAGCATGTAGGTGGTTAGCTTCTCCCTCACAAATTAGACAAATTTCTTTGTCTAATTCCACCATTTCATACTGGCGATATTCTGTAGGGTAGTCAACTGATGTGAGGGTGGCGAAGACTTATAAGATATAATCTATATTCATCAACTTCCATCTGAAACTCCTCCTCCATGGGAAGAGACCCAGATGACCTCTCACTTCCGTGGCACTGATTTGTAACAAGGCTGTCACCTCTGACTGTGTCAGAGATTTCACCTTGGTTCATGGAGTATTGATTGAGCTTGGTGCAGGGCCACCTATGCGTGGATCTCTTGATTTTCTCACATGCATTATACCATTTTCTTTGGATAGAATGAAAGAAATAATGAGGAACATCTTGCTCCTTAGGATTTATTTGCTTACAGGTAAATGCCAGTGTTGTCAGCGCTGCTGTAGGTGGGAGTTCAAGGAACTAATCCATGAACAAATAGGAGCAACAATATTCTTTTCAAACTTCGTCTTGAGAAAGAACAGGGTTGTTTTGTAATTCTCTTACCCTCTTTGAGAGCTGGATGAGAGCTTATGCTTATTGGGTAAGTCTGGTCCAGATTCGCAGGTGTGGGAAAACAAATTCTCATTCAGCGGTCATGCAGGTTAGGTGTTACAAGCTTTGTCTACCTACTACAAAGAACAGGATTGTGTGAATAAAAAAATGAAAGAAAACAGGATGTTTTCATATTATTCTATATTTTAGGGACTACTGAAGTTTACTACCATTTACTATGGATGTCAATGAGGAATTAGCATATATTTTGAGTTTTTATTGAATAACTTTTTTAGTTATATGACCCCTTGCTTTTTTAAATGTGGAGTGAATAGTAATATGCCAGCTATGTATATGCCGTTGTTAAAGGAAATGATTCAATCATCTGAAATTATGAACAAATTGGGGAAGAAGCCTTTTTCTCGATGACTCATATGGTGAATGGGAATAAATGTTGAGGGCATCTCTACAAGTGTCGGGAAGGATACCAGTCTCGGCTGGTTCTGCCAGGAGGCGACATACAATCATCGCAAGTCTTCACTGCAGACACCCGAAGAGTGCACCTTCTTTGCAAGGGGATTCGGGTTTCGCTCAACACTAAATACTTGGGCCGAACTGCAGAATGAGATACTTTTGTTGTTCAAATTAAGCTCCTACACTATTTGCTTGTAATTGTGTTTCTGGGTCAATAAACTTGATCAAACGAGTTTACCCTCATTTGTTAAGTCCTTTCAGAAAACTTGTGACTCAAGCCCACAAATCTGCAGTTCACTACATATCTTATTTGTAGACATTGTTGAATTCAATTACTTTATATTTTTAATTACTTCATAATTATCTTTATATTTTCTATATCATATCAGAATAACCATTTGTCTATCACCTCAGTGAATATCATTAAAAAATATTATGTGAATAACACAATAAAATCAAAATCAAAATTAAAATCAATTATTGAACAAGTCAATATTCAAGGTACAAACCACTGTCACATGCTATGGTCATTTTGGCTACATCACCTACCCGATCTCTTAATCATATGTTGTAAAAGAAGTACAGACGATTAGATCTAAGACCTAGATCTAAAAATACTGGGTCAAGAGAGGTGTGCATCGCCCATGGCCAATGGCCCATGGCCCAGCTGGTTTTTTTAGAGCATGCGAACTATTTAACCTAGAGAAATCACCAGACTATAATTACCCTGCCCTAAACTATAAGTATTTCTATATTTTAAGTTTGATATTTTTATTTTTGAAAAAAGAAGTTTGCCTGGTTTATGGGTGGGTAATTACCAGTAGAGTAACTGAATATTATACTTCATTCCAAGGCCTTCAAAACTCAGGGATACATTTAATACTATGTTTGGAAATTTGTTACACAGATTTATATGACTATACGTGCTAAACCTTCTAAGAACTAGAACATTTCAATTAAGAAATTCTGTGATAAAACAAAATTTCAATTTTGCGACTAATTTTACTGGAACACATCACATATATCTTGCTACAGGCAGGTGTTTGTTCCTCATTTCCCAAATGGGGGTGCAATGGTCATGGCGCTGGTGTGATAGCTTTACACTGGAGGTCCCCTCACTCACTCCGACTGCAACCGTGAGCAAACTAACATTGTAACGAGTATGCTAAGCTTAGAACACAGGCCCTTCTCCTGCTCAAAATGCTAACAAGAAGACAACTCTAACAGGTAGTGCCTGATGTTGTGGTACCCAAGAAAAAGGGTTGGAAGAAGAAGCAGGAGGGGGGCTAATGAAGGGCCCCACGCTCAGGCCAAGCACCAAGCCAGATGCCATGGAGGAAACAGTCCGCCACGAGGTTGCTGTCACACAACCAACAACAGCGTGTGAGAAGAAGATGGATACTCTAATCTAACTCCAGCTCATTAATGAGCACATTAATGATGAAGGGGAAATTGTGGATGTCAACCACAGAACGGCTAGAGATGAATCAGATCTGCCTTCAACTTCAATCCCTTTCACTGACCATAGATAGACAACTAGACGCTCGGTCAGCCAGCCCCCGTCATGTATGACGGATGACATTGATGACATCTGTCTGAGGCCCATCGACTTGGACCTCTCCCCTCCTCCTCGGTTGGTAGCTACACAAGATATGGATAGACAGTATAACTAGGCTTTAAAGGAACAAGCACTACAAATTGTGAAGAAAGGCGTTAAGTCACTTCAAGGTTTAGACTCAGATAGTGTGGGCAACCTTGGGCATGACATGATTAAGAAACATCTACCAAATGGTGTCAAGCTGAAAACAAAGAATCAGGATTATATGCTTATGGTGTCTGAGCAGGCCTGGCACGCCTTGCTCTAGAAGCTCCTAATCACACCACTACTTGTTTAATACTCAAAGACATAAGGGATGTCACAGAGGACGCTATACAGTTTTCATGGGTAAATGTGTTGGACTGGTCTCTAACTATTCTAGACATGAGGGCTGAGGACCGCATTTAGTGGAGTGACACTATCAAGGATGGGCACAAGAAGCTGTCATGGTTGGGTGCTGAGTTAGATGATTCAGAGGCCCCTCCACTCACTGTCTGCCCAGCATTCAACTGCACTAAGAAGAAGCCCAAGCAATTTTTTGGTAAGGAACGCTAAAAAACCAAACGTTCTGGGAAGCAGACAACGGTTCCTGACTATCCTGAAGATTTACAAGTGGACCAAATTAAGCACAGGCCATCCCAATGATGAGTGGCTACTCCAGTGTTTGACATTTGGTTTCCCACTACAATTTTCAGGCCCTTCATTGGGTTCAGTGACAGTAGACAACCATCCCTCAGCTAAACACAACACTGCACACATATATATGTGAGTACATCCAAACAGAAATCAGTAACTCGGTGCTCATCGGTCCATTTGAGAACTTACCCTTCTCCCCTTGGACACAGGTTAGCCCATTGACCCTCATCAGGCAGGTTTTCTTCCTGGTGAGTCAACAGTCAAGACTATTGCAACCCTAACAGATGATTTGGCACTTAATGTTAAAAGAAAACTACCCACCCTACTGACATTTATCAACTGTAGAAAGGATTTTGACCTGGTAAATCATAAAATTCTTCTAGCTAAATTGTCCAACATAGGCATTAAGGGAAACCTATACTTATGGCTTGAATCCTATCTCATAGACCCATACCAAGAACCATAGTGAATAATATCTGATCTCAACCAACTAATATCAAATTCAAAGTACCCAAGCATCAATCCTTCGACCGCTCCTCTTTCTTACCTTCATTAATGACTTAGGCAAATGCCTAAATAACTCTAACTACCTACTTTATGCTGATGATACTATATTGTACCAATCTAATATATCAATTCCTACCTTAACTGAAAATATGCTAAAAGATATAAATAACCTTTCTAAGTGGTGCACAAAGAATAATTTCCTGATCAATGCTAGTAAAACCAAAATTATGAAAATTAATAAAAATTCAAAATCTCTCGCTATCAACATCGCCTTAAATGGGAAGAGACTTGAATGTGTCCCCTCTTATAAATATCTAGGTTTCACTATTAACAACAATCTAACCTGAAGCAGACAAGGCAACAAGAAGCATGCACAGCATGTATTACAACAACCAAACCTGCTACAGCTGACTGTTGGGAAAGGCTGACTGACGACTAGGAATAGGCTAGCTGACAACTGGGAAAGACTAGTGACACTGGAAGAGACTGGGTTCAAATTGTGCAGCTTTTGCCGGTGGGCTCTGCGGGCATGAAACACGGTCCAAAAGACCCATGGGGCAGCACAGGAGGTTAAGTTGTGGAATGCAGTCCAGAAATGGATGTGAGACAGCATAGGAGACAAGCCTGGACACACACCATAGTGCTTAGAGCCTATACCACAAGTTCGAAGGAATGGCATTGCCTTGGAGGTTAACATCTGGAATGGCCTTGACTGTAGGTGGAAGGTGGTTCACTTACGGCGCAGCCCCTGGAAACCTCCAGTCGCTAAGTTGAGCCTGATCAGCTCTGCTGGGGCACCTCTTGAAGAACACCAGGTACAGTCTAAGCCCCGAAACCTGGCAAGAGGAAGACTGCTGATGAAGCAGACAAGGCAACGAGAAGCATGCACAGCATGTATTACAACTACCAACTCCATATCAAGAATCTTATGAGGACTATTTCACACAAAATATATGTATTTCTACTAATCAGACATCTTTTAACTAAATCCTCAGCCATATTGGTGTACAAGAGTAAGATCCTACCCTACTTTGACTATGGAGATATATTATACCACAATACCCATCTATGCAACATAAACAAGCTTCATAAACTACAGAACAAAGCCCTGACATGTATTCTCTTAGCCAATCCCCTACAGCCCATCATTGAACTACATAGAGAACTATCAATCCTTCTCTTAACACATCGTAGGAATTACCATCTGGAACTTTTTGGCCACTTTAGAAGCAAGCATGATAAATATTGTGATGAAAATAAGTATAGAAACACCAGAGCTAATAATGCACGACTTATCTCAACCAATAAGTGTAGAACTCAGATAGGGAAAAATTATGTCAATATTAAAACTGCAACAGCCTGGAATGCTCTCCATCCTAGAATAAGAAACATAGAGACTGTGGAAACGTTCAAATCTGTGCAACATAAATGTCTACCCTGGATTAATTGTCTAAGTCTTACTCTAGATTAGTCGCTACCTTGACTCTTTAATTCTCTTTGGTATCTATAAGGTTGAATATCCATACTCAGTTAACTTTGTTACTTTGTTACCAATGGTCACACTCTGGGAAAGTGGTTAACCTTGGCACATCTGTTTTGTCTATTTTCTTTTCTACATATTTATATGGTGTGAAATTGTGTTTATCTCCTTTGGTTACCTAAGTACTATACCAAATGGTCACATTGTCCACTAGTGGTTAACCTTGGTACATTAATCTCTGAAATGTTGGAATGTTATTTGTATATTATATCAGTCTTTCTTACTTTAATCCGCCTTTGTCCCTAACTCTCTGTTAAAACTGGGACCATTGGAAAACCCTGGGTATACCTAAGAGATGTAACCCCAGTCAAAATAAAATCTTTAAAAAAAACTTTGCTGTTTGCCCTCTTGACTAGGCGACCCAATGCGGACCGTAGGGCCGGAGGACCAAACCATAACAACAAATAACGGGTCACCTTTCTTCCACCTAGTGCTCTCTACTGGTATGGGGAAAAGAATGAGATTCAACTAACTGGGAAATTCCTCCTGTGGACATCCCTCGCAACTTTGTGCAGGCACTCACAACAACCTAAAGAAGCTTTGAGTTTACAGGGATTATCATGTAAATTGTCTGCAGACATCTGTACAATAATCTTGTTATTATTTTGTTATTATGTTATCTGCCTTACTCTACACAGAGCCCACTTCCCAATGAATCAAGCTTTGACAGTGCAGAGCTGTGATGTTCTCATGGCTCTGCGCTCCATTCTTCCACTATTTGACCAGTCTGATATCTTTCAGGACTCTGCAAGCTAACACTGCAAGCTAACTCTGCACGCTAACTCTGCACGCTAACTTTTACCTTAGCAATAATCTCTCTTTTTTATCACCGTTTTTGCGGGTGCCAGTCAGCGCGAACACCTTAACAGAGTGGCAGCGGAAGCTTCCGTCTTTTTTTAGCTCATTTGAGCAACCTCTTTTTGTCTCTTTTGGTTGCATGCTTGTGAGAGTTTGACTGTCTTTTTTACATATCCGTGTACAGACTTCCATATATATGCAATAGATTGACCTGATCGCTTTGTTGGATTGTTTGTCCAATTTTATACCTTGAACGAAAGTACAAGTGCTGATGTTATGTTACTCGTTTCTGTGACATAAATATGCAATACCCAACGGATTTCTGATAGAGCACAACGCTCTTCTTATGTTTTTAACAAATGTTTTTATTTTTTGTCATGCTATCACTGCCTAGGTTAAAACCTGCAGTACTATTGTTTGCTTTGATATTATATGTCTGCCCGCAAATCAATATTTGAAGGCAGTTCTTATCATGTCTTTGAAATATTGTCTTTACTTAATTGAGTACATTCGTTTAAGTGGTGTATCATTTATACTATCAAAATTATCTCTTCATATCACTATTTACTTCTGCATTGTCATCTGGCGGAGTATGTTCTAGAGTATTGTAACAGTTTTTTTGTAACATCAGGCAATTCTGACAATAGCATCAGTGATGTAATATCTTTAGTCCTGATATTTTTCAAATCAAAGGGGTGGGGGGGGGGGGGGTGGGGGGGATGGGACAGTTTAGCCACAGCTATATGAAAAATGACAGCCTAGGAAGCATAGAAGTTAAAACAAACATCTCACTGGTGCCTGTACGCTTTTCTAGACTGGCCATTCTCATGAATCAAAATACTATGTGGACACTGCCCTCCCTTTTGGTATGAGGGCTTCTTTTATGTACATACGCTCATTGGCACTGCGAATAAGCTATGGCAAACTGATCGACCCATCTCCAAGGATTGAGTGGTTGGGCATTTCATTCAATGTTCATGAAAAATCAATTCATATACCGGAAACAAAACTGGATGCAATTATAAAGGAAGTGTCTTGGTTCACCACTAGTGAAACACTCTCAATCAAAGAACTCCTTAGTCTGGCAAATCACATATCGCAAGTGGTAAAGCCTGCTAGATTATTTATGTGTAGAATCCTTGCTAGCGTGTCTAGCGACTTAATAAAGAAAGAAATAAAAAATCTGAATTGGTAGAAATGTTTGTAATATTGTTTTCCCCCCGATAGCAAAGTTTTTCTCTATGGAAATCAAGGATTAGCGATTTTAGAAGACATATGTGTTTACTTTCGAGCAAGCAAGGCGAAACCAGTGTGTAGACTTTCGGCATAGCCACTCGGTGCACGGCGCACTTGGCGTTGCATTGTGTACTGTAGTCTATATAGCGCACAGAGGATTTCATTCGAAAGTCCCGAGCGAGCATTCTATAACGGCCCTGTATGACATTCTATAATGGCCCTGTATATAATGGCCCAGCATGGTGCAAACCAGGGCGGTTACAACTATCCAGCAAACCCCCAGAATCGGCGACTAAAAACAAATGCACTGACCACAGTGGCACAGAGGTCTCCGCCCTTGTATATTATTCTCCCCAAATGTCCCGTTGCTTCAGATGTCATATTAGAACAAAATAATATGTCACTATCTTGTATTTTCTTTTGTAGTAATATGGAGGAAACCAAAAGTAAAAATATCCATATTGGTCTACCAACCTAACAACTTTGTCTTTTATGGTTGTATTAGGTCGACGAATTAGTTCATTTATGCACATGTACAGCTTTAAATTTCACTTATTTATCAGAAAATGCCATCACAAAATGCCCCATGACTTTGGAAAAAACTGCACCCCCCACCCCCTCCTAATAAAGCTAAAGCTTAGAATCACTGTTGCACACACGCCTAGCACACCTCCTTACGGGCATATTTGTGAATGAATACCAACCTAATACACAAATTGTTTTAAATATGTGATGTGTTTCAGGAAAATGAGTATCAAAAGTCTCAAAAGGCATATTTTTCACGTATTTTATCCATGTATGTTTAGCTATTCTACAATAGCAATTGTTCATCCAAAAATATTGCAAACTTCTTTTTCCAAGATATAATATCAAAATCAAAATAAAGAAATACTCATTAGATGTTCTACTGTTTGTAAATTAGGTATGTAAACCCCCGTAAAGATTACTCTGATCCGGATATTTTGAAGCACTTTTTTATTTAAACTTTACCCAACACATTTCAACCCAGGTGGGCCTTCGTCAGGGGTTGGGCCTACAAAGTGTGGTTTGTACAATCTTTATATAGGGATGTTAGTGTTGCACATGTGTACACATGTGTAAGAATGTGTGCTGGGTTCTGATTGGTCGTCGGTGCGAGTTTAGCCGAACGATAGATAGCAAGATAAAAATAGAGATAAAAATGGTTTATTGAGATAGTTTAGTAATTACAAAAACATTTTTTGTTCTACTGTTTACCATCATTGGAATCGGCTTGATCTCATTTTTTCAAATATGATAATATCTCACAATCTCATCTTTGCAACTTGTGACTCATTTTCCTGAAACACACCACATATAAGAGAGTGGTTCAGGGCACAGCTTGTTCTGATGCTTCTGACACAAGGGAACCTGTGCGCATAATTATATAGATTCTGGTTCAGGACTATTGTAAATAAATATCAGTGCGCCGTCCTGTGCCATCATGTGGCAATATAAACTTGTGTGGCAATATAAACTGGTCGCGCCCTGGTCCTGTCCTGGTCGGCTTTAAGTTGTCACCATTTCACTGAAATTTGACCACACAGGGTGGCAACCCTGTCACTGTAATAATGCCAACAGATTGTGGTCGCTGCGGCTGTCGCGACCCTATTTTGACGTCACCCATTAACTGGGTCACCACACATTTCATGACTGCCGACAACATAGTTTGGGTGGGTTCTTGTTTGTAGCCACTCTGTGATGAACACATTTCAAATGTTTTTAGAAATATATACAATACAATGAATTGTTAAAATCTGTAGGTAATCTTCTAATATTCCAACCAGGTTGAAAGTATCACTAGTTACAAAAGTGCGCTAGTACAAATATTATTTTAATTTTCTCTGACATTAGGTGTCTTTACAGTGGTCTAGTTGGGTCTGACGTACAACCCAGTATGTTTTGCAATTAAGCTTGTAATTGTAAAATAAAAATAACTACATTTTCTATGATAATTTGTTCATAATACGTTTCTTGGTAGTTGGATAAACTGTCTCTTAGTTGGCTTAATAAACCCTGATATAGTGAATCTTGTCACTTTTTGGTCTAAAACTAGCCAGCTTTTGTTCATCAGCAGTTGAGATTCAAATTGCTACCTTTGGTTTCATCATGTTTCTTATTTTGCTTTGCTAGGCATGAGGTTTAAAATTGCTCAGCCACTTGATTTCGCTATTTCCCTCCACTATCAGCTTGAGTTACTGTAACTGGAAGATGTCCTTTTGAAACAATGCAACAGAAAACATTCCCTGTTACAAAAAGTGTTACTAGTAGCTAAAGCGTGTCCTTGCCAATATGGTAATATTTGTCCATAATGGGGTACCCATTTCCAGATATTATATCTAAACATATTGATGTGACTCTATTGAACTGGAAATAAACAATATATATGCATACATGTCAAAATGGGTCTTCAGCTAAATTCATGGGAATGCCTCTCAAAAGTGGATGTAACAAATACATACCGTATCTGGACTTCATAATATATAAAACTGCGATGAATACAATGATCAGCATCACTGCTACAACACTCCCTCCAACGACCCAGCCAGTGACATCTGTTGAACAGAGATTGATGTAAAATTGAATGTAGCAAAAATAGTTGCAAAGGAGGTAGATTCATGTAGATAATTCTAGGCTAGGCATTATTATGTAGGGAGCAATTGGATCGACTGGTTGTCATATATTCTATGATACATGTCTCAAGTTTTACAACAGATCAAGCACTCATCTACTGAAAGTCTTATTATATCAATTAATGGAAAAAGTGAATGCTTATATTATACAGGCATGAAAAAAAACAAGTACAGTGCATAGCACCAAGAACCTATTTTTTTTCCCAACGCCGGCTTTTTATTCAGTAACTACACAAAGTCAACAGTCAAGGGCGTATACATGTTTTTACATCGCACTTGTGTAAAAACCTGTCTACCTTGAACCTTGATTTTCTTAAGGAACCTTTGCTAAATGACTTGACATTATCATCTAATGTCACGTCAATTTTATGACCTTTTAGAACATACACCAACAATAGCAAGCGATCAACCTCTTTTCTTTTTTCCCTTTTTCTTTCATATCTTATCATGTTAATGTCATGTTTAAATGTAATCAAACATACAAGCTATCTAGCTATAACTATAAGTCATTATACTGCTGTAGGTGATCTTTTCAATGAAAAGGGAAACTTCCCTACAAGAATTAGCAAACAATTATGAATTTTGTCCCTCCTTTTACTAAAAAAAAGCCGTGAAAAACGCTATACCAGTAGATTGGACAAGAATAATTAAAGGAAATGACCCTGTTCCAGGGAACGATTCCATTGAAGTAAGAATTGGCAACACAAATGTCAATCTGGTAGGGTGTACAGCTAAAAGAATTTAAGATCAAATGATAATAAATACAAAATGAAGAGTGATAAGCTAAATAAATGGCAAGCCCTACTATGACTACCTCAAAAACAATTTGAAGATATTGATTGGAAAGTAATATTTAAGAGACCATACACAACCTCAACTGAATCAAGATTACATGTATTCCAGTATAAACTTATACATGGTGCCATTGCTTGTAAAGGTTACCTATCCCAAATACAGGCTAAGAATAACCCATGTTGTGCTTTTTGTCCCCAAAACGACGATATTACACATTTTCTCGTTGAATGTCCAAAAACAAAATTGTTGTGGAATGAAATATTTGAATGGATTTATAGTTCTGGGTATTTAAACATCTGTAACGCAGATCGTACAACCCATATCGTACAAAAATTCTCCTCGCTTAGCATCCATCTTTAATAACTGGTACATACCATCTATCCACTATTGCTACCACATCAATAGGGATAGAGAGAGGTGGAGGCAAAAGCAGCGCAAGAGGCATGCACAGCTCTCACTTTGCTGTTGGCTAGACATCCAGGCGTAACGCAAGGATTTGCGGATAGGACCTTCGCCCAGCGGGACGAGGTCGTAACCCACATAGAAAAGATGCGTGCAGACTCTATAGTCAAAGGTCTCGGTTGATAAACTGGTGGCCACGGTTTTGGGTTAACGCTCGTACTATGAGGATGACTTGCTCCGTAAACTTTTCAAACGTGCAGCTGTGCCGTTGATACGGGTAAGGGCAAAGAGGATGACAAGTCCACAGAACGCTCTGACCTGGACGAAAAATGCAACAAGTGATCAAACTGTTGGCGAGCAGAGAGATTGTGCGGATGCAAGCTCTGTTGCATGGATTGAGCAACGCGCTCTGCAAGTTGGATACCAAAGGCAAACTGCTGGAAAACTTTTCCATTGCAGATGTCGGTGAAAATCTAGGTGATTAAGCGCATACAGCGGTTGTTCCGCAGTCTACACAAACATTCTGCCAGCCCGGATTTCCTGTTAGAACAGTTGGATCATTGATACCCGACACCAAGGCCACCTGGCCTGACAGTCCAGGAAACCGTTCTCCGACTCGTGATTCGGCAAACGCAACCCTGCAAGACTGCGAGTAGACAAGTTGATTTCATTGTTTCGTCATCATCCGAAAATGGTCTCAACTATTCATTGAACAATATATTAATACCGTTGTTGGATAATGATTTACGCAGAAGAGAGTCCAGTCGGAACACGCACGATCAACTTCTTCCTCTGTAAGCTCAGCCATGGCGAGGCGAAAGCATGAGGAGGGATCCTTTCGGGAATTTCCCTACTCGGCCCTAGGCTCATGGCACAAATGTAGTGAACCGCAGATTCGTCAGCACGAGTTTACGAAATTCGGGAAAGAATCATGAGAACGAAAAAGTATTTGTTTCCAACTGTGTTTATTACCCACAGTACACAGCTACAAAGGTAATCTTTGCAAAAGGTAGTCTCTGCAAAAGGGTGCTTAATTTGAAAAACAGAAGTATCTTGGTCTGCGGCGCAGCATAAGTCTGTAGTGTTAAGCAAAGACCGGATCCCTTTGTGGAGGTAGTTGTATCCTCGCCTACCGCCCGTTGAAGGGTGTCTGCATTGCTGTCCACACGATGACGTGTGTCGCCCTCTGACGGAACCGGCCGGAACTGATGGTATTCTCCGGCTCTAGTAGAAGTGTCCCCGCTGTCGTAACCTGGTTATTGGTGTAGTTGGACGACAGCGTCAATGTGATGTATTGGGGGGGGGGGGGGGGGGGGGTTGACCCACTACACATCATTGATAATAATAAACAATTTTAGTTGTTGATCAAATATTACACTCACTTTTAGATGATGACTCTGGTCTTATTTCCTGAAGGGATTCTATTGACATTTGGTCTCCTTCATAGACAAGATACTGGAAGCTGTAAGTCGCTGATGAACTGAATGCACCATCTATGGTAGTGACCTTATTCTCTGCTGGTATCTTCTGTTCAACGTCTAAAGGGTGACGGGTGTAGTCTATGGCGGTAGAGTCCTTGTACATTATAACTACGCCCACCTCAGTGTCATCAGTTGTGTAGGCATCAGCTGTACCATACATCCAATTCACAATGATACCCGTTGTTGTAAACTCATGTTTGAAGTCTTTAACATGAGGCAAAGCTAGAAAGAGAGAAAACATATACTGTTAAATATTAGGATGGAAATTGGTTATTCAGAAAGAGGTGTGGTCATCGCTACATCCTTTAGGACAGAAAACATTAACTGTGTCATTCTATGGCAGATATATTTGTTGCCTTATAAATGATGTCACATGCCAACATGCCATTACATGACTCTTTCTCACGAAATGGGTGCAGTGCATTGTTATATGCCCCCTCAGTCTGAGAATTTGCAGGATTGAAACTAGTATTTAGGTGGTATCATATCCTAGTTTGCCATAAAAAATGCATTATTAGTTTTAGGTTCTCAGGTTACATATTCAGTGTGAAAAGGTTGCTAATGCCGACAAACATGATCCTTTTTTGTCTTAATGGTTATTTCAGAAGCTAGCAATTCTGGGGCAAAAGCAGGGTGTGCAGCCATTTTGTGAGAATGAGTCATATGTTGCTGCTTTACAATAATTGTATTTACCTTTAGTGTTGCCCTTAGTTGAAATATAGCCACTGAAACTATCTCCATCTGTTCGATTGTTCTTTGCTCGAAGCTTTAGACTAAAATTAAAATCCACCTACTACTTATTTATCTATAATCCCAATCGGTGTGTGCTACTGTGAAATCTAAGTCAAGTTTAAAACCAATGTCTTTTTGCCAAGAATTATAAGTAAGATATAATTCATTGGGTATTTCCCAGTTTGCTTTTGAAATACATTACTTTCTAGGAGAAGAAAAGTGTGACATGTGATCAGGATTCATAATTCTTTTGTTGTTATTTACAGTCCTTAATCATGCTTATCAACCATCACTTCATTGGTGCAAGCATTCATTTCCTTATTCCTTAAGTAATGACGTTGACAGTATACATTAGTTGCAAGTATTATACTGTGATAAAGTCATTTAATTAGTATATATACCAGAGTAATTCTTGACTAATTGAATGACTTACCAATATTTTGTATTAGGTAATAGATCAACAATCCTGTAGTCACAAACATCGCCAACACGGCTGGAACAGTCTGTTGCATTGATGACCTGTTCATCCCCTTGATCACATTCATCACTTTCATCACATGTGTCTGTATAGTTGTAGACTGTGAGCTCATAATGTTCTATATCATAACCTCCATCAAAGGCAATCTTCCACTGCACCAGGAGAGTCTTTGCTGTTCTACTGGTCACTTCTAAGCTGAGGGGCCGGTGTGGAGATCCTGAAATATAAATGAAAGAACTATTTTTTACTAAAGTTACTTGGTCCGGTTTTGATAGCAATGTTTTTCACTTACTCAGAAGCTTCTTATGTGTACATAAGGGCTAACTGATAGCTGTTGGAAACCACAAATAACTATGTTAACCATAACTAAGTTGATCATCATTTGAAATTAGTTACTCTGATAATATTCTCATAGAGAATTATAAATTACAGAGGGTGAGTCATATATTTAACATTTCACAATAAATCAGAGGAATATACTAAAAATCGTTATGACGGAAGAGCATTGCAGTGGAAATTATGTCTCTATACATCATAATGCCTTTAGACAAACAATGATAATGCAGGTCACTACATAGAGTGTAACAAACCTCTCTCCTCAAGAGTGATATTGAATGTGTTCTCATACTGAGCACCATTTATGTCATTAGTCACAGTACAAGTGTACCAGCCAAAGTGTTCACTGGTCACATTTCCCAGGTCCAGTTCACGTCCTGTAGCATTTACTGTATGGTTCCCCATAAACATCCAGGTGTACATGGTTGGGGCAGGTTCAGCACACACATCACACACCAACACTTTAGGTTCATTTAGTGGTGAGGATTCCCAGAGGTGGGACCTATTCCAAATTGAGGGGTCTGCATCAGAGCAAGTATTGGGTAAAGTGATGAAAAACTAACAGACGTGATAATAAATACTTGTGACTGGGTTTGGGATGTGAGTCTGTATAACGAGGGGAAGAGGGAAGGGGAATGAAGAGTGGGGTTTGGGCTATCCTAGCAAAAGAAATTCTGTTTCTTCTTTTGATGAGATTATTTTTAGCGGTTCCAGCTGTTTTGCCTCATCCGGTACTTTTGTTCGGTGAGTTCTCCTCCCTCTTATTGCTGTGGTTCGCATGTTTTTTTCATTTAATCTATTCTTAATAGTACAGGTGTCAGTCTAACCTCAGAAGAAATATTAATTTTGATTCTTCTTTCCCTGTGTGTACAGAAGAAAAACCAGTTTTTATTATTAATTCATTCTCGTCTATGGACAACATTTCTAGCTTTTATAAATAAATAATGAATAATAAAAAAATAAAAAACGTCTGGTTTCTCCAGTTTACGAATCAATATTATTCCTTCCTAAGGTTGTATACTATACGAATTATACTTCTGCACTAGATTGAATTGCTAGCTCGAAGTTAATTTTTTTCTGTATAGAATTATATCCTATGGCTTTTGATACTTGCATTGTACATTGATTCCGAAGTAAATTTCCTCCGTTGACATTCCATTCAAGAGGTTTCCTTCAGCAACAAATGTATAACTATCCGAGAAAAGTGTAACATTGTCACAGGTCTGAGGTTCGTCGACATTTCTCCACTTCCATTGGACCCTTTCAGCTTGTGTTTGTCCATACGAAAATTGCCCTTTGATGTATTCAGATTTCATTGTAAATAGTTGATTGACAGGGTGCCGAGATGAGTTCAAGAGCTGGAATGTCTTGTTTGATGTACCAGAGACTGTCATTTCCACAACAAACATGGTATCAGAGTAAATAGGTTCCAGGAGGTCCTCAGGTGCACTTTCAATTTTAACAGGTGCTGTCGGAGAAAAACATATTATTATTCCCAATAAGATACCATAATCCCTCAAATTGCATTTGAAAATCACACATTATTTGCAATAATGAAAGCGTTCTTGTCAAGAATTCTTCAGAACATGTACACACACACATTGGTCGGACATGGTAAATCTATTAAGAATATATATGGTTTTTCAATCCAGGAATTTTGAGATTATGCATATCAGTGATGTATTTTTAGTTTCGTATAAGGTAAATGTATGAGGTAAATGTCCTATTTTGGTCGAAATCTAAGCATTTTTGTGATGCCTTTGATGAGCCTATATCTTTTTTCCGGCAAATCTTTGCGTTGATTATGACCCAATTTTTCGTTAGAAAGATTTACTTCTGTTACCCAAGTTTACGATCTCTTTTCTTTGTAACTTTTTGCCTTGACTTATGCAGTACATCTCTACCTGTGCTACTTGCCATAACTCACTTTTCACTAAACACATGTATACGTGTATAATTCATATGAAAGTATATAGGAGTAATGATGTAATTACTGTTTATACATGAATTACACACATATAATTATGTATATAGTTGACACAAGGACTTATTCAAATAATGGAGAAGGTTGAGATATTGTTATATGACATGTATGAAAGATCAATTACTTGCACACGTCTATTATTGAACATTCAACCCACCAAAGGTGAGTCCATGAAGAGAGACACAATACAAATATGAATGTATGATAATTGTATGATGGTTCAATGTCATAACATTGTAGGAATACGTTTTCATCCAACAACATACCTGTGTCCAAATAATGAGAACGGCAACGAGGAGGTCTGGACCTCGTCTCAGATTAGAGGGATTTGAGCAGTTAGTAATTGTAATTGTCTCAGTGAAAAAACATTATATGGCGAGACCTCTCTGAGACCACTGGGACCTCTGGGACTGAACAATTTGTGGTCTCATAGCGGGGTGGTCTCATTAGAGGGGCTAATCTAATAAGAGAAAAGATATGTTAGTTAGTGAGGTGGTCTTTATGTAAATAGGTGGTCTTATAACAAATTTAGCTCTTGTTAGGGTCAGGGAAGTACTGAACAACACCCTGCAACACTTGACAACCTTTAGTTATCTCTATTTTTACTAGCTCACATTAGTAGTGTAGAGAGAGTCATTTGTCTCTGGCGGGTACGCTTCGGGTTGAGTGGCACTGCCCCCAGGCACTAGGTGGCGCCTCCGCATGGAGTGGGTTAATCCTACCCCCCACCCACTAGGTGGCGCCTCACCACCCGCTAATTAATTGCACTAGGTGGCTCCCCTGCATGATTAACTCTACACCCCCCACAAGGTGTCACCCCTGTATGGTACTTCAGGGTTAGCTACTTTGACAATGATCACCCCTAAACACTAGGTGGGGTGCATTTGAGGAGGGTGGGGTTAACACCCCTCTACTTTTAATACATGGGGAAGTTATACCAACCAACATACCCTTCCTATTCCCAGATGCCTTGATAGCTCAATTGGGAGAGCGTTAGACTGAAAATCTATAGGTTCCCGGTTTGATCCCGGGTTAGGGCAGAGTTTTATTTAAAAGAGCATAAGGGGGATGCATAAGCTGAGTGGGAAATGTTCATTTGCTTCTCAATGGGGAAAAAAATAAATAAAAAGGTGATGAAAAAAGGGTTTCCTCGACCCGGGATTGAACCGGGGACATTTCTCCATGGGAGCTCTCCCATCTGAGCTATCAAATTGCTTTGACTTGGTTTCGATCCAAGGCTTACCCCACGTCAACGAACGCTCTCCCTCTGAGCTACCAAGTACCACCCATTGCATCTCCCCATATATGTTATACACTTTCAAGATGAGGTTTTGGGGGTCTCATATGTGTGAGCGACATTTGTGGTGGGGAGGATGTGTTACTTGCTTTTCTTTGTTTGTTGTTAGCACATCGCATGTTGACATCCTCACTTTACATTTTGCTCAGGTGGACGTGTGTGTATGTGCGATTAATATATTCATGAAACAGTGTTACCCTATGAAAACTGATAATGCGCTGGGGTTTAATCTAGGGTTGACATTAGAGTGATTTAATTGTGTTCTCACCTCACATTTTATCCAAATGGGAGATGTGTATATCAATTTAATATGTTTATGAAGCAGTGTTGCGCCATGCGAGCTGTTAATGCATTGTGAGTTAAATTTATGGGTGACATTATAGTTATGACGCAAAATGGGGCGTGAGTGTCTCAGGTGAAAGACGGGGGTGGGATGGGAGTATAAAAGGGTGGAGAGGGTGATGGAATGAATTATACAGTCATGGCGTTGCACATGTTTAACCCCGCTCATTTAAACGAAGGAAAACTTTCAGTTGTGGGCTTGTCATCAGGACCACCCTTTATTTCAATACAATGGAAGCTCAGTGAAAGGTGGGAAGTTTGCGTCGCTAAATATACTTGTGGGAAAAAACCTGAATTCAAGTTTGTGGCCCAGTTTTTAGCGATGACTTTTCGAGGCTTTGACTACAGAAGTTTTGTTTAATTGTGTGCGCGAAGGGGGATGATAATTCCTTTGTGTTCTGCTGATTATGGGGCTTCAATTACTGTGGGGGAGTGGAAAGTGAAAAGGGCGGACAGCGACAAACACTTGGTCACATTTTGTAGTGGTGACTTGCAACTCGATTTTACCAAGAGAGAGTGTCGGAAACTTTTTTAAAAAATGGACACAATTCTTCAATTTCTAGATCCGGGTAGTTTGGCAGGTGAGTTTTTAAATTAATTCAAATTCATCTAATATACTTCATTTACTTTTCATGACTTTTAACATTATTGATCACTTAATATTTCATTTGTGTGAATATTGGAAAATTTATGAATGTATTGTTTTGTTTCGTTTTATTTCAGATGATATAGATTAAAGAAGAGCCGCATTTATAAAGGGGATACAGAAGTTTACATGTGAAATGGGGGGTTAAAATGATGTTTCTTAATTGGAGGGGTGTGAGGGGGATTACCTTCTAAAATGGGGTATGTAGGGATCAAGAGATCTGAGCGATTTTTAGCGAGATTTTTAGTGGGGAATTTTACATTTTAGTGGGATGGTGTTTTTTTTGAGTAGTGGAGGGGTTTCATTTATTTGGGCGCAGAGCAGAGCAAGAGGATGAACAACATTACACTTTTAACACCCAAATTCCCGCGATATAGGGATATTGTGGTGAGGCGGAGAACATATGAGGGAGGAAAGCATATAGTGTGTGTGGATGAGATGGTGTATAATGGTTTGTTTCATTTAGCCTCCTGATCTTACTCATGCTATAATTGCGGGGTTGTATTACATTCTTGGGAGAAAAGCGATATTCCTGCCGTTGAGCATTTCAAGTATTCCCCCGGGTGTGAAATAGCCAAACGGAGAATTAGAGCAAATGGACACGTTTTATGGTACAGTTGAGCGGGGGTGGCCTCATTTGGATGTTAGAAGGTGGTGGAAACCCACACCAGCTCACACAACTCTTGTGGCCTCGAAAACTGGGGTTACAATACGGCCAGGAGAAATACAAGAAGTGTTGAAATCATTAGAGGAAGTGGTGGAAAAGTATCCTCTGCTATTTACGGATGAGATGGTCATTTGCCCGCACGAAGATGAGGCGACATGTGGGGAGTGTTCCCCATACGGGGATGTTGTCCACCCAAAATGTGTCAATTGTGTTTGAACATGAGGAAAAAACTGGATAATTACTTTTACGCTGATGTGGTTTTATTTACTGTATGTGTGTATAAACAATGAAAATGAAGGGTTTATTGAGAAATTTGTATTTGTTCACGATGTTCAATATAATTATGTTTTTTTTTTGTTTTTTTTTATTCAATTCAAGGCCAATAGAATATTTAATTTTACATAGAAAAGAAAAGATGCGAAATCCACCATGGATGTTTACACACGTTGCCTAGTAAAATTACTCGTTACTCCATAAGAACATTACGTTCGAAAATACTAATATGAACATTACTATTACAAAGCATGTTATCATTCAGGGTATATCAACTTAGAAGAACAATATTACATTGAATACATCGATACGCACAAAAGCAAGGCGCATGGCATCCCTTGGGATACTAGTACAAAATCATATCATAGACACTAGTATTCAAACTAAACTAACTCGTATCTTAGTAGTTATCCCTTCGGAATCATGCCGACTGTTGTCACAGTATCAAGTTAAACTACATTACATGGCTCACAAAATATCACATTAGTATAGGTCATAGTATAGAAGCAGGTAATTACCTACATTATTTACAATCCTTCGTTATACTTTCTCCACATATAAATTTTCAACTCTCTGACAAAGGTGGTCTTGTCCCTTTGCAGTCTTAAAGGCATTGGTAGTTTGTTCCATAGTATCTTGCTCTTATATGAAACACTACCTCTCATGCAGTTTTTCTTAGCTCGTGTAATTTTAATCATGCCTGGTTCTCTATTTCTAAGAGGGAACAGGTTGTTTTCCAGAATTTCATATCTGTCTATTCTGTCGAAAAGGAGTTTTAACGCGGCAATTTCCGATCTCTTTTCGAGGGGCAGAATTTTTGATAACTCTACTAACTCCGCAATTGTTGTTTCGCCACCATAAGCAAGACAAAGAGCTTTCTGCCATACTCGTTGGATTCTTTTTTTTAGACATTTTCCTGCACTAAGGAGTTGAAAGTTGGCAAATTCAAGGATCGGTAGGATATACGTTTTGACCAGCCTAGCACATATGTCTGGGGTCATGTATTTCCTTCGTCTCCTGAGGTCAGCAATTTTCCAATTAGCCGAGTTTATTTGGTTTTCTAGGTGGGACTTTGTCGATAAGTCGTCTGTGATAACTGTGCCCAGGTATTTAAAATTCTGCACTCGCACTAGGATTTTACCTAGGCAATTTAGGTCTAGAAAATTCTTTGCCAATCTTTGGTTTCCGAAAATTTGATAGAAGGTTTTATTTGCATTTGCTTGTAATTTGTTTGTTTGGCACCATTCCAGATATTTGTTCCAGATATTGATGACTGAGCGTCCCTATGCAACGATTCAATATTGTCTCCTTGCAACAGAACGACTGCATCATCCGCAAAGAGAAAGATTTTCCCCGGGAAATTCACAGAACCAAGATCGTTAATAAATATATTAAACAATAAAGGGCCCAACAGGGAGCCCTGAGGGACTCCACTGTTGACCCCCATCATGTTTGAGTTCAGGTTACCACTCTTGACAAATTGTTTACGATCGTGTAAGAAATTCTCAATCAAAGCAATCAAAATTGGCCCTAAACCAATAGCTCTCAATTTGTCTAGTAGCAACACGTGGTTCACTGAGTTGAATGCTTTACATATATCAAAATATATGGCCACCACATTTTTCTTTACCTCCAAATTCTCTATGATAGTTTCCTGTACATCAAACAGCGCGTCAGAAGTGGACATGCCTTTACGAAAACCATACTGATTTTGGTAGAAAAAATTGGATTCCTCTAGAAATTCATACACTTTGTCATAGATCAGTTTTTCTAGAACCTTACTTGTCATGGGCACCAGCGTAATAGCTCTCAGATTATTAACATCTTTGGTGTCACCCTTTTTAGGAATCAACACAACCGGAGCGTTTTTCCAGGTAGAAGGATGGATACCCCTTGCTATGATGATATTCAGAAAAGTAGTGAAAAAAGGAACACATACACTAAGAGCAGTCTTCAACAACCTGGAGTCAAGTTCTACAAAACCAGAGCTCTTATTGACATCTAACTTCTTTACCACATTTTCGACCTCACGATCAGTCACATTTGGTTCAATATCGAAAACAACATTATTGTTTGCAACCGCAGGGTTCGGTGCAATGGCAAGATTGTTTAATCCAATTTGCGCAAAAAAACTATTCGCATAGTTTATAGCATCTAGACCTGTTTTCAAACCTTCGGGAGAATTAAAAGTGTCTAAAGAGACATTTGAATCTACACGTTTCGGGTCGTAAATTTCCTTCAGGGCCGACCAGAATTTTTTTTGGGAGTTGCTTAAGGCATTGATTTTATTTGTCAAGAAACATTTTTTCTTTTCAGTAATCAAACGCTTTAGCTCTGCACGTTTTACTTTTGCTGCTATCCAGTCAACTCTCAGATTGGAAGTCTTAGCAAGTATAAATGCATTTTTCTTTTCAACAAGTTTCTCCTGTACCTCATCATCCATATATTCTTGGTGAGAGTGTCTAATTCTGATTCCTTTGTATTTGAAAGTGGAGTTACTACAATCAATCACACCTTGGAAAAATCTTGACCATGTGTGGTCTATGTCACAGTTGTCAATATCTAACTCAACACCTTCCAACTTGTCTACGACTTTCTCTTTGAACGTCTCAATTTTGTGTCTTAAACCTGTTCTAACCCATTTGTATTTTCTGTCAAGAAGACGTGTATGTTTTGACCCAAATTCAGATAACACAGCATAATGGTCCGAGATATTGGTTTCAAGCACACTCCCTGAGACAGTTGGTACATTAGAGAAAACAACATCAATACATGTAGAACTTGTCATGGTAACACGCGTAGGAGAGTCAATTTTACACGCCATGGACAAATTTCTCATCACATTCAATAATCTGGTTCTATTTCTGTTCCTGGTATCGTTCAAAAGATCAATATTCAGATCGCCGCAAACTAGGATTTTCTTCTTATGAGAAGTCAGGGTTCTTAATACATGTTCAAGGTGCTCAAAAAAGATAGTGGGATTATTTGCAGGTGGGCGGTATACGTTCACCAGTACAAACTTCCCGAACATTCCTACTTTGATCTCAGCACATTGACATTCAATAGATTCATTCATTGCATTCAAACCCTCATACCTCAACAAGTCGTACCTCACATCTTTGCGTATATACAGCGCCAGTCCACCACCCCTCTTATTTACACCGCTTTCTCTATCAAGCCTACACAATTTATAGTTGGGGTGAGCAAGATGGACATCATTATCCCATTGGTCTAGCCAAGTTTCATTCATAGCTAACACATGTAGGTTGTTACCTAAGTATTCAGTATGGACCTCCTCTAGTGCCCTGCGAAGACTCCGGCAGTTCTGACTTACCACTGTTGGACCCCTACACTGACTAATGATTTCAGCCATCTCTCTCCATAGTGTAATATCGTGCGTAGACAGAAACACCCATGCCCGTTTGTCCCTGACAACACCTTTACCATATCGATGTTGTACTACTCTGAGCATATTTACAACACAAACCAAACAAAAATACATACATAATTCGCATACAGCACATTCTAGACTAAAAAACAAATAATAAAATCAAGTAACTAACTGAGATAGAAGTCTAGCAGAATTGATAACCACAAGAAATCCCTCAACATAGTTGCGCGACTTCGCCTCCAACCACCATGGTCCACCATTTTGGCGGCCTTGACCTTGCACGAGTCACATCGTTAATTTTCAACCTTTATTAGGAAACATAAACTAGGCGGTCATAATCTTTCCAAAAACATTCAGAGATATTGTAACCAACTACATATGTATCTTTACTAGAACACAGTATATTAGTAAGAACTAGAACCAGAACTAGAAGTAATCACCTTTACAAAAACAGTACCTTTGCTCGGCAGCAACATGGCCGACACGGAGCACGCTCGTGTTAACGACCAAATTGACAAACGCAAAAAGTGATCAAAATAATCCCAGGAGGATTTATAAGCAACTGAAATGACAGTCCTACTGTAATATTGGTATGTCTCTGTTGGAATTATATATTATACTACGCCTCTAGCTCGCTGTCAGTCTTGTCAGAATGATTCTCTTCTTCTGACGCGCTATGACTGTCTATGGGTTTCTCTTGTGTTGTCATTGTAGATGAGAGAAATTCCATATCTTCTTCAAGGATACGACTACGTTCATGGATAGCAGCATAAAGCCTGGACCTCTCCCGTCTGGGTTTACTTTTACCCTGCTTTATTCCACCCTCCAACTGAGCCATTCCTTTACTCAGAAGGATTTCGTCTTGGGTGGGCGTGGCCTGGACAGTTACAACATGTGTTCCAGGATCGTTCTTCTTCTTTTGAGTCAACGTACCAGCTGTGACTTGTGGATTTATACTGCCTGCTGTTGATTTCGATGCCAATGGATCCGTAGACTTATTCACTAGGTGAGTGGCAACAGTATTTTGATTTTGTGGTGCTGACTTATTCTGGGGAGGGGTTTCCTTGACTTGAGCTTGGGAGGCCCGTTTACTCGTAGTGAGGTCACGTCAAACCTACGCCAGGATTTTCCCCAACATGTTTTGACCTTTTATTTGACCCTCGTTTAGTTTCTTGTCTCCTAGGGAGCAGCCTGCCCCCCAGAAGGTGTCTCTAGTCGCTTCTATTAACGTCAGAGAGCCTGTCGAGATAAGTTTACAGCCAAGTTTATGATTTTGGGTGAACTTAGCTGTTACCAATTCGTACATTAGCTTGACATTACGTTTCTACCATGCATCACCAAATTCTATCCGGTCCCCTAGGGCCTTAATTTCGTAAGGGTCCCTGGTTTTGAGAATTTCAGCAGCTGTATCTTCCTGTTTATGGAAGACTGCTTTCTCAAATTGAAAGCATTGTTCCACAGAGTCAAAGTCATTATTATCGTAGTGTATTCTGATCGGAAAGAAGTTGCTTAAGTAGGCAAATTGGCTTTGAAACGCCAGTCCGCCTTTCACTTCCACGATTTTAATGTTCTCTGGACAGTATTGTGGTGGCAAACAGACCAACTGATCCTTTGAGTAGATGGTTCCGTCAATCTGGACTCTATCACCTTTGGCCTTAGTGGTATCTTCATCAGCGCCCTCTGCACGGGCATTTTTGGCCAGGATTCTCATCAAGTTTCAGCGTTGCCGTCCTTCTCTTGTGGTATATTCGTGTACGTTGTATTTAGAACTATTAGGGCAGTATCTCACATCGAAGTTAGGGTTGTCAAAAGGGAATTTAGTATACAGAATCTCGTCACGAACACTTTTCCTTAGGAATTTGACTACCAGAGGTGGAGACCATTTTGATTTCCTGCCTCTAGCTATCTCCCAGTAAGCCTGGTCGATATCATATATGTCAGACTCAGGGGCCAGAATATTGACCAGGTCCCGAGCTACAACCAGGGTTCTTTCATCTGTACGATCAAGGTTTTCAAAGACAAGATGATGCTCCATGCATTGCATTTTAATAGCATCAACTTCCTCTACAACTTTGGCTAATTTTGTGGCGTTATATTGGGATTCTCTTTCATTTACATCAACCCGAGCTTCGAGGGTATTCCACTCGTTTCTTCTTGATTTTTCATTACGATCATAACTTCGAAATTTCTCTTCTAATTTAGAAATTCTTTCTTTTAGTTCATTGTTCAGGACTTTTTCTTGCTCAATCCTTAAATCACAATCCTTTTTTTCTTTAGCTCTCAAGTTTAACAGGGCCTTAAGCATGTCAGTTTTAGTTTCATCTCGAATGTTCAAGTTAGTTACACTGTCATATAGGTCCTCAATGTCTTCCTCAATGTCCATACCTGCTGTGGTCAAATCATCAACCAACGGTTTACATGCACACATATTTCCAACATTTTTCCCTTTTATTGGCGAGACATGTGTACGGTGATCGAGTGCTCTCCTCTTACGATTGCTGACCGAAGCGGTTGGCGTTCCGACTCTCCTCCCTTCACTGTCTATTTCAGCGTCCGCCATTGTTGACATTCGCAACGTACTCCAATATCGCTCAGAGGAGTTTTTCTCTCGGTAATCGTCTCTTTGGTGGTAGATTACGACCAAATATACTTGTAATCCTTATCACCAAGGTTAGTTTCAATTGTAACCAGCAGTGGAAAGTTCAAATTCTTTTGTAGTCTCCAGTAATTGTAAGGACTCACGGGCACGGTGTGTTTACGTGGCGTTCGAGCTTGGCGCCATTTTCATATTTATTTATTTATAAATTGGTTTCAAACAAATGCAATGAAGGTAGGGTTTAAAGGCAAATTATCCTACCACAAGTCAGTATTCAGCAATAAGGACGGTGATCAATCGTCCAGAGTCAGTCAGAAGTGGCCACAGCTGTTGCTATGTATATAACACTGTCAGTAGGCATATGACAGCAAGCACTTACTATGGTAGCTAAGTTTGAATAAAACAGACGAGAGTATATAAACTAACATATGTATTTGTTATTCACTTTTATATAAGGCGCTGAAGGTGGACGTGCTACTTCCTCGATCTACGAAAACTATAGAGCGATTCACATTCTTATATTCATATCACTAAGATGTCTAATAAGGGACATAAGAAACGTTCAAATAGGCTGTTTACTTCAGATCATGCTACAAATGTCCCCTTTGGTATGAAGGTAGCCAAGGGTCATAGAAACAATTTTATCCAAAGACACAAGTGAGATAGCCCTTTGAATCGAAAATATATGGGTTTCCATAGCAACAGTCACTATTTTGTTTGTTCTTACAAAAAAAACGGTTTTCAGTTTCCAATTTCTACACTTTTGTTGGGAATGTCACCAAACTTAGGGATAATATTAGTATCCATGAGGGCTATATCCAACCACCTGGTGAATGACCTTGATAAAGGTCAAGGTCACTATTTTCAAGGTCAAATAGGAAGTTTTGCTCTAGCTTTTGTATGTGAGTTTGTTTTAGTTGTTATAGTGACCCCCTGTTGAAATAAAATAGCAAATTATCTACTATATATTGTTCCCTAAATCAACAGCTCCGTATTGATACTCTATTTGTCTATATATACCTATTTTAACTACATTTACTGTGCCATAACAAAAATAGTCAGTTCCCTTTTTCTATGCATTTCTATGGAAAAAAGCCCCAAATAGCCCCAATATCGAAAATATTGCAAAGTGAGCTCTGTTCTACATTCACATATAGGTTTAGCAACCATACATTTAATGTTGCTCTCATGATATTCCATGTATCCCAACTAGAGCTTAACCATATCTAGTTTATGATGACCTTGAACCAAGGTCAAGGTCGTATTCTCAAGGTCAAATCTAGGAAATTGCTATATTCTGCTCTATACAGCTGAAATTGCCAATTTCCATTAGTTTAGTATCTGTGTATGGAAAATTTCAAAGATGCAGTACAATTTCTAAACATTTCAACATTCAGTTGACCTTCATACAAGGTCAAGGTCATTATTACCAAAACAATGATTCAAATATTTTGATAAAAAGAGGACCATAGTAATATCAGTCCGTTGTAAAATATTAACAAAATGATGAATTCTGAATATTTTATTTGTTCAGACTTGTCACATTCTGGCTGGTCACATGTGAGGACTGGGATCTGGCCAGGGTTCAGGACATCACCTGCCATCTTCATGATGTCCACCTGCCTCTGGTGCTCCGGCCAGCTGTAAAGCAGAAAATAACATAATTATTTAAACATATAAATGTGTATATATGTGGTAACTTGTGCTTGATTTGTAGATTAAGTGAGATAATCTTCAGTGAATAATATGAAACATACCAATATTCCTTCTGCAAGCCTTGAGTTATGAGCTGACAGTCTGCTTAGTTTGGACCTTCTTCCTTTGGCACCGATGGGTCTTGCCTTGGAATAGCAACAGGTGGTACATTGGTGTAGGTCTCAGAGAGAGATGCTGAAATCTTCTTGGCACCAGCAGCATCATGATTACTGTAGGCAACAGCCAGGAAGCTCAATTGAAGTCATTGTATGAGTGTTGGAACAGTGATATTCCAGTTCCATGGAATGAGTCATGTGCACTGGTAGAGTTTGGGTTGTGGTCTATGTTATCAACTGCAGCAGTCGTGAAGAGACAAACTGCTTTCTCCATCTTGTATTAATGCAGATCTTGTCACCCAGCTCAGTTGAAATAGCCAGCTCTAGGTCATAGGAAATACTCAGTCCCAGATCATACAAACAGTCCACCAGTTCATGCTTGCAAGTCTTTGTGTGGACCATTCCACCCTAGTAGATCGGCAGAGGTGTTTCCCTTACTTGATTGTGCCTTGTACATGGGGTCTGCTGATTCTCCTAACATTGTACCATGCTGCTGGTCTTCACTATTATGCACTTGTCAATTGCAACCCCCCCCCCCATATATACATTTAAAGTGTCACCCTTGAAGATGACAGGGTTTTTGATGTCCATAGCTGTGTGTCAGACCATCACCCCTGAACTATACTGGATATATAGAATGTAGACAAAAGTTGAATATCTGAACTAAGCAGTCTAAGCTGCCCAGTGGTGTAGGAAGCTATAGCCATTAGGGGGGGGGCAAGCAAGCATGCATGCATATGGAGGTAGGGAGGGGAGAAGGGGGCAGGTAAAATGCTCAATATGACAATAGTTCTCAATGGCCAACAAAACAATTGGTGAATACACAACCCAGAGGTTAGAGCAGCAAGTTGGTGATAGGCTCCCTCAATATATGTGTGAAGAGTGTCACCCTTGAACATGACAAGGTTTTTGATGTCCACAGCTGTGTGTCAGAATATCACCCCTGAACTATACTGGTTATATGCAATGTAGACAATAGCTGAATGTCTGAACTAAGCAATGCCTAAGCTGCCTGGTAACTTTGACACATTAGAACTATACAGGAAAAGTCCAATGCTATACCTACACCCTGTCTTCTCCCCCACTCTTTATCTCACCCTCTCTCTCTAACCCCCTCCCCCCAACATCTGCCCCCAATGCCTCCACCTCACCTCCTCCCATCTAGCCCCCACCTCCATGCAATTCATACTGCTGTAAACTGAAGAAAATCCCCGTCTGGGTGGGGGCATATTTTCTCAGACATTCCCCTACCATTCCCCCACTTCCCCAGGGGATGGGGTGGGGGGTGGTGGGGTTGGGGGGTTTCAATTGACAAGTGCATTACTGCTACACTGAAAAATTCCATTTCTTTTCTGGTTTCACCTCACAATGATTTAGTACAAGTTAGATATTGAGATTTCAGATATATATACACGTTGTCACTATTACTGCTACACTGAAGGTTTCTAGGGAAAAATGCACAATGAATGTATGTTGCTAGGCAACATTTGGTGACATATTATAGCATTATCAACCCAAAACATCCTAACAGAGCTCAAAGAGAGATAAGACCTAAACCCCTTAGAGTTATCTGTACTATTGCTTGTTTTTGGTACTGTTGCTATGCAAAAATAACGAAATAAGCCTGTTGCTAGGCAACCATCAAACATAGAGAAAAGCCAATGATACCAGTGGATTCCCCATAGTTCCATTAGTGGGGGTAGGTGTCTTTAGAATTTTAATATCTCAAATATCTGCGAAGCTAGAGCCTGTTCCAAACATACTAGTCTGTTGCTAGGCAACACTTCCATTTTGGGGTCTGTAAAAAGTTTTATGGAATGGCCCTATAGCCAAAAATCTTCCCAAGGACCTTTTTTAACTTTCTGTCAAGTTTCATGCTTGTTTCATCAAACCCACAATTCTTTCACCTATCTGCAGTACTATTAGAACAATCTAGGCCAAAGTATTATAGTAGAGTCAGCCGCCCTCTTTGGCAATGGAAAAGGCCTTGTCCTGTTGTAAACATGAACACTCATAGAATATGCCACCATGTTGGTGTACCTGGGTATTATTGTTTTTATGCTACATAAGGTCTTAAATGGGGTAATTTTGCAATTTTTCTTGGACCTGATTAATGAATAAATAACAGTGATAAATCAAATCCCTGTTGCAGCATCCCGCTACATAACATGTCCTATTTGCCCGTTGCTATTTTGACATTCGGAGAAAAGGCTCAAAGTTGTTGATAACAAACAAGAACAAGACAAAATATTGTTTTCCAGAGGAATTGCATAGAATGGATGGGTGGCAGGGAAAGTCAGGGACGAATTCATACACTGTCATTAGATATATTTGCGCATTCAATAACCAGGAGTTGCATATCAGTAAACTGATGTAGAACTAGTGCTTTATTGACGGGACCTGTGTTATGACGTCACATCTAAAGGAAGAAGAGGGCACATATACTAATAAACTTATGGTACTCGTTCTATGCGTGCAAGGGAAATGTAGAAGTCGTTTTCCGGCAGAGTGACACAATACTCAACCTTTGGCTTTGTGTTGTATCACGCTGCCTCCAAACTCTTTCTACATAATTGGTTATTAATGTTTAATTTACTGAGTCATTAATATTTTAAAATTATAGGTTTACTACAGTAATTGGATGATACTTAGATTAAATTGGTATGCGTACGATAGCACTTTTTTTTGTAAAGTATGAATGTTTAACAATTAACCTTGTGTTTTTCACTGTCTTTACTGTTTTTCTGTTGTTCTTTTGGTAGCCATTGTATTTCGGTCTCAATACCTATTTGGGCTTTTCTAGAGTACTTTCTGATTTTTCCCCATTTCTCAATATGTATTCTGAACCTGACAAACCTTTCTTTCTTGTATTATTATGTCCTTATTTATCTAAGGAGAATTAATGTAATACTGTAAGGCTGAGAATAGCGTCCGCTAGGACGCAATTGTATTGCAGAATAAATACTTTAAACAAGCGGAGAAACTACTCTGCTAGTTGCAAACTATTTTCCCAGTTGCCAATAACTTCATTATTTTCATTATTACCTATATATATATACTTGACTAATTGTATAGTGTCATAATAATGCATACCTTCAACAGTGACAATTATAGGTGATGACTTCTGTGTTCTACATATTATATTCTGTAAAGCACATGTGAACTGACCACCATCAAATATACTTGGTACGGCATGGAAGTAGACATTTGTTGTTGTGTTGCATATGCCAGTTCCATCCTTCTCCCATATATATTCATAGACATCCGGCCTTCCTGGCTCAATATTGCTTTCATTGCATGTGAAATTAAGTCCAGTTTCGACTGCAATACTTTCATTGGCCACATATATAATTGGTAGATAATTCGGACCATCTATAGAGCAGAATATTGGTATATATTATGGATGTGTTGTTGCATTTAATACAGATTGTGGCTAATAGACAAAATATTGGACCATGTGTTTTCATTAATGGATCATCCTGAGGTGGTTTAAGATACAAATCTATACATAATATTCAAATACAAATATTTGGCATTCAAAGATTCTTACATTATTCTCAATACATGCCACATATCATAGGTCACACTAAATGGCAATGACAGTAATAAATACTTACAGAGCACTTCTATTATATAGCCATCAGAATGACTCATTCCAGCCTGATTGAGTATCCTACACTCATACTCTCCATCATCTCCCACCTCCAAGGCTGTAATCTGGAGTACATCAGTCTTGGTACCACTAATCCTGCCTCCATCAGTGAGAGGTTTACCATAATCTCTGTCCTTATACCAGTAGTAGTCAGTACTGGATGGCCAGCCTTGTGATGTGGATGAACACCTCAGACAGAATTCTTGGTCTCTCACAGGGTAATCCAGAATCTTAGGCACTACCTTGGTTTGATAAATACCTGGTGGGAGACAAATGTATTAACAATTATGGTCAATGGTAAAATCAACTGGACACATATAGATAATTGTATACGATCTTGTTCTTTGAGTACACCATCCAACCTACATGTTTCTGCTCACCGACATATGGACAGACTCAAGGGAATTCTTTAGTATGAGTGTCTGAAGACCAATTATGTATACTTACTAGCAATTTGAATGTATTTGGTATCATTATAAGACTTGCTGGGATCCATGTCATGTCTTATCCCACATGAGACTAGAGAACCATTGTAGCAATCATCAAATGTAAAGCTCCTCTCATTCACCGCTCTCCATGTAACATTATCAGGGTTCTGTATATACATAACTTCTCCTTCCTCATCACAAGTTTCTTGTACACACCAGGAGAAACTTACATTCTGCGGCTTTACTTCAGATGTAGTGCAGGTTATGATAGTCTCAGTAGCATTGATAGGTAGATCAAGTCCAATAATATGTACATCTTCCGGGGGAACTGTTAAATGGTAAAGACAATATATAAAAAAACTTGTAACACACTAAAGAGAATCCAACAATCGTATATGCCCATAGGGTGGAAGTCTAGTGTGACAACCCTTTATTAAATAGTCTGAAAAGAGACAACAATTGTCTGTTTTGTGGTTCACTGTCAAGTGTCTGGTAATAGGCCTTGAGTTGAAAGCATTTTGATGAAGGAGGTACCATCAACACCTCAAGTCTACTGCACTTGATTTATATTTATTTATAGCATGCAGTATCAGGTATACAATCATTGATCATAACATGTACCTAAGCTATCCAAGATATCCATTTTGTGATTGATGATTTACAAATATTATGTTCATGTTTTTGTTAATTCATTAAATTAATCCAGCTTTAAACCCTTTCACCTGCCATTTGACCCAGGAGTCTCTTAGCTGAGTAAAAGATTCGATAAACTCTGGGTTTGTTAGGGTGAATAATTCTTCAAAGTTTTTTGAGTAGTTAATTGTTACAATAAATAAGTACATTTTCTCTATTTTATTGCTATCATGAAATCATTAAACTGATTAACTTATTTGTTTTCTTTGTTAAGTTTTGCTTAGTTTCGACAGTGACAATGGTTATAATTCCCTTTTTGGAGCTTCTTAAAAGAACTCTTTGGAAGACTTCAACATATTTGGCACAAAAATGGTGATGAGAGTAAGTTTTGATTAAAGAGGATGAGGAATTTGTCATACCATAATTATTAACCATCAAACTCTGTGTTTGATTATGATGTTATATTTGGGAGATAAACCAGTATTGACTCACCTAAAACATTCATGTTATACCTAGTCGAGCTCCTCATTCCAGCTTCATTGAGTATCTTACACTCATACGCTCCATCATCTCCCACCTCCAGGGCTGTAATCTGGAGTACATCAGTCTTGGTACCACTAATCCTGCCTCCATCAGTGAGAGGTTTACCATAATCTCTGTCCTTATACCAGTAGTAGTCAGTACTGGATGGCCAGCCTTGTGATGTGGATGAACACCTCAGACAGAATTCTTGGTCTCTCACAGGGTAATCCAGAATCTTAGGCACTACCTTGGTTTGATAAATACCTGGTGGGAGACAAATGTATTAACAATTATGGTCAATGGTAAAATCAACTGGACACATATAGATAATTGTATACGATCTTGTTCTTTGAGTACACCATCCAACCTACATGTTTCTGCTCACCGACATATGGACAGACTCAAGGGAATTCTTTAGTATGAGTGTCTGAAGACCAATTATGTATACTTACTAGCAATTTGAATGTATTTGGTATCATTATAAGACTTGCTGGGATCCATGTCATGTCTTATCCCACATGAGACTAGAGAACCATTGTAGCAATCATCAAATGTAAAGCTCCTCTCATTCACCGCTCTCCATGTAACATTATCAGGGTTCTGTATATACATAACTTCTCCTTCCTCATCACAAGTTTCTTGTACACACCAGGAGAAACTTACATTCTGCGGCTTTACTTCAGATGTAGTGCAGGTTATGATAGTCTCAGTAGCATTGATAGGTAGATCAAGTCCAATAATATGTACATCTTCCGGGGGAACTGTTAAATGGTAAAGACAATATATAAAAAAACTTGTAACACACTAAAGAGAATCCAACAATCGTATATGCCCATAGGGTGGAAGTCTAGTGTGACAACCCTTTATTAAATAGTCTGAAAAGAGACAACAATTGTCTGTTTTGTGGTTCACTGTCAAGTGTCTGGTAATAGGCCTTGAGTTGAAAGCATTTTGATGAAGGAGGTACCATCAACACCTCAAGTCTACTGCACTTGATTTATATTTATTTATAGCATGCAGTATCAGGTATACAATCATTGATCATAACATGTACCTAAGCTATCCAAGATATCCATTTTGTGATTGATGATTTACAAATATTATGTTCATGTTTTTGTTAATTCATTAAATTAATCCAGCTTTAAACCCTTTCACCTGCCATTTGACCCAGGAGTCTCTTAGCTGAGTAAAAGATTCGATAAACTCTGGGTTTGTTAGGGTGAATAATTCTTCAAAGTTTTTTGAGTAGTTAATTGTTACAATAAATAAGTACATTTTCTCTATTTTATTGCTATCATGAAATCATTAAACTGATTAACTTATTTGTTTTCTTTGTTAAGTTTTGCTTAGTTTCGACAGTGACAATGGTTATAATTCCCTTTTTGGAGCTTCTTAAAAGAACTCTTTGGAAGACTTCAACATATTTGGCACAAAAATGGTGATGAGAGTAAGTTTTGATTAAAGAGGATGAGGAATTTGTCATACCATAATTATTAACCATCAAACTCTGTGTTTGATTATGATGTTATATTTGGGAGATAAACCAGTATTGACTCACCTAAAACATTCATGTTATACCTAGTCGAGCTCCTCATTCCAGCTTCATTGAGTATCTTACACTCATACGCTCCATCATCTCCCACCTCCAGGGCTGTAATCTGGAGTACATCAGTCTTGGTACCACTAATCCTGCCTCCATCAGTGAGAGGTTTACCATAATCTCTGTCCTTATACCAGTAGTAGTCAGTACTGGATGGCCAGCCTTGTGATGTGGATGAACACCTCAGACAGAATTCTTGGTCTCTCACAGGGTAATCCAGAATCTTAGGCACTACCTTGGTTTGATAAATACCTGGTGGGAGACAAATGTATTAACAATTATGGTCAATGGTAAAATCAACTGGACACATATAGATAATTGTATACGATCTTGTTCTTTGAGTACACCATCCAACCTACATGTTTCTGCTCACCGACATATGGACAGACTCAAGGGAATTCTTTAGTATGAGTGTCTGAAGACCAATTATGTATACTTACTAGCAATTTGAATGTATTTGGTATCATTATAAGACTTGCTGGGATCCATGTCATGTCTTATCCCACATGAGACTAGAGAACCATTGTAGCAATCATCAAATGTAAAGCTCCTCTCATTCACCGCTCTCCATGTAACATTATCAGGGTTCTGTATATACATAACTTCTCCTTCCTCATCACAAGTTTCTTGTACACACCAGGAGAAACTTACATTCTGCGGCTTTACTTCAGATGTAGTGCAGGTTATGATAGTCTCAGTAGCATTGATAGGTAGATCAAGTCCAATAATATGTACATCTTCCGGGGGAACTGTTAAATGGTAAAGACAATATATAAAAAACTTGTAACACACTAAAGAGAAACCAACAATCATATATGTCCATAGGGTGGCAGTCTAGTGTGACAACCCTTTATTAAATAGTCTGAAAAGAGACAACAATTGTCTGTTTTGTGGTTCACTGTCAAGTGTCTGGTAATAGGCCTTGAGTTGAAAGCATTTTGATGAAGGAGGTACCATCAACACCTCAAGTCTACTGCACTTGATTTATATTTATTTATAGCATGCAGTATCAGGTATACAATCATTGATCATAACATGTACCTAAGCTATCCATTTTGTGATTGATGATTTACAAATATTATGTTCATGTTTTTGTTAATTCATTAAATTAATCCAGCTTTAAACCCTTTCACCTGCCATTTGACCCAGGAGTCTCTTAGCTGAGTAAAAGATTCGATAAACTCTGGGTTTGTTAGGGTGAATAATTCTTCAAAGTTTTTTGAGTAGTTAATTGTTACAATAAATAAGTACATTTTCTCTATTTTATTGCTATCATGAAATCATTAAACTGATTAACTTATTTGTTTTCTTTGTTAAGTTTTGCTTAGTTTCGACAGTGACAATGGTTATAATTCCCTTTTTGGAGCTTCTTAAAAGAACTCTTTGGAAGACTTCAACATATTTGGCACAAAAATGGTGATGAGAGTAAGTTTTGATTAAAGAGGATGAGGAATTTGTCATACCATAATTATTAACCATCAAACTCTGTGTTTGATTATGATGTTATATTTGGGAGATAAACCAGTATTGACTCACCTAAAACATTCATGTTATACCTAGTCGAGCTCCTCATTCCAGCTTCATTGAGTATCTTACACTCATACGCTCCATCATCTCCCACCTCCAGGGCTGTAATCTGGAGTACATCAGTCTTGGTACCACTAATCCTGCCTCCATCAGTGAGAGGTTTACCATAATCTCTGTTCTTATACCAGTAGTAGTCAGTACTGGATGGCCAGCCTTGTGATGTGGATGAACACCTCAGACAGAATTCTTGGTCTCTCACAGGGTAATCCAGAATCTTAGGCACTACCTTGGTTTGATAAATACCTGGTGGGAGACAAATGTATTAACAATTATGGTCAATGGTAAAATCAACTGGACACATATAGATAATTGTATACGATCTTGCTCTTTGAGTACACCATCCAACCTACATGTTTCTGCTCACAGACATATGGACAGACTCAAGGGAATTCTTAAGTATGAGTGTCTGAAGACCAATTATGTATACTTACTAGCAATTTGAATGTATTTGGTATCATTATAAGACTTGCTGGGATCCATGTCATGTCTTATCCCACATGAGACTAGAGAACCATTGTAGCAATCATCAAATGTAAAGCTCCTCTCATTCACCGCTCTCCATGTAACATTATCAGGGTTCTGTATATACATAACTTCTCCTTCCTCATCACAAGTTTCTTGTACACACCAGGAGAAACTTACATTCTGCGGCTTTACTTCAGATGTAGTGCAGGTTATGATAGTCTCAGTAGCATTGATAGGTAGATCAAGTCCAATAATATGTACATCTTCCGGGGGAACTGTTAAATGGTAAAGACAATATATAAAAAACTTGTAACACACTAAAGAGAAACTAACAATCATATATGTCCATAGGGTGGCAGTCTAGTGTGACAACCCTTTATTAAATAGTCTGAAAAGAGACAACAATTGTCTGTTTTGTGGTTCACTGTCAAGTGTCTGGTAATAGGCCTTGAGTTGAAAGCATTTTGATGAAGGAGGTACCATCAACACCTCAAGTCTAGTGCACTTGATTTATATTTATTTATAGCATGCAGTATCAGGTATACAATCATTGATCATAACATGTACCTAAGCTATCCAAGATATCCATTTTGTGATTGATGATTTACAAATATTATGTTCATGTTTTTGTTAATTCATTAAATTAATCCAGCTTTAAACCCTTTCACCTGCCATTTGACCCAGGAGTCTCTTAGCTGAGTAAAAGATTCGATAAACTCTGGGTTTGTTGGGTTGTATAATTCTTTAAAGTTTTTGGAGTATTTAGTTGTTACAATAAATAAGTACATTTTTTCTATTTTATTGCTATCATGAAATCATTGACCTGATTAACTTATTTGTTTTCCTTGTTAAATTTTGCTTAGTTTCTACAGTGACAATGGTTATAATTCTCTTTTTGGAGATTCTTAAAAGAACTCTTTGGAAGACTTCAACATATTTGGCACAAAAATGGTGATGAAAGTAAGTTTTGAATAAAGAGGATGAGGAATTTGTCATACCATAATTATTAACCATGGGAGGCCATCTCTGTGTTTGATTATGATGTTATATTTGGGAGATAAACCAGCATTGACTCACCTAAAACATTCAAGTTATATCCAGTAGAGCTGCTCATTCCAGCCTGATTAAGTATCTTACACTCATACGCTCCATCATCCCCCACCTCCAGGCCTGTAATCTGGAGTACAGCAGTCTTGGTACCACTAATCCTGCCTCCATCAGTGAGAGGATAACCATAATCTCTGTCCTTATACCAGTAGTAGTCTGTACTGGATGGCCAGCCTTCACTAACAGTTGTGCATGCAAGATTGAGTTGTTCACTTACCTTTGGCTGATTTGCATCACCTGTAGGTTCTATTTGTATTACGTATTGACCTAGGCAGTGAATGAAAAAGAAATATTATATGTCTCAGGAAATGTTCAGGTCACTATATTTTCTATTCTAACATAGAACAATAATTATGTACAAGTATTCATCTTTCTCTCGGCATGAGAGAGCCACATGAATGTATAAGCAACTCATGGATACATACTTGCTATTTTGATAACTTTGGTCTCATTCCACACTCGTGACAAGGGCCAGAGCTTGGCATGACATGTCAGGAATTTATGATGGTCTTCCTTTGTGAATTTGTGTTTTACTTTACTGACAAGCTGACAGGTATCATCAGAGGTGTTATCCACATCTCCAGTGCCAATAACCGTTCCACCCAGAGTCCATGTGAAAGTCATGTTACAAGGCCTTGCGCCATTCACAGTGCAGGAGAAATCATAACTTGTAGTGTTTAGGATATCGTCTAGCCCATCTATTTTCATAGTTGCTGGTGGTACTGAAAAATATATAATGACACTTGTCTAATTTCAAAAACATGTTAAATGATCAAGATTGATCAAGTTATATATCCTACACTGCAAAGGCACCGTTTACCACATCGTATTCAATCTAAACGTTGCTGAACATGGTTGCATGTTCAACCCCGTTTACAACACATTGTTGTAGATGCTTATTGCTCTGATTACGATTTTACAATCAAGCCCCGCGCTCCCGTCCACTGCGCTAAACGTTCTGCTACATGCTTTTAACTGTTGAAGACGTTCTTCAATACGTAGCATCTTCACTACTATTTAGCCAATGGTATGGTTGTTCAATGAACATGTCTTTTTATATCAAAACTATACCATCGAAATGATCAAGAGAAATTATCTGATATATTTATATTTAGAAGTCCAAAGCTTGTATAAGTGGGGAACCGAAATGAAGGGTATTTTTATGGAAGGTATACCTTCCCTAACATTACCCTTCATTTCTCCCTAACCATTCTTATCTTATTATTGCTTATTAACAATTTTCCACCTTGGAACAATCACGGCGATTTATGGCCATGGTGTGACCTCGTTTAAGAATTCACCTTAGCTTTCAAACATGTGAAAATGATACCCCTCTCCCCTATGAATATGGGTGAGCAAACACGAGCATTGGCAGGTGTTAAAACTTAAATTTGCTGCTACACTAGGACAGTGTATTCGCAGTTCTAAGTGATTTTCGCACACAGAAATAGTATAACTATGTCCCTCAACTTGTTTCAGAATGAGCCAGATATTCAAGATTGTGAGATATTGATATATCAATGATTAATGTAAAAATTGATGAGAGTCGGAGATCCTGTACGTTGGCCTATATGTGACATGCCATTCTATATTTTGTCCTAGGCTATTGTACAGAATTTTGATTTATTACTTTATGGATATTTCTGGTCATATTTCCACATGGTATTATATTAGCCAAATATTGATCTCCAGATTCTAACAAACTCTCCACGAATATCCTTGTAATATTACTGGATATAGGCCTATCAATATGGAATATTACCTTAAAACTGGAAATCCGGTTAATGTAGAGGGATTTATTTCCGACCAAAAGAGTGACTAAATTGGCCAACAAAGGGCTATTTTTCTTCCTGGTACTGAGATAAATTAGAAGGCTAATGTTAATATTGGTAACATTTAAGATGACACAATGCAACGATTATATTAATGATAATGTAAATGAAAAATTCCGCGCTATATTAACGCAACGATTTCTGCATTGCATTGATTGTCATTGATTGTCAGATTGTAGAATATCATTTGAGATTCCCCTACGTTTTTTTTAGCTGCCTATTCATGTTTTAAATTGGGATATAGCGGTATGGAAACCAATTACACAATGAAATGAACATATGATTTAAAGAGAGTGAAATACCTATTGAAATACCTATTGAGATTGACCCTAGCATTGATTGTGTTATGAACTACCTGTTGTAAACACCATTGTATTGTAGTGTAGAATGTAGTATAATTGACTGCTGTTAAACACCCCCTTCATTAATAATCAGGTTGTAGAAAGTGTTTGTTTGTTTGTTTAGTAAAAAGTTTTTGCGTAGGCCTATGGTAGTAAAGGTGAGATACATGTTACTTAATTACATTTGGCAATTTGGCAACGCATGAAAGAAATATCACATAAGTGCTTATGCGTATTTTTTGTGAATATATCAAATGATGTGGCCAATAAAAACATTTAAAAAACAACAAAAAACGCCTGTCTGATGCGCCACCTAGCGTATAGGCCTGTAAGTGTAGGTGTGACGGCTATTTTTGTAACAATGCTGACGGCACATTTTACTTCACCTTCATGCTGGATATCTCACAAAGGTAAGAAGCATTTATTGTATTGATCATTTATAATATCAGTAGCGGCTATTAGAGGGATTGCAAGGCCCGTTTGTAAAACACACTTGTTTGTATTAAATCTATAGGCCTATAGTATCTTGTTTTGAATCTTGTTTACGCAACGTTACACAATCCAAAATGGCGGCAGGTCTGTTTTAGTAAACACCGGGAGTAAACAGTATTAAAGCTAGCCTACCAAGCAGTAACATAGGGAATGTTGTGGGCCTCAATAATATTAATGCATGGGGTACATAATCCGCTTCCTTTTTATAGCATTCATAGCATTTATCAACATATTATAACGGGAGGTGTAACCTTGGTTGGGGTTGTTCTTTGGAAGGTCTGCAGGCCACTGAGGAGGCCGCCGTAGCTGTAGTAAGGGGTGGGTGACAATCTACGGAACTCACGCGACCACTACGGTCCCAAAAGCCCTGTTACAGGTACCCACTGGTATGGCAGGCATCGAAAAGTGACCCCGTCGAAAAGTGACCCACTCCATCGAAAAACGACCCACTCATTTATGCAGAAACATAAAGACATAATTTTTATACCATATTGAGCGTTCATTTGTCACCAATTATGGAGCTACACCTGCTAATATAACAACATGGAATGTGCAATCCGGCCGTGCAATAGTTCCCAAATATTGTCACGCTAAATGTTACACCTTTTCACCTGGTACATTTTGCGCATGGATGGTCCTATAAATACTGTGGCTGGTTTTTGAGGAAATGGAGTCTAATTATCCAATTATTTGAAGCCAACGTCCGTCCGACCTGCATTAATTATTCTGGTTAATAATGCATTAAAACTGGTTTTATTGTAAGAAAAATTCCCATAGCTATATAATTATAACATTTAACGATTTAACATTTCCTCAAACCCCCCTTCTCCACTCATCTCTAAATTCACATATCATTACATCTTAGACATCTACAATAAGAATTTTAAGAATTAAAATAAACCTAATAATGATAGGGCGTTAACAAACTGATTATCTTTGAATTATGTGTACATATCATGTAAAAGAATATAATATGATAAAGTTCATGCTCTTATCATTTCAGGAACTTTGGCGCTAAACAACAATATAATTCATGATGTCAGAGGATGGTGTCATGATATAGGAAATCTCCAACTCAACAACCACAACAGACTTGTATATGGCCATTCATCTCAATCTACACTGAAAATCGTTCTGAGTCCAGTGAAGGAGAATGACACTAGCAACTAGATGGTACATCATATCAAATGAAGTGGATCTGATCTCTACCTCATTTATATGTACATGTGTATTGCGAACACAGGTGATTAGCTTCTAGAGTGGAATATCTCACCCCTCCGCTCATCCCCTCTCATCCCCTAAACCCATCTCGCCACACCCCTCCTCCCCTCTCATACCATCCTCACCCTATCTCACCCCTTCCGTCCTACCCCCTCACTCTATCTCACCCCTCCCGTCCTACCCCCTCACCCTATCTCACCCCTTCCGTTCTACCCCCTCACTCTATCTCACCCCTCCCGTCCTACCCCCTCACCCTATCTCACCCCTTCCGTCCTACCCCCTCACTCTATCTCACCCCTCCCGTCCTACCCCCTCACCCTATCTCACACCGTCCCTCCTGCCCCCTTACCCTATCTCACCCCTCACGTCCTACCCCCTCACCCTATCTCACCCCTTCCGTCCTACCCCCTCACCCTATCTCACCCCTCCCGTCCTACCCCCTCACCCTATCTCACCCCTTCCGTCCTACCCCCTCACTCTATCTCACCCCTCCCGTCCTACCCCCTCACCCTATCTCACCCCTTCCGTCCTACCCCCTCACCCTATCTCACCCCTCCCGACCTACCCCCTCACCCTATCTCACACCGTCCCTCCTACCCCCTTACCCTATCTCACCCCTCCCGTCCTACCCCCTCACCCTATCTCACCCCTTCCGTCCTAGCCCCTCACCCTATCTCACCCCTCCCGTCCTACCCCCTCACCCTATCTCACACCGTCCCTCCTACCCCCTTACCCCCACCTTGACCCTCCCCTCCACTCATAACCTCACCCCACCTTGCCCCTCCCCTCCACTCATAACCTCACCCCACCTTGACCCTCCCCTCCACTCATAACCTCACCCCACCTTGACCCTCCCCTCCACTCATAACCTCACCCCACCTTGACCCTCCCCCCCACTCATAACCTCACCCCACCTTGACCCTCCCCTCCACTCATAACCTCACCCCACCTTGACCCTCCCCTCCACTCATAACCTCACCCCACCTTGACCCTCCCCTCCCCTCATAACCTCACCCCACCTTGCCCCTCCCCTCCACTCATAACCTCACCCCACCTTGACCCTCCCCTCCACTCATAACCTCACCCCACCTTGCCCCTCCCCTCCACTCATAACCTCACCCCACCTTGACCCTCCCCTCCACTCATAACCTCACCCCACCTTGCCCCTCCCCTCCACTCATAACCTCACCCCATCTCACCCCACCCCTCCTCTCATAACCTCACCCCACCTTGACCCTCCCCTCCACTCATAACCTCACCCCACCTTGTCCCTCCCCTCCTCTCATAACCTCACCCCACCTTGTCCCTCCACTCCTCTCATAACCTCACCCCATTTCATGCCTCCCCCTCCTCCACTCACCCCCTTTTATACCCTCACGCCTTCTCGCCCCTTCCCTTAGTTACTGTTCTGCAATGGCATTCATAAAATGATTTGTTTTCAAATTCATTGTATATGGGTCAGGTTTTTAAAAAATGTATAATCGGCAGCTCTACAAATTTGGTAACTTCTGTTAAATATGATAAATGATAAAAAAAAAAGATAAATATAATGGGTATATCAGAGTATCTTTGGCATTATATTGATTAGTAATATATCTCTTTCATTGTGTTAAACTGCATTTGAATTGTCTGTTTTTACTTAAATTTGGACTACTTGAAAGAATTGGTGAAGGTTAATTGCACATTTTCTGAAAATCTGACCCATATGGTGTCAGTATTTAACTTTCAGGGTATATAATCTAGAGATCAATATGTTATTGTTTGTATTCTTATCTCTGGGATAAAGCATAGTGAGATTGGTGAGTGTGTACTTCAACTCTAAATATTTGAAAGAGCCTTTCAATAATGGTGTCATTTCTTTTTTTTTGTTTTTAAAAGGTTTTATTCAGTTACCTGCCATCGAGGCTCATACACTTCTAATTGCAGAATCACTGTGTCCCTTATATATATTTTTATTTTTTTTTTGATTTTCGTATTTTCTACCTTTCTCTTACCGACAATTGCCAATACTGGAATATTCACACATCAGGACAGTATAGTGTTAGAGGAAATCGTTCTTTAATTCTCCACACCCTCCATTTCTCTAATGAGTCTATTCCATACATTGTTTTTGTCATTTTTCCTTCCATAAACGACCTCATTGTATTCGTTTATTCTGACATTAGCTTTTAACTCATTGACAAAGGCTCGGAAAACAATTTTGTTATTATGAAATATCCTTTGTCTGTAAATATAGGCTTTAGCAGCTCATTTCCTAATGGTATTGAGAGGGTAGAAATCTCTGTGAAATGTGTTGATGCCTGTTCTTAAGGTAGTGAAATCTCCCAATAAGGAGTTGGTTTCTATCTGTCTACGTTTCTTGGTTTATGTAACAGCCTTATGTAATAAAGAACTAGTTAAGAAATACTTAATTTGCATTTCTCTTCATTTGTTTGTGAATAAAGTGGCTCCACCGACCACATGTATTTAGTAGTGAAATATATGTGACTGTTCAATATCAATTTCTCTCTCCCCTATATATGCCTTAAATAATCCTATAAATGGTCTTGTAAATTGAATCTTACATATATATCTTCAATTTCAAGTAATTTGTATTCTCCCTTATTTGATTTTGTGAACGATTATCTAAACGTTTTCTGATACGCTATTGAAGACGGTTTTTAATGCCTAGACGGTAATATAGTATCTAAACGTTTTTGAACATGGTAACGGAAAAAAACCGTCTTCTAAAAGGGGACAAAAAAACCGTCTTCAAAAACGTTTAGTACGAAGACGGTTTCACTTGCAGTGTAATGACTTATTTGATTATGCTCAATACTATATATGGGTATGGCACGCTGGTGGGTGGGTCTTGTTTGGGTGGCTGTTGTCCTGTTACCATAGACTGGGCATTTTAGTATAGATCTGCGCCTTTGGTTTCCAAAGCAACACGGAGTATCTATAGAATCCATATATAATACTAGTATTTCTAAAATTCTAAACGAAGTGCAAATATTAGCACAGACAAATGAACCTGAAACATTTACTATGTTGTGTTAATGTGTTCTCCTGGTCATTGTTTGACTAGATTGGTTATTATTGGAAATTACATTAATATGTTGGGACGAGGTTGTGGAGTCGTGTAAGGAAGAAGTTGGACAAGGAGTTTGGTCGAAACCAAGCAAAGCTAGGTTTGAATATACCATAAACAGATACAATAAAAGCAAAAAATTGTATAACTTTCCACATGTCCAATCGTGGCAGTGCTGGAATTGAAAGTGAGTAGAGAACGATATATGTTTACCGCGACGCAGCGACGGTTGTGATTGGATAACACTACAATGGGCATGTCATAATATAGCTAAATGGCAGCCTGTGATTGGAGGAATAAAGTTGGCGTGGCCTGGGAGAACAGTAACCGCCCTTGGTCCCAAATATGGGCATCTACCTGTTGATTATATTTATCTAGACATTTTCACATTCGTCATATCATTCTAAATGATAATGTTTCAGTTTGCACACTGCATATACAAGTGTAATAAAATGTACTTTTGTCCAGAGCGTCAGTCTGTATAGACATACAAATGGGAGTTTTAAGCAGATAATGCTAAAAAAGGGTGGGTCAGGGCTGGCTGGATGTGTTTTGAGCCATATTACATATTTTTGTTCTAATAGAAATTGTAAATAGCATGTAGTAACCTGTGAGGGCACCTAGTGAAAGCCAAGTTCCACGGTACTGCCACCTGGTGAGAACAGTCGGACTGCCGATAACGTCGCCAATAATGCCAATAGAAAAAATTGGAGGCCAGATTTGAAAAGAGGGGAAAAAACTGGACTAGGTCAATATCTCACAAAATTTCTATGGGCCACCAGAAAAAAGTCAACTTTTTCAGAATTTGTGCCATAGAGATGTACCTAAAAAGTGTTATTCTTCTTACCTACTTTGCAATGTCAAACGAATCCTTTGATTTGAAAATGAAAAAATGCTCAGAATGAAACGTCCTTTGGCACGAGGGTATAACAGGGACCTATGCGTCTCATACTCAAAGATCTAAGTCCTAGCTGCCCTAAAAGTCTGAGCCCACTGGAGGTTGCATCACATTTTGGTCTCTGGTTTCCTTCAAGTTGCTCGAATTGATTCAAACTAAAGACCCCCCTGTAATCTAGAGACATGCAGCTTTAATAATATGTAAAGTTTGTGTATGAATCGACCCAGGAGACATGTGCAGAAATTCATTAAAAGTCACAAACCCACATAATTGAAATAATTCCATATGACTCATTTTCATGTGACACATCACATAAAAGTAATCTGATTGAAGGGATAACATTTGTTTCACATTATTTAGAAAATGCTTTTAATTCTCTCTCTCCTGCCTATATAAACCTTGATTTTAAGATGTAGATGTGTGCCTGTGAGCCCTAATGAGAAAAAGGGGGTTCTATGTAGAACCGCTTTGAGTTAAAGAACCCTTCAAGTACATGAAGAACCCTTAAATCGCTGAAGAACCCCTATGGTTCTAGATGGAACCCCCGGTGGTCCCGAAGAACCCTTTTAGGTGTCAAAGAACCCTAGGGTTTTTGGTAGAACCATGGGGTTCTATCTAGAACCCAAAAGAACCCTTTTTTCTTAGAGTGTGTGTTCTAGGTTTTTATGTTTTATTCACAAGCTTTCGCCCGTGCATTGGGCTTCATCAGGTGAGGGTTATGCAATTACAAATTCAATGAGCTTAGGTGCAATTTTACATAGTGGTAGTACCTTTCAGCGGTCAGAGGTGTAATGGTGTTAAAATCATTTATCGGGGGGGGGGGAATAATGTTCGTATCATATGTAATATGGCCAGATGAAAATTAATTTTGTTATGATTGATATAGAGAAAATGTTCAATTGTCAACATTTGAATATCATGTAATATGATGATAGAATATTTAGGAAATAATGGTAAATCGATTTTAGTTCATTATGTCTTGATTGTTTGATGGTCTTGAGCTTGAACTAGGATTTCACTTCACTATTCTTTTATGGCTAGTATGTATTTCCTCGAGCGGCCAGTAGCTCTCCAAATCTTGAGCCAGTAGCTCTCCAAATCTTGAGCCAGTAGCTCTCCAAATCCGAGCTTGGGGTCAACACTTGATAATAGTTGTAGGATGCAGCATTATAGGAGGCGTCCGTTTTCGAGGACCTCCTGAGAAACATAGGTGTTGGTTGCGACATCCTGCTTGTTGATTCATGTACAGGTAGATTTGTCAGTCATGGGCTTGGTCGGTTCTTCCAGTGCTGCTTGCAGTTGGGCATCTAGCTGGCTTGTGTTGCTATCGCTAGATGACCCGGAGGAGGATGTGGATAGGTCATGGGATGGGTCTGGAGTGGTGGGACGTTAGGTTGCTGGGTTCTGGTTAGTTCGTTCATCTCTAGACAGACAGTGTCTTCATCACTGGCTGATATTAGATTGAGAGGGTGGCTTGGTATGTTAGGTTCAAGGCACGGGGGTCAAAGTCAAATTATTCAATATATACTCCCCCAAATATATTGTATATACCGGTACTTAATTCAACCGCAATCCAGAAACTGTTCGTAGGAAAGGTACCTTAAACTATAAAATGTTGGTCCCATATGGAGTTATTTTGAACATGACTTGGGATTTATTAGCTTGTGAGCCACCGCCTGAAGCCTATTCCAAGAGAGGATATTTGATTCAGTAATGATTATTTTAATTGTTCATTTTTAGGAGTTTTTTGTTTCAGTATTGTCCTACCTTCTGCAGTTATAACTCTGCATAATAGCAGCATATCGAATAGCTTCACTTCTCTCTGATACTCAATTATTTGCAACTTTGGCGTTGGATTCAAATCTATCGACCCTAGTGCATTGAACGTGAACACTCATCCACTTGATCTCCCACTGTCGGATTTACTTGTAAAAGGGTCAGATTTTCAGAAAATGTACAATTGGCAAATTCTGCTAAAAAAATGATACATTTTGGGTATATCTGAGTATATTTGGTATCGCAGTGACATTTAAAGTATCAGATCTGCTATGTTAAACTGTATTTTGACGCTCATTTCTGTCTTAAATGTGGGTTATTTGAAAGGATTGATGAAGGCGAATTGTACATTTTCTGGAAATCTGACCCATCTCAATTGGACCAAGCTCCTCCCTTTGAAGGTGCATTTTCGAAAATGTCAGCCGGTGGAAATTTATATTTGGTGTTATTATATATACCAGAATTACGGTATGTAGAAATTCAAATTCTGGCCACCTCTCCCTCCTCCCACACCACAAAAAAGGAGGGCAAAGGTCAGACATAATTAAGTTACATTTAGAAACAATAATATGAACAAAGGAAGAAGAGGTGGGATAAGAACTTCCCAGGAACACTTACAATTATATCTGAGGTCCAAGTGGGCTTGTTCTCTTGTCATTGACAAGTTTGGGTAACATGTTTGGGCCACTTATTACTGTAACCGTATTTATTTTCGCGCGGATTTAAATTCGCGCAACAAGGAAACCTCATGCCTTGTTTATGTAATAATTATAGGTTCGCGCACATAGGAAATCACGAAAATAAATACTGCGCGAACATTAATACGTTTACAGTATTATTAGCCTGGAAGGAGGAGTGGAGGAAGGCTTTCACATAATTTGTGTAACTTTTAAAAAATCGAGTATACACATTTCTCATTTTCGACCCATACATGTAGTGATGTGTCACTAACGTCACCAGTTCACGACGCAACTATTTGGGGAGGAGGAGCGTGGGAAAGGATTTCTCAGGGGAATCATATGGTCTAAGTGGGCGTGGTGGCGTGGTGACGCACCCACTTCTATGGCTATGTGTTGCGGTTAGGCAAGATTCGCGGTAAATACAGTGCGGCTCCGGTATCACGCAGTGCCGCATTACGGTGCCGCATTTGTTCCAGCGCACCGTTCTAGCACAGTGCCAAAATTGGGCATCTAGATTTTACGGTACCCTATCGTTTTAATCTGTAATAAAACAGAACCGCACTGGAATTTTACGCTGAGGATTTAGAGTGTACCTCAATAGTTCTAAAGCACTTGAATAGTAAGTTCCCACCATAATACATAATTTAAAAATGGATTTGGCCGACATGTGACTCACTTTCCCAAAACGGCCCCAATTTAGATATATTGCACACCTCTTTATTTATGAATTTAGATTTAGCTTTTATTAATTATGGATATATCAAAAAGGTAATACACAAATATCAAGAATGCATTTCATGGATATCCGTGAATCATCTAGAGATATGTAAATTGATTTGCTCAATGTAGGGGTGCTTATTAATACTAACCTACAATTTAAATTTTGTTCTATCAATCTCACATATTCATATTCACCATTCATAGCTTTACTATTTTCCCAATGTTCTGTATTTATTTTTATATTGTGGTATCTGATAGAAAAACTAGACAGGAGAAAACGATGGAAATCCTTCATGTACGAACTGTCTGACTAATCTGTGGTAAAGTGGCCATGTGGCCAAGTGTACATGTATATATGTAGAAAACAGAACTCACCTAGAACAACCAGCTGGTTGTAAATATGCTTATTGTCGGTCCAGCTACTCATGTAGGCTGTATAAAAGCTCTCCTGCTGCAGTGTAACATTTGGTATCAGTAAGTCTCCATTAGTGGTATCCACATCATAGCCTGGTGCTATGTTATCACTGCTTCCTGTCATCACTAGCCACTCAGCGACAATGTGTCCAGAATCTGGTTGACGATCTCCTACTTTATAGATAGTGTTATACCAGGTGAGTTTCTTACCCCCACTGGGATGTAAGTTGACAAGCATTCCCTCCTCTGAGTAAATGGATATTACCACTGTGAGTTCTGGAAGGACACATAATTTAATTGATCGATGATAAAAGTGTGTTCAGTGTCTACAGTAACTATCCAATCATTTAAGTGATTTGGATCGTTTTAAAAATTGTAGATCATATTGTTGCACTCATATAGCTCAGAAACAAATAATTGTTTCCTTTGTCAGTTACAATAGTAGGCAATAGGTCAACACTTTCTGCGGATTCACAGTTGTTCATCCAAGAGCGCCTTGAACGATATTCATTAACAATTTTGAATAATACATGACTTAATTACTGAGTACAATCATTTAGTTAATCCCTTAACCTGCAGGCCTCCTAGTCATTCTAGCCCTGCGGGGCAATGAAGAAACATTAACCTATCATTGTTTGGAATATGCAGATTTTCTGACTGCTGAAAAGGTGATTATTAGTTGATTTTACACCAAGGATCTATGCGGATCATGACCTAGAAGTTGGCAGCACAACGCATTTGTATTTCTATGCGCTGTTGTTTCCAACCCGCGAGGGTCAGGACTATATTTTAGAACCCAAAATTATTTAATTCTGCACTGTCATGTACATTGATTTTGCTCACCGTTTTGCATTCATTCCATATCAGGCCTGAGGCCTGATATGGCCGCCGTATCGGTCCCAGGACTGAGTTGCACTCTCAGGGCTAAGTCAATAGGCCGTACGTATTGACCACAGTCAAAGGTGAAATAATAGGAGTTAGTCCCCATGGCGAGGAGAGTGCGTCTGACTCTTAGGCACTATATATACATTCCATCATGGAGTTGAATCCTGCCTCAACCCAGGAGCGAGGAGGGAGGGGGCCAGAAAAGTGCAAGTGTCCCAAACTAACCTAGGCTTTCAGCCTTGATAGTATTCTATCTAAATACATCAAACATGTATTCTTTTTGCATTTAAACCTACAAAGAGGTACTGAGAATATGTAATACTAGACAGCAAATTCCTTGAAATATTGGAAAATACTGATTACTATTACAAAAATCATTTTCAAAATAATTATCTATAATCAGAACACTAGGAAAGATCCCCTGTGCACGATGTTCTCAAATCGAAATGTCTATAGGCCACAGGTGGTAATGTTTTGCAAAGTACATGCCACTGACTATCAGCATCCTTTCACCAAATCAGCATGGCTGGTCATTTCTGGTCTGCAATCTAGATTGGCTCCAGGTGTAGCCTCCCTGATAGGTGGCTATATGCCAGGCATCCATGCTTTTCATTTCCCCAGTGACCACTGGCTTCTAGCAGTTTACACTTAAGTATTGTCATCAATTTGTAAAATTCATGGGTTTCAGTTGTTTGTTTCCTGATGGTGCTATGATGTTGTGGTCCGTTCATTTGCTATGTAGAGCATATTGTGACGATACTTTGATACAGAGGGAAGCACCAGTGGTATGGTGATGGAATGGTAGGTGCATATGGGGTAACTAACAAGTTGGTTGAAGTAGTGTGAATATTGCACAAGTTGCATAGGAATGAGTGCAACATTCTAAGCGACTGAAGATTTATTATATATATACTTTTAATCATGAAAATAAAAAAGAATTTTGTCATAAAATAACATTTCAGCGGTAATCTTAGTTAAAAAACAGATTGGTTGTCATGACAAACTTACATAACTCACTAGTGAAATACGCACTATGCATAACTCACTCTGGATACATTGTTTTCAGAGCAATGCGTGTATAATAAATATGGGAGAATGGTGGGAGGGACATCTATGTAATACTATGGAGATATGCTAAGCCAAAGCCCTGTCAATCCACTATCAAACCTATATGAACTCATAATTAGGATCCAGAAGGGGCCAGAAGAGCCAGTAGACAAGTACACGTGGTGCAAGGCAGTACTAAGTAACCTGTGAGTTTAACTGCCTAATGAATTAAAACAAAACTAGTAATCACTTTACCCGCAAATGTAATTCGTCCATAACAACTCTGGATACTCACCACTGACAACAACATCAAAGCGCTCACTGGAACTCCCTGCGGTATTAGTAGCATTACATACATACCAAGAATTATCCGCCATGGTGGCCGGGGCAAACTTTAACTCTTCTCCGGTTTGCGTAAATGTGGGATCTTTCTGGAAAGTTGAAATGATTCACAACTTTTAGCTCCCTTAGGCATTTGTAATACATAGGGAGATACATATATAATTCACATATATATATATATATGCTCATCAGTAGTACCAAATAGTGTTAAGTATTATCTAATTGTATTTACAATTCATTCAAGTGCCAGGACTGTTAGGCACCCTTTGCTTTTTTCCCCCAAATCCCCACTGTGTCTAGCTGGACAAATCTGAGTTGACTATTGAGTTGAGTTGAGTCATGAGTTGAGTTGAGTCATGTATCTTGAAAACTGCTAACCATTATTAGGAGCACCTAATGGAGAGGTGCAATTTGATGAGGGTGCAATCAAATTAGTCTCCCAGTACCACAGGGGGCCAGCTTGGGATGGACAGAGGATTATGGTGGGGTTCGGGTGGGGGGTCTGTTATACAGGGTAAATGAGATCTTGTTAAAGATATGGGGGCATGTAGTTTTCCTATGTGACCACATCTATCTGAAATGTATCAAACATAAAACTGAGATATTTTATAGTAGGGCCAAAAGGATTGGTTGAACCTAAAGATAATCCAAAGTTGTGCTTTTATTAAGTACTTGGGATGCTATATTGATGAGAAACTTACAATGAATTGTCAACAATAGATTTCTGATCGCAAAATATTCAGAATACAAACTCTAGGCTGATAGAGGGCTTAGAGTTAATTATTGGAGCCTAAAGTTGATTATTTATGTCAATAATCAACTCTACTCAATAGTGAACCCAAACGTCACCATCGTTTCAGTACAATAGTCCATTCAAACTGTTCAACCAGTAAATTCGTCCTGAATAATCCATCCAAAGTTTCAACCCAAAAGCCTTAGAGTGGGATAATTAATAATAAATATTTTTTTTTTATTTAGAATTTTTATACAGCTAATTTTCCGTGAGATGACAAATGAACATAAATGGGCATGCACAGTGTACAAATAATACTATGAACAATGGATGTCATGAACACTTGAGGATAATGGGCTCACGGGTGATAATTCAACAGAAATACCATGGTCTTCCTCCTACTGCTGTGTCTAGCTAGACTATACCTTATGTAAAAATACTACTCGAGATCAAGTTAGGTTAAACACATAATCACATAAATCAAATAATGTAACAAAGTGAAGTACTCTTTAGGATAAGAATAAAAGTCATGGTCAGATACATACATATGAATGAGATGTCGCACATACTTCATTTCAAAAACCATGAATCCACTCGGGATTCTCTTGATAGGAAGGGAGGGAGGGACGCTGACACTTAAGGCTGGGTTCCACTGGCCGGCTAATTCTCCCGCTACTCCTCCCGTTTCTTTGCTCCCGCTACTTCTAAAGTAGCGGGAAGTAGCCGCTTCAAATCAAACATGTTTGATTTGAAGCGGCTACCTCCCGCTACTTGCTCCCGCTTCTAAAAGTAGCGGGAGCAAAGAAACGGGAGGAATATCAAGGGCACACTGATTCCAAAACATTATATGCACATTATTTTATTCATTTCTGATTTAAATCGTCATTTCTGAAGAAATATGTACAGTTCTCCTAACCTATGCATGTATCATCAGATTACAAGTCAGTCTTTTTCATCTATATTAGTACTGATATGTCTAGTTTATGCAAAAAAAAAATAATTCAATAGAAGCAATCTTAAAATGTTAAGAATTTTCGCCCCTGCATGGATGGCAAAATGACGACCAATTTGTGGAATTGTTCAAATATGGTAAATACAACTGCAAGATAATCTGTCCTATGTTCAAACAATGATACAATTTCTGTCAGCGGCAAATTGAACTCCTCTTTACGGAATACAAATTGTATGACAATAATATTAGATTGGCGTTTCCTTTAACTCACCTCTTTGATCCATGCGACGGTAGCAGGACCGTTAGCCATCACTTTACACCACAGAGATCCCGTTTCTCCTTCCAGAAGCTCAACAGTTAGATCTGATGGTGAAGGATCTATTACAGGAATACCTGGAAAGTAAGCATTATATGCGCTGTTGGTTTGGCATCATGTCAAATATTGTTTTGTTATTGTTATCAGAGGTTAAAAGATCTATGATAGATGATAACAAGGCTAATGAGTTGGCTATGAGAAATACAGGATCTGAAGCTGATTGGAAGCTTTACCTGGAAAGTTTGCCTGCTGAGGACGACAAGGAGAATGGTGCCATGGCCTCTACACCACATATATTGTCTACTGAACTGGCTCTAACCCAACTCGTTTCACTTGTGACAGCTCAGCAAAGTCAATTGCAAATTATTATGTCCACTCAGACGGACACTACATATATATATATATATCTCTCTTTCCTTCTGTCCCTGTTTCCCTCCTCCTTCTCTCCCTATTTCTATCTCTCTCCCCCTTCCCTTCACACTCTCATCGCTGTCCTCCTCTCCCCTGCTCCGGTTTTTCCCCTCTCCCTATCCTACTCTCGGCCTAGGCGGGCCCCAGACCCCACACCTTATGCATTTGCTTCAGCCGTGTTGACACACAAAGTGAAAATACACCCCTTTTAAGATTTTGAGACAACAGTGTGGCAACAATGGGGCAGAATGAATGTAGAGTACGAATGTTATTGACATTATAAACCTTTAAGGCCTAGTAGATCATATCCAGATTGAAATATAAACATTTATATAGAGGTATATGCTTGGTTTCCTGATAACGTATCTGGTTTGGGTGAAATGTTTTGATTCTATTATACTATTAGAGGTTAATGCAACGTCACCCTCCAGGCTAACCCCCCTCCCGCCTCCCCCCAAAAGTTTGCCCCCCCCCAATATTTTATCTGTTCCGCCGCGCCTGTATAGATCCAGTTTTACTGCCACTAGGAAACTAAAATCCTGATATATCTAATCCAGGTACTTATTCTAATATGCACACCAAATGCCAATCTTTCAAATCAATATATTGTGGAGATATGAATGCAAATGAAGTCAGGGGTATACCCGGTATATTGAGGGATGCCCGGTATGGCAGGAAAGGAACAACTACAACAGACATTTAAACTGTTTTCATATGATTAAGCCTCTGTGTTTTCTTCTGGAAACCAAGACAACCACCACATATAGTTATTGGGTAGTATAGGTATTCCTGGGATTTCTTGGACATTGTAAACCAGAATGAATGTCACTAAGGATTATATATGTACTTGTATGGTGTGTAAATATTGTTAGGATGCTTAGGAATCAAACATCTTTGAGATATTCAGCTGTCTAATCTTAGTTTATATGTTTTAAAAGTTGTTTTCAACTATTCTTAGTTAACCAAGTTTCTGTCATAGGTTAAAGAAAGGAGTAATATAGCTTTGCTGTTAACAAGAATCCAAGAGGGTATGCCCGGTACCATCATCTTAGAGCTAATTTGTATGCACATTTGATAGTTGTTTCTCAAGATGGGTCGTTTTAAGTTGATCTTTATTGATCAGAAATGTCATATGCATAAGTTAATAGAAATTTAGGACTGTGGGGGCAGGGATGCTGAGACAGATGTGTTTTAAATTTATACCGGGCATGCCCCACAAATCATTTTCTATTGATAGATAATAGAAATGTTGCATTACTACTGTAGATAGGATCCTCATATAATGTCTCAATGTTCCTTGCAATGTTTCATTCAAAGTAAAACTGGAAAATTGGTACATAAAGACAATAGAGACTTGGTTTAAGTATATTCAAAGACTGGGTGATACTGGGCATCCCCTGATACCGGGCATCCTCACTTCAATTCTTGCACCCATGACTAAGTCACTATTGAACCTAAAGAACACCATAAAACGTACTATGCCAACATATTATGTCTTTTTATATTATATATATATCTGTATGGATGTGGCTTTATGCCTTATTTCCATGCAATGTATTTGAACCTTATTTAGAATCATGATACCGGGCATCCCTGGGCTTCCCCTGAAAGATAGAATTTTGATCATAACTGCTACCCATATATGCCTCTATCCTCTGTTTTTTCTTGCTGTAGCATGGACTGTTACCTCCCCAACATGTGAAAACATGTGATTGTGCCCATTTAATAGCCATAGTGAGATGTCAGATAACATGTACTCTTCAGGGGGATGCCAGGTATATGTAGAGGGATGCCCGGTATACCTGAGAAGGTGTTGGTCTCAGGCCAAGTGAGGTGATATTTAGTCAAGGAGTGACTTGAAACTAGATCAATTGTGTACCAAATATATTTATCCTTTGATGTAAATCATTTTCTATTATGGATTTGAAAACTCTCTGATTTATTTGAGGTGTCAAAGTCAATGGAGAATTATAAGTGGATGCCCGGTATATGTGAAAGGGTATAGGTTGAGACCAATAATGTATAATTCAGTCAAGGAATTACTTCAAATCTTAGTTTTTGTGTATTAGATATACTTTTTTTCTAATGTTAATCGTTTTTTATTATGGATATTGCTGATTCATTTGAGATCACCAGGTTGGTGGAAGAGTGATTTTCTTCCCCATTATCCCAGTCCCAATGTCCAAATTCAACAGTTTTCTAAGAGATACTGAGATACTGCGCACGATAAATTGGTTATAAGTTGCTATGTTGATAGGAAGGATGTATATGTTGCCAGAAAACAGGTTTAAACCTGTTTATAGCAACAACGTGCCCACAGAATCAGAAAGAGCTCTATCACATGCTCGTAGGAATCACTAAATACAAGTGGTTTAAAGATTACGCGGAGTACAAGTCCGGGTACGGGTTGTTACTGAGAGAATACAACAACCAACCCTGCATCCATGATGCAGGTCAATCTCTGGTACACCCGTGAGAACGACAGGACACTGCAGATTTTAAGAAAGGCATGCAGTGTCCATTTCTGATCTGCCGGAAAGAATAGAAACTCGAAATTCCACCTCTGTTATTTACTGGGCTTCATTCACCTTCCCTACTTCTCATATGAATGCTACTGTGCCTAAAACTCTATTTGGCTGTCAATCCCCTCTAGTGTGCCACCTGTTACCTGCCTGTAATCTGCTTGGTTAGGGTGAGGGACACAATAAACCCCCTCCATTATCTAGTGAGTGTGACTGTTAGTATGTGTGATAGAAAGAAATCAATCAGTGCAATCCAATAGTCCAACTGTGGTAGAGACACACACCATATTGTTTTACCGCAATGGCTGGCTGTGGTGGAAACTACAGCACTGGGACATGGGGTTCTAGAATAGTATTTTTGCGCATTCCATATGAGAGGTGCCGGAGAGGTGCTATAAGTGGGGTGCTATAAAAATATTTATATAGTACTTCTTCACAAGTCGGCCACTTTTATGTACTTTTATGCATCAGGTTGTATGCCCATATAATAAATATAGAATGGAACTCGCCTGCAATAATCAAAATATTTAATGGACTTGATTTGTTCACATAAGCAATCTGCCTATGGCATTGTGCTTATTTGGACGAATATCGTCCAATAAATTTTTGATTATTGCCGGCTCGTTTCATTCTCTCTATTTATGGTCTATGCCTTTAAACACAACATACTTTGGAGTAACAACCGCATTAAGTAACTCTATTTTCAGACGCCATTACGTAAGTTATGTCAGATGTCAACTAGTAGAATTATTAACAAAAGTAACAAAATTATGAATTGTCAGATATGGTTAGACCTACATATTGCCCGTTGCAATCCATTAACCCACGTTTGATTGCCCTTTGTAAAAACAAAACAATGGAGATATGTTGGTATAATTAGGAACCAAATATGAATATATTAAGAATAAGTATCCGACATCTTCTGTCAGAAAATAGCAAAGTTTATTTTATAGAATGACTATATTGCTGCTAAAATGGAAAGGAAGGAACTTATCATGAACAAGGATCGGCATACCCATATCGCATGAATACCTCTCTACTAGTAATGATGTCTTTTCTATCGATATGTACTGAATTGACTCTATGTCTAATTTGCTTTGAAATGAGACAAAAGTGACGAGCAATGAATTTCAACTGTACCGACAAAATAATGTTGATGCATACATGCTTAGATAAAACACTTACCCTCCGAAGCAGTCCATGGATATGGGTATATGAGGAATATAATATTTAACCTCAGGAGTAGCTGTAATGTTTTTGCCATAATGAGACTTTTGTGACTGAGAAGGAGCTCCTATGTTCGCGATAATAATGTGAATCGCAACTTTCCAATGAAAGTATACCATTAAAGCACAGACCAAAGAGCATGCACACGGCACTTAGCTGTTGTTTGGTAACCTGATAATGTTTAAGTACTTGAATCTATGATTACAGATTGTATCTGACCACAGACCCCCTCCTCCACTGCCCCCTGTCCCCCTCGAATCCTAGCAGGAAAAAGCAAAGGCCCAATTGAGCATAGGAAGGGACACTTGACGTTTGAAATGGCCCAGCTTGATGGTTTTAGAAGGCATAATTACAATAATTTCTCCTTACACTTAAGTTAGGTTATTCGATTAAGCGATATCTATTATATAAAGGTGAATATAAGTGGCTTTCCATTCCACAGGAGTAATTCTGCCAAACGGGCAGCATTTGATTTCAGGTGGCCTTTTTATTAGAACATCTAAATTGGTCAAATTTCTACACCCTTCGGCATACATGTATAAAGCAGGAAGTATGGGTCTGATACCGACGAAACATGGCAAGGCTGTGACAAATATATCTATTCCTACACTTACATGCGATGTGTTCAGTTCTTTTTTATTTCTGCTATATTCAACCTAATTCATCACCCACATCATTGTCGAACATAGTGTTGAAATTGAGTACTTGTATATAATATGGTTAACCATTGCTCCATATCGCTTGTTACAGTTCGATGCTATAAGATAATGAACGCTTTTGCAAACATATAATCGTTTAGAAAAAATACGTTAACAAATAAGTTATACAGAGCTCAGAAAGTCTCAGTGAAAATACAATCTTCACGCAATAGCTTTGTGGGGGTAATCCAACTTTCGTTTTTGTTATATTGGATTGAATTGTACAGGTATCGTGATTGTTATCTAAAATATTCATGTCGTTTCACTAGCTCGCAATTGTCCGCCAAGAAAATGTCATTTACCTATTGACAGGTTGCATACATAAGCTGGATAATTAGTATCATTTCATTTCAACTTAACAGGTCATGATATTGGGTCGTGCCTTCAACTTCTCTGTCTTAACCACCTTATCTGTATATTTCCACTTGATATATAAACAGACACATGACTAGGACACATGCTGTTACTTGCTCCTATGCTCTACCTTGATATCGATCTCTGCTTATAATTATTACGCCGGTAAATACGTTTGGCAAGCATCAAATATTAATACTATATATATATGTCTTCCGCCGAATGGGGCCAGATTCGATATCACATATCAGTTACTTTTGGGGTATTTTATTGTTTTGAAGCTAATATAATTATAATTTTTGTCTTAAGATTGCCTGGATGACAGGTCATAATCATCATTACTAGAACTACAGACACACATTGGAGGCTTCACTTGATTTGGAATAAACATAATTAATTAGGGCTGAAAGAAAAGTAATTAATATGTGAATTATTTGAATTAATTCTAATTAATTTTGAAAATTGTATCTTGAAAATTTAATACAATGATTTGTGTGACTTGGGGTTGGGATTGCAAAAAGGGAAGTATGTGTATATATATATATATAAGTGTGTGTGTGAATATAGTCTAGAGTGTGGTTTGACTATATTGTCACAAACGTCCTGGGAAAATGATAACCATAGTGAACCCATTGTTAAGCTTATTTGCCATAAGTTGGTTATGATGTGACCACACAGTCACAAATTAACATGCAGCTGGGATCTTGTGAGAAGTTGTGCAAGTTTGCAAGCAATTCGCAGACATTTTGGAAAAAAAGTAGCAATGGGGAGCAACAGCTGCGACAACTTGCAGAATCCTACAACTAATTGCCGATGCCAAAATTGCCCCCTAAACTTGCAAACTAATGTGCAAATTCATGCCGTGAGAGATTGCAGGTGAAAATATCAAGATTGTGTGTGACCGCAGGTAAAAAAATCCAAGTTTTTGCGCTTTCAACTGGAATCGCACATACTCCAGCAACCATTCGTTTATAAGTAGGCCTAGCTTAGTAGAAGGAGGAGACGCAATATATTGGTGGGACTATTATAGGGTGAGCGATTGGTCGAGAAGGGGCGTATATTACAGAAAAAAACGTTTCACATTGTTTGTGGCGATATCGATATAGTTTCAAAGAGAAGAGAGATAAATAAGCATCAATTGAGCAAACATTTAGGTAAAAAGTGAAATAATGAGAAAAACTTATGCAAATGGCACTTGTGAAAGACATTCAACAAAAGCCACTTGCGTTTTGTGAATACATAGTCACATATACAGCTCAAGTTTAGTTTTATCTAAGTTTTATGAAGTAAGAGTAACAAGGCAGTTATATATATATTTATTTACTCAACAAAGCAGTAGCATATTAAATAAAGCCTAATAATCAGTCAATATAGATGTATAATGAGATCAATCACACCAGCAGCCTAATTAGGAATATTGTATGGGAAATTGGTCTGAAACATTTAGAGACACAAACACATTATAAATAGAACTTTTACAAAATCGTATGCCCATTGAACATATTCAAGTTGTTTTCAATTGATGCGGTATTTCGTATAGCATTTTAAAGCAAAATAGAGTAACCATATGCCTTATCTGTATAGATAAATATAGTTCTACTATACTTTTGCTTTCACTTCATACAGCGGGAAAATCAATAGCACGCTACACGTTATCAATATAAGTTAGATATTAATCATTCTTTGAAAGTGTCAAACACTACATTTTAAGAACACATTTCAAAGTGTTAATTACATTAGAAACTTTTCATTAATGAAACATACAAAGGCTTTCGGGTTGTTCAGGCGAATTTACAAGACCATAAGGTAATCAATAATTAACCAGCTAAGGAATGCAATTGAATGCAATGTTAAAAGCGTTGTTGGCCCCTAACGTCTGGAGCCCATAATAAGTCCGGATACCCTTATGCTGTTTAGTGTTTTGCGAATATGTTACAAAACTCTCAACGCAATTTATAAGGTTGATTTACAGAGAATGACTGAACAATCATTACACAGATAGAGATCAGCCCTTTGCCAACTTCCATTCAGTTACTTCAATAGTCCAATTGTATCGGACAGGTCCGCCATTTCACTCTTGAATGTTATTGATGAGCAGGAATCTACAAATAGAAAATAAAACTTTGTAAACAATGGGAAATGACTGCCTTTCATTTATTTATTCTCATGCCAACCTATAGCATAGTGGAAGCTACAGAAAACAAAACATCATGCAAATTCTTCATTTCTTATTCTTATTGTAATCTTTAAGTGATTAAATGACGTTGACACGAAAAATATGCCCATGTTAGAAACAAACATGTTCTGCCTAGAAAGAGGCCTATTCATTGGCAATGGTTCCACATAATATTCAGGTCAGATCATTCACACAGAATTTAGGGGATGAAGGGTTTTGTCCGAAATTTCGGCAAAAGCTCTTTTTAGGAGTTCATCATTCAACAAGTTATCATATTGAACTATAGGGAAATATTTATTTGTAATATTAACTATTTATTATATCATATATGACAACAGAAAGTGGTTTTGACCACCTTAATAATGGTATCATTTACTTTCCTCATAAAATCGGATGATTAAGAGCGCAGAAAATGAGCTAAACAGGTTTTCTTTTCTGGCTATATGGCTGTATTCCTGATCAGGGTCATTTGGAATTGTTTATTACTGCTTACTTTTAATGATGACTCACTATTAAGTTGTTGTCTAAGAGTAGTATTTTTGCTCAGAATGAGAGTTTTAGCGTGTTGAGAGCAGCAATTGCTATTTGCTAGGGAAGGGAATGAAGTGAGTAGGTGATTTAAATATTGATTGGCTGACGTAGTTTCCTATGGGAAGCCGTTGGTATATTTATTCCTGAATTGTGGATATCAGAAATTAATTTTAGATATCCACAATTCTATTTTAGATATCCAAAATTGAATTATAGATATCCGTAATTGCCCATGACATATCCAAAATTAAAAATGACATATCCATAATAAACATCTTTTAAAGATATCCAAAATTGATTTTTAGATATCAACAATACAATATCAGATATCCAAAATTCAATTTCAGATATCCAAAATTCGAATTTCAGATATCAAGAATTGAATTGTTGATATCTGAAATTCGAATTTTGGATATCTGAAATTGAATTTTGGATATCTGATTTAAAACTTTCTATACCTAAAATTGTGTGTGGAGGAATTAATTCTATACTTAAAATATCCAAAGTTCATGTTTGTTATTATTTTTTTTATACCAATAATTAATTTATGGCTATCTAGAGTTGAATGCTTAATACCAGAATTGAAAATTGAATTCTTGATATCTGAAATTGAATTCTTGATATCCATAAATCAATTCTGGATATCCACAATTCAATTCTTGATATCTGAAATTCAATTCTTGATATCCATAATTGAATTGTGGATATCTGGAATTCAATTCTTGATATCCAAAATTCATTTCAGATATCTAGAATTCAATACTTGATATTCATAAATCAATTCTTGATATCCATAAATCAATTCTTGATATCCATAAATCAATTTTGGATATCCAAAATTCGAATTTCAGATATCAACAATTCAATTCTTGATATCCATAAATCAATTCTTGATATCCAAAATTCGAATTTCAGATATCAACAATTCAATTCTGGATATCCATAAATCAATTCTGCAAACTCTGCCTACTAATGGGGCTTAATTCAACTGGTATTAATTTATGTCAAATGTATGTCCATAATTCGAAAATAAGTTGATAGAATGTACACAAATGAAATTCTGCATATATCCAGAATGCTAATTTTGGATATATGAATTGTTTTGGCGAATATCAGAAGTTAACTTTAGATATAAACAATTCACAACCGAAAATCAAATGTTTGCCAATAAATAAATTGTGGATATGTGACAGAGAATTGTGGATATGTGAAACTCGAATTATGGATATCTAGAATTTAATTGTGGATATCTGAAATTCGAATTTTGGATATCTGAAATTCGAATTTTGGATATCCAGAATTGAATTGTGGATATGTGGAATGTAATTTTGGATATGTAAAATTGGGTAAAATTAAATATATCTAGAATTGAATTTTGGATATCCAGATTTGAATTTTGGATATCCAGAATTGAATTTTGGATATCCAGAATTGAGTTTTGGATATCTAGAATTGAATTGTGGATATCCACAATTAATTTTGGATATCCACAATTGAATCGTGGATATCCAAAATTCAATTGTGGATATCCAAAATTCAATTGTGGATATCCAAAATTAATTGTGGATATCCATAAAAACAATTCAGATATCCACAATTCAGGAATAAATATACCAACGGCTTCCCATAGTTTCCCCCATCATAGTCAATCATTAGTATGTCACAATAAGGTAACAATTGAAATGAATTAATTAATATAAAAATACAATTGGTGATTCTGATCCTGAATGCTGTCCAGAGAACAAGATGGTCTCCATATATTAAAAAAGAAATCAGTGCCTTCATTGTTGTGCTCAATTAAAGGTATCTGGTAGGAACCCATCTATTAGCAATGATTTCTCAAAACTCTATGGTTAGATCATTTACACAAATTTTAGAAAAACAATGGTATGTTTCCATTCTCTGCAAAGCCTCCTTTTAGAAGTGCATCATTCAACAAGTTACCATATTAAACTATAGTGAAGTATTTATTTGTGATAATAACTAGCCGTCGAGGGGAACGGTCGTGTTTCAAAACAGCTCTTTACCGTAGGAATAATTAGAACTCTCCACAGGGTTCTGGTGATCCGATTTACATACAAAGAACAGTATTTGAATGAGGGTGGAAAGGTGGTGCGTGGGATACCCATTGTGTAAGTGAATTCCTTAGAACTTGTCAATCATTTCTCATGTTTCATGACCGATGTGAACAATAATGGAGGAAAGACACTGCCTGTTGAACCACTTAGTCAATGAGGAGGACGGGGTGAAAGCTTTCTCGGCCGCTGCTAATCCACGATTGGTAAACACTCCAAGCTATGTACTTGAATGTGTGGTTCCTTTCGAGGAAGGAGAACTGTTGGAAAGGCAGGAATACAATATTAAAAATGATTCTCCATCTGTTGAAGAATTGAAAACATCTCTGAAAATGGCTCATAGCAATCTTGAAGCACATCGCAATAAAATTGAACATTTAGTTAGGAACGATATTGACTACCACAGAGAAATCAATTGTCTCAGGGAGGACGTAAACAAATTGGTGCTAATGAATAAGTCCTTAGATAATAAATGCACTGAGTTGGAGTTGGACAGTAAAAGATGTAACCTGATTATGAGCTGGGTAACGCCATATCGAAATGAAGACACACCTGATCAGATTTAGATATATGGACGTAAGGGACGACATCTTCAGTAAAAGACGAGAGCTAAGGAACTCTGAAGATTGTTATAGCATCTACATCAATGCCGACTGACGAGAAAACATCATTGAGAAGAAGAATGATTTAAGAACGATCCAGGCACATATTAATAGAATAGGAGGCAGACAGGTGGGAAAGATGCCAAGTCTTAAGCAACCAAACATGGGGTCTTCTTCAAGTCTCATCATAGTCCGCTTAGTAATTTTTATCACTGTGAGATCAGAATAAAGGGACAGACATACTAGAGCGCTGAGCAGGCATACCAGTATTGTTGCGCAAACATGTTGGGTGACAGAAATTGAGCATCCCAGATTTTCAACTCTATGGAGGCTAAGGAGGCCAAGCGGATAGGTGGGGAAATTGAATCTACATCAAAATGGGATGCCATAAAAATGGACATGATGCCTGCAATATTGGATGAGAAACTTAGACAAAATGGGCGACTCCTAGGTTTCTTAGTCAGAAATGGACAACAAAGATTATATGGGCGGCCAACGATAAATTCTGGGCGGCTGGGTACAGAATAGGGTCCAAGGAAATGGCAGATAACTCTCACAAAAGTGCTAATCTAGTGGGACAACTGTCAGAAGAAATCAGGCGACATCATGTAATGAACACCGACATGGTTGATAGACTGCAGTATGAGTTTAGGAATCAGCATGGAAATATGCCAGACGCCACTAGAAGTAGTTCCCCACATAGGAGGGTGGATGCAAGACAGAAATATGGTCAAAATAGAGTTGGAGACGCCAATCCAACTGAGCAAATGGAAACAAACCAGGATGAAAATAACATAGCCCCTTCTGAGGACCTTCCTAGTAATGACGTAAGACAGGAGCAACAAAACAACAGCGAGCCACCTGAGGGCAATGGTACGCTATGCCTGAGTCGCAAGTGGGCAAAGGAAGTTAGACCAGGACAAAGCTTTGGGGCTGAAGCGGACACACAATCCAGATCTACGTCAACAAAAAGAAGGAATAGTGGATCTCCTGAGGTGGCGAATCAAGTGAGTAAGAGTATCTCTGATAGTAGAAATCCCACCCCACTATACTCCGAAAAAGCAGGAAAATCGCCACAAAAATGGCCAACTAACATGACTACACTACACAAAAAACCTAAGAATAACTGCACTTACATCCAATAGATGGCTAATCCCCTCACCACCAGCACCAATGGGCTTCATGCCATGTAGTTTGGCTCCTGGAAATGGGCGACAAAGCTTTGATTTATTTAGTTGCTTTGTAGTAACCTCACTTGGTATTTGTAGTGAAGAGCTGGAAATAATCTGAAGGTGCCCCTATATTGTTCTGATAATTATATATATGCGGACCATATCGTCTTTCTTTTCAGAGCGCTAAGGTGAAAAGATGAATCCAGGACGATTGACTAGTGTTATCCGACTCTCTAGGATGGAATTTGATCGATCACATTGAGAGCAGGAACGAGATTGTAACTTATTCATATCCTGGCTGGGGGATTATGGATCTTGCACATAAAGCCAAATTCCAGTTCGGTGAGTTTTTTTTTTTTTTTTTTTTTAAGACTTTATTTATTCTGGGAGTTCAAAATCCCAAACTAGGGTTTTTCACATGCCCCAGGTGACTGTACATTTCAGTAGTTCTTATATTTACAGAAAGATGTATACCCTCTCCCTTTAATATTAGTCCTTATTGGGGGCATTTGAGATCTGGTAGTGAAAAATCATGTAACGAAGGAAATAACACTAGCGGCACAAGATGAGGGTGAATTGGTGCGCCACATGTTTGATCAATACGTCAATGCATTGAATATCCTAGAAAGGGAACATGAGCGAGCATACATTACAATTGGAGGGCTCATCGGGATGGAGTTCAATAGGGCGAACAGACTGGATGGGGAAACAGCAGTTGGATATACCTCGATGGAAGCGCTCTGTGACCCACCTGCCCTGTCCTAGAGGGGGCGACATTTTGGAGCGGTCTGGACCCCATATGACTCACCCTGTGTCCATACCAGTACTATACACACATGACCATTCATCTCTCTCCCTCTCCTCTCTCCCCAGATGTTCTAGCTACCTCTCTCTCTTCCTCTCACCAACAGGATCTCACCATTGTCTCTTCTCTCCCTTCCTCTCTCTTCTCTCTCTTTGTCCTCCCTCTCTTTCTCATCTTTCTCTCTCTCCCTCCTCCCTCTCCACGAGCTTCCCATCTTATAACTATGTATCCTCTCTCTTCATCTCACCATTATGTAGTATGTACTGAAAATGTCTAACTAACCTAAACACATCTGTTTGATATTCCTTAAAGGTTCACATTTAATAAAGTTTCCAAATAATTCCTTTACAACATCCTCCTCATCAGCTGCCTCCCCACCTCCCCTCCTTCTTCCACACAAAACCACATTCTTGGCTTTAGCCATAAACCATGTTTAATTGAGCCCGCCTATGTGGTCAAAGGTCACCACAAGGAGACACCTCAGCTGTTTTCATCCCCCAACCCCCAATTAAATAAGAGTGTGGATTCATTCTCAGGAAATGGTTCAATTGGTATCATTTAAAAGTAAAATCCCCCTGTTATCAGAACCCTTTCATAATTTGTTTCCTAACATATTTATAGGTATATAGTTTGTATAATTGGTAAGGAGAAATGATATATAATTTGTATGCAGTATCATTAGGAATAAAAGGACTAGATCACTGCAATGGTGGTCTTCCTCTAGTACCTGGGAGGGGAGGTGAAATTGAAGACACAACTCACACTATTTTTTTATTACAAATATGGCCCTACAGTTATGAATGGTTAACAAAAAAGCCTGTCCACCATGTGGATGTTTCTTGCGTCGCCTATAACCTTTACTCATCCAATTTTACCATTATCAACATTTAGAATTTCAATAATATCCAATACTAGTCAAATCGTCTCCACAAATATTTTCAAAGAATTCAAATTTAAGACAATAATTAGGTTAGAAATTCCATTTAACATGACCATACATATTGTTTGAATCAAGGCAATACAAAATGTACTCAGATAAATAATTGACCATTTTTTAGTTTTATTTATATAGTAGTAAAGGACAGAGCCTATAATCACTATACTGCCATAAGAGCACCTCAAATCCTATGGATCTAGAGCACCACAGAGCCTATAGTCACAATACGCCTCCATTGGAGCACCACAGAGCCTATAGTCACTATAAGCCCCCATTGGAGCACCACAGAGCCTATAGTCACTATAGGTCTCCAGTGGAGCATCACAGAGCCTATAATCACTATAAGCCCCCACTGGAGCATCACAGAGCCTCTAATCATTATAAGCCTCCACTGGAGCACTGCAGAACCTATAGTCACTATAAGCCCCCATTGGAGCACCACAGAGCCTATAGTCACTATAAGCCCCCACTGGAGCACTGCAGAACCTATAGTCACTATAGGCCCTCACTGGAGCACCACAGAACCTATAGTCACTATAGGCCTCCACTGGAGCACTACAGAGCCTATAGTCACTATAAGCCTCCATTGGAGCACCACAGAGCCTATAGTCACTATAGGCCTCCATTGGAGCACCACAGAACCTATAGTCACTATAGGCCCTCACTGGAGCACCAAAGAGCCTATAGTCACTATAAGCCTCCACTGGAGCACTGCAGAACCTATAGTCACTATAAGCCCCCATTGGAGCACCACAGAGCCTATAGTCACTATAAGCCTCCATTGGAGCACCACGGAGCCTACAGTCACTATAGGCTCTGAATAGAATAGGCTCTGTAGTGCTCCAAGGGAGACTATGTAGTGAGAATAGGCTCTGTAGTGCTCCAAGGGAGACTATGTAGTGAAAATAGGTTTTGTAGTACTCCAAGGGAGACTATGTAGTGAGAATAGGTTCTGTAGTGCTCCAAGGGAGACTATGTAGTGAAAATAGGTTTTGTAGTACTCCAAGGGAGACTATGTAGTGAGAATAGGTTCTGTAGTGCTCCAAGGGAGACTATGTACTGAGAATAGGCTCTGTAGTGCTCCAAGGGAGACTATGTACTGGGGATAGGTTCTGTAGTGCTCCAAGGGAAACTATAGATGAGAATAGGCTCTGTAGTGCTCCAAGGGAGACTATAACTGATAATAGGCTCTGTAGTGCTCCAAGGGAGACTATGTAGTGAGAATAGGTTCTGTAGTGCTCCAAGGAAGACTATGTACTGGGGATACGCTCTGTAGTGCTCCAAGGGAAACTATGAAGTGGGAATAGGCTCTGTAGTGCTCCAAGGGAGACTATGTACTGGGGATAGGTTCTGTAGTGCTCCAAGGGAAACTATAGATGAGAATAGGCTCTGTAGTGCTCCAAGGGAGACTAAAACTGATAATAGGCTCTGTAGTGCTCCAAGGGAGACTGTAGTGAGAATAGGCTCTGTAGTGCTCCAAGGGAGACTATGTACTGGGGATAGGTTCTGTGGTGCTCCAATGGAGGCTTATAGTGACTATAGGCTCTGTAGTGCTCCAGTGGGGGCTTATAGTGACTATAGGTTCTGCAGTGCTCCAGTGGAGGCTTATAGTGACTATAGGCTCTTTGGTGCTCCAATGGGGGCTTATAGTGACTATAGGTTCTGCAGTGCTCCACTGGAGGCGTATAGTGACTATAGGCTCTGTGGTGCTCCACTGGAGGCGTATAGTGACTATAGGCTCTGTAGTGCTCCAGTGGGGGCTTATAGTGATTATAGGCTCTGTAGTGCTCCAAGGGAGACTATGTACTGGGGATAGGTTCTGTGGTGCTCCACTGGAGGCGTATAGTGACTATAGGCTCTGTAGTGCTCCAGTGGGGGCTTATAGTGACTATAGGCTCTGTGGTGCTCCACTGGAGGCATATAGTGACTATAGGCTCTGTAGTGCTCCAGTGGGGGCTTATAGTGATTATAGGCTCTGTGGTGCTCCAATGGGGGCTTATAGTGACTATAGGTTCTGCAGTGCTCCACTGGAGGCGTATAGTGACTATAGGCTCTGTGGTGCTCCACTGGAGGCGTATAGTGACTATAGGCTCTGTAGTGCTCCAGTGGGGGCTTATAGTGATTATAGGCTCTGTGGTGCTCCACTGGAGGCGTATAGTGACTATAGGCTCTGTAGTGCTCCAGTGGGGGCTTATAGTGACTATAGGCTCTGTGGTGCTCCAATGGGGGCTTATAGTGACTATAGGTTCTGCAGTGCTCCAGTGGAGGCTTATAGTGACTATAGGCTCTGTGGTGCTCCACTGGAGGCGTATAGTGACTATAGGCTCTGTAGTGCTCCAGTGGGGGCTTATAGTGATTATAGACTCTGTGGTGCTCCAGTGAGGGCCTATAGTGACTATAGGTTCTGTAGTGCTCCAGTGGGGGCTTATAGTGACTATAGACTCTGTGGTGCTCCAGTGAGGGCCTATAGTGACTATAGGTTCTGTAGTGCTCCAGTGGGGGCTTATAGTGACTATAGACTCTGTGGTGCTCCAGTGAGGGCCTATAGTGACTATAGGTTCTGTAGTGCTCCAGTGGAGGCTTATAGTGACTATATAGGTTCTGTAGTGCTCCACTGGTGGCCTATAGTGACTATAGGCTCTGTGGTGCTCCAATGGAAGCCTATAGTGACTATAGGCTCTGTAGTGCTCCAGTAAGGGCTTTCAGGGACTATCACTATTTCCAGTAGAAACGGCCAATTTTGACACAATGCTGTTATTCTTCATACCCATAGTCCCAGTGTCCTACATGTAGGACAGCTACACAGTTCTTTCATTTTCTCCAAGAGTATGGTACTTAGAAACTCACCTTTTGGCACAGACATTGATCATAGTTTATCCATGATCTGATAAATGTGTCATCACAAATAGAATGGTAGCAATGTGTGAATTCTTGGGGTGAACTTTCAGAAATGAGACTTTTAACAAATCTCAGTAGTGGCCTTCACATGCAGTGATTTCACCATGGCAACACATCAATACTTCTTTCTCAAAAGTTCTTAAATTACTAAAGTCTATCTATGTACATATATAACTGGTAAAAATATTATTCAGTTACAAATAAAAAGATTCCTATAGATATAGAATATAGCTGATGTGTTTCTGGAAAATGAGGCCAAGTCACAAAAAATGGATTTCATCATAATGTTATTTGAAAATAAGCAGCAATATTTCTAGGTAGAATTCATTTGTTTCAGCATATATGTACTATATTTTCTAAATGTGCCTGTATATTTTATTAAAATTACCAAGTAATTTATTGTTTTCTAGCCTAAAAAAAGACGATTCTGGAATTCTGGAATGTTAAAAGTAGGGTTCCCACAACATTATTTTTGCCAAGGAATAAAACGAAAATGGTTGTAGTCATGTGTGATCATCTCAAATACAGGTTGTCCAAACCATAGGCTGGGAAACCAAATGACATCCTGTTGAGAGAATTACCCACTTCATACACTAGTAACTGAATCCACTTGAAAAAAAAATTAATTTGTCTTATTCCCAAGTATTTATAAACAATTCAATTGGGCGGAAGAAAACATCCAACCTCCTCCTATCATGTGGTGAACTTTGACCACAATGGCGGGCCCCATTAAACATGCTTTATAGCCCCATTAACAAATGTGGTTCTTTGTGGAAGAAGCAGTGGGGATTGATCTTTTTCTTAAAGTAATCTATTTAAATTTAAGGTTTTCTTACATCCTGACATATATACTTGCCTATGGTATGTACTTTGCTAGGTATTATTTTATTTCTATGAGTAGAAAGAAGTTCATTTAATGAACTGCTCAGAGTCTATCTAAAAGTAATAAATGTAATCAATTGATTATTGGTCAATGAATGAGGATATATGTCTATTTTACCACCAACCTCCCCCTTATCCCCTCCTCCCTGACCACCCCCCAACACACAATGACCCCTCCCTTTAACTCACACCCTCATCCCCTCCTCTCCCCTCTTTCAATTGACATTTTCATTCCCCTTCTCTCCACTACCCCTTTCCCCTTCCCCCTCCCCCTCCCCCTCCGCCACCTGCCCCCTCCCCCTCCTCCCCCAGCCCCCTTATCACCCCTCCCCCTCCTCCTTCCCCTCCTCCCCCCCGCCCCCACCAATGTTATACATGTATCTCATAAGCCTCTGCCCCCCTCCGGCCCACCTCCCCTAGCACTCCCTTCTTACTCCCACTCCCCCTACCCCGCCCCTCCCCCTCCCCCGTCTTCCCCTCCCCCCTCCCTCTCTCCCCCACCCTCTCCTTCCCCCACCCCCTGTGTCCTCGCACTGTATCTATGAGTGAGAGCATCCATACTTCAGAACTAAGTACATATAGTATATATATATATGTTGGGTCACACAACGCTTCTACATCCGGATCCTGTTGGGTTCTACAAGGTGGGCTCTACGCGGCTACACTCGGGGTAAACGCACCTCGGAAACAGAGAAACAAGCGATGCTAAATAATGCTCTAATGACAATTAACAAGGATATAAGGATGCTTAATCAGAAGCGGGGAATTAGGCATATATACCTACAGTCAAAGGTGCATTGCTATCAACGTGGAAAATCAAGGCATTACCTCAACAAGTTATATGATTGGATACACCTAGCGGATCCCGTCATTAAGGAATGGGCCAGACAAATTGAGAACTTCCACAAGGACTCAATCTCCAAATACAGTCATGTTTATTAGGGGAAAACCCCGGCAAACAACTGGCCCTGTGATAATATGGAGAGAGGTTTCTAAAAATAATAAAAGCAATGGTTCAAGTAGAATATGGAATTGCGCCCTCGATGGGCAATTTTCAAAGCTGTGCTATTATGGACCACCGTCCAGGGACGTTATAGTATAGATGATTGATTTGACATGCTCCCCGATCACAGTAGAAGTGGAGTGCGCAGAGTGATATAACAGGAACAATGCTTGATTGACTGAATAATGTGAGATTGAAATTCCCTATTTGATATACTAGTAGAGACGGAATGACTGTGCTTACAATAAACCTGTCTCTCTTTTTCTCTTGCTCTCGTTTCTTTTTTATTGGAAATTCTTGATTCAAAAATTGAAACTCATTATAAGTATTATCATTAGTCCAACCCACTTGAATGGATTGTTTGTCTTGTCTCCCCTGTAAATATTGTGTTGATCATTCATGTAACCCCAGAATATTTTATGAGAGTAAATGTTATGAATATATAAGTCAAGCTTGGGCAACGACAATTTTATTTTAATAAGTTGTTGAAAGTTATACGATAATATGAAATAATTATATAGAGGTATAGATTTAATTATTGAGATATTATACCTTAGTCGACATCAAGATTTCGACTTGGAGAGTTTGAAATTGATTGAAAATTAGAAATTAGAAATTGAATATATTTGGTTTCTCGTGGTATTAGGTATTGTGGAGATGGGTGGGTGGGAACAAAATTACGTGATAAATGATTAATGAACGCCAGGCGAGGAGGAAGTGCCTGAGGGTTTGTGGGAGCAGTTGGTAATGACCACGAGAGGGACCAGGAGGTGCCGCAATGCCTCGGAATCAAATAGCTTCCTACAAAATTGTTGGAAATGTTTGAGAATAAGACCATGGACTGCACTTACAATAATCCGTCCTATAATAGATTTGTCTCTCTCCTCTATGTCTAACTATACTAGTGATACGTGTATCTTGATTTTTTTAGCGTTTCACATTGAAATTGCGCTTACAATAAGCCGGTAAATTTGTGAGGGCTAATAGTGCACTAACATGATTAATTGAGAGCGCGATAATGTCTTTAGACTTAAGGTATGAAGAGCTTTTTTAGTCTGTGATGGCGCTTACAATATGCATTACTCTATATCGGATTCAATGTGCACTACCAAGTGATCACATATTGCTCTAATGTCTATTCTAACCACTGGCTCACTAATCACAATACTACACTTAAATGTTAGGTCCCTACTCCAAAAGTGTGACCATATACAAACTGACATCTTAACAGAGAGCCCTGAAATACTGTGCTTGTCTGAAACATGGCTTAAAGACTTAATTCCGACAAACCTAATTACGCATAGAGAATATCACTGCATCAGGCAGGATAGAAAGAGTGGTAAACATCGGGGGGGGGACTGTGTACATATATAAAACCCCACACACACCTGAGCAAATTTGCGCCGATTTAACTTGTCCCGATCCGATTTAACTGCTCCCGATCCATTTTAGGATTTAACTTTCCATCCCGATCAATTGGGAGTTCAATCGGGACGAATTTTATACTCCCGATTGCAAAATCACCGCCGATTGAAGTAACTTTCATCAATCGGGACTAGTTAATTCCTATTTTTGCCCGATTATAGATTTGTCCCGATTTTGGCTTTGATTTTTTATAATCCCTTCCTAGTGTGGGTCTCTGCCCGATGCATCTGGAACTGTCCCAATGCATCGGGGGGCCTTCCAGAGCCGTCGGGAGGGCTCTCCCGATTATCCAAAAAATGGAAAATCTCCTGAATCTCCTGATTTCAGATCTGCCAGGCGCAACGATGTAACCTTTGGGCAAAAAAAGTTATGACCATTTGGAAAAAAAAAGTTAAAAAATATTTTTTAATTCCTAAATAAATTCTTGATCGGGAGCAGTTAAATCGGATCGGGACACAAATCGGGGAGAATTTGGGTAGGTGTGGGTCAACGTCCCTGGTGTGGGTCTCCACAAATGGACAGTTTTAAAAGTTTATTCCTTAGAATTCTTGGTCGGGAGCAGTTAAATCGGATCGGGAGCAGTTAAATCGGATCGGGAGAAGTTAAATCGGCGGGCGCTCAGGTGTGGGCGGCCCTTAAGGAAGGATCTGAAAGTAGAGATAGTAAATGGAGGATTATTCGATTCAGTTAATATTTATGTGAAGACCCAGTCTCTGCTAATCAGTAAAAATAATCTCAGGAAAAGCTTCTCAGGAAAAGATCTCTGTATATCACCCCCGGCACTTAATATAGCGGATGGGCTAGCTGAGTTGGGTGGCATTTTAGAAGAGGCAAAAAACTATCATGGCACAGAAAACTATGATATTATTATGTGTGGGGACTTCAACGTTGACATAAATGATAGGAAGGATAGGAAACATGAACTAATATCTGAATTTAGCAACAGAAATAATCTACTTATGAAAATGGACGAAATAACAAGATATGGGCTTGCTAAAAATTCTACCCTAGATTTTTATATCGTGAGGATAAAAAAGGATTACCAGTATGGTACTGTTAACTATAACATCTCTGACCACCAGGGTATCTATTTGAACATAAAGGCATCTAGGAGGTACACAAATTCTACCACATTCGAAGGGAGAAAATATGACAATTATAGTAGAGAGGAATTAGCCAGGGTATTACATAACCATGACTGGAGGGCTTTTTTCTTAGAGAATGATGTGAATGCCATTTTGGATACTATTCTGGAAAGAGTGAAGAATGCAGCCAATGAATTAGCACCCAAAAAAACATTTAAGATTAGAAATGTGAAACCTAAATGGTATGACGGGGAGCTTACAGCACTAGCAGACGAAAGAGATAGGGCTTGCAAAAAGGCACATAGGGATAAATCTGATGAGAATGTGAGCATCGCCAGACGATCTCGCAATGATTTTAGGCAGGCCAAGCAAAGGTACTATATATCCTTGTTAAATGATAACAAAAACAATAGCACTAAATTTTGGAGGATTATTTCCGAACTTCAGGGTAAGAAGAAAGATGAAATTCAACACCTTATACTTAGGGATGGTGATGGGGCAAGCCTACGAGGACTATGTTAATTATTTTTTCTGTATGATTGGAGATGATATACAAAATTCTATTCCAAATAAAGCATACAAGATCAGACAAGAGAGGACACTCGCCCCCTTTGAAATTGCCACGATCAAGGTTGATGGATCAAGGCTCATAATAGAGGTTGACATAAAAAAAACCCTCTGGTTGTGCGGTGATCATTAGTAGAATATAAGGACACGCTATCTATTATACCTTCTGAGATAACATACCTATTTAATAAATCTATTATGACAGTCCGGAGGCAGAACCCCATTTTGGGGCTGAACCTTGCGTTTTGGTCCATACAATGTTTTTTGATTGATTCTAGATCTCCAGAATCTCTTGATTCCAAATCTGCCGGGTGCCACTCTGTAAACCTTGAGGAAAATTATTTATCAACATTTGAAAAAAAAAGTTAAAAATATTAATTTTAATAATTAAAAAAATAATTTCGTCCTAAATATCCACTGTAATTGCATAATTTTGATGGAAAATAAACGAGGAATTGCATATTTCAAGGTCAAGAGAATTCATCATGACTGCTTATGGTCATATTCCAAGGTCAAAGGTCAAGGTCAAAGGTATTTTTAAGGTTTTTTGCAAATAACTCTTGGGAAAAATGGTCTGACATCTTAGATCAAATTAAATTAATTTTAGGGTACATTATTTCCTATTGATTGATCCGAGTTACTTGATTCTACATTCAGAAGTCCTATTATAATTGCTTTTCAAAAGATGAGACTATTTTGTGTTTTGGCCGGAAAATGAAGTAGGCCCCTGTTTCTTGGAAGCATAGTTGAGTATCTGTTATAGATAGAGCTATACTATGGAAAGCTATATGCAACCACCGACAAATCGCTTGAAATGTCGGTAAAAACTCTGACGAATCGGTAACAGAGAGAGTGTAAAGCCGACTATATTTGTAATTTTCCGATAGTCGGTATTATGCCCCGACATTGTCGGCAATTTTATTTTTACATTTGAAATATTTCTAAAGTTTCTCCAAGTTGGCCGATCATCGGCCGATTTGTCGACTGATTTATTGGTAAATAAATAATGTGTCGGCCGCTATATCGGCCGCTATGTCGGCCGATTGTTGGGTCCAATTTTCCAAAAATCTTATGATTAGTGAGCCATTATTTTTACCTCTATTTGCAATTGTTGGTACAGTAATTAAATGAGAGAGCGGAGATAGAGTGGGACAGACAAGATGAGACAGATGTAGATAGAGAGAGACAGACAGACAGACAAATGACAGAGAGATGAGAGGATAGATTTGCAATATAAGTGGGACGGTGGGAGAACGGACAGGGAAAAAATAATTCTTTCCAATTTCTGTCCAAAATGATGATTGACAATCATTATAACCGACCATAAGAGTGTGTTATTTGACTGTATGGAATATTTGGTCTGAATGTAGTATTAGCTCTTGATATGCCCATATATATTATATATTGTGTACAAATATTATAACTGAAATATAATATAATAATATTATGACTGAAATAAATCTTTTTCCTTGATAATTATAACTTTCTCTCTCTCAAACCCTCTAACTCTCTTGTTGGTGACGTCCGATTTTTAATGATAAATAAACATCAACTGCCTTAACTTTATTCAGAATGTTTGGAAAAAGGGGTTTATTTTATTTTATTTGTTTGTGTGTGCATATTAAAAGATCTTTGCGACCTACTCTTCCTCAAATTTAACTATAGTGACTTTCTGCTCACTGTTTTAACTATATCCATATATTACACGGAAAAGTCTTTGAATCTATCATTAAAGTGGACGAATAGAGCTGTGAATAGGTAAAACCCACTTGCATCTATTACATATAGTATGTGATTTATACATAATTAAAAAAGCATACGTAATCTATCGTTATAGCAATTTCTGGTGATATTTTGCTTATTTATCAATATCACATAGTAGGTAAGGTCAGAAAATTAAATAATAACAGGATATATCTCATGAAACTACAAGTAGTTTGGTCGGTGACAAACACACTTCCCCACGGCGGACATGACGGCCGCCATGTCGGCAAATTGTAGTTTAAGTCACCGACATATCAGCCAACTTATCGGCGACTTATCAGCCGCCAAAGTTCATTATGCGCTAAAGGGAAGAGCAATTTAAACTGGAGAAAGCAATGTCGGTAATGACAGCCGATATTTACGGAAATTTACCGATGCTTTTTAAAAATTCATTTCGTGCCCCCGAAAAATCGCCCGATAAATGTAAAAGTCGGCCAACGCGTTGGAAAGCTTGCCGACGTACTTACCGACATTTTTAAATATCGCTATAGTAAGTCTATGGAGGGTAGCCAACATTTCTAGCGATTTGTCGGTGGTTGCATATAGCTTTCCATACTAAACACATGAAATGATTGTTCTAGGATCCTTCAATTGATATTTTGTAACCAAGTATCTGAACAAAAATTGAATTTTGTATGGTTTTATAGCAATTAAAGGGATGGGGTCAGCACTTTTGACGATAATGAAAGGAATCACATGTTAATGTGCACAATCATCAAAATTATTAATCCTGATAGCATTATGACGAGAACTAATCACTATGAAAGGATGTCTGATTCTGTAATTGTTCATGCAAAAACTGATACCACATTACAATGCAAAACATTTTTTAATCTAGGGGTTACAGAGATAATTTTGTTATCTATAACATGAACCAGCATATTATTGGCATTAGTATTGCTAGTATATTACAGAGGAGACTAAATAAAATAAGGCATTTTATTAAGAGAGACCTTGCTTCCATGATATTGTGGTAGGAATTGTTTTATTGCTGGGCCATCGTGTTTGTGATGGTATCTGGGGTGAAAATGTCATTTTGAAGCCTTTTTTAAATTGGGATCTACACACTCTAGTTAATAATAATAATAATAATCGATTTTATTTCCATCACACAGTTATACATGAATTGAGTCGAATAATAATGGAATTGGAGGACTGTCTGTGCTATTCACAGCTCTTCCGAGCTCCCTGTTGTTTGGAACATATAAATGATCTAACATATAAGTTATAACAGTTGACTAGTTAACTATGCGTAATATATGTGAATAAGGCGTACAAAAGTGTACGTATATATACAAGGGCGGGTGTGCAAGCACCCTTTCCGACCTATGTCGGTTTTCTTCAGTTTATAAGTTTTCTTATATTGTTGTTATTGGTTGGAACTGGTTGGAACTTTAGCATTACTGGCTAGCCTGGGAAAGCCCCTGTGAGATATTACGTCATTTGCCACTACATGCAGAGGAGTGGGAGAGTGAAGAAGAGGGGTTGGGGTATTGGAGAGGGGGAGGGGAGGGAGAGGATGTAGGAGGGGAGAGTGAGTAAAAGGGAGAGGGCGGGAAAATACGAGAGGGGAAGGGAAAGAAGAAGGAGAGGGAAAAGAGGGAAGGGAGATGATGTGGGGGAAGGGAGAGAAAGGAAGGAAGGGGAGCATGAGGAAGAGGCGAGGGAGAGGGGGAAATCAGGGATAGGGTTTGGAGAGAAAAACAGGTATGAGAGACAGATAATCGGACATGGGGTTGGGAACGAAAAACAGGTATGAGAGACAGAGGGAAAAGGGGGGAAGTGTGCGGAGAGAGGGGGACCGGCTTGCACAAGGGCACATGTAAATCCCCTATTGGCTATTATTTTTTGTATTTTAATACTTTTATTCAACTACTATGTTATGTAACAGTTAGGGGTTAATTCTATATTTAAATAACTCTTCTGACATCTATGACACAAATCAAATATACCTGATAATCATATAACAATTTCTTCCATGTTCATAAGCCTGGGTTTATATTATTTTCTAATGGCTTATACCAGGATTACACTCAGGCTTATATTCAGGGCCGGATATATATTACAATATACTGAAAAAAGCCCAAAATTGAGAAAGAAATTTGGTTAAGCTGAAACTCATGTTTCTTGCCAGCTTTATTTATAATAAATCAACTGTTCTGATTATTTATCCCCAACTGATTTTCATAATCATCAAACTGATTATGATTTCAGCTGGTTCTTTATCTTTATCCCTTATTTCATGATGACAACACAGGCACCAGGCTCACATATGGACCCAGGCTTATACTACCACATGCATATGCTTAACCCAACCCCCCCCCCCAAAATGGGAAGGCCCATACACAGCGCAGCGCAGCTTATAAACAGGGAATATTAAATATTATTATTAAACTTATCTTTACATTCTTCATCTATCCAGAGATGATTTGGTGAAGTCATTCGAAGAGAGCTCATCACCTTCACACTTATAGAATAGTGCACAGCTTTATTTTGCTGCTGTACAACTATATCAAACAACTACTGTTGAACAGGACATGTTGAACATGATAATTTAGATGAACTATAGCTTTGTATACTAAAATCCAAAGATATTACGATTGATGACAATAGGGTTAAGTTTACATGAGAAGAAATAGATTGGTAGCCTCACACCTGAAATCCAAGCTGCACCCATTTGTAAGTGGAATGTTTTTTAATTTAACCAATAATGGGAATAACCTTATAATTGCAATAAATTCATGAAAAGTTCAGTTTCATTCAAAGAAACAGCAAATTGTAATGTCCGATCGACAGCCTTAAGCGACTATGGGAACTTAATCTATCTAATCAAGAACAACGACAACGACAGGATCTAATGGACCTCGCCAGCACTCAACGTTTATATTCTTCTATCCACACCCGGGTTGCCAAATATCACAGCTTGTGACGACAACAACCGACATACATAAAGGAAGCAGTACATGACAATGACATGTAAATACAAAAGGGTGTATAATATGTAAGTGTGAGACATACATAAGATAAGTACAACATACAGCAATAAAAAGTTTGAAAATACAGATACATTACACAGCACGACCTCTGTTGGTGACTAAAACCATAACCACGACCCGCGCGGCCAGCACCAATACACATCTTACAAAACCAAGGGTCTCCAAGCGACAGCCGCTTGAGACGCGCGCGGGCGCGGCTCTGGTTCAGCAAAGCTAATCCATAGCCGCGCACCACAATGCCCCTCCCCCTTTTTTGAAAGGAGGGCACAACCGCTTTAGGCTTTCATCAAGAAAAGACTAAACCATAAGGTTAATACAAAAGTAAGAAGGTAAAATAAGTAAGAATCAACAATACATCCGCCATCAAACATTATAAAAATCACAGAATAAATATAAAACATAGGAATCCATACCGGGTTTGCAGGAATCACACGAACAATGGAGAGAACAAACACACAAATACATTGAAGTCTGTTGATCAAGTAACTCTGTCCATTTTGAAACGTTTAGTCCGTGTATAAAGAATCCGAGTGTCCTGGTTATTTTAGAAACACACACAAATGTCCGGTAACATCCTAATTCTGGAAACTGTCCGTTTGAGGCACATATATAGTAGGTCGATGTATAGCTGTGGTAAAAATTGTTCGTATCCGATATAGCTGTATCCTGAGAGTTGAGTTGGCCAGCGTTAGAGACTATCAAGGGACATCTATCCAATATCGCTCATCTCGTCTCGTCACCGCTGGGCTCATCACAGCTGGGCTAACCACTGCTGCATCCGGCTCGACTCCATTCCATGTTCGTATCCAAAGTCTAAACAATTACTATCCAAAAAGACCAAAGTCATACAAAGACTACAGACGCATCAAACTAGATCGTATCGTAAGTGCGTCTAACATCACTTTCTTCATCTTTTAGCAGTTCCTCCTCGTCAATGTCCATATTTTTATCTTCCTCAGTCAAGCTCCTCTCGCCAGAAACATGAGATGAACCAGACACATCCAATCCATCTTCCTGCGCTGAACGGTCTGGGTCCGACTGAGGGACATAATCAGAAGCATCGAAAGCCGCTGGCTGCTCCTCGCCAACAGAGGTATTCATCAGTCTATTGAACAACCCGCTCATCTTTCTCACGGGAGAAGAGAAGAGCGGAGGCACCATAGACAGAGACACAGCGCTACCACCAGGCACCGGTGTAACACCTACAAAACCTGGAGGAGCGATAGGAGCATTACCCGCAGCTCGACCAAGCACGCCGGGAGAGCCCTGTGCCGCAGCTGTGTTTTCCCCTAACAAGGCCGAAGCTCGTCGCTGAGCCTCAGACTCTCTGCTTGTTGACAGTGGCGTAAACCCTGTCATCGCATATGGACTGTACATAGGCAGAGGCCCCGCTCGACTGGACTGCTGCTGCTGCAAAGCTTGCTGCTGCAACTTCAGTGAACGCTGCAACTGCCGCTGTTGCTCCAAGGACTGTTGCAACTGTTGTTGTTCCTGCAACTGTTGCTGCTGCAACTGTTGTTGCTGCAACAATTGTTGTTGTTCCAATTGCTCATCCAACTGCTGCTGGTGTAACTGCTGAGCGGGCAACTGGGACAGAGTCTGTAGCATCATAGGGTTGAATCGCCTAGGCGAAACAACATTCATTTGGACATTAGGATTCATTACTGAATCCCAATTATCAAAGCCAGGAGTTGGCTGCACACACTCCTTTACCGCTACCGCTTTAAGTGGAGTAGCTTCCTTGACTGCAGCAGCTGCTGGCGCAGTTGAAATAATCTGCGGCAACGTCCGCTGCTGCTGTGGCAACTGCTGTTGCGGCAACTGCTGTTGCAACTGCTGTTGCGACAACTTCTTAGGGGACGACTGAACCAAAGCCACAATAACCTCCTCCTTCGTGGGTTCTTCCTGTACAGCCTGAGTGGTCACAGCTTGCGACCTCACAAGAGAAGCAGTATGCTGTTGGAGTAGATCAGCCATTATCTTCGCCAAGTCTGATTTCCGCACAACATCAGACTCAACGTCCTCCTTCACCTTCTCAGCTTTCTTTCGTTTCTTCTCAGGCTCTCCGTCACCGCTTTCATAAGCGGTCAAGCGACACCTCAGATCAAGGATTGTCTCCCTTGATATCTTATCCTCCCTCTTATAGTAATCCAGCTGCCTGGTAAGATCCTCAATGCGGGCACGCATAGCGGGGATCTCTGCAGCCGCGGCTCTGATTTCCACAATGTCAGCCACAGGCGCCAAAGCAGTTATCACAGCCAGCCTAACCGCTTCTACCGAAATATTAACGGCCTGACTAATAGAATCGGAGACATTCTTCAAGCTCCTATCTACATCCATAGCGGCTGTCGCTAAATTCTCATCTGTTGGCAGATAAGGCAAAACAGGCGCAGGAACATTGTCCGTCACACCCGCTCCATCCAACATACACCGATCAGTGGCTATTTCACCAGGGGCTCCCGCAGCAGCAGCTGGCTGATTTAGCGCCGCTACAGTAGAGTTGTCCTTCGGCCGTGCACCAGTCAAGACAGCCGCAATGGTAGCTTGAGAGGGTCCAGGCTTTGACCAAGCATTTCTAGAAGGAGCAGGGGCATCGATTACCTTCCTAGCAGAAGCCCTCCTTGCTTCAGAGGCACTGGCTCTCATCTCCAGTTGCGCGCGATGTCGACCAATGGTCATCACACGATCCAAGTCATACCTCCCCATCCGCGCAAAACGTACACAACCTAAGTTTGCAGTCTCCTGCTCCAAGACTCTAAAACTCCCTGCCATATCCTTTGCCCACTCTAGCCCATTCCTATGGCCAGTGTTGCGGTTGACCAAGTGGCGCACAAGATCAGAACGCCTGTCCAATCTCACACTGCAGGAGTGAGCGTGTGGACACGTGTAAAGTTGCACCGCCGGGCAATGCTCCTCACACAAGTGGCGATAGAACCTCTCCCGGGTGCGGTAGACCTTAATCCCATTAGGATTAATTTCCTTACCCAGGTATCTACACCAAGTAAATGGGCACCTATAGCCAGGTTTCCACAGCAAAGGGGCTCCATTCAACTTGTCCATAATAAGATCTATAATTTCCTGATGGCCATCTGCTTTCCCGGTACGGGACTTGAGGTAGTGGAACTTATCCTCATAGCGGGGCATTATTGGAGGATTTTTCCAATAATTACCCAGAACCTCATCCTCATCATCCGATTCAGGGTTCACAAGGACTCCATCACCCTGCTTCGGAACAATGTTCGCCATGTTAGTAGGGCTTAACTCCACCTCCAACTTATCCTTCAATCGCCAGCGCGCCTGATGGCGAACTGGGTTCGCACTATCTGAAGTCTTCTTGGGGGTGTTTTTCCAAGCCGGCTTAGCCAAAGCCCGTCTCACATCCTCCACAGAGTTAAGTCCAGGGCCGCCTGAGTGGGAAGCGCGTGACTGGTCACTATACTCAGTAGAAGAGCCGCGAGAGCTAGTACTCCCGTCCCTACTGCCACTCTCCTTGACCACAGTCTTGCTCTTCTCCCGCCCTCTCTTAACTTCCAACTTTGGTTTTCCCTTGGGGGAATTAAATTCTTTTTTCGACCTCGTCTTACCGCCATCAGGTTTTGCTTTGTCATCTTGTTTTCCTGACTTGGCATTACCCGACGCAGACGTAGTCTTAGCCTTTCCAACATCCGAACTCTCGTCCTTCTTTACAGTCTGTTTGTCTGATTTCTCAGACTCAGGGGCAACTACTGGTTCAGGACCAGCTTTCTTCAAAGTCTTCCTCTTAGGCCTGGAAGCAGCAGCGCCTTTGGAAGGCAACTGCTCTTCCCCCTCACTCTCGTCCGACTCCACGATCTTGGCAGACTTGACAGGCTTAGACTTCCTTCGCCTAGTCTTTTGAAGCTGCCATTCTGCTGCATCTTGACGATCTTGCGCCTTCTGCAGCTCCATCCTCTCTGCTGCATCTTGACGATCTTGCGCCTTCTGCAGCTCCATCCTCTTTTTCTCAACTCTCTCATAGTCAGCCTCAATCTCTGCGGTCATCTCCTGATACCAGTCTTCTTTCAGGGAATGTTCCTCAGAGCGGGTCTCAGCGCGGGTCTCAGAAGTCACAGCCGCCGCGTCCGCGGCTGTGGACTCCTGTTCACCACCTGTACAAGGTCTATCTTCGGGTACCTTCTCCACGCCAGCCGTTGACGAGTCAACTTCCATGGCCATCGCCTCCTCCCTATCAGACATCCTGACTTGATCACTCAAACCAGAGTATCCAAGCCAGGTTACAAGTTCTCTTGAAACACCTAGTCAACCAACCGAACAACAATCTGGGAAAACAATGCTTTATCGGGGGGATAAACCAAGCAATCTAGATCACATACAACTGGCAGTGAAAACACGTCTGGCGTGTCCACTAACCGAGCGTACTCTGCAGACCTACGCTCTCGCCAGTTCCCGTGACCTAGTCCCGCGACGCCCCATCCAATCAGAGGTCTTTCTTCCGTCTAAATATAGCATCGCCACCCTGTCGCCGAGTGGTACACACTAGAGTGCACGTGCCACGAGTAGTGTTGTCCCTGCCTGCCCCGCTACCTAGCAGGCATACACACACACCATCCAGGCACCTGGGCTCCCGAGCAGAACCCAATACACTACCAATAATAGCATAAAATATCATCAGAAAACACAACTAAGCAGTTTCTCCCTACTTTCCGTGGGGTGTATTGCTTCGGCCCAGTCACATATCCCAGTAGGTGTAAGGACAATGAGAGGCTACATGCCCTACCAGTCAGTCAATTTTCCAAATCAATTTCAATGCCAAAACCACGTATAGTAAGCTTGAAACTGTTGTTATTATTTCACACAAAAATCACACCAGAGAGGAATAAATCCCCTCACCATGTTTGATGTGAGATATCATTCTACCAGTACTTCTCGTTGTGTCATTTTTTGTTTTCCTCTGCACCTCATACAACTGATTCACTCACTCGTAGCCAAGTCGATCAGGGGCTTGCCTATGACGCTTAGGCCTGTCTTCCAAATACCCTGATCTTAACAGATTACCCATAGTCTTAGCTAATGGTGAGCCCTCTTCCTCTTCCTCGTCACCTGAATCACTAGAACTCTCAGATTCCACAGCCGCTTCGCCCTCACCCACTCCCGCGGCCACACCCGACGGTGGGTCTGCCACAGCAGATGGTTTCTTAGGTGGGCGGCCGCGCTTCTTCACGTGTCTCACAATCTTATCTGCAGGAAGCACTGTCGGAGCGTGCCGACCGGGTATGACACGTCCCTGAGGATTAATCCTCAAGTAGTCTTTCCCTGCTACCTGCTGCTTTTGATATTCAGGAGCTCTATGCAAGTTTACCGCCTGGACGGGAGTACCGTCTGCATCAAAAGCCAATTTGAGTAAATCTCCATTCCATCTGAGAATCCCTTCTTCGGTTCTGAGTTCATAGGTAGAGCCTTGCACGCGCCTTACAACTTCAAAAGGACCATCCCATTTGGGACCATATTTCTTTTGAGCCATAGGCGTCGCATATCTCCAAACTACATCTCCAGTTCTAAATACTTTTGGTCGGGCCCGTCTATCGAAATACCTCTTCTGGTATACAGCCGAATGCCCCAAGCGTTCTCTGACAAACTTATGCCCTCTTAACAACAAGGACCTGATCTCCTCCACAAACACACTGCGGCAGGGAAAATCAACATCTCCTGTCAGAGTACCATAAATAATGTCAGCTGGAACGGTTAGTTCGGTGCCAAATACTACCAGATTAGGAGTACACATAGTGCTTTTATGCACAGCGCCCCTATATGCGTGCGCAATACAAGGCACCAACAAATCCCAATTCAGATCTTCAAACTGTGTCATGCAGGAGAGCTGCTCTACAAGGACTCGATTCCAACGCTCTACCTGTCCATTTGCCTGAGGTCTATAGGGTAGAGACATCAATTGCTCGATATCTAACAGAAGCAACAATTCCTTCAACAGTGCTGAACGAAATTCAGGCGCCCCATCTGTCTGGAGAGAGACTGGTGGACCATATCTCAATATCCATTCAGTAAACAAAGCCATCGCACAGGTAGCGGCTGTGTGATCAGGAAGCGGATAAGCTTCAGCCCACTTAGAAAAATAGTCTGTGACAACCATCACACAGCTATTTCCTCTAGGGGTTCTCCTAAATGGACCAATAATATCCAAAGCAATGCGGCTCCAGCGCACACCATGGATTTCTTTCTTCAACGGGGTTATACCTTTACCACCCCTGCTCTTACAAGAAGCGCAAACTTCACAGCCGCGCACCCAGTCGGCGATATCTCTCTTCATCCGGGGCCAAACAAACTTTTGTCTCGCCGCCTGATAAGTTTTAAACTCGCCAAAGTGAGCTGCAAGCTTACTCCCATGCAAAGTACGGAATAACTCTCTTCTCAGAGACAAAGGTACCAATACGCGTGTATATACAACTCCGTTGTCGCTTTCCCAATCTAAGCAAAGCAACTCTTTATCCACCTTTAGAAATTCTATTCTATTCATATAGTAACAGAACTCTCCCCCCTCAGCCAACAAAGCTTTATTGTCTGGCTTCGGAGTCAAACCCTGTACTATAGACTTAATCCTTGCCAAAACATCATCTTCCTCCTGCGCTACCTTCAATCTATCACCCGCCAATGACGAGAAGATATGATAATTGACAGTCATTGTGGCTACCACTGCATCATGCGCGCCACAGTCTAAGCAATCGTCACGAGGACATCTTCTTACTGGCAGTCTTGAAAGCGCATCCGCATTTATGTGTTTGCGGCCTGGCCGATGAACAATTTGATCCTCACGCAACCCATAATGCTGCAAGGTGGTTAACCATCTTGCAAGCATACCCGACGGATCACGGAAATTCATCAGCCACCGAAGTGAAGCATGGTCAGTTCTCAGTTTAAAATCTTGCTGGCCAATGATATAGTGTTGAAACTTAGATAAATAAGTTAAAACAGCTAACAATTCTCTTTTCGTGGCACAATAATTCTGCTGTGCTTTGGACAATGAATTACTGGCGTAACTCAAAACCACTTCCCTAGCATTCTGAATCTGAGATAGGACGCCAGACATTCCATACCCACTAGCGTCCGTATCCAAGATGATAGTTCCAGTCGGCTGTGGGTAACCTAGCACAGGCGGTGATGTTAACAAGTCTTTCAAATCCGAAAAAGCCTTATGACAGTTCTCATCGAACGTCACCCGCCGATTATTTTTCAATTCTGCTCCGGACACCAATGCTTGAATAGGAGCCGCAACTTCAGAAAAGTTAGGCATGAATTCTCTATAATAAGAGGCAAACCCCAGAAACTGTCGGACTTGCTTAATAGTAGTCGGCACTGGCCACGAATGAACCTTTTCCAACTTACCCGGATCAGCGCGAACCCCCTCCTGAGAGACTATTCTACCCAGATACTTGACATTAAGTTTGAAAAATTCGCATTTCTTTGGTTTCAATTTCAAGCCATAATCAGCTAGTCGTTGCAAGACTTTTTCTGCATTAGACAATGCTTCATCAAAGCTGGAGCCAAAGATGATTACATCATCCAAATATACTAAACAGCATTTCCATCTTAAACCAGCCAACATTTGTTCCATCATTCGTTCAAATGTGGCCGGCGCATTACATAGACCAAAGCTCATCACCTTGAATTGGAACAGCCCCATAGTCGAGACGAAAGCAGTTTTTTCTTTACTTGCTTCATCCATGGCAATTTGCCAATAGCCGCTCTCCAAATCCAATGTAATGAACCATAGGTTACCACCCAATGCTTCAATACTTTCATCTATCCTTGGTAGCGGGAAAGAATCTTTCTTAGTCACCGCATTCACTGGACGATAGTCGACACAAAAATGGTCAGTACCGTCACTCTTTTTAACAATCACCACTGCAGATCCCCACGGGCTATTACTAGGTTCTATAACACCTTTATCAAGCATATCCTGAATTTGCTTTTCAGCAGCCTCACGACGTGCTCGAGGCAGGCGCCTATACACACTTTTAATCGGTACAGCATCCCCTGTATCGACCACATGACGCACTTTATTAGTGTGTCCCAGCGTTTCACCTGGCAACCTGAAGCAATGCTTATATTGTGTCAACAGGTGTCTTAGTCTGACTATATCTTCTGTCTTAGACAAATCAGACCCTTTCACCAACTTTTCCAGTGGACATTCTGCAGCCGGAGGCATTGGAACCTCAGGCTCCAGTAATTCCACATCAACAATAGGGGAGTCACCATTCATGAGATCCCCCCCTCCAGCAGTCTGAAGTTCCATCAGTACAGGAGAGCTGGTAGGATTGTATACAGACAGCGTGCAATTATATCGGTCGCCAGCAACCAATAAACTCCCTGCAACATAGCATCCCAACCCTGCTCCATCTGGTTCAAAAAGCATGTCTTCATTGGGGGACATTGGACCAAAGCCGCTGCAAATGGCAGAAAAAGCATCTATAAAAACACTCTCACAGCCGCTCCGCGTCACCGGTCCACTTTGCAATGCCCGACACATGATCGACTGTTCACCTGCCTCGAGGGTGAATAAACCAGACCAATCAGAGTTACATTTATGGAGATAGATAAAATCCATCCCTATGATTCCAGCCTCCGCACCAACCAAACCACTTACCACCAGGCAATTGAGAGCATACCACGCGCCTCCCAACCCCAGCGCCAGACGCACACACCCATGTGTCTTTAGATCATGTCCAGTTCCTGCATAGCACGTCACCCCACATGGCATGAGAGAAGGCCTGACCGAGAGTTCATCATACACGCGCTTCTTTATTAGCGTGCATTGGGCTCCCCAGTCAATCAAGAATTGTCCAGTTACATTCACTAAAGTCACATCCGCATACATGCGCTCAGCCACAAGCGGGCGATTGCGGTCTGAGACACAAATCTCAAAATCGCACAAGTCACACACCATAACCTTACTCACCACCCTAGCATCTTCTCCCCATGATACTTTTAGAATCTGCCCGGGTGAGCATACATACTCAGGATTTCCTTCATTCACCACCATCACTGAGCATGTGGCGCGCCCAATTGCGCCACTGCCGCTGCTCTCGTGCACTTCACCTCCAAGATCACCTTCTCCACGGGCGTCCCCAGGCTGATCCAGGGGCACAAGAACATCGGATCCAATTGGTTTACAAGTCCGATTTATCGACAATGCGGTGTGTATGCTGTTTGTCGCGATCTCCTGTTCACCGCCTAAGAAGATCCGACCTTGTTTAACAGCAGAAACAGTATATTGACAATATATTGATTGAAAGACTATATCATACTCTAACAATCATTTATTTCTATTTCCAACAGAGACATATCTGTGGTTCAAGAAATTGGGGCCTACCTCATGTTCTGGCTGAAACACAAAATATTCCCTTTGTTTTGAAAAGCTATTGTAATAAGACTACTGAATGTAGAATCAAGTATTTGGTCTCAATCAATAGGAAATAATGTGCTCTAAAATTGATTTATTTGATCTAAGATGCCAGACGATTTTTCTCATAGTTATTTGCAAAAAACCTTAAATAATACCTTTGACCTTGACCTTTGACCTTTGAATATGACCTTTAGAGGTCATGATGAATTCTCTAACTCAACATTTGTTCCATCATTCGTTCAAATGTGGCCGGCGCATTACATAGACCAAAGCTCATCACCTTGAATTGGAACAGCCCCATAGTCGAGACGAAAGCAGTTTTTTCTTTACTTGCTTCATCCATGGCAATTTGCCAATAGCCGCTCTCCAAATCCAATGTAATGAACCATAGGTTACCACCCAATGCTTCAATACTTTCATCTATCCTTGGTAGCGGGAAAGAATCTTTCTTAGTCACCGCATTCACTGGACGATAGTCGACACAAAAATGGTCAGTACCGTCACTCTTTTTAACAATCACCACTGCAGATCCCCACGGGCTATTACTAGGTTCTATAACACCTTTATCAAGCATATCCTGAATTTGCTTTTCAGCAGCCTCACGACGTGCTCGAGGCAGGCGCCTATACACACTTTTAATCGGTACAGCATCCCCTGTATCGACCACATGACGCACTTTATTAGTGTGTCCCAGCGTTTCACCTGGCAACCTGAAGCAATGCTTATATTGTGTCAACAGGTGTCTTAGTCTGACTATATCTTCTGTCTTAGACAAATCAGACCCTTTCACCAACTTTTCCAGTGGACATTCTGCAGCCGGAGGCATTGGAACCTCAGGCTCCAGTAATTCCACATCAACAATAGGGGAGTCACCATTCATGAGATCCCCCCCTCCAGCAGTCTGAAGTTCCATCAGTACAGGAGAGCTGGTAGGATTGTATACAGACAGCGTGCAATTATATCGGTCGCCAGCAACCAATAAACTCCCTGCAACATAGCATCCCAACCCTGCTCCATCTGGTTCAAAAAGCATGTCTTCATTGGGGGACATTGGACCAAAGCCGCTGCAAATGGCAGAAAAAGCATCTATAAAAACACTCTCACAGCCGCTCCGCGTCACCGGTCCACTTTGCAATGCCCGACACATGATCGACTGTTCACCTGCCTCGAGGGTGAATAAACCAGACCAATCAGAGTTACATTTATGGAGATAGATAAAATCCATCCCTATGATTCCAGCCTCCGCACCAACCAAACCACTTACCACCAGGCAATTGAGAGCATACCACGCGCCTCCCAACCCCAGCGCCAGACGCACACACCCATGTGTCTTTAGATCATGTCCAGTTCCTGCATAGCACGTCACCCCACATGGCATGAGAGAAGGCCTGACCGAGAGTTCATCATACACGCGCTTCTTTATTAGCGTGCATTGGGCTCCCCAGTCAATCAAGAATTGTCCAGTTACATTCACTAAAGTCACATCCGCATACATGCGCTCAGCCACAAGCGGGCGATTGCGGTCTGAGACACAAATCTCAAAATCGCACAAGTCACACACCATAACCTTACTCACCACCCTAGCATCTTCTCCCCATGATACTTTTAGAATCTGCCCGGGTGAGCATACATACTCAGGATTTCCTTCATTCACCACCATCACTGAGCATGTGGCGCGCCCAATTGCGCCACTGCCGCTGCTCTCGTGCACTTCACCTCCAAGATCACCTTCTCCACGGGCGTCCCCAGGCTGATCCAGGGGCACAAGAACATCGGATCCAATTGGTTTACAAGTCCGATTTATCGACAATGCGGTGTGTATGCTGTTTGTCGCGATCTCCTGTTCACCGCCTAAGAAGATCCGACCTTGTTTAACAGCAGAAACAGTATATTGACAATATATTGATTGAAAGACTATATCATACTCTAACAATCATTTATTTCTATTTCCAACAGAGACATATCTGTGGTTCAAGAAATTGGGGCCTACCTCATGTTCTGGCTGAAACACAAAATATTCCCTTTGTTTTGAAAAGCTATTGTAATAAGACTACTGAATGTAGAATCAAGTATTTGGTCTCAATCAATAGGAAATAATGTGCTCTAAAATTGATTTATTTGATCTAAGATGCCAGACGATTTTTCTCATAGTTATTTGCAAAAAACCTTAAATAATACCTTTGACCTTGACCTTTGACCTTTGAATATGACCTTTAGAGGTCATGATGAATTCTCTAACTTGGTATATATTTAATTCCACTTACAAAGTTCATGTTCCATCATAATTATGCAATTATAGTGGATTCTGACATTGAAATATTTTTTTTATTGATTAAATTTAATATTTTTAACTTTTTTTTTTAAAACGTCGATAATTAATTTTCCTCAAGGGTTACAGAGTGGCACCCGGCAGATTTGGAATCAGGAGATTTTTGACATCTAGAATCAATCAAAAAAACATTGTATGGCCCCAAAACGCAAGGTTCACCCCTCCTACCGCTTTAAATAATAATGAAATTTTCCTTGCAGTTTTAATTGATTTCAGTAAGGCTTTTAATAGCGTCAATCATGATAGGAATCGCAGCGAACTACAACAGGTGAATGGCATCATATCTAAGAAATAGGAAGCAGCAAGTCCTGATAGGTGATCAGTTCTCGGAAGAAGCCGCCATTAACTGTGGTGTCCCCAAGGGATCAGTCCTTGGGCCATTAATGTCCCTATATTATATGCAAATGACATCAAAGATCTTAATTTATCATGTAAATTTGTGCTATATGCCGATGATATGGTTCTATTTGTCCAAGGAAAGAATTTAGCGGAAATTCGAAACAAAATTCATGCTCTTGACTGGGAGGAAATTAGCAGCGATTCCAGAAGTGAAGTTCAGATCTTTTAATGTCATGTTCACGGAATACTATGATTATCTGGGTATCAGATTAGATGCTAGGTTAAATATGCTTAAGCAATTTGATAGGATGCATAGCAATCTGAACTATAGAATTCATCAATTGGCAATCATGAGACCGATGCTAACACCATGGGCAGCTATGATATTGGTAAAGACTTTTATATTATCCATCATTGACTATTGTTTACCATTTCTGACGCCAGTCGGGAAAGGCAATCTTCAAAAATTACGTTTACAAACTAAGGCAATCCGAATAGCTCTTAAAGCTAAACCTCTTACCCCCAGGCTTGACATTCATCAAAGAAGTAATATCATGTCCATTAAGAACAGACAGCATTACCTTCTAATGAGCTTGGAAGGAAAGTTAGCGGAAAGAGTGGAATGTAGAATCACAAGACAAAATGAAGGGAGAACAATTACACATTTTTGCCCTAAGACTGAAAACGATAGGAAATCATTATTTTACCGAATCGCCTCTAATTGGAATAAGTTGGAAGCAAACCTTGGAAATCTGGATAATATAGCCCGAAGAAACAATTAAAAAAAATATCCTGACAGTACAGAACAATGATGACTTTTGAAGTAAATTAAAAAATTATGACAATTATGCTACAAGTTGAGCCTATGTCAATAGCATAGGTTATCCCACGCCCACCATCTTTCTTTACACGCCCCCTTGACACAAGACATAGTGACTGTAACTGAATGCAAGGCATAAAACAATATTAACATGGTTAGACTACTAAGTTAGTCAAGGCAGGTGGTAAGAATATCGCCTTAAGGCGAGGCCATGAATTGTATTACTGCCAAAATAAAAAAACTTAAAAAAAACAAAAAAACTATTTATTACATTATATGATAACAAAAAGTGGTTATCGATCACCTTAATAATGTTTTCATTTACTTTTCTCATACAATCAGATGATTAAGACCACAAATGGTGGTCAAGAGCGCAGAGAACAAGCTAAACAAAATCCATTTAACATTTTGAAATAATGGATTCAAAAATGGTACTTGGTCATGCTGTACATCTAATTAAAGAAAATATTGATTGGATTGAGGAGATAAGGGTAGGCACAAGGCTGACACATAAAACTGGGCTACCTGCTGTACTTCTTTGGGACGAAAATATTGACATACATGCTCTCCTAATGTACTAGCTAAGCCATATCAGTAAGATCTGTACTAAATAAACCCTTATAAAAATTGCTCTCTTTACCTTCATCTGTTGTATCATTATCATTGCCAACCGATTTATCTTTCTCTGGTCCAGAATCTGGAAAGTAAACACACAATTATGTCTGTGTGAGTTTTTTAGTTTTTAAAGACTTTTATTTCATCTTTTGGACAGATCTGTAGATTAACATGCCCAACCAAGTTTGATGAAAAGTGGTGTTTTAACCTACATCAATCTCTGTCGCAATACATAGTAGAATAATGGCATGTCTCAAATATCTGCAAAGGCTCCTTTTAGGAGTTCATCATTCAACAAGTTATTATATTGAACTTTAGGGAAATGTTTATTGTTAATATCAACTATTCATTACATTATATGACAACAAAATTTGTTTTGATGTTTCAATAATGGTTTTATTTACTTTTGTCTTCACCATTTGATGCAGAAGTTTTATACTGTTCCTTTCCAGATGCTGCTGGTTCTGCTTCCTTCTCTTCAACTTCAAGATAAGAAGAATGAAATGAATAATTTATAGCCTCATTCATTGTTTGACATTGATTCCAAGTGTTTTGATTGGAAATAATCTTTTGCTAAGACTGGGAAATATTGTCTATAGAGAAATGTTCAGACATACATAATATCATGATGGAAAGGAAACAATGCAATAATTGAAATAACTGCCTGTGTATGAATATAAATTAGAGGTTTTCTTTTCTTGCTATATGGCTGTATTCCTGATCAGAGTCATTTGGACTTGTTTAACAATGCTCACTTTTAATGATGACTCACTATTAAGTTTTTGTCTAAGAGTAGTGTTTATGCTCAGAATGAGAGTTTTAGCATGCTGAGAGGAGCAATTGCCAGTTGCTAGTGAGAAGAATGAAGGGAGTAGGTGATTTAAATATTGAATGGCTGACATAGTTTCCCCCATCATGGTCAAATATTAGTATGTCACAATGAGGTCACAATTGAAATAAATTAATTAATATAAGAACAATGGTATGTTTCAATTCTCTGCAAAGTCTCCTTTCAGAAGTTCATCATTCAACAAGTTACTATATTGAACTATAGGTAAGTATTTATTAGCTATTTATTACATTATATGATAACAAAAAGTGGTTATCGACCACCTAAATAATGTTTTCATTTACTTTTCTCATACAATCAGATGATTAAAACCACAAATGGCAGTCAGGAGCACAAAAAATGAGCTAAACAAAATCCATTTAACATTTTGAAATAATGGATTCAAAAATTGTGCTCGGTCATGCTGTACATCTAATTAAGGAAAAGATTGATTGGATTGAGGAGATAAGGGTAGGCACAAGACTGACACATAAAACTTGGCTACGTGCCATACTTCTTTTGGACGAAAAAATATTGACATACATGCTCTACTAATGTACCAGCTAAGCCATATCAGTAAGACCTGTACTAAATAAACCCTTATAAAAATTGCTCTCTTTACCTTCATCTGTTGTATCATTATCATTGCCAACCGATTTATCTTTCTCTGGTCCAGAATCTGGAAAGTAAACACACAATTATGTCTGTGTGAGTTTTTTAGTTTTTAAAGACTTTTATTTCATCTTTTGGACAGATCTGTAGATTAACATGCCCAACCAAGTTTGATGAAAAGTGGTGTTTTAACCTACATCAATCTCTGTCGCAATACATAGTAGAATAATGGCATGTCTCAAATATCTGCAAAGGCTCCTTTTAGGAGTTCATCATTCAACAAGTTATTATATTGAACTTTAGGGAAATGTTTATTGTTAATATCAACTATTCATTACATTATATGACAACAAAATTTGTTTTGATGTTTCAATAATGGTTTTATTTACTTTTGTCTTCACCATTTGATGCAGAAGTTTTATACTGTTCCTTTCCAGATGCTGCTGGTTCTGCTTCCTTCTCTTCAACTTCAAGATAAGAAGAATGAAATGAATAATTTATAGCCTCATTCATTGTTTGACATTGATTCCAAGTGTTTTGATTGGAAATAATCTTTTGCTAAGACTGGGAAATATTGTCTATAGAGAAATGTTCAGACATACATAATATCATGATGGAAAGGAAACAATGCAATAATTGAAATAACTGCCTGTGTATGAATATAAATTAGAGGTTTTCTTTTCTTGCTATATGGCTGTATTCCTGATCAGAGTCATTTGGACTTGTTTAACAATGCTCACTTTTAATGATGACTCACTATTAAGTTTTTGTCTAAGAGTAGTGTTTATGCTCAGAATGAGAGTTTTAGCGTGCTGAGAGGAGCAATTGCCAGTTGCTAGTGAGAAGAATGAAGGGAGTAGGTGATTTAAATATTGAATGGCTGACATAGTTTTCCCCATCATGGTCAACTATTAGTATGTCACAATGAGGTCACAATTGAAATAAATTAATTAATATAAGAACAATGGTATGTTTCAATTCTCTGCAAAGTCTCCTTTCAGAAGTTCATCATTCAACAAGTTACTATATTGAACTATAGGTAAGTATTTATTAGCTATTTATTACATTATATGATAACAAAAAGTGGTTATCGACCACCTAAATAATGTTTTCATTTACTTTTCTCATACAATCAGATGATTAAAACCACAAATGGCAGTCAGGAGCACAAAAAATGAGCTAAACAAAATCCATTTAACATTTTGAAATAATGGATTCAAAAATTGTGCTCGGTCATGCTGTACATCTAATTAAGGAAAAGATTGATTGGATTGAGGAGATAAGGGTAGGCACAAGACTGACACATAAAACTTGGCTACGTGCCATACTTCTTTTGGATGAAAAAATATTGACATACATGCTCTACTAATGTACCAGCTAAGCCATATCAGTAAGACCTGTACTAAATAAACCCTTATAAAAATTGCTCTCTTTACCTTCATCTGTTGTATCATTATCATTGCCAACCGATTTATCTTTCTCTGGTCCAGAATCTGGAAAGTAAACACACAATTATGTCTGTGTGAGTTTTTTAGTTTTTAAAGACTTTTATTTCATCTTTTGGACAGATCTGTAGATTAACATGCCCAACCAAGTTTGATGAAAAGTGGTGTTTTAACCTACATCAATCTCTGTCGCAATACATAGTAGAATAATGGCATGTCTCAAATATCTGCAAAGGCTCCTTTTAGGAGTTCATCATTCAACAAGTTATTATATTGAACTTTAGGGAAATGTTTATTGTTAATATCAACTATTCATTACATTATATGACAACAAAATTTGTTTTGATGTTTCAATAATGGTTTTATTTACTTTTGTCTTCACCATTTGATGCAGAAGTTTTATACTGTTCCCTTTCAGATGCTGCTGGTTCTGCTTCCTTCTCTTCAACTTCAAGATATGAAGAATGAAATGAATAATTTATAGCCTCATTCATTGTTTGACATTGATTCCAAGTGTTTTGATTGGAAATAATCTTTTGCTAAGACTGGGAAATATTGTCTATAGAGAAATGTTCAGACATACATAATATCATGATGGAAAGGAAACAATGCAAGTAATTGAAATAATTGCCTGTTTATTAATATAAATTAGAGGTTTTCTTTTCTGGCTATATGGCTGTATTCCTGATCAGAGTCATTTGGATTTGTTTAACAATGCTCACTTTTAATGATGACTCACTATTAAGTTTTTGTCTAAGAGTAGTATTTATGCTTAGAATGGGAGTTTTAGCGTGCTGAGAGCAGCAATTGCTATTTGCTAGTGAAGGGAATGAAGTGAGTAGGTGATTTAACTATTGATTGGCTGATGTAGTTTCCCCCATCATGGTCAATCATTAGTATGTCACAATAAGGTAACAATTGAAATAAATTAATTGATATAAGAACAATGGTATGTTTCAATTCTCTGCAAAGGCTCCTTTTAGAAGTGCATCATTCAACAAGTTACAATATTGAACTATAGGTAAGTATTTATTAGCTATTTATTACATTATATGATAACAAAAAGTGGTTATCGATCACCTTAATACTATTATCATTTACTTATCTCATACAATCAGATGATTAAGACCACAAATGGCGGTCAAGAGCGCAGAAAATGAGCTAAACAAAATCCATTTAACATTTTGAAAAAATGGTACTTGGTCATGCTGTACATCTAATTAAAGAAAAGATTGATTGGATTGAGGAGATAAGGGTAGGCACAAGGCTGACACATACAACTGGGCTACCTGCTGTACTTCTTTGGGACGAAAATATTGACATACATGCTCTCCTAATGTACCAGCTAAGCCATATCAGTAAGATCTGTACTAAAAAACCCTTATAAAAATTGCTCTCTTTACCTTCATCTGTTGTATCATTATCATTGCCAACCGATTTATCTTTCTCTGGTTCAGAATCTGGAAAGTAAACACACAATTATGTCTGTGTGAGTTTTTTAGTTTTTAAAGACTTTTATTTCATCTTTTGGACAGATCTGTAGATTAACATGCCCAACCAAGTTTGATGAAAAGTGGTGTTTTAACCTACATCAATCTCTGTCGCAATACATAGTAGAATAATGGCATGTCTCAAATATCTGCAAAGGCTCCTTTTAGGAGTTCATCATTCAACAAGTTATTATATTGAACTTTAGGGAAATGTTTATTGTTAATATCAACTATTCATTACATTATATGACAACAAAATTTGTTTTGATGTTTCAATAATGGTTTTATTTACTTTTGTCTTCACCATTTGATGCAGAAGTTTTATACTGTTCCTTTCCAGATGCTGCTGGTTCTGCTTCCTTCTCTTCAACTTCAAGATAAGAAGAATGAAATGAATAATTTATAGCCTCATTCATTGTTTGACATTGATTCCAAGTGTTTTGATTGGAAATAATCTTTTGCTAAGACTGGGAAATATTGTCTATAGAGAAATGTTCAGACATACATAATATCATGATGGAAAGGAAACAATGCAAGTAATTGAAATAACTGCCTGTTTATTAATATAAATTAGAGGTTTTCTTTTCTGGCTATATGGCTGTATTCCTGATCAGAGTCATTTGGACTTGTTTAACAATGCTCACTTTTAATGATGACTCACTATTAAGTTGTTGTCTAAGATTTGGGAATATCAGATGAGATCAAAATTAATGATTGATGTTTATATATGTATGATTTGTTTATTTGCAGATTACTGTGAATCTGCAAATGAAAAACAGGTATACATATGTGTACGTCAGTTAAAACTTGGTCAAAACTAGGTCGCCTGACCTTGCTCAAAGCTGTCCTGTTTTTCTCTTTGCCTCTTTGGATATTAGTTGTCGGGAAAGTAGCTATAAAATTTGGTCATTTACCAATGTCCAGTCTGACTGTGCAGGGCCTAGCTCTACGAGGAGATGTTCTTTACACTAAACTTACTAACTCTAGATAGCTATAAGCTCTGGATGTTTACCATTTTTAATAGGGTCGGTTACAGTTTCATCTTTTCCTGTAGCTGTAGCTGGAATTTCCCAATACACTGAAACAATAAAATACATTGTATATTTTTAGGTTTCAAGAATTGTTTATTACTTTGCTGATATCATTTAAATACTAAAAAGCAATTTTGGGTTCCATAGTTCCATAATGTTGAATAAAGTTTTTTTTAAAAGATAATATTATTTTATTTCAACAAACAATTTCACACAAGCGTACATTACATATTATTGAAAAATCATTATGCAACAATACATCTAGCAGATAAATATCTAAATTTAAACTTTGCACAATGCCAATCCTCAATAATTTGTTACATCTTATAGCGACGACCTAGGCAAACCGCGAACAATCTACGAAATCATATACTAGATTTGTTTACAGTTAATATATACAAAACCAATACATTATCTTCCCTGATGAAGGGCTACTAATGCAAATAAAGGTTACTACCTACAACCATAGTTTCGTCAATGTTTCATCTCAGATCTTATAGTGATCATCTTCATTCCTTGTAAAACATAATGTTATCCGCAAAGTAAAACTATGAAAGTTGACAATACAAATGTGACCAGTTGGTAATGCTAAAACAAATCAAATATTCCTATATTCCTATGTACCAGACGGCGGGTCTATTCACATAACCATATTGCCAAACCTTATTTAACGCTGATTTTGAATGACTTTTTATTTCAGGCCAGGATTTATTTTTTATCTCGAGCTAGTTCCACATTGTAGGCCCTTGTAGGTGTGGTGATTTTCTTAATTTTTCTGAGTTTGTTATTACACAAATGAAATTTGGCTCAAGAGCCTGCCATGTATGAAGGGGGATTATTCATAAAAACTCAGGAATCCCTGCTCTGGCAGTCATCAGGCCCATAATCACTATCTACCTCTTATATAAATATGTACATAGAACCTCATTCGGGCAAATTCCTTCACCCCGGCCTGTATTGACACTTCATTTGGGGAAACTCAGGGACGGGCCCATTGTGTATCCTAAGTATATGACTATCCTAGATTTGATGATCAACGTACCCGTAACATTTAAGTCAGCTATGTTCAAGATATTTATTCTCTTTAGGCGGTGCTTAGAACCAATCACTTGAAGTAGAAATTTCCTTGAGATTTTTGTTAATTTGTTACAAATCTTCCATTTTGAAATACCTTTCCGAACCAGCTGTGACCCATGAGCAAACAACCATCTAAGCTTCTTCAAGTAACTGTGACCACGGTGTTGTTGGCGTATATCATCATGTTTATGTTTTCTAAAATATTGATATCATTTAAACAAGATGGAAGATCATTAATATGATTAAAAATAGGGGTGGTCCAACTAAGCTTCCTTGCGGTCCAGAAATTGTTCATATAAGTGTGACAAGAGAACATAATTTAAATAAGTATTTTGCTGTCTGTCTGCTAGATATTTAGCAATAAGTCTTACTACTGCTTGTAGCCTTTCTGTTGCTCGATGAAATTCGTAAAAATCCTTGTTTCTTCTTTGCAAAACAAGAACCTGTTACACGATCAATTGTTAGATGCTCATTCAATGAATAAATGACCCCATCCATTATTTCAATCGTTGATACTAAAATAAAATGACAATGATTCTCTATCAAACATGACCTTACAAGAAATTGTACTGATCGTCATATAAAAATATGAGGCCTGCTTATGGCCTGTTTGTTGATTTTCATCGACAGACTTCTAGTGCATTGTATTAGAGGTATTTCTGTAGTGGTAGACACTCAAGGTTCATGTGTGGCCGGGTGAGAAACTATGTTGGAATATCCTCTATGCCTGACATCAATCTACAAATAACCACAGTTTTAACTGGGTACACACCTTTTAGTAGAGTAGGCCTACATCCACAAATGAGCAGACGTTTCACTGAACTTGGAGACATATGAACAAGACCTATTATGAGATTGTGCAAAAGTTGCACAATGGAAAGTTAGGACGACCTCCAGGGTTATTCTATGTCTGTTTGTACCTAATTTGAAGGTCTCAAAACTTTATTCATTGATGTATATCATTTCATAATGGGTAAAAAATGACATATCAAAAGATTTCCACATAAATTTATTATGTATCTTTATATATATGTTTTTGATACTCATGCTATAAGGCTGGCTGCTCGTGGCAGAATTGCTTATCTGCCTTAGTCTATGTGTGTAGCCTGTCAATCAAACCTGTCTTCAATTGCCTTTACTAACTGCCTATAAATATAGAAGGGTACCTGAGAATTTCAAAACAAACAAACAAGCAAACAGGTCAGCTAGGTTGAAATATCACCTATGTATGACATCATTCTATGGAATACACAACTTTTGACTGGGTCCGCACCTCCTATGTTTAGTGGAGTATATCCAGCCTCAGATACTTTCATGGTAAAATCGTGATTGTTTGGCGTTGACCACTCACAAACTAGGCATGTCCGTCCATAGTCAACGCCATTATGAGTTATCTATTATTTGTATGTAACCTCATACCATGTTATCAATAACTATGCACCACTATACATGTACCGTTATATCATGTCATCAAATTATACATCCAGCCATCAAAACATTTCAAGGGTTGGATGGACATCCTGATATGCTGAAATGTTTTTCACATTGGAGGACCTTCAGTTGGCCGTTTGTAAAATATACCACCTCCTATCAGTGTAATCTAATTTGGCTTATTGGAAGTGGTACCGAACATAATTAATATATCAATATATATCAAATATCTGAGGTCAATGAAATATTTAGAAAAAAATATATTATATAATAATACAACTGATGTAATTAATACATTCATATAATATTAATATAATTGATATACTTAGTATATAAAACTTACCTGGCTCCTCTTCGGGGGGTTTCACTGTAACGTCATCTGAAGACAAGTACAGATTAATCATTATAATCTATTGTTTCTTACAATTGTATTATTCATTGCAAATTGTGAATGAGTAAAGACCTCCGGTATAGTTTAAATTTTTTAGTGACTTATATATTAAGCATGCGAATCATATCAGGCATATATCATTGGGTTAGTTGATAATTGAGGGGGCGGTGGTGGGGTACTGGGAGGCATAATGTAGCACCAGGAGGGGCCAGTTTGTGTCTTCATGTTAATTCAGTCTACCTTATTCTGTCTAAAGATAATTTGCTGTCTGGTTTGTCAGGAAATGATATTTCGAATGTTCATGTTTAATGTTAATGTGTCTAGATGTTGATACCTCGGGTCTAAAATATTCGAATTGTTTGCGAGCTGGTATGCATGGGATCTTCTATCACATTCATTGGCTGGCCTAAATATTGGCAGGGTGTCAGCATCATGTAATGCTGTGTTTGATATCGCACCGGGACTTTATCTTTATTTATTAGTGCCTTCTTTTTTTCCAATTGCACTAACAGATATCGCTGTCTTTTCTTATCTGTCATTATTTTATATCTATTTTGCAGGTCCAGTCTAATATGTTGGTTAATAGATCTGGTGGCTATCCGAAGGGCTTCATTTAGTTTGGCCGTTTGGCTGCTTCCAGTACAATATAGGAATGGTAAAGAGAAGTCTGATACCGGTAGAATAAACGTCTTAAGCAACGTTTTAGCGGCATGATTTGTGAGATATTTTCGGATGCAGCCTAGTTGAGGAATTCTAAAGTTCAGATTTTTCATTAGTGCTTCCCATTGTAGTAACATTGTTATGCGTTCATCGATCTTCACACCTAGGCATTCATAATTGTTGGTCCTTAAGATACACTGGTTATTCACCTTTAATTAAAGAAATTTTCTTTTTTTCTGCTGATTATCATGTATTTTGTCTTCTTCATATTCAATGTATTCTGTCCTAGTCCTTTGTCCTAGTTTTTTTTTTAAACTTTTATTTATACTGGGTTAGCAAAATCCCGATTTTTTTTTAATTAAGAAGGAAGTCAAAACAGAGTCAACTTGGAGTGAAACGAGCTTAGTCAGTCAGACTTTAACTGAGAACCAGTTACAATATATGCGTCTGACAGAAATACAAAAATCGTCAAAGTACTTCACTCTTCAATTTCTATTTTGTGAACGTTATGCTAACATGAACAAATCCAAGCCTGTATGACAATGGTGCTTGTGGACATAGCGCAGCTCACAACAATGGTAGAGGAATCTGGACCTTGTACAGGCCCACAGAGTGTAGGGACGATATGCTTGGGGTCGGCATGCAGTAACCTACTGGCATGTTGGCTATGGGTAACCTTACCGGTAGTGTAGCAGGATTACTGAAGGTATCTGGCATCATAAGATGAGGACACCAATACATCCCAATTTTTCACTCCAATCTACCTCCCCAACCTCTGAGTCCCAGAAGCATAATGAAGCTTCCTCAGTCAAATCCACAGCTATGACAAGTATAGAAGTGGTCCAGTGGATTGGCCTCTTGATGGACAGAGTAAATCGTTCTTTGTGGTATGCGCCGTGTGTCACTTTAGGCACTCTCCGCTTCAGTGCAGATGGGTACCATCTTCTGTGGGAGTGTGAATCTCTACTTTGGCCTTGTATTTGCAATAGCAACTTCCCTTTGGTCATATTCATCAGGGAACAATCACCTGGAATATTCAACTGAGCATTTGCGCTCTTCCTCGCATGCACTTATGAGTCATATTGTCCGCTGGTACTGTGACATGAGGCTTTCAGCATGGCTTTTTGTGAGTGTCTGGCTGGCTGTCATGTGCGCATTGATGTTATGACTATCATGGATGCTGAACATATGTCAGGATGTGTTATATCATATTACGTAACAATGACGTAACAATGACGTATAGTGATTAACCACATGATAATTAATGACCTAATTAGCTATGACCTATAATATGGATAATGACCCTCCTATATAAATAATTAATTGCAGTAGTATGCAAGTCTAGTAGAGAGGCCTGGGTAGCAGCAGGGGACAGGTAAGGGATGTAAGGTCAACCAATGAGAAAGGAACATATAAAATATCAGTCATGTGAATCCAATGGATCGAGTGTGTACAATATAATCTTCAGTCGGATCTCGTAATCCAAAGCCTCCAGACTCTATTTATTTCTTCTACTAAACTAGCTTCCCAATAGATATAGAATAGTCACATAACCATTATAAGTTATAATGGAGATATAACACTGGTGGGAACCCGTTTGTTCTGGGTGTTTTGCATGCTAAGTGAAGTAGAGTCATTATACATAATTAGCAGAATACTACTACTAAACTAGCTTCCCGATAGATATAGAATAGTCACATAACAATTATAAGTTATAATGGAGATATAACAGATGTCCTCCTTGTTTACCACATCGTCAGGATGGTCAGCATCCTAGGTAGCTGTGCCCCGCTGGTTTGGCACATAGCTAATCAGTGCAATGCCACCTATTTTCCTGTGGACAAGGGTGCTGAAAACTAGCTGAAATCTCTGTAGTGTAGTGAACTGGCAGTGTGTGAGCATAAGCCAAGTTCTGGTTAAGAAGGACAAGAAGAGTACACTGTTCTACTTACTTTCATTTTTCTTTGATACATGTGTTTCACTTATTACTTTGGATGCAGGAGCAGTAGGGGACGGTTGATATACTGAAACATTAAAAAAGTTTGCATACATGTATGTTTTTTCCTAATACATTAAATGAGCAATGTTGGCTTTAGTAGTTACATAACCTTGAGTCAAGTTATAATATTGTTATTTAACCTTATACCATGTTATCAATATTTATCATGTGTCCTTATATCATTTTCTCAATTACTGTTATACCCTTATATCATTATCAAATTATATGAGTCCTTCACAGACACACAATGCCGGATGTACTTTTTTAATCTTTTCCCACTCCTCACTAAATTCACATACTTAGGAAATATGCTGTTCTCTTATAGTAGAATGAAGCTGTGTAGCGAAGATTGAAACAAACTTATTAATCATGGGTCCATGTCCTCTTGCTTCTAGAAGCAGTGAATGCTTTTATTTCTCTATATTACCATTATATATAGATGGATATTTCCGATGATCTATTTGGCCGTATAAAGTAAAGATAATACTATAATATTTCATGACTCTTTTCCATATCCTTCAGTGTGTAAATTTGAATTGTGAGTGAATATTGTCTGCAGCATTCCACTTTATTGAATCGGTTGGTCTACTACCCATGCTAAACAGCCATGACAAAAACACAATATTTTGTGAGTAGCATAATATATATATTTGATATATATAAGTGTCATCAGCATTTAGGGGAATACTGGTTTTTAGCATGTCTTTGTTAATCAAGTCAAATATTGCCCATGTATGGGCAATATTTGAGCTGCACAAATGTATAACATGTCATTTGGTTGATACCAGAGAACGACGAATGTAACTAACTCTATGATTATAGTGTGAGCAGACCAGAGCCCACATTACCTCTATATGGTGTGTAATGCTGGCAGAAATGCAAGTATAAATGATGGGACACAAAAGGACTATCAAAGCTGATCAAACCGAGAAGAACCAGTTACAAAGAGTCCGAAAAGTGTCCCTATTTGTCCGCCGGGTTGAATGGGTATACATGGGAGGCGGTGGCACCATCTCTCCCCCAGCTGCAGGTACAGATAGCTGTGAGGTGGCTACGCATTCAGTCATCGCCATTCCTTCATTTGGACTAGATTGGAAATTGTTTTGTTCTTTAATAAAAGGGCAGACTTTTGTTCAAGCTGAACCGCATCCCCCATTTACTTGTGTTCATTTCACCTCAATACCAACAACTGATTTATAAAGTTAGGGGCCTTTGGCTCATACTGCTGACATTAATGGTGTATATTAATCAATAGGTATATGAATGCACATCGGAGCCTTGCCTGAACTGTACATGCCACAGTTCTAAAGCTATTGGCCAAGGATCTCAGGCGACTAGCACAGACAGAATCAGTGGTCGGTGGGAAAAGAGGAACATCAGGGTTGGTTGGAAGAAAAGCTAGTGAAAGAACCCCCACAATAAGGGCAGCTATATATATATATATAATATATATATATAGGCAGCAAAGAATATGATATTGCATGTAAGTTAATAGGGGGACTCGGTAACTGCATACTCTAACAAAATGCGTTAGTTGAGCTTAAAAATACGGTTGACATGAAGTTCATAATTATGTCCCTGATTATATTCTCTCTTTTCCGTTTCACATCCATAAAGGTAATTGTTCACGCTTGGCTGCACTATGGCTACTAGACACCAGTAGTTATACTTATAGGTGTGGCCACTCATTTCCATGATACAAACTTCTCTAGATAACAATAGGCACTACATACTTACCATTTTCCTTACGGTTGTTGTTTCTTTGGAAGTGCACTGAAACGTTAAAATAATGGATATTTCTAAATTTTTAAAGTAACATTAACAAGTGCATTAAGTTATTAAATCACCTAAAGTCCTCCTTTGATCTATTCCTATGCAATTTAATGCCATTTTTTTCAATAACTATTCTCATAAATCCTTATATCATCTCATCGATTATATCATATTAAGGGTAATGGAACTTTAAGCATGTCATCAATTATTGTTTTATGAACTAATAATTATGTTATGCATTATTGTTGTGTAATCCTAAATCATGTGTAGTGAACCGCACATTCATGGGCACAAATTCTCAAATTTTGGGAAAAAATGAACCAAATGAAGGAAATTTGTTTACGGCTGGTTTATTTAACCCAAATTATGCAGTTACACAAGCAATGCTACTGATGGGTGCCTAATTTGAATAACAGAAGTATCTCGGTCTGCGGTGCGGCACAAATCCAATCCCCTTACAGAGCTAGTTGTATCCTCCTACCGGATCTAGTAGAACTGCCATGGCCTGGTTGGTAGTTGGTTGGCAATGTCAATGTTGATATAAAACTCAGCGGACCCACTACACTGCCCCCTCACTAGAAGTTGAGGAGTTCCAGGATTACTAGTTATGTAGGGTCTACTGTGGCACCAAGAAGACCCACTAGCCCTAAACTCTTGTGTGGAACAGGGGCAAATGTATTACCGCGCTGCTGCATGAGTCCTAGGACAAGGCCTTTGCTTGTGCCATGGGTCGCAGCCTTTAAGTCTAAAACGACCTGCAGACATGCCTGCCTGACAACAATAAGTCTAGAGCATCCACTAGGGCATAAACAAACTTTAGTGCATGAGCTGAAAGGAAGGCCAGTGAACGAAACAAACCTTATGGGTATAAACCACCACCCGGGAGAATGAGTATACTAGTCATACTCTACCCGTGTAAGACTTTCATCCTGCTGCAGACTTGTAGCACAAAAACTCACTCAGAGTCCTTGGCAATAGCCTCTGCATTGTAGATGCTATTTAGGGACAAGCCCCTGAGTCGCCCCGTCGAAGACATCAAGTCATCCCGGTATGATGAGAACATTGTCTTCTTGTTTCCCCAGCCGACTCCTGTAGCAACTCATTCTTGGCCGCAGCCTCCAACTTGTCTGAATCATGGTCCAGCCTATTGCTAGGCAGTCCCAGTATGCATACTCTCAGACGTAGCCTCCAACTCCATTGGGGCTCGTTGGGCAGATGCCCAACACCACTGACCAACGGGAAAGCTGGCCTTTGGCCTTGACAGGCTTAAGCAGTGACATACCCTCTGCCTTTGTCTCTGATGAGGGCATAACTACATCCCTATGTCCTTCCCTTAAAGAGATAAACCACTTTTCAACAGGGAAGAAAACTGAAAATAACATTTTGTTTAAACTTTGCCTCATGAAAGAATGTGAATCCCAAAACCCAATAAAAACAATATGCCGCCAGGTGAGTTTTCATTTCAGGGAGCCCTGAAATTTATGGCTGTTCACAAAAACAACTGGAGATGTGTATGGGCTGACGGCTTGAACGATACTGGCGATCTGCAGACAGAGTCACAGGTACCGGGCAGGGAGGTGGCGTCATCTAGCGTCAGTTCATATATATATACATATATGTACCCATATAGAACACATATTCCCCAACACATAATTGAACAAGTGATTGTTGTTGCGGCAAGTAGCCGGCGACCTTGAAGATGCCCCAAAACTCCAATGAACTATACTTTTTACACTATTTAACTAGAACTTGAACCTCACGCCCTGGTCACAACTCCATCCCAGGAGGGAAAACATTAAGCATAATTCTGGAGGTCACAGACCACTTTAGCTTCAACCACACATTTCCTGTCGAAGGTTGAGCCAAGGTAAGTCAATACAGACAGGCTCTGCCAATCACCCATTAATCGTATATCCTCTAGCCTAAGCGAATGTATGCCGGCCAAGTTGGGATCCAAGCCAATAGATTTGACTCATGACTTGAAGAACTTCAATATTTAACGATAAGCCATAGGGGTAGAAGGATCATCAGGATTCATGAACAACAGTTCTGACGCAGCAGCAGGATATTGCAGAAAATGTAAACGCAGCATTGATACTACGCACATGCATGGATCCGACACCTCTGAGATGGGGATCTGAAGAGATCTTTCCATTGACTGAATAGTCTTCGTTGAAGAAATGTGTAGAACAAGGCCCGACTCAGACCAAGTAACATCAGAACGATGAAGAGTGTGGGTCGAATTAACATCAGGCACCAAATTAGATTTCCTAAGTAATGACCTGAAACTTAGGATGATAGCAGCCCAGCATGCAGCATTGTTATCCAACTTGACCATTCTCTTAAACATCAAACAAAGATCAGCAGGTGTTACAATCATTTTTGCACGTTGTGGAGAACCTAACTGATGTTGCAGTCCTGACAAAATCATTTTCACCACAAAAATCTCCCGATAATTGGGCTCATACCCGTAGAAGCGTTGCAAGTTGGAGATAGCTGAGAGGTAATTATTGATCGCCATGAACTTCATATGCCTGGCTAGCCAAACCAGGAATCTAATGACCGTATGAGGGTCAGCTGGAATAGGGACAGCACCAATAATGTCGCAAAATTGGATAAATTTCCTCCACTGGACGTTGCGAGTCTTCAAAGTGTTAGTAGCCCAGGCATGGCCCAAAGTCAAGGCAACTTCACCATCAAGGGCAGAGTCGTTCACTGCAACATAGACGATCATAAAAAGAAATCATTTCCAGTGAATGAGAAGCACCAACACGCGATAACATGTCAGGAACTATATTGTAGCAGCCAGGGATGTGTCTCACAGAAATATACACATTATAACAGACACACTCACAGAAAATATCTGTAGGATTGATATACAAGACGAGTTTCCTTCCCTTTGTTGACCATGAAGACCACTTGACTATTGTCTGTGTAGCAAATAACCTGCGAATTCTCATGTGAAGGCAAAAAACGCATGAGAGCCTGCCACAAAGCGACTAGCTCCCATAGGTTAACATTATCATCACGGTCAAGCAGGAGGGGGATTTCCACATTACACCAATGCATATGCGCGGTATCGGTTTTGTGAACTCCATTGAGAAGAAGGGCTGAATTAAAGTAACCAGCGCACCAGTCACCATTACACACTGCCCCATACCCATTAGCACAAGCATCAGAGTAAATGCACACAGCCGACGAAGGGTCATATCTGACTATCACAGCAGAGCCATTAAAGAATTTTGAGAAGCGTTGCCACCATAAGAGATCCTCTTTGAATTCATCACACAACACAATACAAGCATTATTGCCTTTTTGGCCTTTCAACAATGCAATGACTCTTTGCGAGAATGTTTTCCCACCAATTAAGGCACAATGGCATAATAAGCCACATAACCTCTGGATTTGGTGTAGAGTGGCAGAATTCTTTCCATCGAAGAAGGCGATGTTGTAATGCAGTTTTTCCAATTTACTATGAGGCAAGGACAATAACATCATCTCTGTGTCAATGATAATGCCCAAATATTGAAGATGGGTCGCAGGGGATTGGCACTTCTTCCACGACACATAGAAGCCTAAATAGCCTAGAAGATCTACCAAAACCGTCTGAGCATGCTGGCAGGACTCAAACGTATCACCGACCACTAGATAACCGTCGAGATAGGCGTTAATATGATGAAATCCTCTCCTATTCATACATCTGACAACAAAGCGACTTATCTCCGTAAAAATGTAAGGGGCGCACTTTACCCCGAAACAGAGCCTCGTATCCCAGTAAGGAAGCTCAAAAGAGTTGTCAGGGAATTTCCACTGTATACCCATCAAGGGCCAACAAGACGGATGCACAGTGATGGATCTATAAGCCGCAGTGATATCAATCATTGCTAGATAGTCACCACGATGAAGCATCTCAGTCACCGTGTCTATACCAGTGACCGAAAACTTCTCACATGTCTCATCCTGGAAGGTATTGACTGAATAACGCAGGGGTCTCCGACAGTCAGTAATTGGACAATAAGCATTATCTCCCTTAGGGACCACACCAATGGCATGAGTGCACTGAGAGCTGTAAGGAGCCTTGATGTATTTTCCCTCACAAATTTCCTGAGTGAGTAGTTCACAAATGAATTTAAAAGCATCAGGTTAAAGAGTGGTGCAATAGTTTGAACATTTGTAAGGAGGCACCTTGTCCACGTCATCAACCACCATGAAACCATTTTTAATCCCGTCAAGAAGGAACTGTTTCAGTTTAGTATAAGATTCATATGAAAGCTTGGTGACCCATTTACCCAACTTCATCTGTGATTGACACCCATTAACAAAGTGAAAGTCCTGGATGCGACGATTAGGAGAATACATATCACATTCCAAGGTAGCAAATGGAGGCGAAGGTACTGTAGAATCCAGACTAGTTTCAGGCATGAAAGGATCAACACTGACACATCCATCATCAACGATATCAACAACATCGGGTGCAGACGCGTGACAAGTGGAACTGGCGGACTCTTCTTGCCACAAGCAACTAACCTCAATCACACGGTTATCCTCAAATGTATGACCGTCATACTTATGAAGAGGTTCTGTATCGTTGTTATGAACTCTTTGTATCAAACTAGATGAAGGAGAAAGGTCGTTCCAAACAATAGGAGCAATTTTCGTATCGCAGCCAAGCCCAAGCTCCGGTAAACATGAGACTACGCTGCCATTTTGGAACCCAGACTTCCGGTGGGAGGTCACATCCGGGTCAATATGGTGCAAGCATGGTCAGTCGATACTGGGACGAGACAAACAAGTCAGCGCTTTGTGCTGGCCTTTGCAAAAACGACAGATATGGGATCTAGAACATTTGCCATTGCAATCTTTGAAATTGTAGTAGTAGCATATGTCCACGGGAAAATCCGACGGAACAACAGAACCAGATTTCTTAGCTGTCTTAGCCGCCTTCTTGCCTTTCTTCTTCTCCTCCTCTGTAGCGGACAGAGAAGGGGGCATGACCATAGCGCTAGGATGTAAAGCCACACTCTGAGATTCGTGGTCAGCTGCAACGAAAGCCTCTAGTTCTCCGTCAAGAATTCTATTAACTACTTCAAGATCATATTTCACGAGGGCTTAATCTTTACATGTTTTGAGATGGGCATGTTTAGCAACATAAACCATGTGATTTACATATCCAATAACATCCTCCCCGCGTTTAATCGTTTCCTTCAAGACCCTGGTTTGGCCGTACCAGAGGTCTGACTTGTCCAATTTTGTATAGTCCATCTGTTTAACATTAGTCCCTTCATCAATATTTTGCACATAGAACTCAGCTCTCAGATAGTTACCTAGTTGACGGGTCTTCTGCGCGGGATCAAGAGCAGTGGAGAGTAGGCTGAGAGCGTCAGTGTAGTCAGCTGTTAGGAGATCGGAGGCGGCGACCCGTGACTGTGAATAGGGGTTTGGGCCGCTACCAAACAATGGCGGCTTCCCGCCAAAACCCAATTGAGTGTTTGAAGGTCCACCCGGCGATTTTCGGGACAGAGTATTAGCTAATGCATCCAGAGATTTGACCATTTTATCCATTGTAGCCTATTGCATAAAAAATTGTTGCTCCTGAGCCTTCATAAAGTCTTTCATAGTCAACTCAGCCCCAGTATTTACCTTCTCGACATCGTGGTCAGCTACATCGTCCAAATGATCAAGATAATCAGCAACGACCAAACCATTATCCTTGCAATATTTGACCGCCGTTTGTACGTAATAACAGACAGACTTTCCACAAGGCCTTTTGTGAGATCGTTGGCAACCAACACACTCAGGCATTTTGCCAAATTTACAGCCCCCCAAAAAACAACTGGAGATGTGTATGGTCTGACGGCTTGAACGATACTGGCGATCTGCAGACAGAGTCACTGGTACCCGGCAGGGAGGTGGCAACATCTAGCATCAGTTCATATATATATATGTACCCATATAGAACACATATACATAACTGACATAGTGCTTTACCCTTACAAGCAATACAAAATGGGGGTCACCAGCATTTTTAAAAAGTTATTCGGCTGAATTCCCATCCTGATGAGGTAAAAACAGGAATATCGAAGATTTTCAAAGCTAAATAATATCTTTCAAAATATGATGATATCCCGTTCTTTCATGCATGAGGGTGTATATGTATGATAGCTATGTTTAGAAAAATGTTATTCAACTGTCTGAAATCTTGGAAAAACTGAGAAAATATCTTAGACTTCAATACTAAACTTAAGTGGTCCCTAAAATGAAAAAAAAATATGGTGAGATCCATTTTTTTTGCTTTTTGTTATCACCCAACCATGTTCTTTCTCAGAACACAGTTTGGAAAAAATATTGTGATTCCTTATTTTTCATGCATTAGTTCCTTGAACTCCTGCCTGCAGCTTCCCTCTCCTTCTTTTGGCCATAGGTCTTAAATCCTGCAGTAGACGACAGAGCCGCTCCCAACAAACGCTGATATGCAGCTGGACCTACGACATAGAAAAAAAATCTGTAGCAATACAGGCAGATAAAAACATTATAGTCACACAACAATGCCTTTCCCACTGAGGCATTGGGAAGTATCATTACTTGTTACTTCGGTGTCCATATAAACCCAGGGCAGCCGCCGGGTATGGCCCATCTCATGAGTCACGGTGTACCTCCACAGTAACCCTGCCTATACCTCCCAGCCCAGACTCTTGTAGAAAATGTTTCAAGTCCTGACAAATCAGTTGACCGAATCCTCTTTGCTGGTGGTTCTGAAACCTCCGGAAGGTTTACAGTGACCAATTCCTGGTCTCTTTATCCCATTGTTGGGGTTCTCCTTTCCCCTATTTCCTCCACCACCTCCTTCAGGGGGTGGGGCATTGTGCGCAAAACCGCCTGTGCTGCTGGTTTGGAATGATGGTTTTCCAAGAGGTATTAGTTAAGTAATAACGAATGAAATAAGTATGCACTGGTGGATCGAATCCATGTACTCCCCAAAACAGTCTCTTAGCTACACATAGTACATACTATGCATGGTGACATCTTGCCATTTTGAGGCAAAGCCCCAGAGTTGTCTAAGCTACACAAAGCCTGAGTGAGATATTTTAGAGCATTGGTTGTGGAAGCCTGGTCCCTTTGCTCTGTGGTCAGCCTGTGGTCTAACCTATCTCAGATCCCTGTTAATTACTTGTCAGAGCCACCTACTTTTACCCAGTCTCAACTGTGTTGCCAGCCCATTCCAACAGACTGTTAAGGGCCTTATCGTTGAAGTACAACTTCAACCCTAGCATAGCAGATAAAAGAGTACCCACTGCCTGCTGAATATTTGGTTCAATGTCCTGCAATTCTTGATGCAACATCTCTATGTGCACTACAATATTCTCAAGTTGAACTGTGTCGCAAATTCTTGCTTCTCATCCTGACATTGTGCTAACATCAGTCCTGGTCTGGTTGGTAGTAGGTCTGCAGCTTCAATGTTAATATGAAATGGGGCAGACCCACTACACGCTATTGATGATTGTTAGAGTATCTAAATTTAGTACACTGTATTGCTCTGAAAACAATCCAGACTGAGAGTGAGTATATCATTTTATGATATTGTAGTGTCAGTTACAGGGGGCGGGGGGCACTTGACTCCCAACATTCTAAGCCGCCTTTTGTTCACAAAAGCAAAGCTTGACTTTAAAACATTGCAAATGACGCGCCATAAAATCATTTTACACATACTATACCGTTTGACTACTATACAATTTGATCTTTTCGCCATTTTTCCCTATGTTTCTCTGTGGTAACAACTGCCAATCAACATGTATCCAATAGTACTAGCCTTCCATGAAGTCAAATTGATCAATACGCAATGGAAAAAAATATTGGCATCAATACCGTGAAAGTTTGGCCACATGGATCAACCGACCAAAATCGACCAAAATGCATGGGAATGGTATGTAAGGATTCTCATAGGCATCACTGAGCGCAGCCAAACGCGCCACACAGCCTCTCAGCTAATATAATGCTTGCAGGCTGTCACATGATCAGGAGACTGCAAAGTGACGTCATAGCGGGCCATAAGAATGGCTTCAAAACAAACATAGAGAATGTAGGATTATCACATTAAAAAAAGTAACAAAGTAGAGAATCTAATTGTCTGTAGTCATCTTATGGATGTTCCATAAGATCAATGGCAGGCCTCGCGAGGCAAAACCATGACATCCCTTCTTTCTGAACTGCAACAGAAATATGAAACATAAACCCAAGCGGCTATACTCTGGAATTGTTTAGGTAATTAGGGTAGGGGGACACCCCAAAGATTAATAACCTTGGCATGGTGGACTCTCGGGGATCAGAATGTTTTGTAAATCCCTGGCGTCCACCATACCTTGGTCATTAATTGTTTAATAGCTGTAGACCTGTGTCAAGACAAAACTTCTGTAGATAGTTATAGGTGCTACATATTTACCATGTTCTGTATTGTTTCCAGCATCAACAATCACATCCACAGTGGAGGGCTCTGAAATATTAGAATAAGCAGCAATTTCAATAACACTTTTAAAGAAACATTACCAATAAGATTTACTCATCGAAGATTATTATATTATCAACTATTGTCATGCAAACTGTATACGTGTTATGAATAATTAGTGTTATGGTTAAATTTTAAGAAAAAAAAAATACCTGTCAATTAAAAAATTAACAGCTATTAAGCAAGAGTCATTTAATATATTGGATCCTGTGATTCATTATTCCGTACGTATAATTCTTTAATATCAACGGGAACATACAATGGATAATTGGATGATACAACAATACTAGGGTTCAATACCCTTTACGAGAATTTTAATCATCCATATAAAGAAGAGATAATACAATATAACAAGCAAGCAATCGTTTTGCAGAGGCAATATCAGGAACATTAATACCTATTCATCAATATCAATATCAATATCAATAGTGTGATATAATTAATAATTATGTTATGCATTATTGTTGTGTAGTTTTAAATCATACTATTGATGATTGTTATTGTTATCTAACTTATTATACCCGCATTACTCTGATGAGAACAATGTATCTAGAGTGAGTTATGCAGAGTGCATATTTCACAAATGGTTTATTCTGGGTTGTCATGGCAAACAATGTGATTCTTTTTAGGATTACCACTTTAATTCAAATTTATGACTCACTGTTATTCCATTTTCATGATTGAAATCATACATATATAATATATGTTAACTAACTTGTAAACAGTCACTTAGGATAGTGCACCCGGTGCCAAGCAACTCTTGCAATATTCATTAATTCTCCTTTAACCAACTTGCTATTTAACCTGTATATATATATCAGTTTATCATTCATCGTATCATATCTAATCATCTAATCAACTTTTACTATATCCTCTCTACAATGTACTTATTGATATCGCTTTTAATCATTTCCTGGTTTTACAAACATGTTGTTTGTACTAATCAATAGTTCAATTGAATCTTTCAGAAGATCATATGAAAACAAGTCCCTTTACACTATCTAACATCCCTGACTTTATGGTATGAACCTATTCATTTTTGCGATCAGTACTTTGATTTCAGTCGCAGGGTTTCGCTCACACTGCAAAGTCAATGACCATGCATAATATTAACAATATACAAAGGTGAGATAAATGCATACATACTTCTTCTCTTATGGCGTATAACCCAAACCGCAAGAAATACAAGACTCAGAAAAATGCTGAATCCGATTGCCAAACCGAAGATTATTCCTGTATGAGCATCATCTGTGAAAAAGATGACAACTGTAAGCTGATGAATACAAATGACCCTGCAAGACTCTTTCATGACACAATGAATGGTACCATATGGATATACATCCAGCATATTATAATTATTAGGATAATAATGTTTTATCACATGAGAAGGAGGAGAATTGTGGTGTTCCCCAAGGAACCTCCCTTGGTCCTTTATTGTTCAGTTTATATGTTAATGATATCTATAAATGTGCAATTAAATCCAAATTCAGTTATTTGCTGATGATACGGTTTTGTACAATGCTAATCGTTCATATAATACTCTTGGGGATGAATTGCAATCAGATCTCTAGAACGTGGTGTAAGATTAATAAAATTTCTCTGAATATTGAGAAATGCAAATTGATGAAAATTAATTCTGATAAATCTGCAAATTCCAAAGATTTAAATAAAATTTGGAGATCAAGAAATTTGCCATATGGATGAGTACACGTACTTAGGACTAAAAATTGATTCCAAACTTAATTTTCAACCTCATTTAAAAAAGAAAATAACTGTGGTACAGAATCAGAGTAGACTACTATCTAAATCTAGGCATATTTTCACTGAGAAATGGTTTTTGAACCTTTATAAGGTTATGGTGATTCCCCATATTGATTTTAGGGATACGATATATGATGGAACTAGTAATAAGGCTCTGTTAAATAAGTTACAAGTGTTGCAAAATAATATTATAAGAAGAGCAAGGTACTTATACAGAAGAACAAATGTGGTTGAATTGTCAAAGGAACTTGGTATTCCTCCCCTTGACAAAAGGAGAGAGGCTCATATAAAAAGGTCCTTCTTGTATAAGGCACCCTATTTATGGAACTCAGAAAAAAACAAATTTTTTGAGATATATTTGTACATTATTGTGAATTTAAAGATTAAAATTACAATAATAGGTTATATCTTTTCAAGCCTGTAAGTCTTGTATGCATGTATTGTTGAAAAGTGGGAATAATCTACTATATATTATCATCGAGAGGTTTGGTCTATTTTGTTATGTATAAGGAACTTTTAAGTTGCTAGAAACAAAGATGACTAAAGTTAAAATTTTATTCTTTATGAATGAATGTACATAGTTAATAAGAGTTGGTGACGATTATACCATGTTTTAATGATAATTATAGTGTAATTCCAGAGAAAAGATCAGACAAATTGAAGAAGACCTAAATATGCACATTCTATTAAGAGAACAGTTGTAATAATATTTTTGATAGCATATGGGCACTCTGAGCTCATTATGTAGCTTTCAAATGACACAAAGGAATCAAAGAAGCTATATAATTGTAACCACAATTGGACCACAACCTTAAGATTTGGAGCTGCTGTTTTAATTTAGCTGGTATTGATACATCGCGATTCGGAGGTTTCAAGATGGTTTTCTTCAGATGATCATGAACCATATAAATACCTGGTGTAACAGTCCTCACGATCCTCTGGGGTGTTTCTCCGGATAGATGGACACCTTCAAAAATCAGGTATTGAAAGACATATATTCTGCCCATACGAAACTCTCCTTCCATCTCCAGGCTCTGTTCCATTGCCGGTACTGATCCCGTCTGTGGGTACCTTGTGTATGCCCTCCAATCTTCCTCTCTATAAAGCACAACTAAACCAACATCTTCATTTCCCGTTTCCTGCTCGCCATCATACTGCCAGGTTATAGTTATTCCAGTGGTGGTTATTACCTCCTCGATTCGAGTAAGTCTTGGAGTGTCTGAAAGTAGAAACATAAACATAATTTTAAACATCGAACAGATCAATCTTGAATGGAAACAATGTTTTCATAATATTTAGCTTCAACTTGAGCATGATACCCGAGTAAATCTCTTAATTAAACATACAAGGTATGTGACGTGATATTACCACCACTACGCTTTGATATTCTTCTATCATGCCTGGTAAGATGATTTTGACCTAAGTTTTTTAACTGTTAAAATGTACACAGCTTGTTTGTCAACAATTAAATGCATTAGTTCCATCAATTATTGTTTAAAAATTGAGTTTCTGTCAGGCCAGATTAGGTCTTACCTCGTACCCCATGGACAATATCAAATAAGCTATTATGCCCTTATTTGTAAACAAGATATATCTACTGTACAAACATTTGAATTTGAGTACAAACTATTTATAAGGCATGTTTCATATCCTATCCAAAATGGGGACATATGTCACTGTGATTATGCTTTAGTAAAGCATGTCTTCTGACTCCTTCAATGGCTTTTGATGAGTTTTTTTTAACTGCTATGCATACAATGCTATGCGAGGGAAACATGGAAGAGCAACAAATTATTGAAAGGTTTAACAATGAGTTTATGTTCAATGGCACAGCAATGGACCAGCTTATGTAAATTGGAATTCGGATCAAATCCCAAGAAAAAACTTGATCATTGATCATTTTAATTTGTAGTTATTATAAAAACATCATATAAATTTAATCATTTATTTATGTGGAGTAGGTGTGTGTCGCATCATGTGTCCAAATATTTCTTTGTCTGTACAGGTCCGTTGACCCTGTGCGGAAGACATTATATGTGGTTTGCGAAGGTATCTTGGGTGAAAATGTGATTTTGAAGCCTTTTTTAAATTGGGATTTCCACACTCTATGTATAGCTTGGGAAAGCTCCTGTGGGATACTATGTCATTTCCCACAACCAACTACGTCATTTCCAGGGGGACCTAACTACATGCAGAGAGGGGTGATAGGAGAGGGGGAGGGGGAGGGAAAGAAGGAGTGAAGAAGAGGGGAGGGAGAGGTTGGGGGTATTGGAGAGGGAGAGGAGAAGGAGAGGGAGAATGAAGAAAAGGGAGGGGGTGGGGGAGTAGGAGAGAGGTACTGGGAGGGAAAGAAGAGGGGGAGAGAAAAGAGGGGAGGAAGAGGATGTAGGGGAAGGGAGAGAGGGGAAGGAAATAAAGCGGGGAGGGGGAGTACAAGGAAGAGGGGAGGGAGAGGGGGAATCAGATATTGGGTTGGGAGAGAGAAACAGGCATGAAAGACAGAAAAGAGGGGGAGCGAAAAGAGGGAGAGGGGGAAGTGTGGGGAGAGAGGGTGACAGCCTGGAGGATGGGTACTTTGCTAGTATAGAATATAGGACTGACCCTTTGTTTTGCTCTCCTCCTTGCTGGGTTTGCTGTCGATGTCTCCATGTTCCACAGTAGAATGTGCCAGCAAGGTGAAACTGTGACAATTTAGATATTTTATTTTTTACTGAGCATGACATTATACAAGCCGTTCTTTCAAAGACACACATTCACAATTTAAGAATAGACAAACAGGTATGAATTAACACAACATTAAAATCATTATAATGTAGAAGACATGTATCACTAAATGAACCCTACAAGGTAAAGAATAGCTGAAAATAATGAAAATATAGTTCCCACCTGTAGAGAGTGTTTGGTTCAAGACCAGTGACTCTATGTGTACATGTGGCAGCCTCCAAACACTGCTGTATCTTGTACTGCTGGAATGTAGCATTGTGTTGTACAGTTAACATATACCAGGCCAGCTCATAGTAGACAGGGGACGCCATGCTCCAGGTGAGCAACACTGTCCTGGCCGTACTGCTGCTCACATGCAGGTTGTTAGGTGCAAAGGGACGGGCTGGAGATAGAAAACAGTCTATTGAAGTTGAAACTGAAACTCTCTAAAGTGGTTATAGCAATGAGTGCAATATTTTAAGCAACTGAAATCGGTTAACAGTTTTATCATATATGTTTTCAATCATGAAAATAGAAAGAAGTTGAGTCATGAATTTAGATTTCAGCAGTAATATTTAAAAGAAACAGATTTGTTGCCATGACAACCCCAAATGACTCATTAGTGAAATACACACTATGGATAACTCGATGCTTGTATAATAAATTCATTTATTATACACGCCTTTACTACTGAGGCTCCGACAGCCGCTCATTACTTGTAACGCGGTAATGGACTAGTACATTACCGGACCATTGTCATGGTGACACAAGTTTGGTAGCGCAAGGTTGCCGACGCTAGTTTGCCGACGCAAGTTTGCCAGATCGAGTGCTTTCTTCCTCGATCGTTTTACCTGTATCTAGTTATATTTCTCTTGTACGAAAACCATGTATGGTAAATTATATTATTATCTTTTTAATTAACCAATTAGTTAACTAATGTAGCTACCCTGTTTACTGCCTCTTGTGTTGTGGCGCCCTATGTTTGTCTGATGCGTTCCTATCATAAAAATGATGCCTTACCTTGTACCCCAACAGGGCGAGAAACTTATTAACTAGTCGGTAACAGTTGACCTATATTTACTTATTTGTTGTTTCTTTGTCTTTGTATTACGAAGACTATTGCCCCTAAACTGTTACTTGTTCCTTAGTCGCAGATTAACCCGATCACCAATCTGATATGTTGATCCGATAAATTGTATTATTATTTCTCTGTGAGAAGGGATCTTAAGTAACTCCCGAATCAGTGTGTGCCAAAAACCCAACTAGTTGATAACCACTAGGCTAGGGCGAGAAACTTACCTTGTTAACTTGTCAGTAATAAGTTGACTGATATAATCACCTTATTTGCTGTCTCTCTGTCTTTGCGTTATGGAGACTGTCACCCCCAAACTGTTGCTTGTTCTTTAGCCACAAGGTTAATCCGATTACCAATCTGATACGCTGATTTGATATGTTGTATTATTATTATTTTCTCTGTGACATGGGGTCTTAACCCCCGAATCAGTGTGTCCTTAAAACCTAACCAGCTGGTTAGCACTAGGCTTTAAAATTGGATTGACTGGCTAACTAAATCATAGTAGTCTCTTTGCATCTCAAATGCATTCTTTCCTATCTCCAGTGCACTACCTGTATTTATGTATTTGTATGGTTGATTTATATCATGAAATGGTTCCAAATGAGAAAATGCCATTTTTTAATAGTTTTCTTCAAATTGATCTTTCCTATGTGCTCATACTTCATAATTAATGGTTCTATGCTATCAGACTCTATATTCTGAACGAATACGTACCCACTTTACCATACCTATGGTGAATATTTAGGATATTAGAGCCATTAAATATGCTGGAAATAACCCTTCAGACCGATATATTGAATATATCATCCTGAAAATTAATTAAGATTACATGGAAATGTCTGTTTATTCATAAATATGTGCAGGTCACGCTCATGTAGCATAATACATAAAATATGAAGTGGTTTAACAAAAAATCATGCAATAAATGATTTCTGTATGCTTGATGAAAGATGGACACATGGGTGCATTGAAACAGGAAGAAAAAAATGAATCAATATTTCTAATTGATCTTTGTTTACAAAATGGGGAATTCTTTGTCCATCACCGTCCATTAAGGCCCCCCGTCACCGTCCATGACGGTACTTCTTCATTGATCCTATGGGTGTAGAATCGTTTCTCATATACCATTCGAATGGCATTGTTTTCCTCTTTAGAATCATGTGAAATGACACTCATTTTATTTTTCTATAAAGGAATGAAATCACAACGAATATTTATGTGACCATCACTGTCCGTGACGCAATATATTTTAGGGTATATTTCCAACAATTTTCATACCTAAGAAACACAGTTTCAGGGTATAGAAGAGTAGGATATGGGGCACCTATACTATAAATTTCATTCAATGACCTTTCCCAAAATCCCAATTTGGAACCGTTTCATGAGAATCGACCATATGTTGTTCTTTGGAATCTCGGAGCCATTAGCCTCCATTAGCTAATAGTCTCTTGCTTCAATCTTGCCACTATGATGCAAGCTTAACTATGAACCCTTGTATGTCTGATTACCATAGAACAAGTGGAACTACCACTACCTCTTATAAACCGTTTATCCGACCATAATTAACAATATAGCAGATGCAAATGACCCACTCTCTGATGACAATAACTTAAGTAACACTAAGGGCTTCAAGCTTGTATCCCTCAATATTAGAAGCTTGTTAAATAAGTCAGCCCAGCTTGAAGCCCTTAACCATCGCCTGAAACTTGATGTTCTATGCTTATGTGAAACTTGGCTCAAGGATAAAATCTATGATGAATTAATTAACCACCATGACTATCACCTGTATAGACACGACAGGAAAACCTCCAAGAAAACTGGAGGTGGTCTAGCAATTTATGCCCATAATAACTGTGAAGTTATCCTGGGCAGTGCCGAAACCCAAAAGGGTACTACTGACATTGAAATACAGGTAACTACTATAAAAACCAACTCCGCCAAAGACGTAAAAGTCATCAATGTATATCACCCCCACAACTCGCGATTTAAATACAGCAATCCTAGCGATATGTCTTGTGAAAACAAATTCTAATATAATATTAGTTGGCGACTTAAATGTTGATTACCAGAAATCAACAACTAGCAAAATCCAACTGCTGTCCATAGAGCACCATGCTTCATTGAGGCAGCTCATACATACTCCAACTCGAGAAACCCTTAGCACCCAAACAATTCTGGACCTAGTATATACAGACTCTAAAATCGTCCACAGCTCAGGCGTACTAAATATGAATATAAGTGATCACAAACCCACCTATAATTATTGTACTCAAAAAGCAAAAATAATCATATAAAAAAATCTCCTTCAACTGTAGATCATATCAACGCTATAATAAGGAAATCCTTATTAATAACCTCCAAAACTGTAACTGGGATGATATATTAAATACTGATAACCCAGCAAATTATTGGAACGTTATGCCTGATAGTCAGGGAATATTAATAAAATCTGGGAACAAATTCCTTACCAAACAATTTTTTCACCAATGTGTTGGTAAAGGTGTCTACTAACATATATCAAAACATTTAAACTCAACTCCCGTAGGAGAACCCGTGACAACCGAAAACAAAAATGGCCGCCACTAAAACTCTGAAACTCCATAACTTGGGGTAGAATCAACATGTAATCAAGTGTGAATACACTTTTTCTAGGTTTTAAGGCATTGGGAATCCATTGGAACATGAAAAGGGTTGATACAGACACTATTTAGCAAGTTAATCTACTGATACTGGGAAAAAATGAACAAAAGATGCTAAAAAGGTCCCCCCGAATGTATCCTCTGAAGTAAAAAATCTATAATTCATAACTTGTGGTAGAATAAACATGTAATCAAGTGTGAATGAACTTTTTCTATATTTTAAGGCATGGGGAATCCATTGAAATATGAACATATTCAACAAAGACAATATCTAGCAAGTTATTCTACTAATACCCAAAAATACTGTGAAATAAAGTGAAAAATCTAATTCTAATTTATGAAAGCATTCATCATCAATGACATTAGAAAACATATTTTTGCAGTCCAAACTGTAATGCAAATGTTTTTAATCATAATAAATGACACTGTGATACCTGAAATAAAGAAATAAAGGCAAGTTGTCTATCTGAACTTCCATCCCAGGTTCCCTGGAGGAAGGTGAACACCTTTCCAAGTTCTAATTAACAGCAGGAGTAGGTGGTAGTATTTGTGATCTGTGGATTCACAGTAATTATATTGCTTCTCCAGCTCTATTATTGGAAAACATCTAAACTTTCTTTTGTGTAATTCAGGGATGTTGGAAATGTCTTTCTCATGCCCAAAATACTTCATTAATGTTGTGCCATATCCTGCATGGATAAACATCATGTTAAAAATGTCTTGTCAATACAGATGAAGCAGTCATGCAGGATCCTCGTTTCAACTTATGTGGGTCATATCCTTAGTGCTAGGATTGTTATATCCATCACACAAACAAATTTTAAAAATGACCTGTGGTTTTTCCTGTTGGCTATGGTCATATCTAGATCAAAGTACATCTATCTATGAGCCCATGAACATTTCCTGTAGACCTTGTACATAGACAACCAGTTTTCTATGTCTAAACAGTACCTCCCAAGGTAGATTCCTTAGCTTCTTGGAGTAAAATGGTTTTACACAGTGCATGAAGGTAGTAACATAGCTCAAAACCTACCACCAAAACTGGAGTTTACCTATGATCCTGATGCATTGAAACAAGTTGGGGATCTATTGACATTGAATGACCTATAATTCTAATTGTAAAGTACCTTCTGAGGGTTTTTATCACATCCTTTTTTATGTAATGTCTGGGACAGTTTATCCATTCCTTGAATATCCAGAATATGCTTCTCTACTCTTTTTGCCTCATCAACATTAAGGAGCAACATTTGTGGGATGTTACACCAGTAGCAATAGTTATCAAGGTCTGGTATTTGCTGAAGGGGTTTCTGTCCATGAAGATATGAAGAAGTGCTAATCTCTTCATCTTCTCACTTTATTGGTCTGATATATTCTAATGATGGTCACCTGTATAATGAACAGAAGAATGTTTATTTTAACACATACAGGCAAAAGTTATTGGCTAAACAGCTCAGGTTTCCCTCTTGCCATGCCTCCATTTGATTTCAATGAACAAATATAAGATATAAGTACATAATAGTACATGCTCAATTACAAGGGTAGTTGATGCAGCCCATGACTGATTACTCCATCAAACAATGTGAAAACCACACTGGCCATACACAAGTATATTCAATTCTTAAATATGCTAAGCACACTAAAGATTTCCTCATATTATAACAATACCTTTGTAGTTTGAGAACAAAGATTCTCTTTCTTGGCCATAAGCAGTGCCACAGAACCTCAGAATATATATATATAAAACCTCAGAATACATAGGTTCTCCTGCTGTGATTGATCCCTTCAATCCATATTTCTGTAGGACTTATGTATTAAATTAAATTAGTATCATAGCTTTCATATTACTGTGAGTGACCTTCAGAGGCAATTTCATCAGCTGGGTATAGGAGGGCTCTTCATCATCTTGCTGGTCATCTCAGTAAGTTAGGAGCTACATTCTCTTGAATTGGCATTTCCTTCAATCATGCACACCACAGCATTAAGTGGTGCATATATATCTTTCTGAGCAACTAACCCCGAAAAGGGGAGTCGATAACCAAGTGTAAATAAAATCTTTTAAAAAAAACAAAAAAACCCTCTAAATGATGGCTGCTATCACATCAACTCAAGTGGAAGAAGTCCATATGTGTGCAGAAATAATAAAGGTATAAAAATAGTTCACAATTACCTGTCCTTAGCCACTGATTAAAAAATGCACAGCAACTGAACTCTGAGAACCAAAGTGTGAAGTGATTGGGAAAACATTGGAAGAAATAATCTAGAATAGCAGATCTGCAGACCATTGTTATCCATGTGGTAGTAGACTGTGATATAAAATCAGGTGTTTGGGGGCAGGAGAAAAGGTGTTGTTTATCTTCAATTTTCCTTGAATGCTTGTATAGCAAAAGTAAGTTTAGATGTTTACCAATGACAGAGCTTCCCAAAAGTATATAGAGAAAGCAGGACAAGATTCTCCAAATACATTCAAAGGCAACAATTCCAAAGTATATCTCCTCCTGGCCCTGAACAGCTAGTACAAAATTATTCACTCCAAATGCAGAACTTTCATCTCTTCTTCCAGAAAGTTAAAATTAACCTGGAAGTCCTCCAGCTTCTGGCTATTGCAATGCTGATGATGCAAACAGCTCAGTTGCTAATGATGAAAGTAAGGAAGGCATGACAGCTGTCTTACACTATGAACAAATTGACTCTTTTTGGTCCTCATTTGATTTTATTTTGGTCCTTATTAAGTCACACTTAAAACTATCAAAAGCATTTGCATTACAGTTTGAACTACACAAAGATGTTTCCTAATGCTCTTGGTCACGAATGCCTTCATGAACCTGATTTAGTTTGGTTTTATTTTAAATAGGGTACATTTGGGAGGATTTCTTTAGGATCTTTTATTAATTTGTTCTCATTATCAGTAGATTAACCTGCTAAATATTGTTCAGAAGTTCAGATAGATAGACAACTTGCCTTTTTTCTTTATTTTAGGTATCACAATACCTGCAGAAATATCTTTCCTAATGTCATCATCAAATCATGAATGCCTTCATAAATCCAATTTAGATTTTTCCCTTTATTTCACAGTTTTGTTCTTCTCAGTATTAGTAGAATAACTTGCTAAATATTGTCCATTTTGAATTTATTCATATTTCAATGGATTCCCCATGCCTTAAAATATAGAAAAAGTGCATTCACACTTGATTACATGTTTATTCTAGCCCAAGTTATGAAGTATAGATTTTTTACTTCAGAGTACATTCGGAAGGATTTGTTTTAGCATCTTTTGTTCATTTTTTCCCAGTATCAGTAGATTAACTTGCTAAATATTGTCTGTATCAACCCTTTTCATGTTCCAATGGATTCCCCATGCCTTAAAACCTAGAAAAAGTGTATTCACACTTGATTACATGTTGATTCTACCCCAAGTTATGGAGTTTCAGAGTTTTAGTGGCAGCCATTTTTGTTTTCGGCTGTCACAGGTTTTCCTACGGGAGTTGGGTTTAAATGTTTTGATATATGTTAGTAGACACCTTTACCAACACATTGGTGAAAAAATTGTTTGGTAAGGAATTTGTTCCCAGATTAGCCTTTTTTCTCATAAAATTCCCTGACTATGAAAACATAAACAGAATCATTGATGACATGTGCCCAGTATCGAAATGAGAGAAGTAAAAGCTAGGAAACCTTGGATTACTGCAGATTTATTTTCACAAATGCATAGTAGAGATAGATTATTTAAAAGAGTAAAATGTCCAAAGACCGTATGCTAATGGACCAAGCCAAAGCCCTTCGACACAGAATAAATCACCAAGCCAGAAATTTGAATAAAAAGTATATAAGAGAGCAGATTGAAAATAATCCTAAAAACCCCAAGAAATTTTGGAAAATTATATCACCTCTCATAAATGCCAATCAAAAAAAAACAACAATCAGAAATTAAACCCCAAACTGATCAAAATGATATTCTTCCTACAGATGTACATGATCATTTTAATAACTATTTTGTGTCTATAGGCAAGCTGGCAAGCTCGATTCCCCCACCTAACCCAACTTCAATTACAAGTTCAACTCCCAACGGCGAGGGTGATGATGGAAGGAAATTCAAGTACAAAGAAGTACAACCAAATGACTTAATCAGAATAATTTCCAACATCTTCTTGACAAAATTGGCCGGAATAACCAATATGCCCTCTTGGTTACTTAAAATAGCGCTACTAGCACTCATCCCCCAACTAAAGAAGCTCATTGACTTAAGTTTTAACAAGTCAATAATACCAACTCCGTGGAAAGAATCAATAGTTACTCCCCTATTTAAATCAGGTGACAGCACTGTCCCGGGAAACTACCGGCCAATCTCCACAATACAATTGCCAGCAATAATACCTCAAAAGGTAATGTGCAGCTGACTGAATATATACAGGGTAACTAACTCGTTGCTGCACAACTCGTGCAATATTCACAATCTTTCAAACAATGAGTTAGTTATCTGATTTATTATATATGCTTTATATAAGGTTAAACAAAGTATATTTTGTAGAAATATTATCAAATTACAACCTTATATATGATGCTTGATCATGTATTTTTGGTTGTAGGCCTATCACTATGCATCAAGCTGTTCTATCGGGCAGAGCTCATGGCCTCAGCAAACCCAGTTGAGAAAAATAGCTCACATTTCCGAATCAATTTTGAACACTTTCACCGCTTTAGATTCTTCAAAAATACAATTATACTTTGATAAAGTGTAGACCTTGATGAAGATGAAAGGATTTTAGTTTATTAATTCATTTGAATGAGATATTACACCTCAACCTGCATTGAAAGTTACAACAATCTGCAGATGATTTTCTTGTCAGTTGGCAGGGGCCAGAAAAATCACTGATGTTTTCGAATGAATTTACATTACATCCTTTTCACAGCTTTAAAAACTTTTGAACCTACACTAATGCTTTAACAAAGGGTCAACTAAATAAATATGAAAGTATTTTAGTTTATTTTCTTCTTTTTGATCTAATTTCACCGTTCTACCTCCCGTTCTGTCTGCGTTGACAACTGATCAATCCAATGGCGTGATTCCCCTAAGGTGGACCTACACGCTTTCACAGGCGCCTTCATAGCGTGGAGTTGGATACAACACAACTCAGAGCATGGATTTGTATATGCACACAACATATACAACTCTACAATACATTGTTTCAACTGCAAGGCGTATATAATAAATAGAAGAACACAATTTACTTCATGATCTCGATCTGAGGAAGGCCTTTGACACCGTAAATCATCAGTTACTAATGACTAAGCTTGAAACCTTTGGCATTAAAGATAAAGAATTTGCATGGTTCAAAGCATTAGCATCGCTCCCAGCAGGTGTCGGTAAATAAGCTGTTATCCAAGCCGAATCAAGTCACATGTGGCGTGCCACAAGGTACCACACTGGGTCCAGTACTCTTTAACCTGTATGTCAATGATTTACCTAAATATATTAAAAACTGCAACATACAAATGTTTGCTGACGACACCATTGTATATGCCACCAACATTGATTCAATCAGAACCACTGAAACCCTACAAAATGATCCTAATTTGCTAGGAAACTGGTGTAAAATGAATAAGATATCACTGAACTTAGCAGAATCAAAATTCCAAACGATATTTCATAGGCCTTCCCTTAGATTTAGATGGAACTCGCAACAACTATATAACAAGGTGAAACACAGCATAGCTCTAGATGGTACAAAACTAGAGGAAGTAACATCTTATAAATATTTAGGAATTGATATTGACAACACTTTGAAATTTGGCACAGTTATCTCCAAGCTAACAAAACTCCTAAACTACAAATGCTGGCAATTTGCAAAGCTAAAAGATAAAATACCACAGTCAACCCTAGTCATGATTTATAAAGTCATGGTGCTTCCAATTTTAGACCAGGCAGATTTACTACATGATTCACATAGTGCTACAAACCTACATAGACTACAAATTCTCCAGAACCGAATCCTCAAAATAGTATACAAGTTACCATCTAGAGCCAGTGTCAAAGATCTATGTTAATATAACTCCTGCCTTCAATGTATCGCCGTAGGCTCCATCTGTTACAGGCGGGTCACTGATTGGCTCAAAATCCAAGAAACATGGACTTCAGAGACATAAACACCAGTAACTTTGAACATGGTAGAAAACTGTTAAAGCATAATATACCCAAAACAGAACCAATTAGACGTTCCATTATAAACAGAATTCCATACTCCTGGAATACATTACCAACGGTGGCCCACCTACAAATTGATAACAAAGCATTCAAAACATGTGCTAGAGCATTAGATATTTGGAGTGACAATTATTTTATTTAAATATATTCAGCAAAGAGCCATGTTAGTATATAACCATCATCTACCCTAGTCATTGTATATCAGCTACTAGTCATCTCAGTCATCAGTGAGTTTGATCATACCACTCCTGTATATTATAGCCATATTGTAACACATTATAATACCATCAACTGTACACATTGTAGAGAATCATCTTCAGTCATTGATAGAAGGCGACATTGTTACTCTACAGCTTTGATTGTAACTCAACTGAAGGGGCTGAAAACCTCCCACTATGCTGGAGAGATCTCCCCTTCCTTACAAGCATATTCGAATGCTAATAAAAGTTTTCTAAATCTAAAACTAAAACTAACCACATTTTACATGCAAAATTAGACACGTATAATAATTAACTCATAGGATTTATTTTCCGCGTAAGTAAAGAACCCGATCTACGATCTCGTTCTTTACTTTCGCGCTGTGTGTCAACTCGTCCAATAAGTGCTAAATAGTGCACATGCAGCTATGGATATTATTATACTAGTGTAGTAGTTGTAGTTGTAGTTGTAGTACTAGTGTATTGGAATCCGATGATTACAGGACCGGAAGGGAAGATGATAGTGGTGCCTGGTCGGATTACCGGGAACCACACCCAGAGACGGATTGTGATGACCAGAATTTGTTGAGAATGATCCACCTGCAACTGCTGCAGACTAAACATGATTTACAGGCAGAGAAAAAGAAATGTCATGACTTTGTGTCTGAAGTGACACAATTAGTTTTTCAGAACCAGGATCTGCAGGAAACCCGGGATTTAGTTACTACTTGTTCCTCAGAGTATATTAACAGGCTCAAGGTGGAAAACAAAAGTTGAGGTGTGAGGCTTTGCGAGTTGATGATTATTCTGGCTTGCAGAATACTGGTATGGAGGAGACAGTTGAAACTCAAACCGATTTTGACCGAGGATACAACCAAGAAGGTGACATTCAAGGAACATTGAGGTTGTAGTATGTCCACCTCCTCCCCTGCAAATGATGATTTTGTTAATTGTGGCCAAAGGACCATTGAGCGGATTGTTCCTGAAATGAGGAATTGTCTGACTCAGACTCCAATGAAGATATCTACTTCTGAAAGGACTAGGTCGTCTCTGAGTTCAGTTGGAAGTCAGACTAGTGGATCCCTAGTAGAAATACTTGGGAAGAGAAGTCAACTGGGACTGAGGATTTTAATAGAGGATGAGTGCAGGGTGACGTGTACATCCCTAAACCATCCAAACCTTCTAAACCGAACCATCTAAATCACCTAAAGTAACAAAGCCGCCTAAGAAAAAGGTTGCACGAGGTGGTCCTGATGGTCTGTCAGATCCTTCCAATGACTCTACTAGCTCTGAGTCCTCTGATGATGCAAGGAAGGAAAGGAAGAAGAAGAAAGCTAGGAAGGCAAGACGTAGTGAGATCAGATGTAATGATAATTCCCTGGTACAGGGGATGAGTTTTGGTGGATCTGATGATTCAGAGGATATGTTCACCTACTCTCCTAGGGTGGGAAGGCATTTGCATACAGCCAGGTTGCCAATTATTAAACTGTGGGACCAGAAATATCTGTGGCGTGGATATCTAGTGTGAGATATCAAGGTGATGGCAGTCGCCTACAATTGGTCAGAAGATGAAGGTCTGGTCCAATTGCAGTGTGGGTGCAAACTGTGAAGCAATCTCCTCGTCATCTCCTGCCAATGAGGTAGCTAGGAGGGGCTCATGCTCATGGAGTAAAAACGGACAGCCCCTTGAGAACACTGGCTCTCTGAGTCTTCCTCAAAGGGTTAAGTAATCTGGAAATGGCTACCTTGGTGCGATTCAAGGAACTTCATAATCTACAGGAGGCCTTGCATTGGGGCTGAGGTATATGAGAGTTGCTTGTTGGACTGGCAGGCTGCTCCTGTCCCTTCTCCAGTACCAATAGTGGAGCATGCCACTGGGAAAAATAGTTCCAGGTCCCAACGGAAAGAGCTGGAGATGAGAAGAAAAGATACTCTGGGAGATTCAATTCTATGGAAGCCGAGGTGCTTCTTCTGGGGACTTGAAGGTCATGTGTCAACTGAGTGTTCAAAGAACAAAAGCCTCCAGGGGCTTCTGAAATCCATGGATGTTCCTGCCTCTAAGCCCGTTTCAGAAAACCCCAGCCGACCCTTGTAAGAAGCGAAATGGGGGTCAAAGATAGGATGCTGCTTCATAGTACTACAGCTCAAACAGATTCTGCTAGTAGTATAGGAACTGGGGGTGTTGTTTAGGCAGGCGTTAGTAGGAAGTTAGCTTTCCCAAGTGAACAGAGGCTTTTGAAGACGAAAGATCCTAGGTTGCTGCCGGAAAAGGATACCCTTTCAGGTGGAAAGATTTCCCTTGATATCGCGGATCTTGTCTCAGACGTGAGATGGGGCCAAGCCATGTACCAAACTGCTGAAGGAGAGATTGTGGTGGTGGTACAGAACCCCAACCCGTCTGCCGGATACAGAAAGTTTCTGTACAACAGTTGAAAACGCTGAGGATCACAGACAATTTGATTGTCTGTGAGAGATGGTATGCCCCACTGGGGTTAGGTGGGGGGAAGAGGAGACTTTTTGGTTGATCCAGAAGCAACAACTAGCTTGGTTACTAAGAAGTTCTTTGATTCTCTTTCCCAGCCACCACCTCTGGTTCCAGTCCAGATGGTGTGTGCAATGGGAAATGGCCTCCCTATAACCACTCATGGGAGTGTGCTATGTCCTATTGTGATAGGAAAAAAGACATACATGATTACATGTCCGGTTGTTTCTGGTGTGAAGGGACCAGAAGACAGACTTTTGGGGGCTGATTTTTATCATGTCCACAAATATAATCTTGACTGGTCTAGATTGCTATTCCTAAACAAAGTTTGAGACTGTCCCCTATTCAGGCTGTGGAGGTGACAGAGTTTGTGGATGGAGAAGGAGTTAGGATTGAGGAGCCTGTGGTCCTCATACTTTACAGGGATTGATGTTTGGTCCTGATCAGGGATTGTTGAAAGATTTTGCCTTGGGAAGTCTGAAGACTCATGTGTCTGGCGAGGTTAATTCGTCCGTGGTAGCTTTCTCCAATCCGTCCGATTCCTCTGTGACATTGAATGTAGATATGGTGGTTGGGAGAGTTAGTATGGTGACTTTATTGTCTGATGCTTCTCTATCCGATGGGGAAGATGATGAAAGAGTGAGAACTGCTATCATCAATTTGGTTCAAGTGATGGATTCACCTGTGGCTGATGATGAGCTTCTCGCTCCAGAAATAGTTTTTCCGTCTTGTACTGAAAATCTGTTGGATAAGTTGTTGAGAGAGACTCACCTGTCAAAGAAGGAAGAAAAGGAATAAGTTTGTAAACTGCTCTATGATTACCAAGACTGTTTCTTCTTGCCCAGGAACAAAGTGGGGTGTACCCATTTGGTTTGTCATGTAACTGACACTGGGGACGCCTTTCTCCCTCAGCTTCAACAGATGAGTCAGTGGATACAACTTCTCACTGCCCAGAAAGGCTTGTCTCTATCTACTTCAGGGAATCCGGGACTATATGAAATACCCCCATGGATATTCGCTGTTCCTCCTACCCAGATGCCCGCCCCTCCTCCTACACAGATGCCCGTTCCTCCTCCTACAAGGAACGTAGGTCAGACTGACTTTGACACTCATATGAGGGATGAAAGTGAAAATGCAAGGGAATCGAATCAACTCGCCTTTAGGATTCCCAGCTCTATAACGTTTGTTGACTGTGTTATAAATTTACCTGTGAATATTTGTTTCCTGTTTAAATGTAAAGCTGAAACCATGTTGCGTTTGTTTTGAAAGAAAATATTCTCTCTTCGTTGTGAAAGAAAATTTCCTCTCTTGAATTGCATTTCTTGAGATGGACTTTTAATGTATCTGAGGATTTGTTTATATTTTTGTATTGCCTTTTTCAACTGTTGTTCTTATTTTTGCAGGTCTCTGTAGCTCATTGTTGTCGATTGGGATTTATATTTTTATTTCTAAAAGAAATATTGTTGTCCTATGGTCGTGAGGACACTTTATGCTCCTGTTTGTACCATTTTGAACTTTTTACAGCTATGACAGATATTTTTGGATGTTTTACTTAGAGACATAGCGACCTGTACTTGTTGATTATATAGCTCTGACACAATATGCTCCTTTGTGTACATCAACCAAACCTTTTTTAACTATTAGTTACAGATAATTCTCTTATTTTATATATCCATTTTGCTCTTACTTCTTATTATTATTGATTTTTCAATTGGGTTTAAAAATCTAAAAACAAAAGGAGGGCGGGGGGTATTATAGTAGTTTTGCAATCCTCCACTGTGTAGCTGATCTAGAAGGGATTAGTAGACTTCTTCAACACTAGAGGTGTATTTATTGTGGCTTGCATTACATGTTAATTACCTTTAAACCTCTATTGCTCCTATTGATCTGATCCTTTGGATCCCATTGTAAAATTGACAAGCCTAAATTGTCTAATTTTGAGTTAAAGTGGTCTCATTCAGCCAGACATTCGTCGCGCCCCTACCGGCCAGAAGGCTACCCATACTTTCTTACCGCCACAACACTCGCGGATTTCATATCATCCCAAAGTCCAAAGGTACAGGTGAGGTCCAGGTCTGACCGTTATCTCAAAGTCGATCACATGGGAAAGGAGGGGAGGGGCTGACCGCCAGGTCAGGGGAGGGGGGGGAACACTGATTAAAGAGTGGGAGGGAGAGGGGAGGGGAGATAACCCCGTGACCTGGTCACCACCCAAAGAGATTGGTCAGAGTGGCAGTGGTCACTCTGAGCCTCGTTTTAATATTGTCTGTCATCTGTCATCCTGTGGCTGATTGGATCTCTAATCTAACCTGTCAATTAATTGGACCAACGGGACCAAAGCCAATCAGCACAGGACCAGTGTATTCGTTCTAATCTGTCTAGTATAAGAATAAAGAAAAAGATTGGAATCGGTCTCTGGTAAGGCTGGTACTGATTCGAAGCATACATCTCTGTGTGTTGCGTTGATTAATTTCTCGCCCAACTACTGACCCTGAATTATTACGAAGAATGGCCCGCATTTCTTCATTGGCGACCATGATTAGGGACTAGTTAGTTGGTCAGATCAGTATCCGACCTTGGAAGCAAGCAAAAGGAGTCAGGTGAGTGTGCCTTTTTCAAAACTGCCATTCTATTTATGGGTGTTGTATGTTTGGGACTCTGAGCTGGGCTTTTATTGGAAGGTACATTAGCTGATCACACAAGTATTATCTTACTTTATCCTGTAGAGATAGTATTTTAGACATGCCACCGGCGGAAAGAATTGAGTATGTGGAAGAGTTCCCACAATACCTCGAAGCTGAGGATATTTTCCTAGAGGAGATATTCAATGATGGTTATCCACCGATCGCAGACCCTGAGGATTGGAACGACTGCGTAGGCACCTCTGAAAGTGTGATTCAGTTCAGCAGTGAACAGCTAGACACTATGTCTTACCATTGGGATAAAATGTAATGGGTAAGAATAGGGACTAAAGAGATCAAAATTTTTTGTTTTTGGAAATACCTGCACAAAAATTGTTACGTTGAATCTAGGCAAAAATTAATATTCCAAATTCTCTATATAGAAATAGAATATTCCAAATCAAGCAGGTAATAGTAATTCATCTTTACACATAATCAGCTAATTCAATTACCTCCAAAATGGCGTTGACAACACCCATTAACTGGGAAATCACCGCCGAAGAGGTAAATGCACTCAATGATGCTGATCGTAAAGCGCACTATGCGTCAATAGAAGTAGTTAGAAGGCGTATGGAGAGACATGCAACCTTGCTGGGTCCTAACGATGGGACCAACAAAGAATCACTCAGAGAGTGGTTAGAGGGGTTGGACAGAGTTAGAATCACAGTAGGGGCGCATGATAACATAGCCATAGAAGCAGTTATATTGTTAGCGCAGGGATCATTAGCACGGCAAATTTATGGCCGTAAATACCAGGAAACAGCTCTAAGGGCTTATGAACCAGGCATTTTGGCCTTGCCTGTAATTCAGTCACAATTAGCTCAAGATTTTATACGTGGGCTCACCGATAGACAGGTACGGTGCGAGGTATTCTCAACCAGACCAGAGACCTTGGGGGAAGCAATTGACCTGGCGACAACGGCAGCGTATACCCATACGTTAGCCGATGCTCCAGCAAGAGGTGAAAGGAGACAGGAACCTATGGAAATAGGCGCCTTACTCCCAAAACTTCGGACGCCAACCCAAACTCTGACTCCACTGACCTCTACTGGGGAGACCAATGTTGGAACAAAAGCTATGATGGATGAATTAAAAGCATTAAGAAATATGGTAGAACTCTTGGGGAGGGAAAGATCTCAACCTTCATCGGTAACAGTTCATGCACCACCAGTTCAGAACCAGACTCAGTTTCCCTTTGTGCAACCATCCTATTTGCCTACATTTCCGCCTTATAGCGCTCCAAACCCTGCCCCGGTTGCCAATTCTAATCAGGTAGAGTCACAACAGGGTCAGAAAAGGAAGGGAGGGGCACAGAAGGGGGGAAAAAGGTTTAGAGGTAAGAATACTTGCTATGAATGTGGATTGGAGGGACATTTTGCTAGAGAATGCCCTACTCGATTCGCACAAATGAGAGCGGCTGTACGCCCAGACATGGAAGAAGTAATGGATACGAAAATGCAACCTGTTATAGCGGCTATACAAGCCCTAACTCCCCGAGTTCCCACAAACCCCTTTGTTCTCCCTTCGGGGGAATAAATTCGCCAGATGAGCGGTTTCGTGTGGCCCTTCCTGTGGCGGGAAGGAAAGCACAAGCACTTATCGACACCGGCGCCACTAGAAGTTTAGTTAAGTATGATTTGTGGAAACATTTCAATAAGGTAAACCACCGACCATTAATTTTGGAACAAGGTGAACAATTACGGTCACTGAGTGGTCACGCTTTGCAGTCAGAAGGCAGGGCGATAAATAAGGCTGGGGGTAGTCATCTTCCTGTATACGTTGTTAAAAACCTCCAACACGATCTCCTACTAGGGGACGATGCTCTGGACATTTTGGATTCAGTAATCTGGCACAGAAAAAGAATCATACGTCTAGGAGGTAGAGAATATAAAAGTCAAGCGGTAGAAGAAGAAATAGATTCTGAATTTGCTTCCCTCAAAACAGAGGAAGAAATCTGGGAGGAAAGATACCCAGAAGTTTTTGGCAAAAATGGTAAATTAGGCATAGTAAAAGATGTATACATGGGGATTGACACGGGGAATGCCCGCCCTATTAATCAGAGACCTTATCGCCTTCCCTTAAACAAAAAGCTGATAGTAGATAAGGAGATTGACGAAATGCTTGAGTTAGGTGTGATTGAACCAAGCTCGTCACCATGGGCTAGTCCCATAACTTTAGTACCTAAGAAAGATGGGGAAACCAGGTTCTGTTCAGATTTTAGAAAATTAAATTCTGTGACCAAGAAAGATGCCCACCCCCTACCAAATATACAAGATATCTTTAATAGTCTAACAGGAGCAGCGATCTTTTCCACTCTAGATCTCAAATCTGGGTATTGGCAAGTCCAAATGCACCCTGGAAGCATAGAGAAAACGGCCTTTGTCTGCCATAGAGGTTTATTTCAATGGCGTAGAATGCCTTTCGGATTAACTAATGCCCCGGCTGTGTTTCAAAGGGCAATGAACCGGATATTCGCCAAATATATTGGGAAATTTCTTGGTATATTTATCGATGACCTGGTGATTTACTCTAAAACACGGGAGGAGCACGAAAAACATCTCAAAATCATTTTTGACACTTTATCCGAACATGGTATTACCATCAAAAAGAGTAAATGTAAATTTTTTCAAGACAATCTTCTGGGCTTTCAGGTGTCTAAACAAGGGATAAATTCACATCCGGACAAAGTCAAAGCCATTCGAGAAATGCTCCCGCCTGACAGTGTGTCCGCCATTAGATCTTTTTTAGGCTGTTGTGGATATTATCGTCAGTGTATTCCTGACTATGCAAGAATTGTAACACCTTTGGTGGCGTTAACAAAGAAACATGCTAGATTTAAATGGGGTCCTGAACAACAAGAAGCGTTCGAAACATTAAAAGATGTTCTTACTTCAGACCAAATCATGGCTCATCCACAACCTGGAAAAGCTTATAAGCTCTATACAGATGCCTGTCAATACGCAGTGGGATCCATACTCGTCCAGTCTGATGAGAATGGAGTGGAAAGACCAGTTCAGTATATTTCAAAACAACTCTCAGGTCCCCAACTCAAATGGGCGACTATAGAAAAGGAGGCTTTTGCCATTATTTATGCTCTAACTAAACTTAGACCATATCTATATGGCAGTGATTTTACCATCTATACTGACCATAAACCCCTCAAATCGCTCTTTCTTGGTGAGGTTAAAAATACAAAAATTCAGCGTTGGGCTGTTTTAATAGCAGAATATGGTGCCCCTATCGAATATAGACAAGGTAAGAACAATGTACGAGCTGATATGTTATCTCGCATAAAGACTCATGAAACTTATGACCAGGGGGAGGGGAACGCTCTCAGTAATTTTGAAGTAGGTGCCCTCGAGGAAACAGAGGAAATCCCCTGGGAGTTTGATCAGCTTGAGCAAGAACAAGTCAGAACAGAGCAACAACAGATGGCTGAGTATCAGTTGGGCCTAGAGGAGGTGGACGATTACACACTAATCAACGGATTATTGTTTAGAATCATGTCCCCACCCAATAAACCAGCTTATCCTAGATTGGTGTTGCCGCAATCAGCTCGTTACAGAGTGATAAGAAGAGCACACACTGAAGTGGGCCATCAGGGAATGAGAAAAACCCTTGATAGGATATTAGAGGCCTACAAGTGGCCTACTATGAGGAAAGATACCCTCCGTGTGTTGAGTAATTGTGATAAGTGTGCAGTAAATCGTGCAGGTCAAGATAAGGTTGCTCCCACCGCTATGCCTATAGTAAGGTACCCAGGTCAGATAGTGGGAATGGATTTATGTGGTCCTTTTCCTGTTTCAGACAATGGGAATCGCTATATTATAGTTGTAATTGATCATTGTAGTGGATGGGCGGAGGTAAAACCTATTGATAGAAAAACTGGGAAAAATATAGCTGACTATCTGGCAAATGAATATGTACCCCGGTACGGGCCCCCAGAGGTAATCATTACTGACAGGGGTCTAGAATTCATGAACCAACAAGTCGAAGGTTATTTAAGATCCATTGGGACGCAAGTCAGACACACTTCTGGCTGGCACCCCCAAACTAACAGTAAGACGGAAAGGTTTAACAAAAGCTTTAAGAATATCCTAAAAAAATTCATCAATGCGCGACCAGCGGAGTGGGAGAATCAACTCGGACCCACACTTTAGGCCCATAGAGTCTCCACCTCTTCAGTCACAAATTTCACTCCCTATTTTCTCACCTTTGGTCGTCAACCCCCGGTCCCCTTTGTTAAGATCTTCCCTGGGCCGGATGGTACAGAACCCCAAGTGTTAAGTGAACGATTACAAGCCCTCACAGATGCTTTCCGGGTAGCTGCAGAAAATACTGAAGCTAGCCGTAAGTATAATTATGAGAGGCTTAGAGCTCGGGCAAATGCTGGTGATTTACGTGTAGGTGACTCAGTAGTTGTATTAGCAGGCGCCAGAGCGCCCCTAGATCCTAGATGGGATCATGGGTATACAGTCCTAGGTGTAAGGGGAGCTGTAGTGATCGTAAGAGACCCACAAGGTCAGAGAAAACTAATAAATCAGGAGAGAATAAAATTGGTATCTGGGGATATTGCTTGGGATACAGTTAGGAATAGGCAAAACAGGGCAGGCCAAGGCAGGCGCAATCGGGCGAGAATACGGGCTCGGGCAGCGAGGCCACTCCCCCCTGAACCTCCTGGGCAAAATCTAAATGTTGACCCCAATGCTTTAATACATGAACCTTTGCTTCCACCTGTGAATCAAGTCTATCTCCAGGCGGAAGATCCAGCTGTAGGTGGCGCTGCGGACGTGGAAATGGTACCGGAAGTCGAGGAAGAATTCTATTCAGCAGACGAAGATATGGGTAGTGACGTGGACCAACCAGAGGTTCCGGATCCGCCCCGTCGTCCTCCTTATAATGCTGACCAGAACCAGGCCTTGGTCATTCCACCACCGGCTCCAGTACCGTTCACACCACCTCAGATGAGGTACAGGACTCCTGCAAATATAGAAGAGACTCCAGTTAATCCAACTGGAAGAGCAACACCTAGGACTCCAAGTACTCCTCTACCACCTCCTCATATACGCACCAGGTCTCAGACAAGGGCCTTGATAGCAGCTCCGCGGATTGTGCTCCCACCAGACAATCCTCAGCGTCACTTACATAGGCGTTTCCATGCCAAGCGGAGAGTGCCTGCTAGCCCTAGAGAACCTAGTCCACTGAAGGAGAGCGAGCCTAAACCTGGAAAGAGAGCAAAAAGAACATCAGCATCTACTGACCAAGCACCTGACACGCAGGTAACCTCAGCACCAGATGCACAAGATAGCGGTGGGGACAGTGACTAAGGGGTTACTGTTGCTCACCTGTTACCTCATTTGCAGCCAAGCAGACATCTTTAAGGAAGAAGGTGTGCTGGTATACTCGGCTGGGGAGGTAAGGGCCCTCACAGCAACATGGACAGCATTAATGTTCCTCCAGCCCCCTGCTCCTCTGCCTATGGAGTCGTGGCTCCACATCCTTGAAGCTAAGATGGAAGGACTACACGAGCAGCAAGTGGTAGGAATCACCGACCTCAGAACATGGCGGCTTCATGTTCAATTCATCAAAGATCATCTACCCACTCCACCAGTTCGCACGAAGCGAGCTCTGCTAGGAGTGGTAGGAATGATCAGCCGATCTCTTTCGGTACAGCTACCACGGACCAGATCGACGAGCTCCGAGCGGCAGTGGAGGCATCGCAGGCAGGCCTCAGTGTGATGTCTCACTTCCAATCAGAGATGGTTTCTGTGGTAAACCAGACCCGTCTGTTCCTACGAGAGAGTTGAGTCGACATCCAAAACCTGCAAGAGATAAGCCAAAATCTGACTGACCAGGTATCTGAAATTGTTCATCATTTAAATGGTTTTTCTAGAGATATTCATCGTATGCATATGAGAAGAGAGGTTGATCAGGCCCTAAGCCAAGTTGACCGCATTATGCTGGTATATTATAGGCAAATTGATTTATTCCATCGCCAGAGAACACACCTAGAGCACGGGTACTTGACTGATGAAATATTACCTGAAGTACATTTAACTGAAATTCTTCACCAATTGAGTGAGAGGGGACACCAACCGATAGACGATGTTCGTTGGTACTACAGAAGTGTACAAGTTCAAATCATATCTGAGTCAGACGAGCAATTAGTTTATCAGGTGGTCATCCCTGCAGTTTCGGCTACTAAGTATTTACACTATAAACTAAGGTATTTCCCTACCCCATATGGGCCATCCTACCTCAAAATCATCAAGGGCATCGCTGAATTAGCGATGGACAGTGTCTCTAGTGGTGCCTCTTTTGTTCCTAACCACTGCATGGGATACAGCCCGGCTGTATGTTCCTCTGCGTTGGAGAACCTAAAACCAACATGTGAAACAGAAATAATTTTAGGCAAAGGTCCAGTAAAGTGTCAGATAGAGATTAAGAAGCGTGGCAATGTCAATAACGAAATATTCAGAGATTTTGAACAACTGTCATCAGTTATCCTTGCAGTATACTTTCCAGTCGAGACTGTATTAAGGTGTATCAGTAAGAAACCTATAAGAAATGTTTTTACCAAACACACACGGGTCACGGTAAACAGTGGCTGCATCTTATATAGTGAAGATTGGAGGGTGCGCAGCATCGAGCAACATAATTCCACGATCAGAATTCCACCCCCCAAAGCCCTGTCCCTACCCCCTCTCAACTTAACCTATAGAAAGTTCAAAGACTATCCTGAGCTGAAGCAACAACTCCAGTTCAACAGCAGAATCAACGTCCCCCTAATTTCTCTGACCGATATTCCCCTTCCTCCGACGGTACAACCTTTTTCCTTCTCCGCATCTACCACATGGGGATTCGCGACCCTCATGCTCACCCTAGCAATCGTGATTGGATTGATAGGAGTGGTGGTGTATGTGAAGAGGAAGAGAGACGGCTCTTGCCTCCCTCTCTTAGGTAAACGTCCTAACCAGAGTCTAGATGGACTACCCAGTAAACCTTCTGCCCCTCTTCCCTCCTTCCCCAATGTCTTTTCTAATTTATACCCATCCCAACAGCAACCCGCTGAAGAGATTCCACTGCAAGATTCTGAACCCCAGTCCCTTGGCGGTACTGACGATCTCGAAAACCCGGAGACCCAACCCCTCCAAACTGACCCCTTATCCTCCTTTAGACAGAACACCCCCCCAAAACCCCCTCGATCGATGGATATGAAACAAAGATCTGCAGTACCCTGTGGAGTAGTGTGTTAAAACAACGACTCAGATGAATATGTGGTGTGAGATAAAAGTAAGCCGATATAATGTTAGTCTTAAGTGCAAATGTGAGCAGATTCTGATTTTAAAATGTTTTGTAGTGCTAATTTAGTTGGAATCTAATGGTAATAATTACAAAGGAGGTGTTGTCACGAAAGCTGTTTAGTTTACTCTAAAGCAGGCCTAGTGCTGGACTGTGGACAAGGTCCTCACCCCTTTCGTAGAATTTAATTAATTGGTCTAGTCACCAATTCCTACCTAGTAAGTACACCCGTTGTTAGCTTGCAGTGGGACGCACTCTTCTGCTCAAGCTAGCTGTTATGTGAAGGAATAAGCCACCACTTGAGAGAGGACGATGAAGGACCCGTTCTCTGAAAGTAGGGTGAAGCAAAGATGGGAGGTTGTCACATTGTTGATGGAGTAGTGATACCAAGAAGACCAGCCTAGGAACGGTCGGTAGGCGCTAGACCGATGTGTACACCTCAGCGGGCCATTTTTGGGTCGAAAGAAGGGCTGAAAATATAAAGGAATCTTGTCAGTCTTCTAGACCAGAGGAGCCAGGCTCCCAAATGAAATGTATAAGTATGTACCAGTGTCGCCACCTTGAGGATGTTCACGGCGACAGGTACCTAGAAAGTGTATAAGATACATGCTGCCACCTTACGGACGTTAAGTAGTGATAGGCAGCCCAAAAACGAGTAAAAATATAAGGCAATATTCAAAGACTGCGTGAAAATGCCTGAGACGTTTCTACGGGAAGAACCCATAGACAAGAAAAGCAGAGATATTGATGAACAATACATTAAACTCAAAAGACAGTGCGGTAATACGCCACCTAGTGAAAACTGTGTTAACAAATTATCCGAGGCGGGTTCGCCGTGCTTCAGTAATCATTTTACGCTAAGGCATTGTAAAATCTTTAGCTATTATTTTGATTTAGGGGAGTTGATTTTTCCTCTGTACTTCTCTAGATTGTCTTATTTTTGCATTTTTTCAATTGTATAAACATGTAGGTACTTACGGGAGAAAGGGAGCCTCGATCCACATAGGGATGGCCGCCGTGAATTCGTCTGGTGGGTCAAAGGTTAAAAATCCAGTGGTTAAAAATGCCGGATCGAGGTGCCCCAACGTAAATAAAGGTCTCTCATGTGGAATTAGATATCGAGCATCAAAACTTCCAAATCTGATGAAGCATGAGTGTGGAATTTGACTGAGGATGGCAGTGGATTCGTGAGTGCAAGAAAAGTGAAGCCCACTTATGGTTCTAGGTCGGGGGTTCCGGTTCGGCAGAACTCGGTCAGCCAAGGGGGGGTCGCCGCTCGGTGATACTCGGGGTTGCTCAGGGATTGTCGGCCAGAAACTAAAATGAGGGTTGCGTCGATGTGTTGTCTGCTCCTTAGAGTGGTTCGGAGAACTATGTTGTACACAGTTCTCCGAACCAAATGAGATTGGGACGTATGTAAAATTGACAAGCCTAAATTGTCTAATTTTGAGTTAAAGTTGTCTCATTCAGCCAGACATTCGTCGCACCCCTACCGGCCAGAAGGCTACCCACACTTTCTTACCGCCACAACACTCGCGGATTTCTTATCATCCCGAAGTCCAAAGGTACAGGTGAGGTCCAGGTCTGACCGTTATCTCAAAGTCGATCACATGGGAAAGGAGGGGAGGGGCTGACCGCCAGGTCAGGGGAGGGGGGGGGGGGGGAACACTGATTAAAGAGTTGGAGGGAGAGGGGAGGGGAGATAACCCTGTGACCTGGTCACCACCCAAAGAGATTGGTCAGAGTGGCAGTGGTCACTCTGAGCCTCGTTTTAATATTGTCTGTCATTGTTATCCTGTGGCTGATTGGATCTCTAATCTAGCCTGTCAATTAGTTGGACCAACGGGACCAAAGCCAATCAGCGCAGGACCAGTGTATTCGTTCTAATCTGTCTAGTATAAGAATAAAGAAAAAGATTGGAATCGGTCTCTGGTAAGGCTGGTACTGATTCGAAGCATACATCTCTGTGTGTTGCGTTGATTAATTTCTCGCCCAACTACTGACCCTGAATTATTACGAAGAATGGCCCGCATTTCTTCACCATGTTCTAACACACCACCTTTGACTTGTGGTCTATCTACCCTACTCATGTTGAGAGGGTCCAGATCCTTGCCTTGAATCGGATTAAATAAACCAGAAGGGGAGCAAATGCTGCTTTGTTGTGTCTTTGTTAATTAGTGTTAAGCCGAGGGAATCACTAGTAATTATGTTTTGGGTCCTGAGTGTTTCCGTTCAGCTCTATACTGTCTGTTTTCGCCAGTGAATATGCCACCTGATCATTCCTAAACGTTGTGTTGCTAGGGACCTTATTGATCTATATATATGGCACACTCTTATTCAAGATCATTCTGTATTTTGTGTTATGCTATGGGCTATGTAATAAGGTTATACTTACATAGATGTTTCAATTGTCATCATCATTATTATTATAGAAATTATGACAATTAATGTGATAACTTTTGATAACTTTGTGAAGTGATGCAACCATCATTGAGAATCATTGAAACTATTAAAGGATATATTTTTTCTGTGGATTGGTAGAACATACTGTATCAAAGATATTGTGATCTAGGTGTAATGGTTTTAGGTCCATAGTAGATAGTTAGTAATGAACGCTATCAACTAGAGTTTTGCAGGATGATTCAAAATTGGCAAGTATACATCGTATTAAAAATATTTTTAATATTTGGGACGAGTGGCAAAAGATGAGAGACCAGGGACAAGAGTTAGGATGTCACTCCTGGGCCACGGTAACATGTGTACCTGCTCACCTTCTCAGGGATAGAGAGAGAAAAAGAGAGAGAGAGAGATTACATCACCACTTGTATAGGGGTCCTGATGCCTAAATCGACAAACTGACATAGCCATTTCTTATGATCGTCAAACGACATACATCCGTTCTTAGAGCGACAAATTGACATGGGATTCTGGGGACAAGGGACAAATGCTCACCCTTAGAGGGACAAATCGACACAGGAACCCCGCCCCCCCCCCCCCCATCAGAAGCCCTTTGTATACATTGCCCACTTCACTGCCCCTCCCTCACTGATACTGATCGAATGTTCACAAAAGGTGCAAGTTCAAACCAGATTATGTCAAGCTACAAAGAAGGTGTGAACTGATCTTCAAAATGTCTCAACATTTCTGTGGGACCAGTATTATTGAATCAAAGAGAGAGATCAGTACGTTTGTCATTGTCATGAGTTGTGTTGTTATTTCTCCTCCTGAGGCTATTATAGAAATCAACATACTTACATACAACAGTGAGAGTGCAATCGGACGACTTGGAGCCTACTGAATTATTCACCCTGCAGGAGTAAGTACCATCATGGTCCATTTTCACATCTTCTATATATATGTCATTTCCATTATTTGTCACAGGATTCCCCTTGTGGAACCATTCACATCCTGTCAGCGGTGGTGGATTACAGTCATATTTGCACTCCAATTTAATACTGCTAGATGCAATGACAGCACTAATTGGGCATAATACTGATACATCAGGGGCATCTGAAAGAGAAAAACTTTGATTTGGATTATATAACAAATTATGTAGCTATTAGACCCGGTGTCCACTAAGTGGATGTTGGACTGGCAGACCCATTGGTCAACAGGTCCTTCCAGCACGCTGCCTAGCATCCGGTGAGTGTTATCATTGACTATGTTTTGTCCCCAAACTGTCAGGATAAAAATGCGTCATTGTAAATATCCAACAAATCCAATACTTTTCTTTTTCAAATATAATTTTCCTTTTCTAAGATATTCCAACACATAATCAACATGACTTATGGATATCTTAATATCAGAAGAGATACTTTCTTGGATTTGCGACTTTCTTCCTCTCACAGAGATATCAGCAAATCCACCATCTGATGCTATTTTCATTCCTTTTCACCCTAATGTACATCAATGTATTCCTACACCAGCATCTTAATCTTCATAGAAACATTATCAGAGAAAGAGAGAGAGAGGGAGAGGGGGGTGGGAGGGGAGGGGGAGAAGGGAGGTGAGAGAGGGAGGGGAGGGGAGGGGAGAGGGACAGATATATGGGTCAGATTGTCAGAAAATGTACAATTCACCTTTACCAATCCTCTCAAATAATCCACATTTAGGACAAAAATGACCTTTAAAATCCAGTTTAACATAACAGAACTGATACTCTAAATCAATGTGATACCAAATATACTCAGATATACCCGATATTCATCATTTTTCAGCCTAATTTAGCAGAATTTCCTGAATATGCAGAGCTGCCAATTGTACATTTTCTGTAAATCTGACACATATAGAGACAGATGTTCACAGAAAGGGGGAGACAGGGAGAGGGAGTGAATCTACAGAGTGCTGGTGCACTTACAGCGGGTGACACTGTGGGTGTCACCCCTCTAACCCACAGTTAGAGGGGCCGTTGCTAAGCAACTGGGTTGCAGACTCATGGGATCGGTGAGGTAGATACAGGCATGACAGAAAGGAAAGGAACCCAAAAGTCAGTGTCCGATCACTGTCATCCCCTTGTGATCACTGTCATCCCCTTGTGTGATGTGCTATAGCAGCAGATGGCACATGTCATGGGTAATAGGGGAGTCGTCATAGTAAAAAGGCTCCTTGTCATGGGTGAAAAGATCTCCATAATGAAGAAATAGTCAGTGCCATGAAACTATTTATTCCAGGAATAGGAATATCCAGATTGTAATAGGAAAAGGTGTCTTTGTTATGGATTTTGGCTATGCGTAATATGTGCAAAAAAAGAAGAAAAGTTTGTAATATTACACAGGTCGTACAGATGACGACTTTGGGACACAACAGACTACACCAGCGAACCTCTTTGTTTCGTTAATCATATGTTTGGATATTAGAGATATGGATACGTTAAAGTTTAGGTACAGGATAGACTTGCTGGATCTCCCTGTCATGCGTAGGAGAGTGAATGTTTGCTAAAATATTAGAATTAACAAATTAACTTTTTCACCCCCTACATCCCCAAACTCTTCCATTGGGAGGTGGATTAGAATTGAACTTTGTATCTGTGTATTAGGATGTGAATTCAGAAGGAAATGTAATACTCACAATGGACATCAACATAGCAGGTCCCATGAGATTCCCCTAATATATTTTCTGCCATACATACATAGGAGCCTGCATGTAGCCGAGTCACATTCTTAACACTATAGACCTCTCCTCTGGTAGAAACAGGGTTTCCATTATGGATCCACTTGATAGACGTCACACCCATGAACGGTTTAGCATCAATTATATAACAGGTCAGTTTTAGATTTTCATGCTCTCCGACAGTAGAAGGACAATTCATCTTGATTTCTGCTTGATCTATTCAGAGAAATGAAAATGTTTGCATATATTATAAAGATATACATAACTGGACGAAAGCCTCTGAAAATAGATCTACCGACGAGCCCGAAACATTAATAAATGATGAATAATGTCAAGCTTTACATAGTCACTCGTTTCGTTTCATTACATATTTTGATCAAGAGTTATCATTCTGTCATTACACATTAGAGTCATGTGATGATGCATAATATTTTTGTGAGATGTTTATGATTTTACATTGTGCGATTTAGCTTTCAAATAACACGTTTTTAAGAAAATGGTTTTAAAGTAGCTTGTTATGAGATAATGTCTTAATTTCTACTATAACAATGGTAAATTATAGATGTTATATTATAAGGCCTTTGAATAAAAGTCACCCCCTATATACAATGGATTTTGGTTACAAATGATAATTCCTTTTTAATGAACAATGTTTAATTAAATAAATATCGATATCTCGATCCTATAATGGCATTATGCGCCTTGGTTTTTTCGTTTTGATATTTCGCCAGTTTAACTCTAACAGGTACTTGTTCTACGTGGGCAAGGGAAATGTAGAACTCCGGCTTTGTGTCGTATCTCCAAACTCATTCTACATTTCCCGGTCACTCCAAACTTGGTAAATGGTTATTATTAAAGTGATAAGAAAAAATTGTGTTTCACTTTATACATATTGTCATTTCAAAGGGGTATGTCATGTAGGAAATAACGTAGGAAGGATAGAATTCCTACAAAAAATGTCCTTCCTTGGCATATACAACAGGGCCCTGGACACGCCACACTGTCAGAATTGGACCTAATCTAAATAGGTGTCGATATACGCAAATTGGCAGTTAAATGGTCTTATTAACGCCTATTGGGTGTAGAGTTGGTGTTACATCGTATTCAATGTAAAAAATAATAATAACTGCTCTTAAATTATGTAGGTTTCTAGAAATCTTATTTAGCATTCTAAGAAATATCCTTCTTATGCCTATGTTGTTAATGGGGGTTAGCTTAAAAGTGTCAGCGTGTTTCTTTTGAATAAAGATTAATTTTTTGTTATTTTTTAGGGCTAAATAGAGTTTTTCCTAATAAACGGGTACATTTTCAGTTCAAAGTCAATGAAATAAGGGTCCGTGTTCTGCTAGATAGAACAAGTATTATATCCTCGGTATTTATAAGAGTGCGGGGCCGGGTTTGTCTACTAGCTCTATAAACAGATGCTGTTTTCATGCGAGGAACGCCAAATCGGATGGGATGTAATTAGTCAGAGCTAGATATACCCATGTAACGCAAGGTGAAAGTAGATAATTAATTAGGAAGTTAGTTTGAAAGAGACTATAATGATGAGTTTCTACTATATAACTGTCATGGTTACCATTGCCTCTACACACGTTTTGTCTAGAAATACTCATCATACTGTGGAAGTGTTCAGAATACAGAATAAACCGATAGATTACATGGGCAAACATGAGGCAACACTGTTTTCGCAGCTTTGTAGTACAGAACGTTTCAAAGCACAATAATTCAGAAACGAGCCCGATAACCTACTGATTTTTTTTCATTCTCATGACCACAAACATTCTAAGAATGATATACTAACAATTCAGAAAAAGGACATTTTCATGCAGTGGGGGAATGAATAGATTGTTATAATATAAATATTGGCTTTTTTACTTTTTAATTCAAAATTCGGTAGCTGATTTGGGTTTTTTTCAAGTACAAAAATCGAACAATCGCCTAATAATACTCTTTCAGAAACTATTAACTTCATCTATATTGAGTGAACATTAATAGCAATTATGAACGATTCGATCTGCAAAAGGAAGCTCATTAATTATTTGAGATACCAAATTTCGAAGCACCGTAATTCAAAAATAAGCACTGTGACCCATTCACTTTCTTCCATTTTATGACCAAAACCACTTCACAAATCAAAACCAAACTTTCCGAAAAATGATTTTTATTTTCCTTTTCCACTAGATAGTAGCATTTGCCCTTAAATTTCAAATTGTTATCTATGTTTGTTCCCCAGTATTTAAATACTGGCACTTCTAGGTTTTCCCTTCCAAGGCTATTAAATTACACGGTTAAGTGTTTAACTTTTGGCGCTCCCACCCAACATTCGGATTGGCCTATTAAAGAATGTTTGGGTTTAGGATTTTAGTTGGTCAACCACAATTTAATTCATACATGACACCAGTGGCTCATGATATTTAGATCTGACTACAGATGTTGCATTATATCAGATGTTACTAAACAACTCAAATAATCACAATAGTATTCAGTGTTAGTAAATAAGTAAATAGTCGTAAAGTAAATAATGATACTCACACAACACTTCCATCCTATACCCAGTCGAGCTGCTCATTCCAGCTTGATTGAGTATCTTACACTCATAGTCTCCATCATCTCCCACCTTCAGGGCTGTAATCTGGAGTACATTAGTCTTGGTACCACTAATCCTGCCTCCATTAGTGAGAGGTTTACCATAATCTCTGTCCTTATACCAGTAGTAGTCAGCACTGGATGGCCAGCCTTGGGATGTGGATGAACACCTCAGTGAATAGTGTTTACCTTTTATTGGGTACCCATCAGGTGAGCCAATCATAGTAGTGTAGGCATCTGAATGGAAGTAAAGGCATGTTTGTGAGTCTTTCAGTCATGACATAAACTACAAAGCAAAAATTCCTTGATTTTTGGTATCATCTAAATGGTTCAGTTAGACTAATTGTATGTTTACCAGAATAGGTTTATGTAGGAACACATTCCTGAAAACATTGAATTATCACAGTTACTGAGCATGAATTGTCCAAATCTAATTTCATCACCTATCCATCCACTATTGTATATCCTTTCTTATCTCAGACAATGGATTCAATGTGTAGTGAACCTGTGAACTTACTCATAACCTGAAGATAATGTATAGCCTTGTCAGACCTGGTGGGGTCCATTCCATGCTTAACCTCACATGATACAAATGAACCATTGTGTTGTTCACTAAAGGTGAAGCTCCTCCTATTCACCACTGTCCATGTAACACCATCAGGGTTCAGTTCATTAGTAACTCCTCCTTCTTCATCACAAGAGTCTTGTAGACACCAGGTGAAACTTACATTCTGTGGCTTTACTTTAGTAGTGGTGCAGGTTATATTTATCTTGGTGGTATTCATTGGTGTATCTAGTCCAGCGATAGCAACTCCAATTGGGGGTACTACAATATAACAATTCAAATGATCAAGATTGTCAGTATTAAAATCTGTGTACAATTTCTATTTCAATGGAGAAAGAATAAAAAAATCCTTAATGTTTTAAATTGTGGGCAAATGTTTACACAAAGAACTCAAGAGTTCAACCATCTGAGGATAACACATTTAAACCACTTAAACCACAAAACTTGCTATAATAATGTATCTGATATTCATGAAGCTGTAAGCATTTGCAGTTTAAAACCTAATAATATTTCAGGCTATATATGTTTTTCTTCTAATCAAATGGAATAGGTCAATTTTTTAACTTTAACAGAAATATACCACTATAAAACCCAAAAAGTCTTGTATATCCAACCATGTCACAACCAGTCATATTAAAAGTGCAATTACTCAGATATCTATAACTTACCATTAACTGCTAATCGTGCATGACCAAACATGTCACCCGAACTGTCCTTCATGTGGGCTGTATATAAGCCCTCCTGCTGCGGTGTAACACTGGGTATCAGTAAGTCTCCTGTAATGTTGTCCACACCATAGCCAGATGCTATGGTTTCAGAGTTTCCTGTAATCCCTATCCACACAGCCACAACATGTCCATCATCTGGTTTACTATTGCCTGGCACATACCTTGTCTTGTACCAAGTCAATACCTGACTTGAAGGATGAGGGTTGATGAGCCTTATCTCATCAGATAGAAAGGATGCCAATGATGTCACATCTGGAAAATATTTGAAATGTTCCTGATATGACGTTCCAAAGAATGAGGATTAATAATAGAGAATGTCAAAAACAATAATAGGTAGATAAGCAAATTAAAATTTTGTGCAATATTTCTCCAAAGTGTAAAGAATTGAATAAAAGAGAAGTGCATGATAATCAAGCGATAATTAAATTTCTACAAAGCTTAAGGAAGAAAGATAGTACTAACAATTAAAACTGCAGGTATAAATTCATTAAATAATTATAGTTATACAATTTTGAGACATAATTATTAAGTAACCCAGCCAAGTACTTCCCCACCTAATGCTGCAGGTTAGGGCCGCTGGTTTTTTTTCAATAAGTAGCTTCAACCCACCAACCCCAATTGAAATGTTTTGCCTTACTGCTAAATATTGGCTACATTATAGCCGGGGCCACACTAGCTGCAATAAGCCTCACAATAGGCTTCGCAGCAGGCCTTCCTGATAGGCCTTGCTATAGCAGAGGCCAATGGGGAAGGCCAGTTGCAAACATCACCACACTTCTGCAACAGAGCAATTAATTGCAATAGCATGGTGACGTCAGCGATGCAATGCTTATCGCCAACAAATGTTAAACATATTCTCTGAAGAAGGTTTGACTGAGAACCAAAACGTTGGAATCAAACCTTCAATTAACTATATGTTAATAAAAAAACACATCATAAAACCTGCTGTTGTCCAGTTTTGGTGTTCTACCTATTAAAAGATATTAAACATGTCTAATATTTCTGCGATAGACGGCAATATAATTCTTATCTTGAGGCCTGTTGCAAAGGCTATTGCAGAGGCTATGGCAAAGAGGCCCACACGTCTGCAATACCCTGCTCTCCAAGATTGAATATTTTCATTTCTATTGCAGAGGCTTGTTGCAAAGCTTATTGCGAGGCTTTTCGCTGCTAGTGTGCTCCCACCTTATGTGAAATATTGCTCACTACGAATTTCAACATCAAATCTAGCAGTTGTATCGCCTAGAAAATTAGATGCTCTGCAAAAGAATAATCCACCATCCTCTAGCCTAGCTGGTTTAAATGTGAGTTTCTCTTCTTGATGTATGAAGGCAGGGTCATTCTGCAATACAAAGAATGAATATAAATGTTAGTGCTTCCAGATATTGGTCATGAAATGGGGACAATGTTGGGTTTAATATCACTTACTTACTCTCAACACAAAAAAAGCCCCAAAATTTGTTTGTTTGTTTATTTTTATAATCTATAAACTATAATAAAGTACAGAATTGATATGACATAATATAACCAACAGTTATAATGATACAAGCTGCCTATCAAAATGAGTCCCATGTCGGTATAGGATAGATATCTAGGGCTCCAAAGGTGGTATAGGACTTTTTCGGGCAAAATCTTTTTTTCCTGTAATATTAATCTTTAATATATTTTCTGTACGACTGGAAAGTAATTTGTAAAAAAACCCAAATAGTTTATGCTTCATAATGGCTGTTAAAGAGTTTCATAACATGGTGGAAAGCGCTTTGATTGGTCCAGGCACTCCAAAAGATCAACTTCCGGCTGACGCCAGCTTCTAGATTCCTCGATTCCAGATGATTCAAAAGTGTTTTCCTCTCCAACAAAGTTTTAAATGGACCACAAGTTTATTATTTAAACATGGAAGGTGAGTCCACCATCGCAGAGCCTCTTAATGGCAGGAAGAGGAGACAGTGGAATCTGACTTGGATAGAGAACCTGAGATCCCAGACCCTCCTGAAACCCAGCAAACAAATGAGGAAGAACCTGTGGAAGAACCAATTTATTTTTCCTTTTTTTTTGTCCAACATCGGATCTTTATTCAATAGACATTTTACAAGTGAGTCAAAATACATTCATACAGAATATTGGTTGGTTCAATGTCTGAAAAAGCAAGAGGAGAGACAATCTCTTCAAGATCAGGGTTATTTTAGAGGTTAAGAAGCCTTAAATTATTGAATTGAATTGAAATTGAATTGAAACATTTCATTGCATTCTTTTGTTGCCGATCAAAGGGGATCTCCTGCAAATTGGGAAGTTTCAATACCCCTTCTGACGTATTTTACAATCTTCTGTGGTAGAGTAACAATGTCATCTCAGTTATTGACTGCCGATGATTCTCTACAAAAGTGCAATTATAAATTTGAGAACGATCAGTCATAAGATGTTGCAATATTTCATTCGAGGATATGTTTTCCATTATTTGATACTTTGTAATGTAGTAACATTTTCTAACAGAGCAAAATGCTCTACAATATGAGACAATATGGGGTAATACTTAATGGTGCAAGACATCATTAATGGACAACACAACATGAGGTGGTTCAGTATAATATTTATGTATTATACCACGATGGTTATGGCCCTCAATTGGTGTACGATTCCATATACCCCACGAGGCCGGAGGCCGAGTGTGTATATGGAATCGTACACCAATTGAGGGCCATAACCATCGTGGTATAATCATTTTAGTCCATGATGGTTCAGATTAACAACAAAAACGCCTTATTTTACTAACCTTATACAAAAAACAAGCCATTTATTTACTTTCTTCAGTCAGTTCATTTCTGCGTTTCGGCAATTAGATTGCTGGAATGGGTCCAATTTTGCAGCATCACTCTCGCTAGACAGCCGGCAGTTGTAGCCAGAGTGACTTTCGGCATGACCCATATAACCACGTGATGCACTTTCAGTAGCAGTAAACAGCACATATGCTTCCCTTCGAAAGTGCCCACACTGATCGCTTATAGCATAAAAAATAGATCATATAAGGAATCGCCGATCGCTTATAGCATAAAAAATAGATAATAGAAAGGACGGACATGTATGGCTTGTGAAATCGCCACTGAACTAAAACTTCGCTATCGGGGGGTAGAACTATATTCAAATCATTTCTAGCAATTCAGAATTTTCATTTATTTCTTTTTTAAATCGCTTGACACCGTAAAATATCCGAATCAATCAAGGTCAAGGTCGCCATAAGCTGGGCGCTTTAGTCGGAAACCATATGATAATGCGACGGCTGACCGAATGAACTACAGCTACAACAGCCAATCAGAGGTGCGTATTTACTGAACTCACGTTCAGCCAGCCGGCGCGTTACTATAACGTTCCGCTGCTTGCTGATCGCGCATCCATTCAGAGTTCAAGGTCAGTTTGGGGACTTTCGAATGAAATCCTCCGTGGGCTATTTAGACTACGGTACACAATGCAACCCCAAGTGAACCATGCACAGAGTGGCTATGCCAAAAGTCCACCTTGCTTGGTCGAACGTATGCCATGCTTCACACTTACCGAAGGGGAAAATGGCTTTTTACATCCTTTATATCGTTTGTCATTTGATTAATCTTCATCAACGACCAAGGATAGAACATGGAGATTCTACTACGGGAAGGTTTGAGTGTAGAAGACTAAAATATACCTTGGATTGTCCATTTGAATCGAAAAACATGTGACTATTCTGAAGCAAGATGGCGGCCGCCCTGCCGTAGCGGTCCAAGGAGTGAGAACTCTCTCGAAGGAAATATGGGTGTTTTAACCTTGACTGGATTATCAATGTGATATAACGCAAAGGCTATTATGCCTGGAACATTGTGCCTAAATTTACTTTTGGATTATGTTACCTGGGCATTTGGGATTATCAATAGCCTCAGCGGTAAGTCATGTTTCTACGAACGGTTGAATGGACGGGGCTCGCCTTGATCTTCTGTTTGTCTGCTTGTTTCAATATTAACCTGGGCAGCAAATGGAATATTGAGTCAAGGTCTTAGTCTAAACTTCAAATTCTTTTAATACATGGTTGCTAAGAATGTTTTATTTGTTCATGTCGAATTTTATCACAGATTTAGCAAAAAAAATGGCCGCCTTTGACAGTCGGTAATACAGCGAACGAGAGCCGTGGTGGGGGTGGGGATGTTTGAGTGAGGACCAATGGGAAACGAAAAACACCAAATATACCATGGCAAATGGGGGGCCTCAGGATTATAACCAATCACCAGCCAGAAAGTGCCTATATACCATGATGACGCCATGGAAATATGGCCTCATATTGCACTGTGAATATAGCCAAAATCTGAGCCAAAATGGACTAAACTGTTATAGGGCAGCTCATTTGGTTAGTATAGGGGGACAATCGTCACCCACCTATGTTAGTTATGAGTTCTGGGGTTCATTGAGACTGCCCCTAAATGTGTCAGCACCCCATTACTTTAGCTATGGGGACGAGGGGAGGAGCTGTCACCCAGGACGAGCCGTCACCCATGTTAAACTGTCCCCCTTCTTTTATGGTTATTTTATGAGTGTTTCATGTGTTTCTCGAGTATATAAGGCTCACTGTGAGTCGTGTAGTTTTGTCATTTACCATCTTGACCCTTCCCAGGATACTTGTATTGGATTTTGACCTGGAATAAAACCTGACTGATTTGGAAACTTACTTGCTTGCTTGTACTCTTTCTTAGCGCGCTCCGACTCGCCGACCAAGGTCACTAAGACCCCACCTACCTCCTACAGGGGGGACGACTAAGCCTTTCTCTAAGTAATCACCACGCTACCACGTTCTAGATTTACATAGGAATGGCCCATGAATCTGCTCTCTCTCAGGAATACTTGTGGGACGAGTCCTATACAGGCAGTTTAAGTTATAATAGCTCTAATAGTAATCAACCTAATTCCTTAATTAATCAATACTCGTATACTAGTATAGGCAGCGCGGGTAACATGAAGATGTGGTGTACACAATCAGTTCACCAATTCAAACAAAGTAATTGTCATTCCAGATAAATAGAATTTGCTTGATTCTTAAAAACTCTAGGATCTATAATTTGGTGGACCATCGTGGGGAGCCTGTTCCAGGAAGTTGGGATTCTATTGTAAATTGATTTTTTAATTTGTTCTGTTTTTGGTATTTTCTGGATCAAGATTTTCCTTCCTTGTTGGAAATTTTGTGTATTTATTGATCGAAGATCAATGTTTTCTGGATTGCCCTACGATGGCTGGCCTGTAGTAAATGCAGGCGTCTACGGTGCTTCAGGGGGAAGTCTCTTTCTTGTACACTAGATCTGGGAGGAAGTCATTCTATTGTCTTTAGGATTCTGTTTTGTAAGATTTGGTGTCTATGCAAATTAGTTCCACCATGGGAGTCGAGCAAAATATCCGCTTGATCTATTAGAGGGAGTACCATAACTTTATAAATCATCAAGAGGGTATGTTGTTGCAGTTTATCTCTAAGCTTGGTGAATTGCCAGCTTTTATAACTCAGTATGTTTGTCAATTTTGAAATTAGGTCTTTAAATTTTAATGAGCTATCAATCTCAGTTCCTAAATATTTGTATGTGTAGACATCCTCCAGAGTTGTACCATTCAGTATTAATCTATGTTCTGGCACATCCGCCTGATTCTGGGAGACCCATCTCGATCTGAGGGAGGGGCGCGGGAATATTGTTTGGATCTTAGTTTTATTTAGATTTAAAGAGATTTTGTGAAGGCTACACCATTGGCCTAGGTTGATTAGGTCACTTTGTAGTTGTTGTGTGACTTTTCCCAGGTTTTTGCCAGATGTGTAAATAATGGTGTCGTCTCCAAACATTTGGATATTTGAGTTCGATATACAGTTTGGGAGGTCGGTAATATAAATATTAAATAGCAGTGGGCCTAAAGTAGTTCCTTGTGGCACTCCACAGCTAATGGCAGTTAGTGGAGAGAGATCATTTGCATTAACTTGTTGATTTCTATCTGTAAGGTAGTTTTGGAGCCAATCCAGTTCTTTTCCCTTGATTCCCAAATTTTCAAGTTTTCTAGTCTTAAGTGATTAGGCTTTCCTCAGTTTGAGATATGTCGCCCTCACGGTATCGCCTTCATTGAGGGCTTGATACACGTTTGACAAGTAAGAAATCAGTGCGTCTTGTGTGGACCTCCCCGCCCTGAAGATATATTGGCGATTGTACAGTAAATTATAATCCTCTATGTATGCCGTCAATTGTCTGTGAAACACTTTTTCTAATACCTTTGCCGGTAATTGGATTGTTGATACTGGCCTATAATTACCTGGGTCAATGACAATACCTGCTTTAAATAAGGGGGTAACTTTCGATTGCTTAGTGCTGGGATCTCAGCAATTTCAAATGTTCTATCAAATTGTTTTTTTAAATTGAGTCAATAAAGTTTGCAAAGCAATTTTAAGCAGCCAAGCTGGCAGGTCTTTTATCCCAGATGATTTACTTGAAGGAATACTTTTAATTATATCTGAGAGTTCTGATAAAGTCACTGGCTGGTAGGCAAACATTGGGTGCTGATGCCCAGCTGTTTGTTGTGCTTGTACATCATTGTCAATTGTTTGTTTTGTCGGAGGCGTAATTAATTTGGCCAGATTGTTCCCAATAGAGGCGAAATATTCGTTGAATATTTTTTGGCTTTCTTTTGGGTCTTTCTTTTCCTCATCGATTATCAAATTGATATCTTTCTGCTGTTTAGTTTGTTTACTCTTGATGAGGGGAGATACTTTTTTCCAAAATTTTCTTGGATCTTGACTATGTGCCTTGACTTGCTCTTTAATGAAATTATTTTTAAGGTTTCGCGCTTGGTGGTTTATTCTGTGCCAGAGTGCGTTTGCTTTATCTAGAAGAATTGGGTTATTTAGTTTTTTTGCAGATCTAAAGCGTTTGTCAGTTTCATTTGTGCAAGTAAATCGCTTGTCAGCCAATCTTTCCAAGCTTTAACATTTGTAAGCGTCTTTAGGCACATTTCATTGATTGTCAGAATGATTTTCTCCTGCATCGCTATCCAGTTGGATTCTGGGTTATTATTGGAGAGGATGGGCTAGATTTTCTATTTGTGTCAAATTGCAGAAATGGAGGTTTTGGGGCTGTATATATTTGGAAATAGCTAGAATTTAATATCTGCATATCTCATTGGATTCCTCTCAACCTCAGCTTTCATTCCAACCATAATTTCCTATGCGTGTGGTCAATATTTTTTATCTGAAAGTCCAAAAATGCTATTTTTGCCCTGTTTTTGACTATGAAATGAAATGAATACAAACTTCAACAATTGTTATTTTGTTCTCTTCCTTCTCTATATCAATCTTAATGGTTTTATCCAGTACTTTATGTCTTAATCTGTTCCCCCCAAAATTGTTTTGCACAAGTTGGAAATTTATTCCCTGTCCCCTGGCCCCTTTAATTTTTCCAACTTACAGCATAACGTCCATAGGCCCTTTATTAATACCTGTATTAGATTAATAAATATTAAAGGTAAATGGCTAAATTAGCATTAAACTTGAACCAGAAGATCCTATCAGCACACACTCCACATTTTGTCCAAAAAGATTCATAATGATTTGTTATAAAGTCTGGTCGTGTCCATCACTCAAAAATTCCAATTCTTCGGGCCTATGGACGTTAGGGGACCTACATCAATCCTCTTCAAAAGGCAAATATTAATTTTTTGTTGGAATATACTTTAAAGCATTGCATTAGTACATGCCTTCGTGCTGTTAAAAGTTGGAAATTGGGAATTGAATAATTTTCATAGTTTTTACCAAAATGTCTTAAAATAACGTCAGTAGGCCCTTTTTTCAAAATTTTCGAGCCTACTTATTGCCTCCTTACATTAAAAATTGTTGGTGTCAGATCACATGAAGCAGGGGAAAGCATTCACCGGTGACCATACATTATGAAAACAAATTTGAAAGGACATAGTAGGCACACACTTTTTTATTTTGTTTAGACTTGGGAGAAGGCTCTCTCACAGGGCCTACGGACGTTAGGGCCATATTTACTTTCCAAGTTAACACAGATGAAATAATCACATGTCCTTCATATTTGGTATAATACGAGGCAAACTATTCCATGTTAATATGTGCGCAACCCATCAGTGCTATCTGTTTTAGTTAATGAAAAAATATTGAATACAACTGGGTCTGAATCTAGGGCCTACGAACGTTAGGGCGATATTTACTTTCTAAGTTAACACAGATTAAATAATCACATGTCCTTCATATTTGGTATAATACGAGGCAAACTATTCCTTGTTAATACCAATTGAACAATTTTGTGTAATTGTTGAAAGAAATTCTGATTAAGACCGGGTCTGTATCTAGGGACTATGGACGTTAGGGCCGTATTAACCTTCCAAGTTAACCAAGATCGTTTTAGCCAAACGTACTGGCCTTATCATTGATGTAAACGAAGCCAAACGCCTAAAAAAAGAGACTACTAAGCTTATCTTAAATGCCAAAAGAACTTACATACATCACAACCTGACAAACACTAATGATCCTAAAAAATACTGGAAGACTATTATTAATCTCCTCCCCTCCAAAGCCCCACAGAATGAAATTAACTTGAGCGATGACAATGACCAGCCTATCAACAAGAATGATCTACCTAATTTTATCAATAACTATTTTGCGAACATCACTGATAACCTACTAACTGGGTTACCCAATAGTCCTTGGACTACCCCCAATCTAGCCAAACCCTCTAGTCTCTGTGAAATCACTGTAAATGAGATTGAATTACTAGGTCTCATCACTAAAATTAATATCTCTAAATCATCAGCTCTAGACAATCTATCTAACTCAATAGTCAGAGACTCTTTTGCGACCCTTCTCTCTGAACTTACCTTTTGCATTAATCTTTCCTTTTCCAGCCAAATTTTTCCCAATGCATGGAAAATTGCCAAGGTTGTCCCTCTTTTTAAAGGAGGGGAATCAACTCAAATAAATAACTATCGTCCCATATCCCTATTACCCACACCCAGCAAACTAATAGAAAAAATTGTACACTCTAGAATCTTATCTTACTTAAACACTCATAACATCCTTGACCCTAACCAATCTGGCTTTCTTCCACAAAAATCGACTATCAATACAATCTCCAATCTCACTGATGATTTAGCATATGCCTATGAAAAGAAAATCCCCACACTTATTACTTTTATTGACTTTAGAAAAGCCTTCGATATGGTAGATCACAATATACTTTTACTTAAACTTTTCAATATAGGTATCAGAGGAAAATTACACTCTTGGATTAAATCTTATTTATCCAATAGATACCAAAAAACTATTGTTAACAATACCTTATCCGACCTAGCCCTCATCAAATCAGGAGTCCCCCAAGGCTCAATCCTTGGACCTCTTCTGTTCCTAATATTTATAAATGATATTGGTGCTCATCTTGAACATACTAAATACCTCCTCTATGCCGACGACACAGTACTTTACCACTATAATCGATCTCAAGCATCCCTATATCATAATATGCAGCAAGACCTTTCTAACCTTGAGAGGTGGTGTGTCAAGAACAAATTCCTTATAAACGCCACTAAAACCAAGTTAATGTTAATAAATAGAACCCAAACCAAAAACACCCCCCCACCCCCAAATATATCCCTAAACAACAAAATTCTTGAGACAGTACAAGTCTACAAATATCTAGGAGTCTTAGTTGATAACAAACTCTCCTTCCAACCTCACATAAGAAACTTGATCAAAATTATTTCTCATAAAATTTTTCTCTTTCTAAGAGTCAGACACCTACTGACTACAAAAGCCTCACTTCTGGTCTACAAAAGCAAAATCCTCCCTTTTTTTGACTACGGAGACATTCTTTACCATAACACCCATCTAAACAACCTTAACAAACTCCAGAGAATTCAAAATAAAGCTCTTAGAGCAATACAAAGGGCTGAACCCCTCTATCCCACCTCGGAACTGCACAAAGACCTGAAAATTCCCCTCCTTTTTTACAGAAGAGAGAGTCATCTGAGAATCACTGGCTATGCAAGATCAAAATCTAACAAATACAAATCCCATAATAACAATAACCCAACTAGAGCAAATGAAGCCCCTCTACTATCATCCTTCTTCTATAAAACCAAATGTGGGGAAAATTCTGTGATTAACAAGGTGGCGAAAGCCTGGAATCAATTGACCCCCAAGTCTAGAAATATTGGGAATATTGAAGCATTTAAATCTCTGCAAAAGGAATGGTTAAAACAAACACTGATGTAAATCCCAGCTCTATATAAATTCTTTTTACTGGCACATAGTCAGGTCACTCTCATAAGAAAGAGGTTCACCTACAAGTGCAGTACAGTTTGTCTAACTTTATAATTCCCCTACTTCATTTTCCTTTTAAAACAATTGCCGGAAACTTAATCTGTGATTTGAAGATTTTTTTTTTTTTTTTTTTTTTTGTACCTCTTTTATAGCTTACCCTACTCCTCCCAATGGTACGGTCCAAACATGAAATGTTAATGTATAACCACTAATTTTATGACAACAGCTATCGTTTCTGACACCTTTCTGTATAGCCACTCAACTTTAACATTGATTTTACCAATAGTCCGGTCCAAACATTATGAAGTCTCTCTCACAGTAAGAGGTTATCTTCTACCTTCTATCTTCTATCTGCTACCTGTTATCACTTTATGTATTATACCTACACTACGGCATGTACATTTGTAAATTTCTAACCCAAGCTGGGTCCGCCGTAAAATCCTACTCCTCCTGGAGGTGATGTACCCAGTGGAAATAAAATCTTTAAAAAAAAAAAAAAAAAGATTATCACGTGGCATTCATTTTGGGCAAAATCTGGGGCAAACTATTTCTTATTGCAAACATTTTTGCTATCTGGTGTTTATATGAATGCATGAGTGCATCTCCAAGGAATAGAAACATTGCAACAATTGAGATTTTTAAATCCACCCCAAAAAATAGCAAATAAGTACACACTGTATGAGAAGTTATAATTAACACAAATTTATGTTTTTCGCAATAACAATCCTACATGGATGTTTCTATTCATGACTGTTTCTCAATCTTAATCATTAGGCCTCAATCTCCCTGTGAGTTGCTGTAATCCTACTAAAATATAAGATTTACTATATTATATAATATTACGAAATTTGGGCATTAATGAAAATATTGTAGGGTCAGATTTTCAGAAAATGTACAATTCAAATTCGCCAATCATCTCAAATAACCCAAATTTCAGACGACAATTAAGTTCAAAATACAGTTCAACCTAACCAAACATATTGGTAAAATCAATGCAATGCCGAATATACTCGAATTTATCTAGTATTGGCCAAATTACAGCCTAATTTAGAAAAATTTACTAAATGTGTACAGCTGCCAATTTTGTACATTTTCTGGAAATCTGACTCTGTAAGCTCTTAAAAGAACGAATGCCTTGATCCTTCTATAGAAATGATGCATGTACAAAAAGTTCAAAGCCTAAACGTTTATCAGTGAAAATTGATTCATATTTAGATTTGTACCTTTAATTCCTACTTCTTATCATTTTGATGTGGTTTATTCCAACATTATTATCCCTAGATGACACAATTGTGTTTTCTCCTACTCCTTCATCCAGGTTATGTCGATCACATATCCACTCCATAATCCCTTCCAATAACGTTTTAGTCCTTGTACAGTTAACCAAAAAATAAGGACTACCATCTGTCCCCGAGCTACTCTCACTATCTCTCTATTTCTGTCTGTCTTCCTGACAATGAATTAGAGGAAAGAGAGGTGGGGCTACAACTAACGTCCGTAGTAGATCAGGTGCAAGAATGAGGGGTCCCTAGCAACAACCCCAATGGCCCTTGAATTTAATATCTTGAAGTGAAACGCCTAGCCCCTGAAGGAACATGGCGTCACTTTGACGCAGTAGGTGGAGTCCAGTATATATAGTGGTGTAACCAATAGAAGAGAGAAGACTCTTGAATAATACCAACAGTTCATTGTACTTTACAGGTACTAACCCTATGGGTGAAGGCCATAGAAGCAAGGGCATATTAGGGGTAGCTGGGTATGCGCGTAGAAATGACCAGAGTCTAGTGTACACATCGAAGATGTGATTAGCCCAAACATAAACTGGCAAATACAATTACACAACATCAGACCTTAGTAGAACATGGTCTGAAGTTTTGCCGGTAGACACCAAATTACTCTTCCTGAGAAGAGTCTGAAAACATATCATAATGCCAAGCCAGTAAATGTCATGAAGAGGGTCTTTCGGCATCCCAGCATACATCCTAGCCAACTGGGCAGGGGTTAAGTAAAAACGATGCACATGATTACGGGCCAAGGTTTTCTTCAGCCAAGCTAAGATCACCATGATAGCCTCTGCGATACATGCATCTCACTATAAAATTGGTAACTAAATTGAATATATAAGGAGCGCACCTTAATCCAAAACACAAATTAACCTGTTATCAACCATGAATGTAGTTTTGCCTATGACCCATCTAATACCTTGTACAACACAATGATCTGGGTTAACCGATATGCTGCGTTGCGCTGCCGATATGTCTACAGAAGACGAATAACAACCTGGTTCAACCAGTGAAGATACATTGGCTAATGTAGTAAACGTAAATGGACGAGCAGTAACATCCATATGGTTATTAATTGAAACACCAATGGGTCGGCAACAATCAGTTATAGACCTGAAGGAACCATCTGATTTAGTAACAGCTCCTAATGTGTGTATATATATATACATACAGGTTTGCTAGTCACTACTTAGTATTTGCCATCACAAATTTCCTTAAGCAAAAGCTTATTGATGAATTCAAAAGCATCCCAGTGTAGGACAGAATCATAGTTGCGACAATCATATTAGGTAATCTCCTGTACAGTGTCAACAATATCAAAGCTGTGTACAATACTTCTGGCAATGTAATCTTTGAGTGCATAATCATTTTCCAAATATAATTCTTGAAGCCACACATCTGCTTTTATCTGATTTGCAATACCACCCAATATAGTATCATTACACATAGGCCCCCTGAATAAGGGAGGGTCAGAACAGAGTTGAGTAGGAACAAAATCAATGTGTGATTTGGCGACATTCACGCTATCAAAACATACATCGTCATTTAACTTATTATTCAAACAAGGTACCATCAACATATGAACGTGAGCAAGAAAATTCGCACAAACAATTGGTAGCATCATTACACAAGGGAGTACAATTTTCAAGCAGTAATTCATCATCTTCAGGGACGAAATAATTGGTAGTATGGTACAGTGAGCCAAGACGTTCAGGGGCCTTGTGTTGTTGACAAGTAGTGGATGAGCTGATTGGTTCTGCTTACAAAGCTGACACAAGCTCTCACAAGTGCTCGGACAGTTGACTCTTGTACAAGTGCGATAATTCCAATAATAGCAGTTGTCTGAGGGATAGTCATCTGGAATAGAATCCTTTGACTTGTTCTTCGATCTGTATTTCCCGGGGCTGGTTGAGCTGTTTCGGCGACCTTGAACCTGACCAGCGGAGCCAGTGTCATGATTGGAAGTCATAACTGCACCATGGAAACGCAAATATTCATGAGTAGTGTCAACTACGGGGTTGGGGTGTCTGTTCACAAATGCCTGCCATGACACATGAGTGGGGAGGGACCAGGCAATTAACTTTAGCCAACACTCGTGGTTGGCTGCCTAGCGTTCTCTCTATCGGCAAACCCTGCGTAACGCTGATTTGCAGTATTCGTATGAGGCAGACCGAAAGCCACAGATGGTTATGCTACTGTACGAGGAGGGTTCTCGGTGCCCGTTTCTGATCTGCAGAATGGAAGCTTTGGTAGGTAAGCTGCAGGTTTTCAAATCACTGCTACTCTTTACCAGGCACTTGTGCGAGGTCTATATGCTGATCACTTCCCCGTGGATGTGTCCGTTAAAGCTATGTCCCATAGCTGTGGACGGTCGCTCCAACTTAGTGGCCCACGGGTCCAAGGAGCCGGATCATGCCTGCTCTTGCAAAGAATGGCGTGACTTTTGTTCCCCAGTGGGGATACAAGAGTACATTACATCTCGCACCCGTGACCGCGACGGCCGTAACACGGGACGCAGAAGAGCAAGACTTTACGGCTCGCTACCCCTTGGAGAAGGACTTGAAAAAGCCCAAATGCTCCGGTAAGGGGAAGCGCAAGAAGGGATTGGAGAAATCCAACACGGAGCGACCCCCCGAGAAAAAGGCGAAGAAGAAATTTGTTCCTGCCCCACCTCCTTCTTAGAATGCCTTGGCCGACAGATACATAATTCCATCAATCTCTAACGAGAAGGAATTTCCTGCGTTGGCTGGTACGTCTGGGGGGCCTTATGGTCCTACAGAAGTCCCGGTGTGCTCCCCCTCCCGCGGCACAGGGGAAAAGACCAACTGCTGACAAGCCAGAGCCGGTTCATCACGTCCATGCCACGAATGGCACGGCTGCTGTTAAAACCCAGGTACCGCCCCTCCCTGTTGATTGAGCTAACGTTTCACAAGCTGAAAAACTGGTTGCGGACCACGCAGCCGTCCTCCAGCTGGCTCTTCAAGAGTCACTGGAAGGATTTTGCGTCGACATCGCAGAGACCTATAGGCCTCTCGATGACGTAGACCTCCTGGTTGATAGTCAGGCGGAAATCGCCAGCTCCTGGCAGATGTGAATCGTTCACTCACTGAGCAGGAACTCCTGGTGGAGAGGATTAACCTCCTCAATACGCAAGTCAACAGACTTCACCAGGAGAACCAAGAGCTCCATATGGAGGTAACTCTGCTAAGAGCTCAGGCAGCGCAGTGGATTGCGAAATCTCTGTCTCCTACTCCTAAGAAGGTGGAGACTTCTCCTTTGGCTGTTAACCCGGTTTTACGGCTTCAGCAACGTAAGAAGGAGATTTGTGAGAGGTCAGAAAAGGCACTACGGGCTCCCTTGGGTTTCCTTCCGTCTGATCGCCAGGGACCAAGACCTTATTTTGGAGGAATCGGTCATGGTGGTCTGTCTCAAGATGACATTCCAACGGTTGCTAACAATACTTCTGCGGCGGTGAAGCCTTCTTCAAGTCGGCCTGCTGCCACGGAAGCGACTCCTTCCCGTTCCACGGAATTGGATATGGAGACCAACTTGCAAGACGAGTACAACGCTCAGGTGAAAATGCAGGAATCGAAACGGCGTCTGCAATATGAGTGTTCCTGGGCTTAGGAGTTTGAGCGTCTCCGTAAGGAACGCGAAAACATACTCCATGAGAAATGACTGGCGAAGGAGTCTTTGGAGCGGAAACTCCGCAAAGAAAAAGACTTTGGTGTCCAGGCCAGAGCCGCCACCAGACAGTGAGGGCTCGCCAAAGCTGAGGGAGTTGTCACCTTCTGTGGTGCCGTCCACAGAGGAGCCACTTGTGGTCCATGGGGACAAGGTGGTACTCCAGTCCCAACCCGGATCTGCAGATTTGGGCCAAGACGGGGTTGGAAATGGAGCAAGGCAAAGCCCAGTGCCTCCCCCTCTCTCGGGAGAGGGCGATCATCCCACAGAGGATCCGGGTACCGGGGGGGCCGGCTCAGACAGGTCTGGTGAAACATCGGATGTGAACGAGCATGAGCTCCTGCAGGATTCGGACTCCTATACGGAGGCGATCTATGATTCCCTAGGGCAGGAAGACAACGTGGTCTCTGTCCCTGGACGATTTGATCCGTTCGATGAGGCCATTATTAGGTCCTTGTCGCTGAACAGTGTTTCGAAGGCAGAAGCTGAGGCAGAGAAGGAGGACGGGTTTCTCTGAAACTCAGCATAATGGTTAGGGTGTTGCGCTGTGATACCCCGAGGCTGCGGTTGTGTGGGTTCATCTCACAGTGAGAAGGCGGCACTCTTCTTTGCAGGTGGTGGTTTTTACCTGCAAGATTGGTTTCGTTCACCGATCTTGCTTTTAACAATAAAGCTCATGCACTGATATTTTTTTGCTTTAGTGGATGCTTCCGATCGGACCGACCCTACATAACTAGTTATTGTGGACCTCCTCAACTCCAACTAGTGAGGGGGCAGTGTAGTGGGTCTGCCACCTGGAATACTTCAACGCTGCCAACCATTGCCGACTACCAACGAGGCTACGACAGCGGGGGCACTTCTACCGGAGCCGGACACGACCACCAGTTCCGGTCGCTTCCGTCAGAGGGCGACATACGTCATCATGCCGACAGCACTGCAGACACTCTCCGACGGGCAGTAGGCAGAGGATACTACTACCTCCCCAAGGGGATCCAGGCTTCGCTTAACACTACGGACTCGAGCCGCGCCGCGGACCAAGATAGTTCTGTTGTTCAAATTAAGCACCCATGTTCAGAGACAATACCTTTGTAACTGTATACCTTTGGGTAATAAAACACGGTTCAAACGAATTTCCTCATATTTGTGATTCTTTCTCGAATTTCGTAAACTCGTACCCACAAATCTGCGGTTCACTACACCTATATATGTGATGTGTTTCAGGAAATTGAGTCATAAGTCGCAAAAAATAGATTTTGAGATATCACAATATTTGAATAGATGAGATCAAGCGGATTCCAAAGAAAGTAAACAGTATAATAATCTAATAAGTTTTTCTAGATTCTAAGTTTGATATTTGTATTTTTGAATAAAAAAATTACAATATTTCTGGGGGGCAATAAACAGTAAAGTAGCTAAATATACTCAATACGAGGACCTTCAAAACGAAAGGATATATACATACATTGTCCTGAAATTTGATACATCGATTGATGTAACTATAGGTGATGGACTCCCCAAAAATCAGAACATTCCAATAAAGTGAACTTATGAAATAAACACTTTGAAAAATATCAATTTTGCGACTTATGACTCATTTTCCTAAAACGGATCACATATTGTCACTTCACATTTTCATTGCAGATGCATGAATACATGCAGAATGTATGACTAAATTGAGTAGTTTTAGTACATTCCATGTTGTTTGTTTACCACAAGAGGACCTGAGATCCTCTCTCTTGATGAATATCAATAATATTGAAGCCTTACTAATTTGTCCCATTTCACAACAGCAGGTCCGTTGGTCACCACTCTACACCAGATGCACCCTGTCTCTCCCTCCAACAGTAACAAATGCTGACTTGAGGGTGAAGCCACAATTACTGGTAGCCCTGGAAGGGAAATCAACTATTACTAAATACTGTAACAATATTCAGTTCCTCCTGAATAAAGTAAAATAAAAGTTAGGAGTTAAGTGATTACAATAATCTATTTAGCTTTGGATTTTGCGATCTGGACATTCACATCGATTATCTACATCAAAACCTGGTACGCCATATATTCAATATCTAAAAGCATTCTAAATTGCATTATTTCCTTATTCCTTTATCAAAAGGTTTGTTAAGTAGGGCTTGAATATTCCTGTGCAGAGCTTAGACCCACTGACCTGACAACCTTCTCAAATATACTTAACAACGAATAGAACATTATTTAGACGAGCAAGACAAAGCTAATCTATTTAGCAATAACGCCCAAAGTTGCAGGGGCAAAGTGATACATGCTAGAATATGAACTTACCTGAAGATAAATGAGATGATGTTGGATATATGGCCAATACAATCAGAAGGAGCTGATATTTAGAATGCATAGCGTGGCCAGCTCCCGCTTCTGCCATCCCTACCGAATAGAACGGAGTGATTATATTTCCAATATCTGCGTCATTGCAAACGTTATATATTTACAACTCTTGTTTGAAATCGTATTCTAGTGGGAATTTCTTTAACATCAGATACAAACTTAATTTTGGGGCGGTTTGTTCTAGACCTTCCGCATTATCTCTATAGTAATACATTAAATTGAAGCTAACACCCTTAATATATTATTTCCTGTGATGTCGTTCTTCGTTTTGAAACCCTATTGATGAACATTCCAATGAGATTGTCGTTTTAGAATAGAATAGAATAGAATAGAATAGAATAGAATAGAATAGAATAGAATAGAATAGAATAGAAAGACTTGTATTTGTCAAACGTTAATTACAGTGAAAATGACAAACGGGTCGACATGCCTATGTCGATAACAACCAACACATTTCTTCCTTCCAGCTGTTACCCTAATTGGAATAGGTTCGCATTTATGTATACAACAGAGTAGATACCTAATGACTAGGGTATGGTTCGTATAGTAAAGTACATTACTTATACGTTGCAAGGAGTGGGTATCAAATTTCACTTCAAGAGATAGCAAGCTTCTACAAGCGGTATAGAATTAGTAGAGAGTACTTGGATCTCAATGTACTTTGAGATCTTTGTTAGTTGATCAATATAGATCAGAACAGATCATTTCCAGTCGGTAAGAGGTAAGAGAAGAGAAAAGAGAATATTTGTTTATATCAACACAGTGGCGACGTTCCTTTCATTAAAACAACTATAGTAATGAAAGGAACGTTGATAGTCTGCTACATGATATATACGGTTTGATAAATAGCACTGTTTTATCAACTTCAGTTCAATTTCATGTTTCGCTTTGTGTGTTAGTTATTTTAATTCCTTGGAGCATTAGGTGTGTCACTGACTAATAACACGTTAATAGTGTAATCCAATACGTCCATAGTTACGCTTCTAAGTAAATTAATCTGAACAAATTAACCATAACCATAACGTATAAAGATGTATACTCACCGCTTATTCACATAAACAACTGACTATGAGCTACCAAATGCCCACTGGGCAGTCATACTTTAAATTTCTCAGGCAAGAGCGTGCGTTTTAAAAACAGGTTGAGAAGTTTCTGTTGTCTCGTCTCTTTTCAGTGTATTCAGGATCACAAGGCTCCTTTTGTCAGTAAATTATGCTGTACTCCAAATAAGCGTCGGTATCATACTACCTATCAACCAGATAAACAGCTTGACCCCTTATTCAACATGAGGTCACTGAGAAAGTATAGATAATATATATGGACACATTGGTTACGCATGAACACATATATATGCAGCTCCCCCATAACTTACTTTGTAAAGGAGTTCAAGGATTTTAGGTTAGTATTCATGGTATCTTAATACAGCTTATTGCTTATTGGCTTCTCAAAATCATATATAATATTTATATCTTCAAATTGTCTCGCAACCCTAGTGATCTATTGAGTTCAGTGGAGGCCAATACTACATTTAAATATTTTAGTATATGGGGTTGAGCCCCTAAACTGGGGGGAGAGGAAGAGTTTGTGGGTTTGTGAGTTCTTTGTTTGAGTTGATTGGGTTCTGATGTCTGAGGCGAGCACGTACCCTTTATCAAGGACATATTTAAAAATTGTGAATGTTATCCTTGGTAGATCTGAATTAATTATGGGAATGGAAAGTTCTTTTTTCCAACTGTAGATTATTCCTGATACAAAATGAATTGTAATTTCCATTGTTTTATAATTCTAATAATCATGTAGTAAAATGGCGAGGATATTAACGTAATAATATTTATACTTTCAGCACTTTGACACATTAAATGATTGGTACTCGTTACATTAAACCAATACAGGGTGCGAGGATGAAAACCATCAGCTATACAATGAATTATAAGTGTCCATCCACAAACAAATCCGTGAGACAATATTACTACTGGATATTTATCTTTATATTTGGCTGGTGCCCATATTCAACAGGTAAGTTGCCATTCTTTTTTCTATCCCTTTCACTTTTGTAGAGGTGAAATTGCATAACTAGAGATATATTTCCTTTGTAAACAATTTGTAAAACAAAAATGACAGATTTACCTCAACGCCCTGCGGTCAGATTTGTAAGATATTATATCTGCCAGGGTAGGGGTACACTTCACTGTGGAAACACTTATATTCATGGGATTGAGTAGGATTTATTGGCACTAGCCGTAATGCTTTGGTCGCATAGTAAGCTTTGGGTATTTGTGGGTGTAGGATGATTTGAGGGATGTTTGGCGGGGGCTGGGCGGATGTTATTGGTGTTAGGTACATTAAGGTATTCGATGAATTTATATATATAAAAAGTAGGCCTATATGTGATTCTATAATTGTTCATGTCGAGGTAGATTTTGTTTGGGGAAACGTTTTTATTCAATGGGTGGCCAGGCCCCTCTCACAGAAGAGTGATTTTCGTAGGCGTCATGACCGTGCGACTTTACAGAGTGTAGGGTGCATACAGTTCATTGGTTCCTTTTAATTAATTATAGGAAGTATGAAAACATGGATATCTTATCATTATCAACATAATAACGAAAGAATCTAGTGGAGTTGTTTCAAACTCACACGATATGATAAATAATGAGATGAAATGAGATCAAGTCAGGAAGATCAAGGCGAGTTGCTGGACACATAGTCGGGTTTCAATTGCCCCTATTTATTATTCAAAATAAACAATAAAATAAATAAAACAGTAAAACAGTAAAATAGAACAGTCCTGAAGGTGGAAAATAGGTCTTACCCAGAAATAAAAACGGTATACAGATACTTTTGATGTCAAATGAAGTGTAGTTTTGTGTAAAATAACATATCTAAAATCCGCTTTGAGAAAATAATTTCATATGCGTTTAACTGTTTTAAAATAGTTATTTCAATATTTGATATTTTTCGGCGCACCTACCCTAAAAAAGGGGGCCGGTCTTGGTGTCAAATGAAGCAAATCTCAAGTAGCATAACAAATAAAAATAATTCGCAATGATCGGTTTTGCTGATTTTCTTTTATGTGCGTTGAAATGTTTTTTTATCATTTGTTTTCTAATTTTTGTTTCGGCACCAACCAGACAAAAATGTGATTAAGATGGTCTTGATGTCAAATGAAGCGTAATATTGTATGGAACAACTATATCAAAAATTCACAAGAATCCGCTGAAAGGAAACTGTGTTATTTGTTTTTTTAAATATTTCTGAATATCTAAGCATTTAAGCATATGTTTGTATAGAAAAGTTAAATCAATTTGCATGGCCAATTATGGCCAAAAATGTAGATTTATCCACATTATTAGGACTCTATCCAACGATCTAATGATCGTTGGATAGAGTCCTAATAATTCTTTTTTTTGTTTTTAAAGGGTTTTATTCCAACATACCTGCCGTCTGGGCTCATACAATGCTAAGACATTTTATTACGTTGACCCTATTTTATGTTTTTTTTTGGATTTTCGGATTTTTCTTTTCCTCCACTTCTTAAATTTAACTTTTGACTCCATCAGAGCATCTAAGTCCTAATAATTCTGATACAATTAAAATAAAACTGCCTATAGTAAGCCAATCAACTAGTCAATGAGAACGTATAATTATAACACAATCTACACAGGTGTGTATCAATTGACGTGAATAGGGTTTTACCATAAGATGTCTTACTTGAACCAAAGGTGATTCCATGTAAACTTTATGTAGGACTTTTCTTTTCATATTTACCCGATAACCTTTTTGATCTCTGTCATGTTCAAGATGGAATATATAATTATTAATTACATCAATGGTACTAATTCCTCTAGTAAAAAGCTAGGGTCAATGATTATGAATCAGGAAAAATGTGGGCAACAATTTCATGACACTAGTGGAGTAACATTCACAACAATTTCATTTATGTCGGCAACACTTCCATGGTGGCAGTACATTCCAGCCTAGTGGAAGAGTGGCCCAGCAACACATTCCAAGGCACTTGCATTTATGTTGCCGACTTGAAATGTTCGCAACAAAAGATTTGTCACAGCAGTTTTTCCTTAGTGGAGTTCCCCTATGAGTGAGTATGGCCTTCTTAAGGATTCCCACCCGCTTCTGCAGACCTTCGTCATGAGTTTTGCCTTGCTTCAAGCAACTTGTACTGTTGGACCCACTCCATGGCATTTACCCTCTTGTGTTACAGGTGCGCAGTGGGGGGTCTCCACTTTTGTATTGGCTTGATACCCTCTGTTCAATTTATATCAGACTAATATCAGCACTATTATCAGCATAAGTAGTGTATAATCTCATCGAAGGAGGACATACCAAGGATTTCTAATGAAAACAGATAGTAGTCAGGGAGCACAAGGCCCAAAATGCTAAACATTTTGGTTAGAGCTTGACAACACATACCGCCACATAGCATTCATACTGGCCTATAAGAAAACCATTGTTGGCATTCTGGCATTTTGTTGAAATAATCCCCCTGTGTCGTCTCACTATTGTTCTCTTATCAGAGGTTAGCAAATGGTTCGCTCTCATAACAAGTCCCTGACTATGTCAACGTCTTAAGTATCTTGTTTTCATCAAAATATTTGTATTGGCCGTACCTTTAGGAGATTATGTAGATATGCATAACCAACCAATGTGGTTGTTTCTTGCGTTGCCAATTGTAGTTGAAGTCACAAGATTTATGTGTTGCCCAATATTTTCTTCAGCTAATTTTAGGATTGCAAATTAATAATAATGATAGATTTGTATTTCCATAAACGTTTACAAGGCATAATACAAAGTGCGGCCTAGAAATTAAATGGAAAAATGGAAAAACGGAGTATAATCTGAAATGTATACAGGTCCTCCAAATACGCCTGAATTTGGAAATAAGATCTATACGTTGACAATATAATATAATATAATATAATATAATATAATATAATATAATATAATATAATATAATATAATATAATATAATATAATATAATATAATATAATATAATATAATATAATGTATTGAGGTAGCCAGTAGTCTTAGCAGTCTTAGAATTACCTACCTATCTATAAACAAAGGTATGTAGGTATAGAAATGTATGAATTTGGAAATAAGATCTATACGTTGACAATATAATATAATATAATATAATATAATATAATGTATTGAGATAGCCAGTAGTCTTAGCAGTCTTAGAATTACCTACCTATCTATAAACAAAGGTATGTAGGTAGGTATAGAAATGTACATAGAAAATAAAACAAAAATATGGGTTTGCTTTCATCAGATCATTGTTTAATTTATGGATATGAATATCAATCAAGTGGAACTTAGCATTACATGCTAGATAGATACAAGTTATAGGTATAATAGTATAGTAAATTACGTCTACAAGTATGTAGAAACATTATGTTGTGTTAATTACAATATCTCACTTAGTTTCACAGGAATCAGTGGAAATCTAAACATATATGTCCTAAAATCTTGAATCCTGTGTCCTCTCCATAAATGCACATTTCCAACTATTAGAATTCCAAATTTACCTTTTCATAGGACAATAAAATTACTCATGCATGTATAACATATGAAATAAAATAATATTAAGATCGATCATCAATAAGATATTGGTTAGGCCACCCAGGAATGTACAATTGCTCTCAGAATGGTAATTTTAAAAACTTGGTAAACTAACATGTTATCTGGTCTTATTTTATAGAGTACATCTCAAATTCCAAGTAAATATAAATTGTACTATAACAGTCCAAGTGGTTCAGGTTTTTTTCGGGATAAAATAAAAGGTAAAATGTAGTTTTTCAGCTTTAATTGAAAATAAACCCTCTCCACACATATGATGATAAAAAGCAAACTAAGCCTGGTAGTTTTATATAGATATGTGTCAAAGTAAGTTTGATTACTTAGTAAGATATCTGATAACGTTTGTGGTCATACACATTCCTTTTACAGGTGTATTTCACATATCAATGTTAGTTAAAGCTTAAAAAAATATTTATTTTAGATAAATGAATTAAAGGGTTTTCCTCTATGCATAATATAGTACAACAGGCTATAATAAATTCGACTTCCACGCACTAATGCATTAAGATACCTAGAGGGCATTACCCTCCAATAGTATAATAGAATCGAAATATTTCACCTACATCCAATACCTTATCAGGGAATTGGGCACACGTAATATGACTATACTACCATGAATAAATCTTTAAATTGTAATGTGGTTGATTATCTTAAAGGTTTGTAAGGCAAGGATATATTTGATGCACTGTCTTGAAATTTGCGCTCAGCCCTACAAAGATCAGACCATTTCACCAAAAGATATATTGTAAATAAATCCTTTTGGAAAATATCAATTTTGCGACTAGTGACTCATTTTCCTTAGACACATCACAATGTATTTATTTAGAGTATTAACAGCAGCAAACCAAACTATAATTTCAATATAATCAGGATCATTCTTATGAATATCAAGATTAGTTATACCTCAATAAACATGGCCCACCCTTGGGTGCTTATAGCCTTGGGAAGGGAGACATCGATATAAAAGGAGAGTAGGATGGAAAGAAGGGCCCTGTGGGGTGGGATCGAGGGGTGGAAGGTGGTGGTGGGAACCAATGAGAAAGAGAGTAGGATAGGGAGAGGGGAACAACTCGGCGGTTAGATCCTGAGGTTATGATTGTGAGTTTTGTCTAAGGCTCCTGGGAACCAAGCCGAGGCTAAGGACCATAACTGAAGGATCTAATGGCTTTAGTCCCCTTTTGTTGGGCTGTTACTCTCATTAACTACAATTTATAAAAGATTTTGAAGCAAAATGAACCAGTGGAAAGCCATCATCTTGCTGTTTTGAGCAGTAAATATTGTTTTGTATTTTCGTTGATGTAATGGTCGGCCGGAAACAGAAGTCCAACACTAGTACAAGTGGTCAGTATGTGTATAACTGTCTGACTTTATCAAAAACACAGCTGAACATTTTATGAAGTGCATCCTGGAACGATGTGCCACTCCTGAATCCAAATTGATTGGCAAAGATTTTGTTAACACCTTCCAAATAACTCATTATTTGCATGTAGGCTATCTTCTCAAGGACTTTAGCTGGCAATTTTACTGAGCTAATTCAACGATAGTTGTCTGGTTTCTGGGTTCTTCATTCTTATAGATAGGTGTGATAGTAGCTGATTTAAAGTTCCCTTGCCCTTCCCCTAGGTATTATGAACAAAGTGAGAGGTTACATAAGAATGTAAATTGTGGGGCTAAGACATTAAGGCATGGTTTTAGGATGTGATGGGAGATAAGGGATTCCTAACAATTTTAGACACAACCTCAACAGAGACAACATTGATATTAAATTCCCCTAATTGGTTTCCAATATGAGGGGTGGTAGGGGCATTGGATATATTGGGTTTGATTTGTTTAGCTAAGTTTGGTCCTACATCGATAAAAAATCATTGAATTCATTTGCAACCTTGTTTTCGGGAATATTCATTCCGTCTTCCGAGATTAGCCTTAGTAAGGGTGTGTCTTTAATATTCTCAGGTGATATTAGAGGCTTCAGTGTGTCCCATAGCCTTTTTGTATCTCCTTTTGTTTCTAGTAGTTGTTTTGAAATTTCATCAATTTAGAATTAGCTTGGTTCCTTGCTACTTTTGCATGGTCCAAATGTTCCTTCTCTTTGCATAGTTCTGTATTGAGAAAGACGGTTGCTATACACAAATATTTTCGACTGATTCTCTTATTTGTTACATGAATGATGTCTCTACTTTGGCGAATGGATTTTTCAGATTTTAACCAAATTATTGGAGGGGCCTGGTCCCGCCAATATAATTATTTGGGGGGAAGTGCTCCCCTTGCCCCCCCCCGGTTCTGCCATGCCTGCATACTACCATGGAACGCAAAAACCCTCCCGCCGAACGCCGGAAGACACAAATCTTGTTGTAATTGATTGCACTATAAGTGGCTGTGAATAAAAGGGACTATTAATTAAGACTATGTTTTAATGTTAGACTACAATAAATTTCGCAACGCCAGCGTTTTGCCCTGTTGGTCCTGTTTCAGTACGCCAGAAGTGTGTAGAAATAGAAACCCCTGTCTGATAATGGATGTGTATAGAATACCCATGATATTTCTTGGTTCCCAAAACACAGTGAAATGCTTGACCTGCATCTACTTTGTTATTGCACAAAAGCCCCACAGCCTGCAGGGCCGAAGGGTTATCTGTCAAATAAAAAAGCAGAAGGCCCCAATGCTCAGAAATCAGTACCCTGGTATTCAAATTTTGTGCCTAAAAGACTATATATTCTCTTTGTAGCACTGCAGTGTCCAGATATGGGAAGCTACATGTGTCATATTGGTAATACTACAGTAAAATGTACAAATGCCGTCAGAAGTCAAAAAGGTTGGTAAATGAACATGCTATCTGTTTTTATTTCATTGTGTATTGCCTAACATTTTAAGATGATTGAAACTATACTTATATAGCCTTAGTGGTTCCGGGTTCTTTTTTCGGGCTGAATTAAAAGGTAAATAATTTGTTTCCACATTAAGTAAAAATAGACCCACTCCACACATATGATATAAAGCAAAATAAACCCAGTAATTTTGAATAAAATGTAAAATGTGGCCTAAATGTGGGGTGCTTTATCAAAAAGAGGCCCATGTCGGCGAAATCGATTTTGGAGTTAGCTATTGGATGGGTAAGCACCAGGAAAGAGCTTTCCAATGATGTATAGAGCTTAATTTTAGGCCTATCGGGTATATCTATACGTTTGTGGTGAATATTTAAGCGACACGGTTACTGGAGGTACTGGAAACGGAGATATTCAAGGTCAAAGTTGTGGGACTTTTCTTTGATGCGCCAACCTTGATTACGGGCATTTGTTATCTGCAGATCTCTATGAAATTTAGGACACATTTTACTATTTACGAGGGCCATAACATATGAAAGATTCAGTTGATTTACTTTGGAACTTTTTATTTCATCGCACGGTGAAAATTGGGTAAAATTGGGCAAACAAAATTTCAAGGCGACTTTTGTCAGATTTATGTCGGGCGAACCATCATGCAAAATGACAGTTCATATGATCAGATTATTCTCAGATTTGGTACAGGTACTATTGACTACTAGGGCCACAATATATAAAAAAAATGTGCATTTCATTAAATATTGTTTATTTCATTACCCTGATAACATGAGCATAATATTCTGTACAAAATTCTTTGATGCAGTGTTCCGATTATATATACACGATAACACCTTTTTAACACCTTTGCCTATAAGAATGATTTATCAAATTCTAGTATAATAATAATCCCATGTTGAGACGTTTCTCGTTGACTATACTAATTGAACTGTGGATTATACTAATTGAAGTATGGATTATAGTAATTGAAGTGTGGATTATAGTAATTGAAGTGTATATTATAGTAATTGGACTTGGATGCGAGTGCATTAGTATGTCCTCTCTTGAATGCTGATGAATTATTGATGATGTGTCATCTACCTTGAATGTCAATGAATTATTGACCTGGGCATCATCTTGTTTGCATGCGGATGCATTATCATACTTGGGGCTGTTAATTGACTGTTAATTAAAGACAGACTCTAATGAGGTTAACTAGCGACGAGCAAGGAAATAATCTGGATGGGTGTTCAAACAGATCGACTGGAGTACCCCTGTGAATCTAACTACTCTAGGTCGACTCATTTTTTAAAACAATTCCGCCGATTAAGATAAATGGAAGGTCAGATAACCTTAGAAAAAGGGATATATTTAATACACATAATCAACGCATACATACTATTTATTTTTTTTAAATTCTGTCGATTAAAATTAATGGAGAACACTTTCCACATCAACAAACCAATGACAATATGAAATCATGTTAGACTAACATGGGTCAAAGAACAAATCATAAATATATTCTGGAGGATCTTAATTCCAAGAATATTTCCCCACACAACTCAAACTATATACATAACAGTAAGGGCTTATCTTCTAACTTTGGATCTATATATGGTAGAAATACGAATCAAAAACTATTAGTATCCTACAAACTGGTAGAATTTATTTCTTCCACTTAAGAGCTTCTGTGACTAATATTCCTTTTTCAAAAAAATACCAAGCCAGATCAGAGCCACATGCACATGTGGTCACAATTATCCACAATTATGTCCACTACTGTTGGAGGGCTTTGGGGGTGGTGGAGGGTCCCCTAATCAGAGGCACAATTAGTGTTGAGTTCCGAGATAAGAGAGGAGGGGGAGGGAGAGGAGGGGAAGGAGAATGATACAAAATGTAATGAAATGATTTGTACTTTAATTATGGAATATGTGGAAATTATGGAAATATTATATTGGAATCGTGTAGGGTACATAAGGCCATATTTCATAATATTAGGCTGGACAAGCTAGAGGCTTAACCTCAGGTAGGGCGACTTTCCAACCTGGAAAATCTAGTTTAGCCTGGGCCCCTAGTAGCTTTATTTAGTAATCTCTTGTTGATATTTATTGTTTACTGTGTACTGTAACCATATTTACCCAAAATATACTTATGTTTGCTCGAGATGTGTTCTTTGATCCATGTTGGTCTGATACAATTTTATATTGTCATTGCTTTAATCGGCGGAAAATTAAAAAGAAAAATGAGTAGGTATGTTTAGATCTAGAGAACTTAGATTCACCTAATATTACTTCAAGGATTCTTTTTTTCTTTTGATAAAAAGAATCTTAAAGGAGAGAATTATTGATGCTAGGGAATGTGAAAATGATCTCTCAGGCATGGAAGTGAAACATTCCCTGACCATTCCCAGCTGTTGATTTAATTAGACCATCCATGGAGCCTCCTCTGATGTGGTTAATTGGCATGTGTCTGTAGTTAATTGATGTGTGTTAAAACAGATGAACCATGGTCCTCAACGTGGATAAGGGATTTTAGAATATAATTCCCTCGACGGCCTCCATCCTCCTGCGGTGCACACTTGCTTGTAATTGCTGAAGAGAAGAAGGTTTTTTCAAGAGACCAAAGCACCAGTCGGGGGGGGGGCAAACTTAGTGTGCCCAGTAATCAAAAAGTTAAGGGTAATAGACCTGTGCCTAGGACATGCCACATCAAATAGGCCAAAATATGCCTGTTCTTGTTTTGGCCACTACAATTATCACAGTTAAGATCTGAATCTTTCTCCCCAGACCATAGTTTTCAAAGTAATGATTCAAAGTAATGATTGATCCCTTACTGGTGCAATGCCTCTCATCAATAAGGTAATTAACTTGTCTAGGCATTCCTTCCATGCAAATACTGAACAGGCCTACCTTCCTCAGGGTCATAATATAAAGGGAACCTGGTTGCATCGGATTGAAGGTAAATGCACTTGTTGTGCAAAGTCAAAACTGACATGCGCTTGTATGTCACATGAGCAAGGGGCATGTTTGCCAAGGGAGTTTCAACATTGTCTCTGTATGCTTCTTTTGCATCAGCACAAAATTTCTGAAAAAGAGTTCTCTCGTCTGCTACAGTGTCGAAATGTTTCTGCTGTTTCTTTAACTTGGCAGCTTTCACAACTTCAGGTAAATTACTACTACAGGAAATGTCTCTGTTACTATGCTTGCACTCCCAACAGAGGTCTGTCATGGGACAACTTTTGACTATTTTAGGAAGATATCTCTGCCATAGATGACCAAAAGTAGAGTAGGCAATAACGGAAGAGGAACAGGCCAATCGCAGACTTCGGAACGGGCCAATCGCAGACCTTTTGTATCTATTCCAGGTCAGCGCGAATACCCATCCGATATTAATCTGCCCAAGTATTCCACTTCACGGCGGAACAGTTCAGCTATCTTGGGTTTCAACTTCAAACCAACTCCCGGATTCTTTCAAGAACCAATCGTAGATTCAGTAGACATTCATCAAACATCACTCCAAACACAAAAATATCATCAAGATAAACCAGACAAGACTTCCAGCGTAAATCGTCTAGCATACGATCCATTATCCTCTTGAACGTGGCAGGGGAATTGCACAATCCAAAGGCCATCACCTTGAATTGAAACAGTCCCATGCTGGACAGGAAAGCAGTCTTTAGCTTGCTCTCCTTGTCCATGATATCTGCCAGTACCCACCATCCAAGTCGTCCACTTGTTTCTGCCCAAAGCCTCAACACATTCGTCAATTCTAGGGAGCGGGAAGCTGTTCTTCACCACATTGGAATTTAGCTGGCAATAATCAGCACAGAAACGCTGGGCTCGAGCCATCCTTTTTCCTGGGTGCTTCCCATGGACTGTTAGAATGTCTATGTGTCCCTGCTTATATATCTTCCAGATCTCTGCTTCGGCTACTTCATATTTTGCCACCGGAATCCGCATATAAGCAAGCTTAATAGGTCTTTTATAGGTCTTCAATTACATGCTTCACAACAGTGTTGCAGAGTAGCAAAAAGCTCCAACAAAACTCATTGATTAGACTCGTCAATTTAGACTTCTTCATTAGATCAGTCAAATCGGAGTCTCTCACAAGCTTTTTCAATGGACATTCCGTACTTGGTGGTTAAAGGTTTTCCGAAGCAATCAAGTCCTCATCTATGACAGACAGAATTTTAACCACCTGATTAGAGTTGACGATTGCCTTTTTTAATTTGTTCTCCAAACATACATTCACCCCCCCCCCCCACCACCCGGACACCCTAGTAGTGAGGGACAATAGCAGCATCGCCTCACTCACTTGTCCATCCACCGTATCAACACCTAAACGTAGGGTCTCCACGGACAGATTATTAAAGGCCACTGTCGCCGTAGCATCACCCGCTATATGAATCAAGGCATCCCACAGTGTAATCCTTCAGAAAGCTCTGGTCCAGCTCAAACATCAACCCTGTCAATGAATCCGAGCACCTGCAAATATCGATCTTGACAAAAGTGACTGTATAAGGACAGAGAACCACTGCTTCTCGTAGTGTTACCTGATATCCATCCTTAGCCGCTGTAGTCTTAATCAAGTAAACAGAGGCACTCAATTGCTTGGATAGAACATCCCTCCAGTGATGCATCATCATAGTGTCTTCTCTGTCATACAAAGCCAATTTCCCTGACCAGTACACATAACATCTATGCACAAAATTGAAGTCTTGCACCAAGATTCTGGATTCTGGGCCAGATAAACCCGACTCCACCAGACATGTTACCATGTACGTCCATTTCCCTAACATCAAGGGGAACAGCGCACAACCATGCACAGTAATCTGTGAATCGTTTCCCATCGTTCCCATCGCATCATGACCATCCCGCTTACAAAACTTTTTGGCAGACTACCCCAAGTTTAGCCATACTCACAGGAGCTTGAGCCCCACCTCCAATCAAATAAGTCTATTGGCTCAGTCTGCCCGGACCAACACAAAACTTAAAGCCCAGCTCCAAGAGGCGAATAACAGAAATGAGCTTCTTGATATTAAGTCCCAGAACAAAAATCTAATCATCCAAGGCATACCGCAGAGGCGTCGCTGGCAATTTCCAAGTGGGGGGACATATTTTGGAATCTTGGACCTTTTCCCCATATTCATGTATGAAGTTACAACAACATACATGTATCAGTATTTATAATCCATAGTGCCACTATAATTATTTCTACTTACATTAATATGTGCACAACATACATCATGGGAAAACTCAGGGCCTTTTATTGTTTTCAAATAATGAGCTAAAAGGGGAGGTCATGAATTATAGTTTTTCCTAAATTCTTTCAATTATTATTACCAAACTGTAATAAAAAAAATTGGTCCTGTATAGGGCTCCTGATGGGGGTGTTGTATGATTTTTAAAGGGATTTATTCAATTCCATTATTACTTCTATTACAAATAACCTCACAGAGTTGATATGCATAAAATCTCTACACCCTTCCTGATCTCTATGACAGACACATTTTTATTATGGGTATTAAAGGTATAAACATCTTTCAGCAGAAAAAAATATGAGTAAATTATAACATTTAGTTTAAACTTTGCCTCATGAAAGAACATGGTTAAGTGAATCCAAAAAGTAAATAAAAACAATATGTCACCAGGCTAGTTTTCATGTATTACCGTTCACAATTGGATTCTATGGGAAAAGGACAATTTTTTTCCATGTTTCCAGTATAAAAATAAATGGAATTTAACTTGTTATTAATAATCTCTATACACATAGCTCAAATATTGCTTAACCATTTCAAGCAAAAAATAGTGCGAAGGGGGGGGGGGGGGGGGGGTGTCACCCGCTTTATTTTTTAAATAAACATCATCGGGGGTGTTTTCATTCTGATGAGCTAAAAACAGAGAGTGTTGATGATTTTCAAAGCTAACTAATATGTGTAAAAATATAATAACACCCTGTTCCTTCATGCATGAGGGCCAACTGATAGCTATGATGGCTATGTTTAGTAGAAATCTTAGCAGAAATATGGGATTCATCGGTTTGAAACCTTGACAAAAGTGAGAAAATGTCCATTTTCCCAACAAACTTCAAAAGTAAACATTGGTGGTCCCTAAGATGAAAAAGAAAATAATATGTTCAGAACCATTCTACTTTTGCTTTTCGTTATCATCCAATCAAAATATTTTGAATTCTAACTTTTCTTGTATTAGTTCCGTGAACTCCTGTACACAGCATTGCATATGACAGTGGTAACTCTGCAACTATTAGAAAGGTAAAGACAATCATAATGTCATATGTATCAAGCAAATCAACTAATGAAATATGAGATTTTATCATTTTGACAAGATTTTGAAAAGTAACAGGGGCTTTCATGCGAGAAATATCACTTTTCTACAAACTAATCCAAAAATAAATGATTAGCCAAGTGAAGGCGTTTTGATATAAAACATACACATGTCTAAATGTTAGAAATTCATTTAAAGCAATAATGGAATGGAATGTAACGGAACAAGCAGGGACCTTGCCCATGAAAATTATTACATTTCTACAAAATTGACAAAGATACAATTTTGCCCAAGTGACATGGACCCATTATACCATGTACATGTGTCTAGAGGTTAGACATTTATTTCCAACATCAATACTTGTATAGTTTGATACAGTACAAAGCCCAAGTTCCAATAACTGTACCTGCCAAATTGGACTTGCACATTGAGTTATCACTTTTCTATAAAATGGACCAACAAATAATTTATCCCAAGTGGAATAATCAATTTAACACAACAACACAACATACTTGTTAAATATTTAGTACAGTACAGTACAATAACACTTATTTTTCTACTTTGAAAAGGAACTTGGATATGAGAATTATGCATCAGCAAATGAATACAAATTTAATGTTTCCCATGAGTCAAATCCATATAATATGTAATGTACATATGGCTGTTTGTTATGTATGGGGTTTGTCAATTGGGTCCAAAGTTTCGATTTCTTTTTAAAAGAGGTTAAGATATTTTGTTAGATTATACTTATAAAATATATACAGTGTGACACACATTACAAAATCACTGCTAATTATCAATGCAGACATTGGTGGGAGATCAATGAGATGTGTACTTATAATTAGGTATTTTATGTAAATATATATAACTATGTGTTGTTTTTACATCGCCATCGTGATGTAGGACTAGACCAGTGCCAGATCAAGTGGTTAGGACCAGTGCCAATTAAGTCAAATTTGAGGAAATCCCTATTTTAGGACTCGTAAAGGTATCTAATTTAAGCATTTAGAGATGAGCATATGGTAATTTGTTTTAGTAACACTAAAGCATTCTTAAAATGTGTATTTATAATGAGGATTTCTGATGCAAATGAAGCATACATCTTTTAAATTAAAACAAAATTCTACAGCCTTGGAACTTGTGTACTTTTTACTAGGTATTAAAAGGCTGTAGAATGAAGGTTATTAAGAGGGCCTTGGACCTGATTTTGGGAAGAATTTCTTAGAGGCTCTTGCTTGGACCTTTTTAGGCTGCCATCAAAAGATATCCCCCCGTCCCGCCCGGTAGCGACGCCCCTGCCCCAAGTGGAATTGTACATGTATCTTTTTTAATTTGGGGACGAAATATTTTAGAACCTTGGGCTTGGACCTTTTTAGGCTGCCACCAAAAGTGTGTGTGTGGGGGGGGGGGGACATGTCCCCCCTGTCCCCCCCGGTAGCGACGCCCCTGAATTATACCAGAGAATAAAGGCGAAATTTTTGATTATTTCTTTAACCTGACAGACTTCCCGTATACTATCAAACGAAAAGCTGCGAGCATTACTCCAGTTGGCTGGAAAAACAAAGAAAGAGATACACTCAAAGGTATGGTTCCTTTGAAATTCCAGCATAATGATTTGATGTTGAAGCTTAAAAGCACTCCCCAAACCCAGTTCTTTGAAATTACACAAGACAGAAAATGGAGTACTGGCTTCCGTCTAGGGGATAAGAAATTTGACCCAGCACGTGTTTGGGGGAATGAGTTCGGCAAAATTCTCATGGAACTAAAATCTGAGCTTGATTAATAATCCTATAATACCAAACTCTCCTAAAACTTTATCATCGCAGATTTATTAATCAATTACAATTATTTCTTCTTAAAGATGGCAACAATTTTCCTCGTAGGGGACTCGAGAGTCAGAGACATCAAACCATACTTACAACCTTATCTCTCAGCGTCGAGATTTAGCCACTTAAAAGTAATGTCATTTTTGGGAGTTTCCCTGAAGCTCTCGTCATACATGGCCAAAGATACGATTAGCTCAGTGAGACCAGGAATGATCATATATGCATCAGGTCTGCACAATTACAAGGAAAAAGGAAGGTATTGTAACCGTAGCACACCCAACCATTAACAAATCAGTCCAAGTCTACAAAGAAGACATGGAAACTGTTGAGCGACATATGAAGCAAGCCCTCTACCGGTGTCAGGCTAATATTATATTTGCAGGAATAGATTTGGCTAAGTACAATGGGCAACACTATAATACCCAGCAAATTCTTCTAAACCAGACTGTTACGGACATCAATCTGGCTATACGTCAAAGAAATGAAGTGTGTGGATACCCAACACCATATCTAGCAGATTTGGTTCATCACAACTGCAAAGGTGCGAAACAAAATTACTCCCCTGGGCTTACGACCACTGGTCCAGGCAGGTAGGAAAGATGATTGACCGGCTCGACATAGCAATGCACCAGTGCACTATCCTATATGACTTTTAAATAAGTACCCCAGCGGGACAGTGAGTAGATCATTTTTAACCAACAAGTGTTGTTTGTTGTTTTAGGAAAACACTTGTGGTAACACTGCTCACAAAGCTTATTTATCTCCCTACTCAATCGGATAGCTCATATTATATTTACTTTAATAAGCGATGTTGTTGTTGTTGTATTGGGATTATATTCCTTGGTAGTAATGCCCATTGTGTTCACCATGATTCTTGTTTATAAGCGAATATTGCCTTAAATTGTTGTGGTTGCTTCCCCAAAGCTTCCACTATCCTGTCTTATAGTATTATCAATATATATAAATATAGAAGTTTTCTTTCAATCATATATATATGAATAGCATAACAACACCATGTGGTGCCTTACAGGGCTAATTGCCGACCTAGTCTTAGTTTGTTGTGTTAGCACCGATAGACTTAAAAGCAAATGATGGTAATGTAGATCTATCAGTAAATGATAGCAAACCCTTTAATGATGCCAAAGGTTTCAAAGTCATAAGTTTAAATGAGAGAAGTCTGATAAACAAGATAGAGGAAGTAGATTTACTATTTAGTCAATTCCAAAGCCAAGTAATCTGTATAAATGAAACTTGGCTAGACGAAAGAGTCTATAATAATATGGTTAAACTAGAAGGTTATAATTTATTTAGAAACGATAGACAAACAGAAAAAAAACCGCAGGAGGTTTGATCACATATGTTGTAGAAAAACTGGAAACACTACCAATCAGAGACGAGATGCAAATCTGTTCAGTTGACGTTGAGATCCAAATGACCAGGATCAGACAAAACCAAAGCCAAATTATAACAATAATGAACATCTATAGTCCAAGTCCAAGTGGAAATTTCCCTAAAGCCCTGGATGCAATTATGAATATTCTGGGAAAGGTTGAAACAAGTGTCCTCATTGGGGATTTCAATGTAGACTATAGTATCTCATCCACTACAAAATCCCAGTTGTTAACAATTGAGCATAATTCTGCGCTGAAGTAGTTTCAAAACCCTACATACAAGAATAACTGCAGTGAGCCAAACTACAATTGACTTAGTTAGTCTTGAGGTGTTGCCTCTGCAGAGGCAGGTGGTTGAAAGGGGTTAGACCCTGTACTGGCCTTTGCGTATCCACCCCAGTTGGGTAAGCCCCCAATAGGTGTCAGGGCAAGCCACTGGTCACCTAGTGGTAACCTTCATCACTGTACTGTTTGATACTGTACTTGTTCTCAATAAAATTTGTATCAAAGTTTGGTACAATAAACGTTGACATAAGCGATCATAAACCCATACTTACTATCACAAAAAAAGAGAAAGTGTGGTGCCGGCCAGAGTCAGGCCGGTACTGACTCTGTCCGGCCCTGGACATGATTGATAGCGCAATGAAACAGGGAATCCAGAGTATGGAAAACACTGTGATTGTTGCTATGGACGCGATGGGAACTAATGTGGGAGCTGCCCTCATGTTGTTCGGTGACCTGGGGTATGTACGAGATGCAGCAGCTTGGGTACCCGGACTGGAGGCCTGGGTCAATGAACTGGAGAATCAGTTGGATTTCTTTCAACAGAAAAAACGTGCAAGCCGGGACCACATCCTAGATTTGGAGTTTAAGCTGCACCAGGCTAGGAATGGGGGCCCGTCTCCTAAGAGGAAACGGTCAGACCAAAGGGAAGAGGAGGAGACAGAACAGAGGAAAAAAGGAGGTAGGCAGGCCGAGAGTAAACCAGGATTGTATGAAGGAGGAGATATGTCAGACCATAAAGGCTTCATTCGAAACGGCTTATGTGCATATAGGCTGCAGGTGATGATGATGCCGAGATTTACCCTACTCCGGGGAGGACACCATCTGCAGGGAACTGGAGGCCATCACTAATGGAAGGACCACCGGGATTGTTGTCACCACTGGAGGGGCACAGGGTGGTCCGGGAGCCCCCTAGGCCTAGAAGGAGTTGTCTGGATGATAGTGGGTTGGAGATGCCGCAGGAACCAGTCCTACCAACTCAACTGCTAACTCCGGTGCGGACAAAGGAGGGTGAGACGAAACAAGACATGGCTGCGGCTCGAGCGGAGCATATGGAAACTAGGTCACCTGCATAGCCGGTGTATGAACCTGTCTTGTTGCCGGGTAGCCCAGAACCGGAACAGCACATGCAGACTCTTGTGTTGAGGAGCCCGGTGCAGAGGTGGACGGCAGCAGCAGGGGTGGGGGGTGTGACACCGGTAACCCCGAGAACAGCTGCCAAGAGAACGGTAGAGTTGCGGCAGAGATGGGAGAAATCCCCTCTGGCGGCATTGGGAGTGGTTCCCTGCTCGGTGGACTTAGGTGCCCGGTTGGATATTCACAAGGATTTGCAGACGTGATGGTACCCCCCATTATGAAAGCAGAGGAGGATAAGTTGCTCAAAATGGGTAACTTAAGCAAGGACGATGTAGGAGATTTTTTAGTGGAAGTGATAGTGAAAAAAGGAAAGATAGTGCAATGGGAGTATGCGGTCGGGTTTGTTAAAATCCGGCTAGTGACTGCAGCGAGGGAGCATCAGTACCCCAGCGACTGACTACGCTGTATGACAACCCGGACGGAGGCAGATCTGGAGAAGCCCTCGTCAGCCAATTGTGAAGAGAAAAAGTTTCCTCTTCATGTGTTTTTATACAATAGTGTAACATTATGAGTGCATTTATTATTTTTTTTACAAAAAGGACTTACCTCTACAAAAAATGGACTTACCTCTACAAAAATGGAATTACCTCTACAGAAGTGAACTTGTTTCTACGAAAAGGAATTTTACCAAATCAAACGGTTTCACACAAATAGGAAGTTGTTCAAGGAAGTGTAGTAAAGAAGAACTTGTCTAGGTCGGTGACTTTACAGTTCCAGTCATATTTATTGGACACTTATGTGAAATGAGAATTACCAGTGGGAGTGCCAATAAGAAGTCTGTGTTCCGGACTCAAGGATTAATAATAGTGACTAGACAGTCACTTTAGACCACAAACAATTGTGCATGCATTGGAGTTACAACGACTCAGATAAGTTATATTATTTGAAAGACAGTGTGCTATATTAAACTGTATGTTGTTCTTTTCTATGTACTGCTCTTTACTTCTTTTTACATCCAATTTTTGCTAAGTATTTTTATTATACACGCATTGCTCTGAAAACAATGTATCTAGAGTGATTTATGCATAGTGCATATATCACTAGTTATTTACGTGGGGTTGTCATGGCAACCAATCTGATTTTTACTAAGATTACCGTTAAAATTAAAATTCATGACTCAATTTTTGTTATCTTCATGATTGAAAGCATGTATAATAAATCTGTTAAGTAACTCGCTGGTTTCAGTCGCTTAGAATAATGCACTCGTTGCTACGCAACCCGTGCACTATTCACGCTCCTTCAACCAACTCATTAGTTAACCTGGATATATGTTTAGGCAACCTTATTGTCCACCTGCTTTGGGGTCTGGTGTGGTCGCCGCCTCAAAAAAAAAAGAGGGAGGGGGGCATTGTGGTGCCGGCGGGAGTCAGGCCAGTACTGACTCTGTCCGGCACCATGGTTCCAGGTGTCAGCAAGCTCTCCTTATGGGGACTAACCCAGAGCTAAAGTGGTGTTGGTATTGGTGTGTTCCGACAGAGGTTGTATGTACTCATTTACCCTGCATTTCATCTTATTTTTGTGTATTGATTCTTGTACTTCTTCATATTCTATTGTAAACACCTTTTACCCTTATGTTGTTGTGCATTCTTATATCTTACTGCCACGAATTGTAAGGGTTGGCAGAAGCTCTCCGATCTCCAACCGCGGCAGGTGTTTGAGGTGTAATAAAGGATTTGGCTGGCGAGGACCATAAGAACCTGGTGTTGTTATTTCTATCTAGTCTCATAGCCACTATGATACAAGGGAAATAGCCACACTACAAAAGCAACATATAAAAAGATTAGCTTTAAATGTAGATCCTATAGATGCTTCAGCGAAGAAGTATTGTCGAGATTTAGGAGCATGTGACTGTGAATCTCTGAGAGAACCAATGTGCAGGCGAGGAAGCCATGTATAACTGCTGAACTCTTAGACCTATAAAAAACAGAGATAAAATTAGTTTTCATCAATTTTTCATCAAATGAGAGAGATTTGATTGCCACAAGGTCCTTATGTTTTTACAATTTCAAAATTTTTCAAAAAGAGTTGCCATGGCAACATGACCATCAAACATAATTTCTAAAAAGTGACAGTTGTACCAAAACCTTCCCCACATTGTAAGCTCTGATAATATATATACTTGTTCAGAACTCGTATAAAAAAATAAAAAGCTATCAGGGTTCAATTAGAGAGATGTCTGGAAACATAATGTTTATGGGCCTTATTTAGTGGTTCGAGCTATAATGAAATCTAGGGACCAACTGTTTAAAGCTTTAAGGAAACTGAAAAATACAGGACTCCAAGATAAGGAAAGGCAATTAAGAAGGAGAGCCAATCACTTATCTAGGAGTCTAAAAAAACAATTTTATAAAAAATGAAATTAAATTGAAGAGAAATAACCCAAAAATCTTTTGGGAGAGTTCAGGCCCCCTTGTAAATGGCAAACAACAATCACAATACAAGGATATAATCCTAACTGGAAATAACATAGAAGTCTCTAAGGAAGCAGTCCCAGATATGTTTAATGGTTTCTTCGCCTCCATTGGGAACAAGTTAGCTGAGCAAATTGATACACCAAGCAAAGTTGAAGATGTGAAATATCAACAAATTATAAGAGATATTAATGCTGAAACAATAAATTGATTCAGATATGAATCCATTACGGTTAATAACCTCAAACTTATTATAGATAGTATACCTTCCAGTAAATCGTCAGGTATAAACAAATTACCAGCTTGGTAGTTAAAACTTGCTCTAAAAATACCAGCCCCTCAATTCTTGAAGCTAGTAGACATGACTTACACATATATAGTATTATTCAAAAGAGTTGGAAAACATCCACGGTAACCCCTTTATTTAAAGCAGGTAGCGTCACTGACCCTAGCAACTTTTCAGTCTCTTCAATACTGTTACCAGCTAAGATACTCAAAAAAAATTTCACCAACAAGTGACAGCTTATCTTGAAAACAACAATGTCCTCTATGAATCTCAGTATGGTTTCAGATCAGGCCATTCTACTCAGGATGTATTGATCAATTACTTGAACACTGTATACACTGCATTAAACTATGGACAAGTCGTGAGAACAGCCTACCTTGACCTCAGTATAGCGTTTGACACAGTTAATCAAACAAACCTACAGTCAAAATTCTAATTCTAATTCTAACATAAATATGTTTGCAGATGATACAATAATTTATGCCATGGGCCTGACTTCAGACTCAATAACCCGGAATCTCCAAAAAGACTTAAACGCATTAAATTATTGGTGCAAACCAATAAAATCTCACTAAATCTGGGCAAGACAAAAATACAGACGTTCTTTAGCCTGAATACTCTGAGGCTGAGGTGGGAAAAAAATGAAGTATGTTTAAAACCTGAAAATGTACTGGCCCTGGATGGGAGTAACCTTGAGGAGTCGAATGAATATCAATACTTAGGAATCACTATTGACAAAGCTTTAAAATTTAAAGAAGTAGTAGTTTAAAGAAGTAACTAACATTCAGTGTGTTTCAAAATGGCGTGAGGACGTGCTTTGACCCGCTCCCGGCCGTTTCTCTCTTCTCCTACTAAATGAGGAGTTTTTCATCATCACTTCATGTATCATTCCACAACAATCATCATTTGGGTTGGATTCTGTCTATGACGAGCTGTTTTTGGACTATATTATGACATATTAGCGAATTCCCAGGCTGATATTGGATACACACACTGCAATGGATATGTGCAAAGCACCCATGGACACTCACACATAGCCGGTGAAGCTGTTGTTTACCACTGCCCCTCTACATACACTGGATCACAGGTCACGTACTCGATTTATCACCTGCATATATATTTGAACTCTGTATTCTGTCCATTTTTTGTGATACTAGCCTACCCTCCTAACCAAACGACCACGATGGAGGCACGTATGAAAGTTATGGAGGATAAATGGACAAATGAATTCGCCCCAACCCGAGATAAAGTAGATAGATTTCAGGCATATGCCAATAGAATAAACGCCCATGTTAAACAACTCGAACTCGAGCTAGCCCATGTATCTCTAGTAGCTAGCAACCTAGAAAGTTATTGTTTGGATCTGGACAGGGGTCAGAGGAAATGCCATATTATCCTTTCTGGATATGCAGAGTCCAGAGATGAAAAGAAGAAGAACTCTGTTACTTGGGATAAGATGGTTGCTTTATGCCATACTATAGATGTTACCTTTAGGCCCCTAGACCTAGAATTCGCCTCCCGTATTGGGACCCAAGGTGTACGCAGGAATGCCCCACGTAATATCATTCTAAAGTTTAGAAATGAATCAACTAGAAACCGTATATTCAAGTGTAAGATTCGCCTGAGGGATAGTGAGGCCTACAAGAATTGCTTCATGAACCCTGACCTCCCCGATAAGGTCGCTCGTAGCCATGCTGACATGCGCCAAATACTGGCACATGCCAAGAAAGCAGAGATGAGTTATAAGATTTCCCTGAGTAGGGGTAAGATCAATGTAGATGGTAACGAATATACACACGATCAGTTAAATTCTCTACCTGAGGGGATCAAGATATCTCAAGTTAAAACCAAGAAGATCGCTGGGGCCCTGGGATACCAGGGTGAACACTCTCCATTTTCTAACTTTAGCAAAGCTCTTTTCACGTTTAATGGTAAAATCTTCCATACAGCCGAACAGGCATACCAATACACTCGAGCCACCCAAACTAACAACGCCTCAATTGCCTCTACAATCGAGTCCACACTGTGCCCCAGACTAGCTAAAAAGTGGGGGGACCGGTGCGGACAAAATGACAACTGGGACCGTCTCAAAAATCGAGTAATGGAAGACATATTGCGCGAAAAATTCAAGCAGTGCAAGGACGCTTGCTCTGAACTTCTAGATTCGGGTGAGGTAGTTCTAGCCGAGTGTACGAGGGATCTATGGTGGGGGACAGGCATTGCCTTATCTAATAATGTCCTTATCAATGTGAACACTACATGGCCTGGCAAAAACCATCATGGACTCATCCTGGCTACAATTAGAGAGGATCTTCGCAGAGCTGAGTTTATTAAGACGGCCCCTCCCCCGGCACATGAAGACGATGGTGATTACCAAGACGTCTGGGCGAAAGACCAGGAAGATATGATGCATGATTATTACTACCAATTAGGTATGGCCATGCCCCTTACGGTTAACCCAGGGATAGATAATGCCATATTACAAGATTCGCAAGAGGAGCGCCCTGAGGATACCAGATCCAATCAAACCGAATCAGTAATTGACGATGAAGAGGACGATGAGGAGGAAGAGCCCAAAGCATCCCCCCTTACAGATTTAGAGCAGGCCATAGTTGATGAAGTCGATTCTATCCTATTCCAACATGAACACCAATCTGAGGAACACAACAAAGAAGCAGGTGCAGAGGGGGGAGACGCAATTACCACGGGGGCTACTGCCGTCCCAATGATTCAATCAGGGGCTGAGGGGGGAGACACCTCTATGGAGGGGGCTACCGCACCTAGAAATGGCAAACCTTCCCCAGCTGAGTCTAATAGGCAATCAAGAGCGCCAAAACACCAACAAGCTTCAAATAGGCCCGGCACCCGTAGTACGAGTGGCAGTGGGCAGCGGCCCCAGTCACTCTCTGAAAAGTCACTCTCTGACAGACCACCACCGAAGCCGGTCACGCCAAATAGCAGCCCAACACGTGCCCCAACCTCTATTCAGAAGGCAGGTTCAACCAGCTCGAAGGGAAAACCACAGTAACATGGCTCTCCAGGACGACCCAACAATGGTAAAAACTCTTATATTGTGTGACTAAAGGGGAGCTTCCCTGCATCTTTACCTCCAGAATGACGAGGTCAGAATCCTAGCCCTGCCGGGTAAGGGTTTAAGGTTGCTTTTTGAATTGGGAAGGGACCATATCTCTTACTATCAGCCCACCCAAGTTATTTTCTTCGGTGGCGTGTGTGACTTTACCAGGAAAGATGCCATAAGCAAAAAGATCTCTGTTCGCTGGCCTGACGCCCAGGCTATGGAGAACTATGTGGAGGACCAAGTCCTTCTAGTAACAGGCGAGATGCAGACCCACTTTCCGGACATATGTCCTATCTACGCAGGTGTTTGTGGCCTCTCCCTCAACACCTACAATAGAGAGTTTCACCGTGACCCTACCCAATCCATTTTAGACGAGGCAATCACTGATTATAACTTTTGGCTAAAAGGCTACAATATGGATAGGCGAATTATACACCCGACAGTCACCAGCAAGGTGCATAGGTGCACCTACGGGGTTGCGGTTAACAACTATGGCGCCTTGAGAGATGGTGTACACGGAAAATGGTACATCGTGAAGGACTGGGCAAAACAGTTGGAAAAATGTCATTTTCTAAACCTACATTAAAGTCAACCGGCATATGCCTTTCTTCCATCTGGTATCACAAATAAGATCTATACAGACAATGGCTAATATCAACTATTTTCTACCACTCCCATAATTATTACTATTTAAACCGAGCCTCAATCGATGCGTTTCCTTTTGATTTGCTGATACGGGGAGTTAGTGCCTTTGTTGTATGTGTTACTAGCCTATTGCCAACACTTGCCTGTTACATTGAAGTCGCATTTGTAATCGTATTATGTCTGACTCATATATACTCCACCGATTATATCTCATATAATTCCTCTAATTTATGGGATTTGATTATTGTTCGCACCATGATATACTGCTGGCCACCTAAACTTGTTATGTTTGCCATATGTTGGAGTCGTGATCCTATCCTTTCTTTCCAGCCGACTGGTATTCTGAATCATATATGTTCTACTGAATATACCCCATATAACTCATTTAATATATGGGATTTGTTTATTGCACATATTAGGATTTATTGTTGGCCGCCTAAATTTGTTTTGTTTGCCATATGTTGGACACGCGATTCTACCTCCCTATTCCAGCCGACTTGTGTATCCCCGATTTGCTGCCTACATTGTATTATAATGTGGTCTACTCATGTGATTGTTTATATATATAGATATATATGTACTGATCCTGACGCGATATGTTATATATCTTACTATTGCCACCTGGGTTATGGAGATTACCAGACCTGGAATTTGACGTATACTTACCCGTTCCATATAAGGCAAGCTTACCATGTCAACTCACATTGTTTTTATAGATCTCTTGTTTATGTTTTTGCGCTGAGTAAGGACTCGCCGCCCCAAGCATCACCGCCGGTAAATAGCATAGTAGTTAACAAGAGTCCATGCATAGGTTTGATTGCAACCGTGGCAAGGGGTAATCAGATTACTAGCCACTGCTCGGGTATATATTCTGAATTTTCTATGTTGTTTGTTAGGGTCATACCTGCATCTTATTATGATTTTGCGCTGTGTATGGACTCGCAGCCCCTAGCATTACCGCCGGTTACTTGCATAGTAGTTAATAAGAGTTCATGCATTTGTTTGATTTCAACTGCTGCAAAGGTTAATCAGATTATTAGCCACTGCTCGGGTACAAATCATAAATTTTCCACGTTATTTGATGGGATCATACCTGTATCAACCATACCATGTAACCTCATTAAGGAACTGTTTATACTAAACACGCAAACTAAGGCACATGCCTACTTGCTGATCTCACTTGATCGAAGGAAAGAAACTTGCTTAATACTAAGTCTGATACACTTTCCCTTACTACTAGCTGTAACTTAAAAAAAACACTCAAAGAGTGCGCTGAATTCAAAGGTCGTAGATATTTTCACTTAAACATAAGATCGCTGACAAATAAATGGCAGCAACTTAAACTAGATTTGATTGACTTGACCTTCGATGTGTTCTCATTAAGTGAAACCTGGCTAAAAAAGGATATTCTGGATGCAAACTTTCAATTAACCGGTTATAATTTAGAGAGACTGGATCGATCTCAGTCCATAGGAGGAGGACTATGTGTCTATATTAAGAACTTTCTGGAATATAAAGTATTACTTGATTTAAATCATCAAAGTGCTCACCTAGAAGCACTGGTCCTACATATAAACCTGATCCTGGCCAACATATATAGACCTCCGGCAGGCAGCGTTAGCACCTTCTGCGAAGAGATTACTAGTATTATTGACTTGGCGAGAGAAGCCCATCCCTATTCTGAACTAATCTTATTGGGTGACCTGAACATAGACATGTTGCCACATAACATATACCCTAATAATCATAGGAACGAGCTATTGAAAGTTATAAATAACAAACATTTACAATCTGCTATATCCATACCGACCAGACTCGGGCTAAATGGTAAAGCAACAGTGATAGACCATATTCTAACTGATATCAAACATGTCGGTCAGGCTGGGGTGATTGAATATAACTTAAGTGACCATTATATTGTTTATTTGACCAGGAAAAAAAAGAGAGAAAAACATGCTAAGTGTAACTTCCAGGCTAGATCATACAATAACTTAAGTACGGCAAATGCCGAAAAGGAAATGAATCTCATTGACAATTGGCAACCCTTCTACCATTGTAACGACCCAAACACGGCTTGGAACTTAATGTATGCAACGCTGTTAAAAGTAACTAACAAATTGTGCCCCAAGAAAAAATTTAAAGCAAAAAAAGAGAAACCACCATGGTATAGTAACGAATTAATTAATCTGGCCCACAATAGGGACTATAACTTCAATAAATATAGGAAAACCAAAAAGGAGGCTTTCAGACTAAGGGCTGTTTATTTCGGAAATCTAGCAAATAGTGCCACTAGACAAGCTAGAAGCAACTATATAAAGGACCAGCTGAGTAGACACAAATATGACTATAAAAAGTTTTGGCAGATACTAAATGATTATCTCCCTTTTAAAGATAAGTCAAAAACAATAACGAAAATTATTAATCCAGATACAAACACAATGGCATATGCCAAGGATATACCAAAGATCATTAATAAATTTTTTGCTAATGTGGGTGCAAAAACTGCAGCATTGTTACCAGACAGTACTAATAATTATGAACTTGGCCCGGCTGACCCCAATATTGCCGACAGGGCAAATACTCCTTATGTCTTGTTGAACCCACAATCGCTATCTAAAATATTAGATACCTTCCCAACGCACAAATCATCCGGTTGTGATGAAATACCGATGATAATTTATCAAACCTTCTTCCAAATTATCAAGCCACAACTTACCTTCCTCCTAAATCTCTCAGTCACACAAAGTATTGTACCTGATCGTTGGAAGAAGGCCACAGTCATACCCATACCTAAGAAGGGTAATGTAACCCAGGTCACTAATCTACGTCCAATTTCTCTAACCCATATATTGGGTAAGGTGTTGGAAAAACATATTAATGAACAAATACAGGACTTTGTTGATACACATGAATTATTATCACCATACCAAGGCGGTTTTAGAAAAAATTCCTCTACTATTGAAACGGTCTACCTATTATTATATAAATTACTAAATAATAGAAACTCAAAAATAACAAGTACCATGGTCTTTTTCGACTACCAGAAAGCGTTCGACTCTATTAATCATGAAATATTATTGTCTAAACTTGTCCATTACTGCTTGCCGGTCTGGTTCCGGAATTGGGTAAAAAACTATTTAACAAATAGACAACAGAAAGTACGCCTTGGTAATTTTTATTCACGATACCTACCAATTAAGTGCGGTGTGCCCCAAGGATCAATCCTGGGGCCACTACTCTTTAATATATTCATTAATGACATAGGCAAGTTAAATTTACATGGGCACATGCTCTTATTTGCTGATGATATTGTATTAATCAACTGCTCAAAGGAACGTAACACTGCTCTAGACCTATGTCAGGCCGATACCGAGAAGATTGCTGATTGGAGCTTAAGTAACAAACTCTCTATAAGCTTGCCAAAAACAAAAGCTATGCTAATTCCTCCAAGTACATACTATAAAAATATATACACCCCACCGAAGCTCTCGATCTATAATTCTACCATCGAGTGGGTTGATTCGTTTGTGTATTTGGGCGTTACCATCGATACCACGCTCAAGTTTGAATTAATGGCTAAGAATATTCTGACCAAGGCAAATGCCAGACTATGTAATCTTTATATCAATCGTCATGCTCTAGATGTTGGTACTCGTCTCTTGATTGTTAAATCAATGGTTCTATCTTATTTGGACTACTGTAATGTATGTTTTCTGAATTGCAACAAGTCCATCCTGAATCAGCTACAGGTCTTTCAGAATAAGGCCCTAAGATTTGCGTTAAAAAGACCACGAAGATTTAATATTGACCAACTACATATTGATGCCAAAGTAATGAATATAAGACAGAGAATCTTCTTTAACAATGCCAAATTTTTTCATAAACAATTGTATTTATGTAGAATAAATTGGATTGATAAGCGCCCCCTCGAAGGAGCATATAATCTAAGAGAGAATCGTTCAGTTAACTTCGAAGTGAACCATCCAACCTGCAACCTATATCAACGGTTGATGGCCTACCTGGGAATTCAAGCCTGGAATAATTACATCGAGGCCAACCTTAAGAACAACAACGATGCCCTCAGCTTCAAAAGACACCTGAAAAACAACATCCTACTAGGGGTAGCAAATATCCCTGAGTTCTGATTCGCCAACTGTGATGTATTTAACTGTACCTATTTCGAACCTAAATCTAATTTAATTCTTTCTGCTTTCTAATGTGTCAAGACAAATGTCTATCCCATTATAGACCCCCAACCCTACCACCCCATCCATTCACCTTTCAATAACTCATTTCATCTCATTACTACTCTACCCCATTAGAGGGAAAAGTATACTAGTTATGTTATAACACACACAAAAATCTAAGTAATGAAATGTGCTAGCGAAAATTCAGGCTAAGGAGGAATATCGGATAAACCCGATCCTTATACAACAACAGCTATGGCATATGCCAGCTTATATTCCCTGAATAAAAATATGTTAAAAAAAAACTAAGATAATGAACTATAAAAGCTGGCAATTGGCTAAGTTAAAGAGATAAACCACAGTTCAACTGGGAAAAAAACTGAAAATAACATTTTGTTTAAACTTTGCCTTGTGAAAGAACAAGGTTATGTGAATTCAAAAAGCCAATAAAAACAATATGTCACCGGGTTAGTTTTCATTTCTGGGACCCCTGAAATTTAGGGTTGTTCACTATAGAAGTCTATGAGAAAAGGACAATTTTTTTCGTTTTTTCAGTATAAAAACAAAAATTTGAAAATAACTTTTTCCTAAAAATCTCTGTAGACATAGCTAACATATTGCTTTACCCTTTCAAGCAATAAAAAATGGGGGTCACCGACTTTTTAAAAAAGTTATTCAACTGAATCTGATTCCCAATGAGTTAAAAACAGGAATATTGAAGATTTTCAATGCTAAATAATATTGTTCAAAATATGTTGATACTCTGTTTTATCATGCATGAGGGTAAACCTGCATAGTGTCTATGTTTAGAAGACATTTCAACTGAAAAATGTTATTTGTCTGTCTGAAATCTTGGAAAAACTGAGAAAATATCCATTTTCCCCACACACTTCAATACTAAACTTTGGTGGTCTCTAGAATGAAAAAAAAATATGCTGAGATTCACTTTTTTTTGCTTTTTGTTATCCACAAACCACCTTCTTTCTCAAGACGAAATTTGAAAAAATTACTGTCAATCCTTATTTTTCATGCATTAGTTCCTTGAACTCCCGCCTGCAGCAGTGCATATGACTGTGGTTTATCTCTTTAAGAGATAAATTACCAACCAAAACCTCATTAATTATTTATAAAGTGATGGTATTGCCTCTAATTGACTAGTCTGACCTACTTCATGATTCTCATACTACACCAGGAACAAACCGCTTACAAATTTTACAGAATAAAATATTGAGAACAATATTCAGACTCCCACCCAGGACCAATGTTGACCAAATCCATATAGACAACCGAATATTGCCATTAAAACACTGCCGTAGGCTTCATCTATTGCAAGCGGGTCATCACCTTACAAAAAATATGAGAAATATAGTTTTTAGGTTAACATATACTAGAAACGTTGCTGAAGGTAGGAAAATTTTGACAAATAACCCTCCAAAAAAACCAGTTAAGGCAGTCAATACTATATCGAGTCTCCTTTTCTTGGAATAAATTGCAGACGATGGCCCACAAATTGTTAGACCCTAAGGCCTTCAAAATTCATGTACGTAATAACCCAATTTGGGAAGACCAAAATTTTATCGATTAATGAAAACTGTATGACTAGTCCTCTAAGCCTACTGCAAATTGAAAACCAAATGTCTAAAATCCATTAATATTGAACTATACTATTTATTGTCTTGTTACCTCTGATCAGATCAAATGTAACGTCAACATGTAAGGACTTAAAGAGGGCTGGCAAACCTCCCATTGTCGGGGAAATGCCCCCTTAATGCGACCAAGGTCAAAATAAAACGTTTACAAATACAAATACAATCTCTGTATCAAACACAGAATGATCATGAACTATTGTACTAGGTAGCACAGACAATTACCCAGGCCTTGCTCTTCATGAGGTATGTTTGGAGTTTTCCCCTCCTTGGTCTGTCATCTCTGCGGAAGCCCCCTTACTAGCTGCATCCTTCCAAACATCTTTTTGTGGACAACTTGGCATGAAAATGCCCGCCCTGATCACATTGGTAGCAACCAGTCTGCTTTGGTTTTCTGTATTTCCGGCCAAACTGCAAACGGTTACCGGAAAATCCAGAATTCCCCTGCCTTGACTGTCCAAACCAAGACCGCAAAGCCTAGACGACTGCTTCAGGGACATCATGTTCCGCTGAATCCTCCAGCACAGCCGCGGCAACCATGGCCTGAACCAAAGCTTTCGTAGATTCTTATTCACATCTGGGCCAGCCGTAGTAACTGTACTAATTGAAGCAATGCTCCCACTTTCTAGATAACAACTCTCCCACACTCCCGCCCAGTGTATTGCCTAAAGCAAGTCCCTTGGCTGCTTCAGGCATACCCAATCAGCCATATCTTGGTTCCTAACCCTCTGTAGAACAATTCAGAGGGAAACTGACCTCAAGGTGTTATCCAAGGGACCAAAAGCACATCGTCATCGTCAAGCTACTTCATTGCCAAACAATCAAACAGCCTGGTTTGGAGTCTGACGCAAATTATAGAAATCTGCCTGCCTCTTCAGTTTTGACTTCTCACCAAAGTTTGTCTCCATATTGTTGACAAACTGCACAAGGGTCACATCCTCTGGCAGGTCACCCATTTCCGCCAGTTGTCTCCTGCAACCACAAATCAACTGCCTCAGCAACTGCTCGGGACTCCAGTTATGTGCAGTAGCAACAACCTTCATCTCTGACAAATAAATCCTCCATGAGATAATCCCATCCCATAGCCTATGCACCGACACTTTAGGGGCCATACTCTCTCTTGCTGAAGTTTACTCATATTCAAAGTCATCATCAGACTCGTCCGGTCCAGTATAATCCAGACCCTGAACAATAGAACGATCTCTCCAGCAGGATCTGCTCAACCGTGTATCCTAACTACGGTCTTCGTCAGAATTATCCGAATCACTATCTCCTGCAGAAAGTTTTTTCACAGCCTTTGTACCAAACAACGGAGAACTGAGAGAATTAGGAGAATTAGGAACATATATGTTCCATCCTGCACCTTTCCGTTGGTAGTCTTTTTAGCAGAAGATTGGGTTTTTGTGCCAGTATTGCTACTTTGTCCCTTTCATGGTCCAATACCCTTACCAGACCAAAATGAACTGTTGTTAGCATTTCCCTTTGGTGAGGATGATGCTTGCACCTGTTTTGAAAATGTAACCCGTCCCTCTACATCCTCCAGCCCTTTAGCCGCAATGAAGGACTGATCATCAAGCATTGGCGCAAATAACAACTTCTTATCAACAAACATAGACGTCACTGGAGCTTTCGGTGTTGACTTTTATCCTCATCAACATACTAAGAAATTGAGAGAATTCTTGTTGTGGCAATTCTTCCCATTCCGGCGAGTTACACTCTTCCATTGTTACAGGCGGATTCAGTCCATACACAGCATCGGTGATAACCCCAAATAAGACAAGGTTTGTGGCCAATAATTGGTATACGGCACCAATTGTAGTGATTTCCATCTCACCACCCAATTTGATATCTCTTAATCTTAGAGAAGGGAAAGAAGACCAGACATGCAGCTCTTTATGTATCACACGCTTAGTTCTCCACCCAAACCATGTCCGATAGTCAATATTGGACCCAAAATAGGTGACCAGGTATTGGCCTCACAAGACAAGTGGCAACTTTGGTACACGGTCAATGTAGTCGTTTAGGGTACAAATGCTTGATATGGTTTAACATGAAAATAGTTAAGTATGATAACACAGAGTCTTGCCAGAACATCCTGAAGCACTCCCACACATATTATGGTAAATGATTTGTGTAGTTAAGGAATACCCATGATGTTGTATTACTGGAACTTAAGTAAGAAAAGGTGGGAATCCGAAAGGCTGTTTCTCAACCAGGACCACGTTCAGTTGAGGCATGTGCACCCAATTATAGCAGCACCCGGTTGAGCCAATCATTCCCGGACTACTACAACCCATATTACCTACATAATCATCATAAAGTTGTTATTTAAGGGGGTCAAAATTGATTTTGATGATGAAATATCAATGAAAATATCTCAGAACTCTTTTATCGCTCACCCTCGCTCCTCAGGCCTTATCAGATAAATATCTCATGTAATGAGATGTAATTGAAGGGGCTACGACTATATCTTAGAACGGTTAACTTGTAACAATAATAATTATAACAAAATTCTTTTATTTCATGACTAACAGATTAGAAAGGAGCGAAATTCAAAGAAAATTTCAGAAAAGAACATACAGGTAGTACACCTCAGGTCTAGACCTGGTCTTCCTGTGTATGCATAACTACTAGGGGTTGACCAGCTAATTTGGGGGTCGACTTGGGGTTTGGTTGTTTGGGGTAGGGTATGCATTGTAGGGTTTACATTAAATTTGTATGCTTCGGTGGGCTTCCTACTAAGCCTAATAATAGAATAATGTCGCTCTTTTGGTTCTATATTGAGACAATTTAGGTACCAGTAGCACAGCCTACAATGATATAAGTCCATGTAAGATGTATTTCTCGTTGTGTTTCATTTTTATTCACTTCTGGATTACATTTTGCACCAACAATAATATAGCCTCACTGAGGAGATGAGTTGTCAACAGATACGTAGGGAGAGAGAGCCAAAGGAAAAGTGCCCACTTGGGCATATACATGCAACTTACACTATCTACCAGGAGGACAAAGAGCTGCTCCATTAGCCAATCATAATCAATGCTTGAGGAGCTCCTTGTACCCCTATCCAATAGGGATACAAGTCCAAGGCTTAGAGTCACCGCCCCATTTGCTTGTTTTGAATAATTCTAGAACATTCTGGGAGCAATTCTCCGTCCCCCATCACTCCTTTAGGGCCCGTCCTCTCTACCCACCTCCCCATTATGACCATACCAAGGCAACAGCCTCATAATGCTGGGTAAGTCCGAGAGAATAATCTGTCCATAATCTGTCCATAATCTTACAATTATAAATCACTGGTGAACTCCATGCACTTGTACCCTATCCCTATATGCTTAAAACTACAGAGTACATAGACCAACTACATATTAAATGAAGTAACTATAATTAAGTATCATAATAAGAGCTAACACATTGACTGTGTTACAAGGTGTTACAAGTGTATTGATAAGTATCGATATGCTATTAGTATACTTATATAATCCTAAATGTGAGGTACCGTTGTTCATCCTTAGATGCAATTAATGACCAATTAGCATCTACTTGCTAATTAAAGATTAAATTATTAATTATAGAAGTTATAAATATGAATGTTAAAAGTGGTTTCACATAAAAGTCATAAAGGTCATAAAACTTATATAATACATAAGTTTTATGACCTTCATGACTTTTATGTGAAACCACTTTTAATGTCTATATAATTTCTATGACCTTCATGACTTTTATGGAAAGTACCATTTTTTTCCCACTTGTACTATCATTATTGCTATTGTTGCTTGTTGCATTTGTCTGATTATAATGCACTGATCAGTGACTTCCCGACTAATTATATACGTTACAAGTGGTGGTGTCATTTTGTCAATTATTAAATACATATGTGATTTCAAGGGCGCGAATCAGGGGTGCTATTTGAAATGTCAAATAGCACCTATGTGTTATTTGGACCTAACTACTTTCATGGGTCATATGCCTGGTCTGACCAATGGCAAGCCAGGAGAATTTTCGTCTGTTCATGCACAGCAAAAGAAAACATTTGTCTGCTACTGCAAAACGCAGATCGACGACGTTTAGCAGGATTTTGTCACATCAAAAGTCGCCCAAAACACTAAACGAGCAAATGAAACAGTCGGCAGAAAGTTCACAAGCTTTATCAGGAGCAAGGGCAATATGGAATATATAGGCCTAGGCCTAGAAAAGATCGAGCCCTACCGTCTGAACACACCGATAGGCGAATTCTTTTTAAAAACAGTTGTATAAAAGGATGGGCAAGAGTACGAGCCCAACTCACTTTCAACGATGCACCGATCCTTGGCAAGGCATTTAGAGGATTTGGAATTTGAAATTTGACAGCTTTGACTCCAAAACAATAGCAATACATAGGAATATAAAATATAGATCTGATCATATATTAAAACCAACATCTTTGAATCTTGAACTGAATATTGTTACAGTATTTAGTAATAGTTGATTTCCCTTCCAGGGCTACCAGTAATTGTGGCTTCACCCTCAAGTCAGCATTTGTTACTGTTGGAGGGAGAGACAGGGTGCATCTGGTGTAGAGTGGTGGCCAACGGACCTGCTGTTGTGAAATGGGACAAATTAGTAAGGCTTCAATATTATTGATAACTATCAAGAAACTGGACCCATGTTGATATGTTTATAATCATATGAACATGTGAATATTATTATAATCATCCAAATATCAATATTGATAATCATATTAATGAATGCAATAATTATTAAGTAATCATATGTATCTTACACAAGTAATAATTGGGTCATTTTACCTTGTTTTTGCGGGGTCCTCTTTACAATTGGCTCCAAATTCATTAAATCCTATCCTCGAGGTTATATTACATAAGATAAGATACTAAAATCTGACTGATTATTTCCTTTGCGTTATGTTGTAGTGGTATAGAAGTACCTATAGCCGCACTTCAATTCATGTTGGGCTATAGCTTCCTAGTAGGGCATTAACCCCTTCGAGCCCGTGGGCAACAATTGTTGCTGGAGCCATGTGGCCAATTGTTGCCCATTTGGGCAACTATGGCACATTTTGGATATCTATGGAAATTTTGTGTTATAACGCAACATAGTGTATGTGGTATCATCTAAAAGCATACAACATGACAATTAATATTCTAGTATTTATATCCATGGTAACAGATAAGGAATAGAATGGTAACCATGGAAACAAGGTAACAATTTAGGGCTTATTTTTGTCAGTTTTCTTCTTTGTATTCAGGAAATCTGACTAATTCTTCCTTACAAAACCACTAGATTTCAAGTACTTGGATACCTTAATATTTTTCAATAAAAAATTCTGTTTTACTCCAATAATTGTTTCCATGGTAACCGATTTTTAATCAATTACATCATTTTTGGACTGGAATGAATCATAAGATTTTCTGCTGAACCATTCACCCTCATATGATTATACTTTCAATTCTCGCCCAACAGACCGAAATTAGTAGTATGAATCATTTTTTTTCCTGTATCCTAGAGGGGTAACCATGGCAACAGGTTAGGGTATATAACATTTATTGAGGATCCTAGCAAAAAAATGATTTTTTAAAAATGATCTGATATAGTCATGTGTGGTATCAGGTAAAAGCTGAAAATGAGGAGAACTCAGAAATATAAATTGTTTTGAAATTGGGTCAGAATTGTTACCATGGCAACCAAAAATCTAAAATAACTTCAATTTCACTAATTTCAGTAGTCATGCTTTTCCATTTGGTTACTATGGTAACAACCTCATGAAATCGTGTAAGACTCATCTGATTTAACTGTTGAATCATTTAGACTGACTTCCGCATAAGAAAAAAGTAAGGATCAAATTTAAATATTCAAATTCTAGTATTCAATACAGGGGTATCTGTTCCCACATTTCTGCATATTGGTATCTAAATAAATCCAATAGAGGTGCTCAGAGCTAGCTAGGAGCATATGGCGTTTCCAAGGTAACATGTATGGAACACCTGTAGTGTTTGGTATCAAAATGTTCCAAATGACAAGACCAATCTTGATCAATACCTATTTAGATGATTTATCAAATATTAATCTTCATTTTTGTTTGAAAACAAAAAAATAAACTAAATTTTAAAAAACACAGTGTGTTGCCATGATAACCAACAATTCATACATCACTGTTTCAAAATTGGAACCTCCAGCCAAAATGCTTTTAGATGATATATAGCTTTTATGTCTAAAATCAGTGTCAAATTGTTGTTTTGATTAAGATTAAGGCATAGGAATGATTAAAAATTAACTCAAAATTTCCTGGGGAGGCCGGGCTTGAAAGAGTTAATGAACTTATTTAATACCTGTTATTTTCAGCATTTCAATAAGAGATACTCTCAATTATTTTAGACAGACATAACATTCTAAGAAACCAGTGAAAATAGCATACAAAGGTGTAGCCTAAATAATTATTAAAAAAGGGAGATTTGTGCAAATTTGGCTCATGCCTAGGAGGTTTACTACAAATATTATCACTGTTGGGAGGCCAACAAAGATAATAAGGACATAACAAATGATTCAACTAATATAAAAGTGGCTAACTTTTCATTATTTAATCTCAAGATATAGTAGCCGTTCTCTGTGCTAAAAATCAGGCCTCCATGAATTCAGGAAGCCAGTACAACTTCGATACTTTGCTTTCACACCTCATTTCGCCCTTTGCCTGTTTTGGGACATAAGCTAAATTACTAAATGTCCTCATTTCATTGCTTGTTTCATCTTTGCAAATTAAATTTCGGTCAATATATCCATGTATACGCATTCTCTTCTTAGATATTACTTTTCCTTACCTAATATTTAGTTCTAACTTGGAAAAATAACATATATTACGATCACTGATGGGACACAATTCAATGATTCTTTTAATTAGACAGAAATTTGTTAATGGCCACAAATTTAATTCACAGACAAAAACATTTTTATAACTATGTCATAGAGTTTGAAGCCTTTGTTAACGAAGTAAACACTATCAATCTTTATCTTATAATGCTGCATTTGACATGAGTAGTAAGAAATGGTTCTCCAAGGTTAATAATAATATAAGGTATTTATGAAAGAACTCTGTCAAATTTAACATTGGTGTATTCGAATGTACATGAAGGTGTTTAGAGTTCATACACTGTCAAAAGTTATCATGCTAAACTATGTATAGCCATCTGGTAATGTTTATCCACTGAGAAAAATGGATATTGTTATAGTCGGTAGGTGAAAATTTGAAAAAAAAAACTGACAAAAAGAAAAAGGATTACAGCAATGAAACTTATGCCAAGACGGCAGGAAGCTAAATAAAACCTGTAAAAACAAACAGAAACAAAAATGTACACAGACAAAACAAGATATCAAACACCACAAACATTTACCATAAGATGTCTTGCTTGCACCAAAAGTGATTTCAGCATTAAAAAAATGTATGAAGAAAATTATTTTTTGGGACCTTGGTATCCTCTGTTATTATATAATAGTTTTGATAGAAATATAGGTATTTCTGCGATTAAAAGGTCATTAATGGTCCAAAGGAATAACAACAACATTGGATTCTGTTCACTGGCCATATGGACTTTATATTGTCAGTTTTTTCTTCATATTTTAGTGCCATTCCTACACTATACAGAATATAAATAAATGGAAATATGTGAGCATCTCCCTGGCCCTATGGCCCTTTTTAAAAAGCTCTATAGCTAAACATGATATATATGAACGCAATATGGTCCCCATTTCATGAGCAATATCTGGAAGCATAACGTTTATATCTAACCTTTGTATTGCAGAATAACCCTGCCTTTGTACATCAAGGAGAGGAACTTTCATTTGAATCAGCTAGGCTAGAGGATAATGCACTTTTCATTTGCAGAGCATCTAATTTTGCTGGCGATACAACTACTAGATTTGATATTCAAGTTCGTAGTGAGTAATATTCCACATAATGCTATCGATATTTGAGGGACCTGCAATGGAATACGTTTCAATCTAATAATACAAGTTTACGCAAAAGTCATAACATACATGCACATATATAAATGTTATACATATATACTTCGTTAACAAATGGATTTTGCTTGTGACAAACGGGTAAGAATATATAATGTGATTAGTGAGCGCCACTAGCAATTCACCACCATAGTATGTTATTTTATGAACCTACCTTCTATGTTATTACATTATGAAAAGCGGGTTCATGCCTGCATCAGCGGATTGTATGCAACTGAGCAATCACTTGGTCATGAAGGCTCCTTTCATTGCAACCAAGAGAACATCTTTATATATTTTGTCTGATTCATATTTGAAATGTGGCAGACAACAGAAAAGATATTCTACATAGAAAAGACATGGATTTAACTTCAGAGTAGATTGTAGTCGAGTTAGAAAGTTATTAGAGCAGGGCGAAAATGGAATAAATTAAATTGAAATTGGGTCTTAGGGAGATTCTGAAAGCCTCAATTACATAGTCGTATACATACATGTTAGCCTTTGGTGAATTATGTAGCCGATGAACTAAAGGCTCTAGAGGCAGTCATTGGCGGCACCAAGTAGACAAAACACACACCTCACATCCTCTATCCTTACACTCAGCCTCTCTCATGTCTCATCTATGCAGAAGTACAGACCTCATCCTCAATTCCAATCCACGCCAACCTGTACAATCATCTCGTTAGAAATACTCTAACCACTATCCTGCCATCTTACCTCATCACTCAAATTGTATACTTCATATTGTGATGGGCAGAATTGCTCATCACTAAGTATGAAGCAGCACACACAACAGTGGTGCTGAAGGGGGCGGGGTCAATACTCTTGGGGTAACAAGGAATGAACAGAGATGGGTGCAACACAGGGGTAAATATGAGTATTGCATTATACGTTGAATGCAAAGGTAATTAAATAATCCGAAGTGTTTTAACTCCACTTTTTGTGAATGAGTCTGAAAGTGCATAGGGGCTGGAACAAATACCAGACCTACTTTGGAATTGGACTACTCGTCTTGTTCAACTATAATTGTATAATGAATTCATAAACACCAGCCTGCGTTTTTAATTGTTAATACTACCTTTATTACTTAAGCCTTGTAAACATTTTAATATTGCTTGATAATTATGCACATCTCTTTCGTACAATTCCTTTTACTTTGGAGAAATATCTCTTTATATTCTCTATTATTAATCCTCATTTATTGGATGGAACTTCACATCAGGAACATTTCAAATATTTTCCAGAAGTGACATTATTGGTATCCTTTCTATCTGATGAGATAAGGCTCATCAACCCTCATCCTTCAAGTCAGGTATTGACTTGGTACAAGACAAGGTATGTGCCAGGCGATAGTAAACCGGATGATGGACATGTTGTGGCTGTGTGGATCGGGATAATAGGAGGCAGCACTAACGTAACACATGGCTATGATGTGGATACCACTACAGGAGACTTACTGATACCCAGTGTTACACTGCAGCAGGACGGCCTGTATACAGCCTACACGAAGGACAGTTGGGGTGACATGTTTGGGCATGCACGATTAACAGTTTATGGTAAGTTATAGATATCAGTAAGTTATCTGATGCAAAACGCAGATTTGTAGGGTCACAAATTGGAGTGTGGCTAAAAGATAACCAGACAAATGAAATGAGTTTTATTTAATTCATAGAGGCATCTCAATCCGCCAGTGGCACAAATCTGTATTTTCAAGCAAGGACCGGATATCCTTGTGGGGCAGTTGCCCCCCCCCCCCACCGTCCATTTAATATAACCCCCACTTTCCTCATATGTAAAATATTCCCTGATGAAGGTACACCCTAGTACCGAAACGTTGGAATCTACATCGAAACATCACTTGAAAAAATAAAAACCACTTAAAAAAAATCGCTGATTCTTTGGTTTTGGTGTTACATCAACTTATAAGATAATTTCACCGATAGGTCAAGAGATATTTGCACCAGAATTATTATTCTAGGGTTAGTTCCAGTATCTATTGTTGCTAGTGAGTGTAATTCTGGCACTGATAGGTCAGTAAGATGTTTCTGTGTGGCCTATGTTTGCCCAATGTCTCTCTTGTTTTGAGTGCATTTTCGAAGTGTTCATATGTTGACATATTTTTGGGTCTTGCTAAGATTATTCCAGTTTTTTGCTCCAAGATAGCATGGTGTGCTCTTTATGCACTTCTCAATTGCGACCCCCAGGGAAGTGGGGGAATGGTAGGGGAATGTTTGAGCAAACATTCCCCTACCAAGGCGGAGATTTCCCTTAGCAATATCAACTGGAGGGGTGGGGGAATGTCCGCCAGTGCCCACTCTATTGTAATAGCAACCAGACTGTATGATGCACCAATTCTCCCTATTTTTAGAAAACTAGAAAAGAAAGAAAAAATGTGCTTACATTAACAGGTTGCTTCAACCTGGAATGAGTCACCTGTTAGACTCAAAAGTATACAAGATCATGAACAATTCAAAAAAGAAATAAAAAAAATTCGACCTAAATTGAAATCAATAATCTGCTTGCTTGGCCCTCTCTGTCTGTCCATCCTCTAGAAATGAATATAATCATATATTAATATCCTTTTCTCCATCTTCAATCATTACTATTATCATCCCTCTTCATAACCCTCATGTGCACACTATGTTAAAAGTTGAATTTGTGTAATTACTACCATGTCTCACATGAATTCAATAATCTGTACGTCATTTGTTCTCCCTTTTATTATTATAGAATGCTTTTGCTGATGGATTAATACAGATAACCTTGAAAATTGCTAAGAATATTTTTTTGAGCGAAGTGTCTGTCTGTTCATTCTGCTAAATATGAAATGAAAGTCTTTAAAGGAAAATACCTTGATAACTAGCCCACATAGTATTTTGGACAGCAGTATAGGCATACTCTATACCAACTGCAAGGACTATCTATGTAGTGTGTGGACAGCAACTCCCTCCTATACAGTATTTCAATAGTGTCATGTCTGAACTATACAGGCTGTAACCACCCCCTATATAGTGTTTCAACAGTGTCAGATCTGAACCTGCCTTGCTGAACAATATGGGGTATTCTAATTCCACTGTACCCTATACTAGAAATGTCAAGATCCTTTAGTGTTTGGGTTAGGGTAAGGTTAGGGTTGGGGTAATGGTGTGGGAGGTAGAAGGAGGGCTTATGGTAGGCAGTTCTTTAGGGGGTTAGGGATAGGGGCGAGGGGGGGGGGGGGGTGGGCCTTGGGTATAAGTTAAAAGTCTCCTCTAGTGGAAGTTCATCATAAGAGTTAGTATCCATGCAAGGGTTTAATGCATTCTTGTCATAGGCTTAATTAATAGACCTACAAATCTGCATAATTGAAATGATTCCTTATTTAACCTATTCAGGCCGCATATTGCCTTAAAGCATTCCCATGCCTATGGCTGTGTATTGCCTTAAGTCATTCCCACACATTTGCCTGCATATTGCCTTAAACACTCCATTGTATAGGAGGCGTAGTGTGTAAAAGCACTCCCATGCATAGGACGCATAGTGCTATAAAGGACACATATTGCTAAAAAGCATCATAATAACAATGTTATTTAGCGGTGGCGGCATAACGGGCCATCCTTAAGTTACATGACATTATTAGAATTTGCGTCATCCGTATAAAAGTGGATGCGGTGAAGCGTCGTCCTCATGTGATGTGTATATTTCACTCAGGACGTCATCAATTGAATGTTCTTTTTCCCACGCTTCGTGGTCAAGCATAACACAATGTTGGCGGCGCTGTCCTGAATGGGTTAATAATACACCTGGGAGGGTCATGTTGTGTTGTGACATGCTTGAAAAATTGGTATTATGTCCGGCCCTCATGCCCCTGCCTGTCCTATGATAATACAAGGACGATCATTTTATATGATCGTATGAATACATTGATGTGAATGCAATTACATTCCATATTTATTATGAATACATATGATTAAATATGAAGCATAGGTGCCCGAAAGACTGTTGTGTTATATTGTGACATAAATTCAATGGAAAATTAAGATATTTAGGCTTAGTTCAATGAGAATTTAAATATCAAGACAGAAATTCCTCCTCTATACATGATTAAAGTACATATTCTATTGGTTTATGATGGTTTTTACTAATTTGTATTATATATTTTAAAAAATTCGAATTTGGAAATTCAAAAAAATATGTTCTCCAGCTCTATAGAGCTATGTCAACCAAAGACAGCATTTGCAAGACCTTTCTTAGAATGGCCCTTATGTTTTTGCAATAATAGTTTCTGTCTAAAAACAATTGTCCACCAAAAAATGTGTCCCAGGGGGGTCGGGCATTTACAAGAATTTGTTGCCCTCAGTGGTCGGAGATTTCACCCATTTCCCAAAAGGCCAATGACATTCCCCCATATCCCCGGGGTTTCGGGGGGGAGTGGGGGGGGGGGGGAGTGGGGGGGGGGGGGTTGCAATTGACAAGTGCATTAGTATTTCTGTTTTAGGTAGAGTGAGAGGTAATATTCATTTTGCAATTGTTTGAGTCTAGAATTTGTTTTTGATTGAGTAGGTTTTACTCTTGATTCTTTGTAAATGAGAAACAGTGGGTGCCTGTCTCCTCTTCTTCAAGTTTATCTCGTCCTAGTGTTGTTAGTTATTTGGGTGAGGTTGGCTCATGTTTGTTTGTGCGGGTAATGACCCAGATTTCACTTGATTGTATCAATTCCAGTTGTGCTATGTTGTTTTGTGTAGTGTTGTATTCTAGGATTGTGAGCATTATTGCTTTCTATATTTTGAGTGCTGTTTCTTCTGAGATTATGTATCTAATGCAGGCTAGTGTGTTGTTTGTTGATTGTACTGGGTGATGCACCTGTTTATAAGCATTTAGTTTTCTGTCCAGAAGTATATCGCCGAGATGGTGTACGGTAACTGCTTGGCTGGTAAGTTTAGTAAGATTATTGTGCTCAGGATCTATAGACTCCCCACCCCCACACCCCCTCCCGCACAAAGCTGTTAATTCTTCTGTTGACAAGCGTTGCTGAGCCTGACCAACTCCATGGGTAGTGGTAGAGTGTTGATAGGTACTTATTTGGCAATGTTTGTGAGCCCCCTAGAAACGGTACGGAAATCGGTAACCATATTTTTTGTTTCTTTTTTAAATATGGCCGTATGAAAAAATTCCTTCGGTCCAAGTGTTAGAGTGGTATCACTGATATCGATAGAGAGTGATAATAGCATAGTTTTACGGGGAAAATACATTGGAAAATGCAGATCCCCTCAACGGGCCCTTGTATTATGTGAGAGACCCGATTTACGGGCATCATTCGAAATGTCCTATGTTCAAGCTACGCTATGTAAACACAGGGGAATGGATGCCGGCCGTCTATGGTTGTACCTAGGTATTTGGAGCTTTCAAATATTTTGAGGTGGGTGTGGCTATGGTTTTATTAGGAGTGAAAGATAAGACCATTTTTTTGGCTGTGTTGATTGGTACTTCACTTGTGCTTGCTATACAAGCAGACCTCCCATGTTTTTAGAATTAGTTAGGCCATACCTACAAGTTTCTTTAATATTTTGCTTCATTCTAAGTATGTGTAGTGTCTTGGATTAAAGGTATATGAGGGTGTCTATACACATGCTACCTAGCGGCTCCTATTTTTCTTTGAAATATTTTATTATTTTCATAACTTGAGATGTACTTGTGCACGATTTCCAATATTTACATCTGGTGTTAGAAACATGACCAAATCAGTTTGAGTCCACCAAACAGGGGCCAAGTCACTGGCATGCGATCCTAACGCAGACCAGGAATAACCGCTCTGCTTTGGCACCACGATGCTCTGCACTACAAATGCAATTTTAGCCCCAAAAACGTAGAATATGCCATAATTGAAATAGCTGAAATTAGGCGGGAACTCCTCCTAATGATAATGTCAAACTAGGAAGCTAGGGACTGACATGTATAAAAATGTGGTTCGTGCTTTCACAGAACTGCAACATCATTGAATGGGAAAAATCACTCAGAGTTTATTACTCCTTCTGTAATTAGGATTTATAGAATTAAGAACCACTTGTACATTTCTAGGTGATTGACACTTATCAACCCAGGTATACTGGTTAATTATCTAACATAAGTTTTCCAACCAATTTCAAGTCAGAATAATTTAGACAACCTAAAGTCAATCACAATCGATGTTCCGTATTATATAGGATAATACATTGACATGAATGTAACTGTTCCTGGGTCAAATTGTCTAACCTTCCGATTTAGTATTGAAAATAATTTGAAGGTTCTCTACCTCTAAGTTTTGAATCCTTCACAATGCTTTTTCCCACATTAAGTCTGAGGGTTGGAGTAGGTGTGAGGAGAGGAAACCAAACCTGAACAAAAATTGTATGAATATGAGAAAACACATTTGAATTGTCATATTGTAGTACCCCCAGTTGGAGTTGATATCGCTGGACTAGATACACCAATGAATACCACCAAGATATACATAACCTGCACCGTGCTTAAAGTGATGCCACAGAATGTGAGTTTCACCTGGTGTCTACAAGACGCTTGTGATGCAGAAGGAGAAGTTACTGATGTACAGAACCCTGATGGTGTTACATGGACAGTGGTGAATAGGAGGAGCTTCACCTTTAGTGAACAACACAATGGTTCATTTGTATCATGTGAGGTTAAGCATGGAATGGACCCCACCAGGTCTGCCAAGGCTATACATTATCTTCAGGTTATGAGTAAGTTCACAGGTTCACTACACATTAAATCCATTGTCTGAGATAAGAAAGGATACACAACAGTGGATGGATAGGTGATGAAATTAGATTTGGACAATTCATGCTGAGTAATTGTGATAATTCAATGTTTTCAGGAATGTGTTCCTACATAAACCTATTCTGGTAAAAATTCAAAAGGTCCAACTGATCCATTTTGTTGACACCAAGAATCAAAGAAATAATTGTCTTTATAGTCTTGACTGAAAGATATACAAACATGCCTTTACTTCCATTCAGATGCCTACACTACTACAATTGGCTCAAGTGATGAATACCCAATAAGAGAAAAAGACTTCTCATTGAGATGTTCATCCACATCACCAGGCTGGCCATCCAGTACAGACTACTACTGGTATAAGGACAGAGATTATGGTTATCCTCTCACTGATAGAGGCAGGATTAGTGGTACCAAGACTGGTGTACTCCATATTACAGCCCTGGAGGTGGGAGATGATGGAGAGTATGAGTGTAAGATACTCAATCAAGCTGGAATGAGCAGCTCTACTGGATATAAATTAGAAGTGCTATGTAAGTATCATAAATCTCTTTGACAACTGTTTTGTACATACATAATTCATCTATGCTCTTATTATAGCAAATGGACCGATGGAGGGTTCAAACTGATCGAGACCCATCAGAAAACGGGACGAACCCCGAAGGGGTGAGTTCCCGTTTTCTGATGGGTCGAGATCAGTTTGAACCCGAACAGAGGGCCATTTGCTATTTATTACACACTCTATTTGGATGTTAAAAAGTAAATTTAACTTGTTAAGCCTATAGTTTAGCTCGAGGAGGCTTCATTCACCGCAATTTGTAGGCTAGGTTACGCGGTCGGGACAACGTCATCTGGCCTACGCTGCACCAATCAAATTGCGTCTTTGGCCGAACGGCACACGTGAGCGGTTCGTATCAACCGAACGGCACCCCCAAACGGCACCTTTCTAACTGCTCATGTGTGTAATAATGTCATAAATCAACTAACCATAACAGACCCCTGACTCCTTTATTCATCAGACATGTCATACAAATATGTATGCATGGACATACATGTCATATGAGTAACTCTCCCAATAAAGCATCATTTGGCTTTCAGCCTAAGATGTCTGCTACCTGTATTTAGAATGATTACACATAATGATAACCATTTTATTTACGTTCCTGGGACAAAATTAGGCTGTGGGAATCCTACTTTCAATGCTCTTATGCAAGAATCTTCACCGCTATTGCAATAAAAAGACTTTTTCAGGGTGAAAATGTAAGCTTGACATTATCCATCATTTTTATTGTTTCGGACTCGTCGGAAGATCTATTTTTAGAGGCTTTTGTCCAATTCTGTATATTATTATGGAATAAAAATTCAATATATTATATAATTTTGAGATCCTTCTACTGTCCGCAATAGCTGGCATGAGGTCATTTATATGTGTAGTCAATTTCAATGTGTTGAAATACAAATCTGGTGTTAAGAAAACAATTCAGGTGTTCTTAAAGCTCTAATCAAAGCTAACGTCAGTCAAATACTATGGTCTTTCTACTTCATGTTCAATTTATTGCCAATCAACCTGAAAGTCATCCAACTTGGCAGTTGGTTTTGCTAGAGGCCTTCGCGAATGTAACACGAAGGTCCACATTTATGATTCTAATTTGCATTAATATCATCTGAAATGCATTATTAAACATAACAAATATTTGACTTACTTATTCTTGTGAGTGTCATCCTTAAATGATGATTTACTATCCTAACTTTGCAAGTTAACAAATATGCTCATTAAACAACCCTGATGAATAAGCCCTGAGAGAGTGTCATTACACGATGAAAAAAAATCTACTTTTCTTTATCATAGACAAACCAATATTAAAGTTGACCTGCCCTTCAATAGTCGTAGAGCATCAAGCTACAGAATTGACCTGTTCTATCACTGAGGCTAAACCACACATTGAAGGGAAGACTATTCAGTGGATCCATGACAAATCTATAATCAATACCAGAGGAGAGGTTCATATTATTGATTATGTGACACGGCAAAATAAAGGTGCTTATACATGTAAAGCAAGAAATGTAATAGATGAATCTACAGATAGCTGTCATGTTGATGTCCATTGTAAGTATTATATTTCCTTCTGAATTTACATCTCACACACATGCAAAGTTCAATACTGATCCAATTCTAATTCAATTCTCCTTCTAAGAGCCCGGGGATTCAGTGAATGATTTGCATGCAAAAGTGTATTCTTTACATTCTAATATTCTAGTATGTATGATAATATTACACTTTCATTTTCATAGTTAGGACAAAATTTATTTCCTACACACTTTTCTGCTACATTGCTCTTTATGAATCAACTGGCAAAAATGATTCAAAATTATTTATGCAACAAAACTCTTCAAAATGGCCCTCAACACTCTTTTACCTCAACTGATGTTCCTCTTCGATCTAACACTGAGAACTTAAAACATTCCTGAGACTTGGAAAAATCAATAGTCACAACCATCTATAAAAAAAGAAAACCAATTTTAGGCCAATATCGAATATAAATATCATGGGGAAAATATTTTAAAGATGTGTTTATTTTTTTTTATTTTTTTTTTTCAATTCAAACATTTTATTCAATTTGACAACAATTCACCTGAACGGTTAACATCTAGAATACATCCCGCTCACTTCTCTTCTCATCACGTGTACTGCTGCAAAATAAACCCCCAAAAAATTGGATTTAGAAAGAACAAGTCCACACAACAGGCCCCTCGCAAACCTATTGAAATATATTTATTCATCACTTAATCAAAAGTAAGATACCACATTAATTTACACAGATTTTTGTAAAGCCTTCGATACAATTAATCACAACATATTACTCAATAAATTAAAACACTATTTACCTGGACAAGGAATGACAGACTTAATAATGCACTTTTCAATTGGAGAAAATATTTTCTTGAATTTTCATTAATCAGAGATGAATTCTAAACACAATAAGTGTTTTTATGACATACAGTTTTGTATATCTCTGAGGGTCAGATCAATGGTCACTTGAGAGGTAAGTATGAAGATGGTAAACTTTGGAGAACTGTCTCACCTTGACCTGCTTTGTAACTGTTATTATAACATGAATCAAAATTCAATATAAGAGAGAATGGAACAAGCCAGCAATAATAAAATATTTATTGGATGAGATTCATTCGCATAAGCACCCCGAGGTATGTGGAGGAATCAAGTCCAATCGATTTTCGATTATTGCAGGCGAATTCCATTCTATATTATATGGGCATAAAACTTGATGTGTAAAATCTGAAAAAAGTAGCCGACTTGGTCATGAAGACATTCATATAGTATGCGTACTATGAATATTTTTATAGCACCCCACTTATTGCACCTCTCATATGGAATGCGCATATAGTAAATATACATATAGGACAGAACATAAATACTGACGTTTTTAAGCATGTGACAATACAACATGGCCCTCCAGGGTGTATTATCAAATATGGAATTAAACCCTTGGATACTAACTCCTATGGATTTAGTAATGATGTACATAGATGTAGAGGCAAATTAATGGGAATGATTGTGGATATGTGGTAAAATAGTAATAATATGAACAAGCATAGATATCTTAAAATGTTTAAGAAGAATAATTATGCAATTATCTGTAGTATACATATATGGTATAAGTAAATTTTAGGTAAAATAGGGATACTGACGAAAAAATGGGAAATCAAGTAGATGTACCCGACTAATGGAATTAATAAACTTTTTCAAATCAAATCAGAGTTTCTCTCTTTCAGATGCCCCTGATGTAACACTGATATGCCCAATTAGTGCCGTCATTGCATCAAGCAGTATAACATTAGAGTGTGAAAGCGACTCTGAACCGCAACCCACAAGATATGAGTGGACACACAGGGCCAATCCCATGACAAATAAGGGATATGAATTATATATACAGGATGTGAAAGAGGCCGATGGTGGTATTTACAGATGCACGGTGACTAATTCAGTGGGCTTCAAGTCCTCCAAGTGCACCCTTACTGTTGTATGTTAGTATAAACCTTCTGTTTATTTTCACTGATCACTGATTAATTCATGGAGGAAGCTAAGAAATGCGTATTCCATTGGCAAATAATGTACCAATGCTGCAGACTAGGCATACTACAAATGTCTTACAATGAGATGGGATCTATATAATATTATTATATTGCTTTGTTTTCTATATGCAATTATGCATGATATATGTTTAACAGACCTTAAGCAAAATAAACTATTTCATTTCTTTCAAGTGATAATAACTTTAAAATTAAAAGTATTCAGAATGCATTATTTTTTGTTCAAATTGAATATTGATTACGATAGCAATCATCCAATACATGCATACTCTAAGAATAACAACATCACATGTCATTTGACACACAACGCTTTCATCATTCACAATAGGAAAACCATAAAAGAAACAAATGTCCTCGCCTCTTGAAATTATTTTCATTAAGTTTAATCGATTAATTACCTTACTTTCTTATACTTCAAATTATGCATTTTGTTTTCCTATTTAACGTAACAGTTACACATCAGGCATCAATGCATTAAGATCGTAGTGACAGCTGTAGCTGTATATATAGGAGATTTAGCACTGACAATGCAACAGCACAACGCTAACGCTGACGCAAACGCTAGTTGCTCACGATAGGGTGGGCCATGCCTAGTGGCAGGAGAAAATTAGTTTTAGGTGGAGAGGTGTTTTCAAATGGCTAAAAAAGCACACAGTTTCATGAAGGAGAGTAGTGTGTTGCACCTGAATCCTATGGAAAATACCTCCCGCTCATTTGAACATAAAAATGAAATCACAATTGACCATCATTTCAGCGTGAAATAGACATCCGTTTGGAACGTATTGACCCACCTTTGTGCGTTATTGACGTAGTCCTCATAAAACATAAGTTAGCGTTAGTTTTAGCTTTAGCGTTGTGGTTGCTAAATCAGCCTGTTAGTAGGCCTTGGTTTTTCTGGGTTAGTATTGTTTTGTGCACCATCTTACGTTGATGATTGGAATGGTAATCAGAATATGACATGGTATTTCTCAGAAATGAATAGTATTTTTTCTAATTTTCTAATCTAAATGCTTAGTACAGCTACCAAAAAATAAGCCATCCGTTATGATTGAGTTTCTCAACCAACTCCAGCCCGTCCCTATGCACCTAACAACCTGCGTGTGAGCAGCAGTACCGCCAGGACTGTAGTGCTCACCTGGAGCATGGCTTCTCCTGACAGCTATAAGCTGGCCTGGTATATGTTAACTGTATCGAAAAATGCCAAACCTGAGAATGGATATGACAACAAGATACTAGAGTGTTTGGAGGCTGCTACCTGTGAATATAGAGTGCCTAATCTTGAGCCAAAAACTCTCTACAGGTGAGAACTTAATTTCCAATTGCTTTGAAGTTATTATCTTTATGAGTTTTCCCCCTGTAAGAAGACAGAGAAGGGATGCCAGAAATTGATCTGTTATTACCTTGAGGTATACCTGTTGTGATGACAGTGGTATAGAGGGTACTGAACATCAATGTTTAATTACAGGTGATTGAATAAATATTCAATATTATGATAAACAGTCCCTGACTCACGCTTGTGAGAAGGAGTTGGAGGGTGTGTCAAAGAAGTAGGGGAGGGTAGGCGAGAGAAGAAGTGAGGGAGAGGAGCGGTATTGACACTACAATTGATATTCTATGATTTGTTTGTGTTCATATGTATACCAAATGATGCAATGGATGTTTATAATCGGGTTTAGATAATCTTAAAAATTTAAGTCTATACCAATGTTCAGCTATGAAATATACATGTATATAAGAGGAGTGCCTATGACCATAGCATTTATGGAATGATACAAATTATTTTGATATCAATGTAAAGCTATTAGTGTTATTTGGAACTTCATCATTACATGTGTGTAGGGGGGGCTAATTTTAGTTAAAGCTGGAATACCTTATTGACAATCAAATTCAGCAGGAAAAAAACAAAACCACTCAGACTACTTCAGTATAAATTATACCCACATAGATGTCGAGTCAAACTGACCTATATATATATTTGTTAATATATAACATTGTCTAATATATTCCTGATAAAATTGTGTGCCCAGTCTTGTCCTTTGTCGCTAAATCATAGGTGTCTCATCTCTATACAAAATACCTGTATTTGTACATACATTTTCTGAATTATATTGCAACGGTCCCTGTTAAATCTTATAATCAACTCTAAAGCGGCACTCTTTGGGTGAACTAGTTACTAGAAATGAGTGACCAAGTTGTAATGACATCTGCAGTAAAGAATGTTTCAATTGAATTGAACTAAATATAAATTGTACAGTGGAATGGCCACGTTAGCTCAGGCGCCCCAGCTGAGGTGAATTGGAAAAGCATGAGCTCTTTTAACTCTTTGGAAGTTTTGGCATCCTGTCAATGTGCTGGGACTGTTCACATTTAATCAGTGAAGCTTGTCTATGTCACCATCCATATTAGTGGCCCCTACCCCTTTACCTGGGTGAGGGTGGCCATAACAACATGCACCACAGTTGTCTTGTTTTGTCCTCTCATTAATTTTATTCATTTATACGCCCATGTACCTGTTCTATGCTCAATGATTGTCCTTGCAACAAATTATGCTTTATTTTTCATGCATGAGACCTTTCAGTCCTAAGAATGTGTCCTTTGAAAATATATGCTGTGAGGGGGAGCTTATAATATAATTAGTAACTAACTAACATTATGCAAATTTTGTTGCAGTTTCACCTTGTTGGCACATTCTTCTGTACACCACGGAGACATTGACAGTGACTCCATCAAGACGCAGAGCACAACAAAGGGTTTGTTCTATATAATTATTACATCAGTTGCGTGTGCATCATCGTGAGTCATAAGCAATTATGAATACATTTTTACTGTGCCTGATACACTTTCCAGAACTACCCTGAGTTGATAATCTATAACAAAACAGCAATTTTTAAATAGTGGGATTACATTGCGTGCTCATTCCCAGATATTGAAACACATCACATTACCTGCAATCAAAATGCAATCTGCTGATCTGTGGATATGAGAAGCTGCTTTTCAACATGATCTCTCCAATAGCGTTGGGACAGTGTTATGAGTAGTTGTGGTTGGGGTGGGGGTGGGGGGTGTTCATTTAAACACCCCTATTTTCAAGCCTGAAACTACATTAGTAATTATAATTCAGTTTGGTGTAAATGCGACAGTACAATACTTTCAGACAAATTGATTTGAGTGCTTATCATGGACAATAGTTAACAGATATAGTATGTGCAGAGAATGTGCATTCTACTACAAACCTTCATCGAAAATCTATCAAAGATGAAAATCGTCAAAATTATTTTCGTAACAAACTTGTTCTACTAAACATTTTTAAAATATCAATGTTTGATGTTGCGTTGTTGGTTTTCCAGGAAAGTGTCAGCATTTTCAGTTAGATGTTAATTCGCTCTTTTTTTTACCTTCAGACATTCCAAAAGTTTCTGGCTTCAAAGAGAGGATAACCAACCTTACAATATATATAGAATGGTTGTTTGTTGATGAAGAAGCAAGTATTGAGGATGATGTGGGTGTAAAAGCATTGTACCGAGAAGAGAATGGGGAATTCATTACGTACCCAAGGGATGATACAATACCTGCAGCAAACAAGAGACTTACAATAAAGGGAAACTTTGATACAGACATGGTTTATTTCTTCTACTACCAGATTTTCGAGGGAAACCAGTTGTCTGAGACTATTGGAGGTAATCCTGAATACCAAATTTCATCATTTCCAAATATCTGGGGAAATCGTTGGCAAAAGTTTTTATCGATGCAGAATGAAAAGTAAATGGGAATTTTGAAATGAAAAAAATATATATTTTGCTATGTTAAAAGCCAGATTGACATCCAATGATCAAGATTAGGTTAATTATTACCCTGCAACACATGTATTGGTATATCCCAAGCATCGCATATGGTTAGTTAGGTCTCAGGTAAAACATATTTGATCCTAAGGAGGTTGTGCATAGTGAAGATAATTTTGTATCCAGTAAGTAGTCTGCCAAATTCCACAAAACCACTGGGCAATCAAAGGTCAGCCTTGTTTATGGCTGCTTCTGTGCTAAGAATCAAGAAACTTTGCTAAGAATCAATAAGAATATGTTAGTACACATGTATAAATGTGATAATCAGTAGGAAGCATGGTATGAATAGGAAGAGGCTCAATTATATTAGATCTTTGCAAAAACATTTATTTTTAAGTTAATAACTGGGTCATACTATATATATGGTCATCCATAGTCTGTTACAGTGCCTGAAACCATAGGGATACTGAGTTTATCAATACATAATTTTATACCCCTGATGCTATCACAAATATTGTACCAACCCAAATGTGCATACATGTAATCTGTGATTTTCTTTTAGTTTCACAAGGATGTATCCAAGGACATTCAAGTACAGTACTGGTATTGTTGGCGATGAGCAGTGTTTTATTCCTTCCTACCATTTAGATGAGGTACGACACTTTCAATAGAATTTAAGATTTGGCAAAAAAACGATTAACCATAAAGTGTTGTTTGAATATATTGATCTTTCATTTTGTCGAAGGTGGAAGGCTATTTAGCCCATGAACAGATCTATCTAGCCGAATAATACATTGATAAACATCGCAGAACGATATGTGTGAAGCACCTCTTATATACCTGAAAGGATTACCTACATGTAATCCTTTCATGTAATTGGCAGGTGGGTGGCGACCAATCAGGGTACAGCATTAATCAATAGCTAGCACACATAAATTACAAATTATTGATGTGACACAATGACAATATATTCAAACCAACTACAGATCGCTGGAATCACCCTTGGTGACAGAAACACAAACAAACAAACGAGTACCATGGTGTGGTGGCTCAAGCCTTAACAATTATACAGACATTTATTATATAAATTGTATATTCCATAATTGTTCGTAAATTAAAGTATGCATGTTTGCATTGAAACAGACATAAGGAGAGGGTGGGATATTGCTTAATTATTAAGATGAATGTGAGATGAGGAAGAAGGCAGCACAAACTTTGTTGTCAACTTTAATCGTATATTCCATAGTATATAAAATCCTCCTGTCTGTACTCCAGATATTACTATAGGATATTCCATAGTAATGTCTGGAGTACAGACAGGAGGATTTTATATACTATGGAATATAGGATTTATGAGGCACAACAGCTTCCCAGGACCTGTCAGAGATCCCACACTTTGAGTGTGCTGTACTCAGCACAGCCGAACGGTCAATGATTAGCTGGGTCTCTGGGAGACTTGCAAGATTGGTATCAAGATATTATTCGGGCATGTGGAGCCCTACATCCATATTTATATTCTGGCAGACATTGACATCCTCCTCAACGAGGCAGTTTCAGTTAGGCAGCTGCTGATCAAGCTGAGAAGCTTCTATGACCTGTGATCCCAGTTGCAGTGCATCCTAAGCGACTGCAGGAAGCAGAGACTGGAGCACAGGAATCGCCTTAACCACCAAATGGATACCGCCAAGGGGGAACCTATCCACATCTTGGCATACAACACCAAACAATATACTGGAATATGTCTATCATTTGGCTCATGTTTAGCTAATGTCATCATGTAGATAATACAACGAAACGGTTTTAATGCAATAGGGTATAATATGTAGACAATTATTGCAGTCATTGCAGGCCTCTACTGATGAAGCAACCATGGCATACAACTTCTGTCACTATTCCTACAGTGACCTAGGGGATAAAGATGTTGAGGGAATTATGTTTAAACCACAACCATGCTTGAATACTGGTAACTCTAGTTACCCATTAATATGTATTATCATGATTTCGGAGCAGAAAATTGCACAAGTACTCCAAAAGGCCAAAAGCTAGATACAGACAAAAGGGGCAACTAAATGCCAAATGCATGATATGTCCGAAAAATTTAATTTTGGCTTATAGAAACTACCCACCACGGATGGGATATTTAATGGTTTCTGGAGTGTGCAACCGGCCTTACCAGAAAGGTCCTAATAGAGGCATACAAAGAGGAATTCACATAGAATGCCATGCATTCCTATTAGGCGCAGGTGTGTACCCATACAACTTTCATTATCAATTCATCTTTCCAGATGCACGGACAAAATAACAACAAATATCAAGGCCCAAAGCAATGAATCCTGTGGCAGCATCAACATCTGTGACCCCCGCCCAGCTTCAGGCAAGGGGGTCCCGAGAGAACAAGAGACAACTCAGCAGAATTCATTACTCTGTTCCATATACAAGTGCAATAAACCATTTTTAAATTCATAACTCTGTGTCTGTTGTACCTGAGCCTATTATTCCAGCTATAGGTTAAAGCTGCATTCTAAGCTATTGTCCTGATATTTTCACACTATCACTAATAAGGCTGAATCTATCAATTATCTGCTGCTACATGTTGAATACAAAAACTTAAAGATGAATTGGCTGGGGTCAGTGGGCGACTGCCCAGCAATAATAATTGAAGCACCGCAGGGTAGGATTTTGTTTGTTGTATGTTTTCTTAATGAATATATGAACCTTTATGTAGCCCTGTAGCAAACTGAACGAAATCCTCCAAAACTTTGGTGAAGTGATTATTAGATGGGCTGGAAAAGAATGGTACTACATAATGTTTAGTTTCTGTCCGAAGTATACTGAGAGTACAAGTTTAAACACGTTGAAATTGCTATATTATTAACAAAGTGCTATGAACTGGCTTTGTCTGGGAATCTTTGGTTTCAATTTTTCATTCACTGTGAAACTAAGAGCTATATACTACATTAAATTATTTCATTATACAGAGGCAGTCACGTTAGTACATCCTGGCAAAAACCAATCCACCAATTACAGTTTACTACGTAGCCGTTTCAAAGTTCAACCAGCATATGAAATGAGCAAAGAACCCAAAGAAGAATGGAAAGAATGAGCAAAGCTACATGACAATATTTTCAATGTTTATCATTCATGGACAGATTTAATTCATATACATCTGCAGTTTAACAAGTTATTAATCTGCGTCTAGAAAGAAGATTCTTATAAAAGTATAATTAAATTGTATGTACTAGGATAACAAGATATAGGAGATTTGTTAAAAGGCCTGGCGAAAATGTAGGTCTTTATTAATATTTATATTGTAAAATGTGTTATTATGTTATGTCAAAATCTGTATATTGTATGAATGTAACCATTCAATATTATTTTATGGAATTGATATTGATTTTCTTATGGTTCTTGGTGAACCTAGAATGTGATCCCACAAAATTAATGTGCAACATTTTCCCTGCCAAGATATTAATGTGCATATTTATGGCGAAAATAAAGTCAATTCTATTTTAATATATTATGTATGTACCAAAGGCAGCATTATTAATAGTAGTGTTTTCTGCCACCATCCAATTGCAATAGATAAAGATCATCAAGGAAAGTATTATAGCCAAGATACAATGTTGCTCCCGTACAACGTTGTGGTACGATATTAGGGATACGTTCTATCTTAGATATAGTGTATCGTTCATTGTTAACTATGTTACAACATACACTATGGCTGGATATCTTAAATTTAAATTTCATAAATCGATACAAAATAAATCATCAACATTGTTAACCATCAAACGACTCTCAAGAAGTGTGAGAAGGGAAGAAAATAATGAAGCGAAACATAGTACATAATAGTAATAGTGTTTGGACCGCTACGATAAAAGTAATAAGGGTATGTGTGGCATTAATTTACAAAATGTGATAATATGCTAGATAGCTATGTGTAGTGCATGAACATGTTAGTCTCATCATATATCAATTATACAAGGAAATACAAATAAATCAGCCTTTCATCCTATTATGTTTGCTGTTTATTTGTTTGGGTCAAGTCACAAATTATTTTTACAATTGACTGGTAATTTATTCCAGATTGCTTGGCCTATCGTATGTGGCTGTTTCTAAGTTTTTTCTGATTTAGGATGAGATACTATTAAATGTACACCTTCAGTTAGCCTCGTTGGTCTTGGCATCAACTGGATATATTCTGTCAAATCTTTAAAATTAAACATTAGTCCCTTAAGAGATAAAGTCCTTTTTTATGCGGGGTTTTGGCATTTAATATGTCTTGTATAACATTATATAGTTAGTATTTCGTTTGGTTTCGTTTAAACATCTGTTAATCACACTTTGAAGTTTCCTTATTGATACATTATGGGCTAAACTGTCAGAGGGTAGTCCATATTCCGCAAGAGAGAAAATGTGAGATTTGACAATTCAATTTAAGTCTACTGCCAATAAAATCTTATGCGAGATAACTGACGAGATAAAGAGATAACTAGTTTTAACCTTAATTCTTCATTTACAATCAATCAAATAGCCTAAATATTTAACAACAGGTGATCTTTCAATCTTTTCCCCCTAAATATATATATTTATTTCACCAAAAGCATTATTAGTATATCTATTTTTTAATTTCCTTTTCTAACCAATCATCTGATATAGGGCGCGTAAGTATTCCACTGCAGTTATCGTTTGAGTCGCGCCATTGTAGCAGTTTCATGACGTCATGTGGACGGTAACAGGAACTTTCAACCCCTGGTCTTTCCCCCCCCCCCCCCCCCCCCAGGTCATTTCAACCCCTGGTCGTTTCAACCCCAGATCGTTTCAACCCCAAATTGAAATTATAATTACTAATTATTATGTCAGTTTTTGAGTAAATATGACAGAATTCTTCCAACCAAGCTAGTATGCGATGACAGTTAGTCTTGTTCTTACTTAGCTTTATAAACTGATTAAATGACTGATTATCTGACTAAGCGGTTTTGCCACTCCCTTCATAGTTCACAACCCTTCTATTCAGGGATGTGTTGTATTCTACAAGTGGTGGCCCATGGCCTACAACGCATGTTCAAACTGTATAGTAGGTAGTGTACACGTGTTCTTTTTTCATTGTAGAGCAATTGTGGAAATCTTGTCTCAAAGTAATAAATACTTGATATATGGTTGTATTTTGTTCACTGTTACGCCCAATGTGTACGTTGAACCAAATTTTAGCAAAATTTAGCTCCAATTTGTGTCATTTTAAAGGAATTGAGAGGAAATTAATTCTATACAGATAAAATTGTGTATATCTGTATCAGTTTGGGCCTCTAGCATTGGGAGCTAATGTTGATTACCGTAGAACCTCCAATAATCCAAGCACCTTTAACATCTTTACAACCAACCTTTTCGACTTTACTACTGTTTTTTCGACTTGCGACTCACTGTGCCTTTACATCTGCATGTATTCTTTTATGCTAACTTGATGTTTCGTTCAGAATAAAATAAACATGTTATATGCTTTCAATGTGACAGGTAAAAACAAAAAAAAAATAAATGATAAAGTTGCACTTTCCCATGACAAATTATAAATAGCTATTTTTCGTATTTGTATTTAAGATTTTTATTCTGCTACCGAATAATTTTACAACAATTACATTCTAAGATCATGCTGCTATATATATATCGATATATACCTTTCTCAATCTCCAAATTATAATCTGATGGAAATACATAATTTATCCAATATATCTTTATATAAATTGATTAATAATGACAAGAATAATAAGAACATTACACATAGGTAGGAAGGAAAATAATGAAATTCAACACCTTTGTCATGTTGTATTCCAACATTTAAATTGGGTGGATCCTATTTTTGTATATATCAGACATTCCTAGCTTCTTCCGCACACATTTTAAGTAGGGGGTTTTCAATTAACATCAAAGAACTGGACAAGGATGTTAATTTATTTGATTTGTTTGATAACATGTTGGTGAAATCGATTTGATAAATAAATGATTTGCTGATATTGATAAAATGAATTGTGGATGAAGTGATGAATAAGATGATAAGAAGGTGATGGATGGATGAATGGGTGATGTGTGAGAACGGTTGATGTGGATAGAGGTGGAGGAGCGGGTGTAAAAGTATTCCATAGTGGTTGCAGGGTGGCAATGGATAGAGATGGTGTGACATCTTTTTACGTAATTATGGCAATGGGTGTTACCACATTAGGATCATTAATTAGCATTAATTATTATCATAATTATTAATATTCCGAATTAGTAACATGTTTATACATGGACTAATAATATTAAGCAGTAACTTATTGCAGTGATTACGGTAGCATGTGACGGCTCAGGTAACACAAACATGTATATCATAATCAATCGACCAATCAGAAACAGCCACACCAACCATGAGGCAAATGTAGATCCAGACCTCAATAAACGAGTCCTTCTAGATCCCGGGATCTCAGCCTTTCAACTTCTCTATTACTTCTTCTTTATACGTCCAATGGTTCGCCGAACACCCAATACTCATATAACAATATTCAGGTAACAGGTTCCGCCTGCAGTGATCCTGCTTAGCAAAAGCCAACACGATTTTTTAAAAAAAAAACAATTGCAAAATACTTAATGTTCAAGTTTTGCGACCATCTACTGACTGTAGATATCAATAGAACCTGGTGGGATGATAAAATTATCTTTGCTAAGCGATTGCGTTCTTTTGATAATACAAAACCGTTGTATATGGGTTTGGATGATCTGCATGTCTTGTTGCATTGTAATATAGGACCTTCTCCTGTGCTCCATTAAACATAACTTTCTGCATTATCTCTCATTTCATTAAATACGATTCTGCATAGCTCCATTCTGTAGGGCTGAATACATGTTTTCCTGGACTGAATGGTCTCCAGCTATGAAAGAAAACAATCATTATATAGTTTAGATCTTCAGAAAATGTACGATTCACATTCACCAATCCAAAAACCAACATTTACACAAATCTAAAGTATACAAGCTACTCGCATGCATGGTTTCCACTATGTTTCCGTCATTTTGATGTATTTTTACAGAGAAATACTTGTCTAAGATTGATGACCACATCGTTGTTACTTTACTTCAGAAAATATTAATCTGTCTAACAACAATTTTAGTGTCAACCATGGGCACATGCATGTATTAAAGTTAAGAGAAACTAGCTCATACATAAAATCAGGAATGGTTTCTTAATGCACTTACCCTTTGAAGGTTTCTGCAAACATTCATAATCTGAAAATAGTAGAATAGTGAAATGCAATGATATACAATTATTACGTTGTTGACTATACACATATAACAGGGATACATGTGTGTCAAAACTAACGGTAAATAGCTGCTCCTGTTGTGTCAGTAGATATTGTGTTGTTATCCTCAGTGTAGATGTCTTAATGCACTGTTCTCCAATAGCTACAGTTCCATGTTCTGTTACAGCTGTTTAGAGTTCGAGATGATTAATGTTTTCTAGATGTTATATGTGATGTGTTTCAGGAAAATGAGTCACAAGTTGCACACTTTTTCAAAGTGTTTTATTTACAGGATCTCTTTGTGGAAATATCTTCATTGTGTGCGTATCTAGTCCGTATATACCAAATTTCAAGATAGTTTATTAATTATATCAGTGTGTGTATACGATCATTCTATGCTTGGAGTATATTAAGCTAATTTACTGGTAATTTTTCCACACAGAAATATTGCTAACCTTTTTTTTTTCAAAAATAAAGATATAAAACTGAAAAGATAAAAATACTTACTAGATGCCCTTAATGTTTACATTCATTAGTATCAGCTTGGTCTCATCTTTCCAAATAAAAATTATGATGATATCTCAAAAAACATGTTTTGCGACTTGTGACTTATTTTACAAAAACACACCACATATATCAGGTGATGATGCGTAAAAGAAATGACAAATCGCAGTAAAATGTGTAAACTTACTAGTCCAGAAGTTCAATATGGATAGATATTGTTTAATGAGTATATAGCATGTTTTGTATCACACCTTTGTCAAATTGTTTCAACCTAAAAATGAGTCACAAGTTGCACAAACGGATTTTGAGATACCATTATATTTGAAAAGATGAGATCAAGCCGATTCCAATGATAGTAAACAGTCTAATAATCTAATAAGTATTTCCAGATTTTAAGTTTGATATCTTTTTTTTTTTCCAAAAAAAAAGATAGACATTGTCCTGAAATTTGATACATCGATTGATGTAACTATAAGTGATAAGCTCTCCAACAATCAAAACATTCCGATAAAGGGATCCTATAAATAAACACTTTGAAAAATATCCTTTTTGCGACTTATGACTCATTTTCCTGGAACACATCACACATAGTACAACTGGATGAAGCGCTGGCTTAATACAATTTCATGGACTTTACGTGTTCTTTCAACGAACTCATTGTTTAATCTGCGTCTGAGAATGAACTATGATATTTCAGATCAGTCAATAATGTAATTGATACTGTGATTATTTCGGCCCTAAAATGAACCATCACTTAGTAGTGGATTCAACTTCCAGCATTTTAAAAATAGCTTGTTTTCTGCCCTTACCCTAAACTGTACATCAACTTGCATCCCTATCAGAATAATACAATAATAATCAGACTTATGGTGTACTAAATGAAGGTCGAGGTTACCTTTGCTATTAGAAGGAGGCGGTAGATTCTGGTACACAGGAACGGGAGGTACATTATCATACAGCGGTGGTGTGGAGTCTGGAGAGTGACAGTTTACATTCAAGTCAACTCAAGGATTCTGTTACTTGTAGATCTTTTTACATAGGTAATTCGATGTCATTTACATTATATTTAAACTAAAGTGTGCTAATATCTATCCTAACTTTTACATACTATAGATAAAGGTGCATACAAATCATTAAGAACAACCTCAACACACAGGGCATCGAGAAACTACAGTACAACGATTTTTCGGGGGCTTATACAATATTCAAAATGGTAATGCAGCTATTAGTTCGTCATTATGTATAGTTAATGTGCATAAACTACCGATATCAGGGTGAAATATGTTTACAGATGTGTATGTATGATCATTGGTGGAAAAAGACAGTTTCTTGCATAATCATGTGCAAGGTCTTCAAAAGGGATGGTAGAATATTTGGCATTGCATAATCATACATACATGTGCAATTATTACTATAGGTCATGTATACTCAATCCCTTCCATGGCTGTTTTAGAGCATTACCAAAAGTACCATGGTTCTGACGATATATACAATGCATACACGTGCTTATTGCTAAGGATGTTTTAGTTAATATTCCAGCAAAGTAGGTTTTGTTGGTTTTGTACCTAATAATCAATCTGAATTCACTAATTTTGGTATCGTAGTAGTAGTAGTAGTACAGTAGTAGTATATTAGTAGTACAGCAGTTATACAGGATGTGGCGCGTGTGAAAGTTATGAGAAGCCATGAGGAGGATGGATCAAACCTTTATAAACTAGAGGTAATTCATCTCAAACCATGAAGTAGATCAGACTGTATGTGCCCTTGAAAGTAGGTACTGCGATTTACAAGACCAAAGATTAAAAGATAAATAAAAATGCCTACCTTGTGATACAACAGCAGCTTCGGTGTTAGGACAATTTGTACAGCTAGGGGTTGATCCTACAAGCTCCTGATAGGCTGGAATATAGTTAATATATTCAAGTAGAAATTGACATACACAAAAATAGTGCAGTTTTACTTTTGAAAGGATGTACGTTCTCCCAGCCAGAAATTCTTCAATTCTTTTTCTTGTGTACATCTTATAAAATAAGGTATCTGTTTATACTTTCTTTTTACTTTCATTAAATTCAAGAATGTCAGAGAACATTCGCTAAAAATGTAGGTTTCCATGTCTTCTTATTTTTTCTTGCCTTTGCATGTTTGAAGAGAAAGCAATGTACATATAACAGAACATAGGCAGCCGAACAAATATCTCTTAATTACAACATCGTTTTGCTCCTTATTCCATATTTAATACATGAAACTAATTATTCTAATTTCCTAATCATCTCAAGTTCCAATTCCTAGCAAAAATCTCTCTTATCAATATAGCAAAATACTTTTACCTTACTATTCATTTAATTCAGATAGTAAAAGAACGTTGTATATATGATTGAAATATGGAGTTATGCTATATTACAGACAACTATTCCCATCTTGTACAGTAGGATGAGCATATAAAGCATACGTACCAGAGTCGTCCTGGTGGGACCCAGATTCAGTTCCATCTCTCAGGGCGGACCTATAAGTGTGTACATATATACTTTGCATATGTTTGTAAATGCATGCATTGAATCAATGTTTTGAAAGCACTTAAATCACTAATAACTAGATCAAGCTATGGAACACTTACCCTGCTGCTGATGGTGATGGAACTGTAAAATATCATTGAGCATTTGTGTAATTATAAGAAGTGAGATAATATTAGATACACGGATCATTCATAGATAATAATGTTGAAATAGATTAATTAAATAGCTGTCCATGTCTTAAACTGTGCATTGGGGTACATCTGTAGTAGATTTAGAGTCGACACAGAGTTGTCATTATAGTAACTCTATTTTACACCAGGTCGCCTAACTGTCCAGTGCTTGTAGTGTATACCAACTCACTCTACTATAGGCACTGATGTAGATCATATCCTATGTTTTATCCAAGTCTATGTATCATCTTATTCCTGCGTTACACATCCATATTAAAATAATACCAGATCCAGATTAATCAGGTTTATGGTATACTAGGTAATAATTGAGGTTACCTTTGCTATTAGAAGGAGGCGGTAGATTCTGGTACAAGGGAACGGGAGGTACATTATCATACAGCGGTGGTGTGGAGTCTGGAGAGTGAAAGTTTACATTATTATACATGTACAGTGTGGTTAGCACTATATTTATATATTTATAGAATACTAGCAAAGTACCCGTCCTCCGGACGGTCACTCTCTCTCCCCACACTTCCCCCTCTCCCTCTTTTCCTTCCCCCTCTTCTCTGTCTTTCATACCTGTTTTTCCCTCCCAACCCCATCTCCGATTTCCCCCCGCCCTTCTGCCTCCCCCATCTCCCTCCCCTCTTCCTAATTATTATCATAATCGAACTTTTATTTGTCATTAATTAAGCATACAGTTACATAAAGGAGAAAAAGGGGATAGCATATATGATCTGTCAGCAGTACTCTGAAGTGTGTTGATCTTCCCAGATTTCCTGATATATTTTGGATTACATTTTGTTTTAGTTTCTATGATGAAGTTGCTGTTACATAATGTTTTCCATATTTTACATTTGTTTTACATTTGGTAGAGTGGTAGAAACGATTTAAATTATGTATTCAAGTTTGATTAGAACATAATGCTCCCCCTCCCCTCTCCGATCCCCCCCCCACACCCTCCCTCCCCTCTTCCTCATGCTCCCCCTAGGTCCCCCTGGACGTAGGTTGTGGGAAATGACATAGTATCTCACAGGGGCTTTCCCAGGCTATAAATAGAGTGTGGTTATCCCAATTTAAAAAAGGCTTCAAAATCACATTTCCACCCCAAATACCTTCACAAACCACATACGACGACATCCAGAGAGGGAGGAGACACCTCTAATAATGAGTAAAGTGGTTTGTAAAACAACAAATTCCGAGAACATTCTGGACAAAGAAAACCTTCTTTCTACCATTTCCTTTCTACCTCCTTTCCTAGAAATCGCTCTAGCCGTATATTATATGGATTGCCATTTCCCCTGAAAAAATACATTATAATGAATGGTAGAAGGGGAGAATATCGCTGTATATCGGTAAGGGCCGTGGTGGAAATGATGAATCGATGTAGATATCATTAAAAGTTTTTGATTTTGATTTTGAAAAAAGTCAATTATTCGGAGAGATATTTAAAGTGCTTGAAGTCGATGGCATGTGGTATTAAGGAACACTGCTTAAATCATGTTACGTAATTATGACATGGCGGGTTGTAATCACTTCATAGTCATTAATTAGTATTACTTATTATCATCATTTTAGATATTCCAAATTAGTAACATGCTTATATCTGGACCAGTAATATTAAGCAGTAATTTATTGCAGTGATTACGGTAACACAAACACACATATTGTACTTGATCCTCCAATCACCAATAGCCGCGACGACCGAGATCCAAACTTGCAATCATTTAAATTTCCGTGACAAAACAAAAACACTGCTTGCATATAAATATTCCACCGATCTCACTATTAATATGAAGGTGGACTTTAGCCTTCACTAGAGTCAATTATCACAGAGTAAAGGTCCTACCTTGCAATTCAGTGTTTAGTTCAAGATAGACACCCTCCGCAGCTGCTCCGTCTTCTAGACATGCTTCCCTAACCTCTGCGTACTCTGTAAGGAAACATGTCTTATAAAATGGAGTTAACAAGGTCGCAAATGTACAAATGATCAATTACCTTGCCTTCACTATAAAGAAATCTGTGTATAGGTCATGCATAGATATTGGTCCATTGTTGTCGGAAAACAAAGTTGACATTAAAAGCGAAAAAAACTAAAGAATTTGGTCCTTTAGTTTTTATTCAAAATTGGATACATTTGTTCAGCTACTTTATACACTCGAATTGACAGTACCTGCTAAATTTGGATCTGCATTCCCTCCAATCTCTGCATATTGGTGAGGTGAGGCCCTGAAGGTTAGAGATATGAACGAGTAACTATTGTTCATCAGAATAAATGCAATTTACTATAATTGTAAATATTTGTAAATAATTGTCTCATCATTATCATCCGTAATCCGTCATCCGTAACATTCACTCATCATGTTTATATCATTTAATCTGTTCATTCATCTATCGCTATAATTCAACATTAGATGATCGAAGAATTATTAAGACTCTGTATAAAGTCATTGATTAGTCACAATTGTATTATTTGATCAATTGGTAGCAACAACTACTCTGTGTTTTCATCCACCTTCACCCGGCTAAGAGTTTAAATACGATTAGTTCAGGACACGAGGAAGACAGTTCTGCGGAACGAGACTTTTGGTTAATTTTTATAAACCATCTGAATACAGATTTTGTCAGAAAAAACCCACAGAGGTATCTATCCATTTGAAAATCTATAAAGGGAATTATAAACATATATACCTGTTGGGATTTATCTGAACCGAGTCAAGAGCACCTGAAAAAATGTTTCAAAATCTTTCATTGAGGTGAAACTTTCTTTAGTACTTGAATACAAAGGTTAGGTAGAATACATTTATTGTTGATTCATGAACTTTGATAATGTAATATTATATAACAAGCTAACAAGAGTATTCATATACTTTTAGGAACGTACAGATCGATTGAAATTGTCACAACACTGACCAGATTAATCCTTTATTATTGTAACATACCTGGACACATTCAAATAGGATTACAATGTGGACAGTGGATATAAGAGACTTCATTGATTCAATGCCATGACTTCAGATTCAATTCATACTTAACCGTATCAGTTCGTGTACTAAATTGTGATCTGTAAATGATGTGCTTTTTAAATCTTTACTTTATTCCGAGGTATTCTGAAGGCAAATAACGTCATGGGATTTATTTACAAAACAATTTGATTGAATCAATCTTCGATTTTATTGATGCGATCAAGACTGATATAATAGACTTCATTAAGTTTTCCAACTGCAAGCGTCAAAATCTTCCCCCTAGAACAGGGGAAACCTTTAAAAAAAACTAGGGATCAAGAGGATTGAATTCCAATATTTATCATAAGCCATTCAAGCCATTAACTATAATAAAATATATATGAAAAAGAGGTAAAGAGGGACACTGTTCAATTATCGGTTACTACTAATTCTATTATTAAGTCCAGTTGTAATACACATATAGAAATAATGGCCTGGGTTCCCCCTATCAGGCTGGAGATGCTCCTACCTGCTCCTGGTCCCAACTCGCCAACCTCCTCATAGTCTGAAACATCGTTTATATAAAGTTCTTCATAGTGACACAAATATTTATACTTCAGGATTGATTAAGGTAAATATCTGTCCACATGTGACAACCTGCTTCAAGTGTTGTCTAGTGTTATATTTCCAAAGTGATGAAAACGAATTATAGTTAATACAATACCAAATTGTAAATGGTAACAACCACCTTTGTTAGTTATGTGTCCTTTGTAATTTATTAAATAACGTACAATTGACCAATCAAAATACTAAAAAAGAATAATTAAAAAATGGTGCACATCTGGAGAACGTTGATTAATACTATTCAGGCATTAGCATGTCGTGTACTGCTATGTTTTCACTAATCTATTAAAGTTAACACTTTTATAATACCTGCTTCATTTGGTCCTGTATTGAAGTGAGTTTCATCAGTCAAGTCCAGAGCTGATGGTGGCCTGAAAGACAGACAGCAGAACATAGGGCGTTATATGTAATAATATGACAACAGTCAATTTGTAAGTTTGTTGCAACCTTGCAAACTTGTATGTTAACTTAAGTATTGTGCAGTTAAAAATATAAGGGGGCCTTTATTTGGCTGAAAGGTGGTTGGAAATGTGTAGTAAACCCTGTAGATTGACTCACCTTGCCATTATACCCCATGCTATGAAACACTAGTCCTACTATAAATGCGGCAGGGCCAATTACTGTTGCAACTTTCCAAAATTGTAGCAAAGTTACGACATCTTTACAATGTGGTCGACTACGCCCTTCTAATTATTAGGCTACATAGAAATGCCACCCACATCTATATACATCCCCAGACTCTGATATGACAGACACAATTCACAGAACACACATGATATATTCCATCTGAAACAGCTTCTGCCTTAGGATGAAGCACCATTAGTGCACCATCAGGCCAGACGTATCGGTCATTATTTCTTACACAAATCATTGGCAGTATTTAGCATAAAGTTACTCACACTGAATGTCTCGTCTTGAAACCTGTGAAGAAAAGGTACAATACGTATAGCTGCTTCTTGGCTGTATCAATATGTATTTCAATTAACATTAAGAAATTGACTTGCTGAATGCCTTTCACATTCATACATTTTTAACACAATAAAAGTCAATGTCAGACCGTTAATCTCAGTCATTATACATCCTGCTTACTCTTTGCTTCACTACACATGTGTAGTAATAATATCCTTCTCTAGTTATCAAATCTCTGCGGGATAATTGTATTGTTAACATTACATAAAAGCAATTGTTTTGAGATATTGTCATGACATATTGAAGGTATTAATGAATATAATACATTGAATAATGTATTCATTCTGTAATGTACTCGGACACCAACGTAGCTTTAACTCGACAGAGGCAAGAAATGAAACCAGACACAAGTCCTTTAGTATCTCAAGTTTATTCTTCCCAACTCGGGTCCTTCTGACAAAGTGCAATGTCAGGTCCTCTAAGCATTGCCGCCTTGGAGAAGGCCAGCTTGACGAGATGTGACCGACCCGCCCTCTGTGGGCGGATAAGCCCCTCTCTAAAATTAGTGACGTCACCCAACCCATCAGCGTCCACTCCCCATATAGACACGACCCATACTTATGGCCTTCTTTTTAACGTTTTCCCTGTAAGTGGCGACCTGTAATTCGTCTGAGAGAAACTTGACTTAGTTAGCTACCCTTTTGTCTGGAAAAACTACTGTGTTCATGGTCTAGAAATGCTGTTTTCAAAACATTCATGCACCCTCTATCTGTTGTCACTCACTCCTGCCATTTTTACATAGCTTCAACCACCCAACAGCTATACCCTTACTATAGCCACTGCCACCCTTACATAACACCCACATAACACCCAGCTAGCTTGTTGACATGTAGGCTATTTATAGGGTGGGTGTTGTAGACTACCCAACACGTTGGTGTTGTGTAGGCTACATTATTTGATACGAAATCAAATGGATATTGTAGGTAGGAGGGGTAGAGACAGGGTGGGTGGGTGGGACGATCTTTTATTTTTAAATATAAAAACAATCTAAAAGCGTTCAGATCTGGTGAAATATAACCAATTTACTTCCCACAAATAATGTCTTGCTGCGGTAATTTTCTGGTCATACATAGGTGTAAGTATAGGTGTATATATACAAAGGTAAAGGTAAATGGTGTATAAGACCCAATCACAGATAACAGATACAGAGTAATGTGTCATACACAACAGCAATCTGATGTTAACATTAAGTTATAGAGGTGATAAGATAAAAGGGGAAATAAGATATAATATACAATAAGACTTGGTAAGAACATATTGGTAGTTACTCTAGTTGCCATCATGGCTCTGGTATATGATGAAACAGTAGGGACACCTGATGGACATTAGGATAAGTAACAGGTGGACAATAAGAGCAGTTTCTTATGGGTCAAATCCACTACACATACCTTGGTTACGTCGGACCCAGAACACGAATAAAGCACCAACAAGTACAACAAGTAGCAGACAGCCAATAACTACGCCTGCAATCATGCCTGCATCAGTAACATCTGGAAAAGTGATTACAAGTGTAATGTGATGAAAGAAGCATACTCTGGGTCAAGTACAGATTTAGATTTAGAAACGTTTATTTTCGACATTAGCAATTCTCCGGCTAAGGGAGGTTTGCTAGCTTTCTTGTTATTCTTACATAATATTCTTAAGTTAAGAAAGAAAGTAGAGACAGCTATTCTAAACCTGATGTTTATTTTTAAAGAATTGCCATCAAAGATTCAGGAAATGCCTCGTGCTACTCGTTTAGCCGAAGGAATAGGTTTAATACAGACAAATCCAAGATCTGAAAAGCAATTGAGGTCACCTCATTCCCAAGGACCAAGAGGCTGGAATAGGCTTTCAACACAGGTAAAAAGACTGCCATGGCCAAAATTTAAAAAAACATTTAAGGTCGGTAGAAAATAACATCGGTTAGTCAGTGATTTCATCTTTGTGATGTGAATGTGAAGAGATTTCTAGTAAAATTCTGTATTAAATATCATGAGAATTGACTGAGCGCCAGACGGTCAAAAATCGGTGTTGAGAGTATATTTTTGCTTTGTTTTTAGCTTTTCGGTGAACAATATTATATGTTTTGTTTTGATAATGTCATTGAGGCCAAAAAATGCAAAAAAGGAATAATTGTGTCAATATGAAATATCGTATAAATTTGGAACTAGAAATTTGTTGATACGAACAGCGGGTAGTGATTGAGTAAATAAGGTATACTGTACATGAAAATTGTTTAAATGAAAGTAACATTTTGTATTGATTGTTTAATTATTGCATTTTCAATTGGAGATGACACATATCACTGTTGTGACAATCTACCAAATGAAAGCGTTTTAAAAAAAATGTTCGTGGCGAATAACTCCACAGTCATCATTGACGAAGGTGGTACATTGCAAACTATACCTAAAATATCTTACATTTGTTTTCATAAAAAAAAAGCGCAGTATTTGTCTTTCTAAATTTCATTTCAGCAAAGTGGTAATGAGTGCTTCTTAATTATCAACGGTACTATGATATATAATCCACGAATAGGGTATTCGATGTAATATAGAATTTCTAATTTGCTTGTTTTTTAAAAAAAAAATGCGTTTCATAGTTTTCCTTTCCAAAGTTAAATAATGTGTATTAATACATCATAAGTTGATATAGCTTGGCTTTTGTGCTAGACGATGGCCTGCCTGCAATATCTGTAATCTTCCCCTATGTTTCAATGGTAGTATATTGCTTGCTATATGAATATTATCAACATTGATTCTAGAAGGAGCCCATAGGCTTTTCTTAAAATGTTGTTAGTATAATTTAAGGACAATTGGTACTCTTTGTACCATGTGAGTCATGAAATAGGTCTGTTTGATCTATTAGTGATAGGATCTTATATATATCTTTTATATTATGAGTAGTGTTTGGCAAAGAGGTCTTATCCACTGATATAAGACAGGGTATAGCTCATTTTGCAAATATTCCTTTCCGTTTCAAGACAGGTTAATGGTTTGTAATACTATTCGTAAACATATTTGAAATAGTATTGGATTGCATTATCTAGTTTCAGAGGTATTCCACATAAGTGTACAAACATATAATATTACGTATCAA